>CM019176.2:25092334-25771652 GCA_009739505.2 Apolygus lucorum
TTTTGTCACGCTGTTCTGTCTATTTGTCGTCTCAACCCTCGGACACGCGTGGTCTAGGAGGGCCGGCGATGCGCTCTTTCACCTAGTATTTCGCCAATCGAAGGGGCAAAAAGTTTTAAAAGGTGTTCTTAAAATGGGGGGGGGGGGGGTGGTGCGCCTTGATTTTTTCTACATTTATAATCGAAAGTAGACTACATCCTGAAAATTTTTGCACCAACCGCGACCTTCAAGCGTGAGCTAGATCTGTTTCTATGATTTTTCAAAGTTTCGACCGTTTATGACGTCACGCGCCTCTCTCTCGCCTGGGGGGGCCCACTGTGACGTCATAAACGGTCAAAATTTAAAATTCATAGGAAAAGATTTACACACGCTAAAAGGTCGCGGTTGGTACTAAAATTCTCAGAATGAGGTCTACCTTAGATTAAAAATAACATAAACAGTTTTTCCTACCCAGGCGCACACCCTATTGGAAATGTTAAAGGATTTAAGAATTCATTAGTGCACGGACCTAGGGAATTGACACAACTGAATTATTGCCGCCGAATCATCAAAATCGAACAATAATTGCCAGATAAATATGGGAAAAACATGGGAATAACGGTTTATTTTCCCATTTTGGATTATTATTTTCGATAACGAACCTTTGGAATCGACCAGAAAAAAAATGTTTTGACACCCCCTCAAAATTTGAAGGTTTACGTTTCAAGGTACGTAGAATGCAAAAATCGAATAAAAATTTGGCCGTCCGTCCGCCGTACGCCATACGCACTTTTGCCACTTAGTATTGCCGATTTTGATGAATTTTGGTATGTAGGCTCCATTTGGGGTCTAGTTGTGCCCCAAAGATTTTGGGTTGTTGTAGGTCACTTCTAAGGGTTCAAAAATGAATTTTGAAATTTTGAAAACGCCCAACTCAAAAAATTTTGACATAAAGGTTTTTTTCCCTTCAATTTAAGATTTTATAGAATTTTTAGAATTTTTTGAGACCACGCGGAGCCCTGTAGGACAAACCGTTCGCTACCTACGAGAATTTAAGGGTTTTACGTACGATAAATCACAAACACGAGTGTGAATCGCAAAAGAGGCCTAATCTCCGTTCAAATTTTAGCTGACCGAAATGCGATCGATGTTTTGACATTTTCATGTCTTTGCTTTGGCGCATAAACTGAAAAATCGTCACAAAAACTTGCTCACGCGATAGCAATAAATAAAATAGACTCACTGTGTTGCGTAGAAACAATAACTGTTTTCTTATTTTGATGCTTGGGTACATGAACCTTACATGTACCTTACTTCACTGCCTTGTTGTGTAGTGTAACAACAACGCTACTGGGGTAGGTGATGTAGCCTGGCTCGAATTCAATAAAGTACCCACGGGTGTCGGAACACTGAGTCAACACGATTGCAAATTCAATTAGTACCCCAGGGTGGGCGGTTTCTCTTATGGACCATTTAATTGATCTGTACGCCCCGCCGTGCAATGCACGGATGAGATCTGCCTAGTAATAAATACAATAAGAAAACACACATGAAAATGTCCCAATGTGTTGCAGACTCGTATGCAAGCATTTCTCTCAGTCCTTTCTCATTACATAATTTTCCACAGTTTTGATCACGATCACGCTTATTATCTTCATGTTGGATAGTTGGTGGGTTTGCAGACGAGTGATTCATATAAAATAATAAACCATTGTGTAATAATTTGCAGCGTTTTTCTCTGGCAATTATTGTTCGTTTTTGATGATTCCAGCGGCAATATTTCAATTTTTCAATTCCCTCGGGCCGTGCACTAATCCATTTTTAAAATCCTTTAACATTTCCAATTTAAGTACAATTTTATCAGTTTTTGACCCTTCGATTTGACTAAATACTGACCCGGAACGAGGATCGAACGTCGACCGACTGAGACCCCCTTAAACAAAAACGCTGCAAATTATTACACAAAGGTTTATTGTTTTTGACATTTTCATGTCTTTGCTTTGGCACATAAACTGAAAAATCGTCACGAGATTTCTATATAGATCACTCGTCTGCAAAGAACACAGCTTTGCCATTGTTACCACCAACCAAATTGAAGAAAACATCGATCGCATTTCGGTCAATTTGAGCGGAGATTAGGCCTCTTTTGCGATTCACACCCGTGTTTCTGATTTATCGTACGTCCAACCCTTAAATTCTCGTAGGGAGCGAACGGTTTGTCCTACAGAGCTCCGCGTGGTCTCAAAAAATTCTACACTATCTCAAATTGATGGAAAAACAATACCTTTAATCAAAATTCTTTGAGTTAGGGCGTTTTGTAAAATTTCAAACTTTAGGAGTGACCTACATCAACCAAAATCTTCGGGGCACATCTAGACCCCAAATGGAGCCTACATACCAAATTACATCAAAATCGGCCAATGCTAGATGAGGAAAGTGCCGCGTACGGCGGACGAACGGCCAAATTTTTATTCGATTTTTGAATTCTACGTACCTTGTAACGTAAACCAACAAATTTTGATGGGGGGGGGGGTTAAAATGTTTTTTCTTGGTCGATTCCATAAGTTCATTATTGAAAATAATAAATCAATAGTAAAGAAAATAATAGAGCAGACTGGTAGTGGAGGTATGTTGACCCTAATTAACAAGATTATACATTTGATAGGTAATTTGTAGAAGACTAGCTGAAAAGCCTGCTAAAAGCAGGCAAAAATTGTAGATATGTAAAAAAAATGTTGACGTCTCGGCCTGGAATCGAACCCGGGACCCCCACGTTCGGGCGACATACGTACGTACGGTTGGCGTTTTATGTATATAGAAGATGAGTAAACGTGTGCTTAGAAGATAAAGTAATAATGTATAGGTAGACAATACATAAAAATCACAAAAGCTTTTTACAACGAATTACAGTTTTTATGGTGGTACTTGGGCTCCTAACAGATCAATCTCCAGATTGGTTTGAAGGAGGAGATGAGCAAGCATGGTATTTTGATTTGCCCTATGGTATTGTTAGTTTGTGGAAGGACCTTTTGTCGAGAATTTAGCTACATTTCGAGTTTGGATCAATGGAACTAAAAACTCGATCGTTGCGAATAAATGATGTGAAGAGGTGTGAATAGTCTCTCACGCTCTTCTACTGTTCAATAAACGTCCACATTTGTCTACAATTTGTACATATTTGTGAGTTTGAAGTCCTGGTTCCTTCTTCCAGATGCCTGATTTCTAGAAATCGCGAGCATCGTATGCAATCTTACGTCAACTAAACTAGTCTGAATCTACACTTCCATCCGTCTCCCGTGAGATGCGACGAACCGCCGTACGGAGAGGGGGGACGCCGAGTGTTGCGGGTTTAGCCTACCCCCGGTTAAAGTCTCCGCTCGCTCGCCTCGCTCTGACAGTATCGCTGCGACCAGCCTCCGAGGACCGCGCGCAGCCCCTCGCCGCTAGTTTCTCCAACGACGCAACTCTCCCGACTCGCCTTTTCGCGTTCTTTTCCTCTATTCCTCTTCAACTTACGAATCCGCGCCGTCGAATTCCTCGTATCGCGGGCAGTTTCTACCGTTCCGGCTTCTATTCCGTGTTTACGTCGGCGTCCGTCCGATCCGAACCGGCCAGTGCTATCAGTGAGGTGTCGCACTCTTATAATTCGCGGATGTGAGGATTCGCCGAAGCTTCGGGTCCACCATGATGCCACTCTGGGCCCTGTTTTTTCCTCCTCGCAACGTCATCAGCTATAGAAACAGGTAAACAGACTTATTTTGAAAGTAAACTTGGTAGATAAGGTTCAAGTTGGCGAGCAGTTAAGGCAAAGACCCTCATTTAAAATACCAGATCTCAAATTCCATTGTGTTGCTATATCAGAGATTTAATTTTCATTAATTTACCGAGAAGAACCTACTCCAATTGAATAAGTCCAAAATTTCACCTTATCCCAGTTTGTGGGAAATCAAATGTCTATTTTCCCCCCCCAATCACGTGTGTGTTTTTTAGAAAACAATAAATTATACCCACGAAACATCTAGAATGAAAACTGACCCACAAACTGACTCACAAATTTGACCTAAATGGGAACAACATTACATGCTATTTCAAAAATCACCTTAAATCAGCAGAGGGAATTCGTATGTGACATCCTCTGAGGGAATGTCAAGCCGCTTGTACGAAATAAGTTGGGTTCAGGCTAATCGATTGCCTTGGGAGGCGGGCAAAAAAGAACTCATGAGTTTCAAATAGTTGAAATTTATATTCATGAGTCTATATTGACTAGACTGACAACTGTACGATACTCGTACGATATAGTAGAAGGAGTACCTACTCGTGGTGGGTGGAAATGACCATTAATTGTTGAAAGGACGATGTGATTGGAAAGTGGTAGTATATAAGTGTTATGTTACCATATTTATAGTAAACAAAGAAATCCAATGATGTGAGGCAGCAACTGCCTAGTATTTTTCATCGTAACGTGAATAACATCTTTGAAAGATTGTATGATTCCCTACCATATAAGCACTCATTCCGGCTCATTTAAAAACCACGAAAAAAAATTATTTATGATGATTCAATAATGAATGAACGTACAATATCTGAAGGAAGGACAACTCCAACAATTAGCTTAGGAGTAATTATGAGAAAAGTGAAGGATACCTTAGTTAACAAAGTTCCTCTCCGGACACAGTTATTGAAGAAACAAAAACTGCAATGCTCGTTGAATCTGACCTGTAATATCAAGGCTACAAACTGAACTATTCCAGCATTAGCCACTGGATAGTTGGTCAGATACCTCTGTGCCCCGAATTAGGTGCATTAATTTCCTCTATAATGCATTCGATGGCGAGTGGTGGAGCTAATTATTGTTATTATTACGTAGGTGGGAATCACATGTTATTAACATGATCGTGTTACGATTTTCTATGCTGACATTTTTTGAAACCTCTGCGAATCAGTTTCTCATGATGTGGATTTTTCTGTTTTTGTATAAGCTTCCAACTCCTAAATTCTGAAGCTACCATATTGTACTAGCCATACAAGTTGAGCCAAATCCTTCCATTTGAAACTAAGAAATCGATAATCGACGTATCCAGAAACGCACGTTTGGGGTGAGCCCACTCTACAATAATTGGTCTGGCGCATTTGCTGGGTAATCTGCACTAGGGATGGGTATCGATACCCGATATTTCAAAATATCGATACTTTGGATCCGATATTTCTAAATATCGAATATCGATACTGTTCTCGCGGAAAATTCAACATAATGGCTGAAAAATGAAGAATATAGAGAGGCTTTTGGTCATTACTCTTTGGTTGCACAAAAAACGTTTATATCATGGAAAAAATCACTCTGCTTGGACTCTTAATAGTGAAAAATAAATAAAAGTTGTTGAATTATTATTTTTCTTGAGAAAATTGGATGATAGGATGGATAGTTTGTGACACTAAAGTATCGATACTCGATATTCTAAAATATCGATACTCATTCCCAACGATACTTGGGATATCGATACTCGGATACGATACAGTATCGATACTTTTATAACGATACCCATCCCTAATCTGCACAGTAACGGTACGATTTTTCAAAATTCTGTTCTCATATCAATACTTGCGTGGTGACATGTCCTACCTCCAATTTTGTAGACTTTTCCTAATTCCTCAAGTTGACAATATTATGAAGTTTTCTATTATGAATAACCTTTTATATTGCTAATAATATACTTTTAGCTTGACAAATTCTGTAGTTCTCGTGTTCTCCAAGACTCCCTTTGTTTTTTTCTGACCTAGAAACGATCGACAAAATTTAATGCGCTTAAACGATTGTCACCGTTAAAGGAAAAACTCGCGATTCGTAGGAAAGTCACAATCAAAATAAAAAGGATCAAGGTTTTTGACTTGTAATTCAGATCTAAAGAAAAACCCCAAGTAATTCAACTGTGTCGATAAATTATACTGCGAAACGAGAAAAATGGATATAAGAACAATTTTATTAGGCTACCTATGCTATTGTTATTGGATTGATCGTGGTTATTCCAAAATGTAAAGAAACTCCAACTACCTGCACCTCTATTGGTCATAAAATGGGGTCCATTAAAACCGGGATTCAAGGCCGAGAGAAACTGAGACGCAGTATTGCAAACAATGGGTCGCGACTTCATTTCAGTAGTTCGTGGGGATAATCATTTTCAAAGCAGAAAAAAACAACAGTTTTTTAGCACCATCGGTTGTGGTATTTCGGTTCCATTTTGGATTCCCGCGAAGAATCGTTGGACCGAAGAAGGTGAATGGTTAAATATAGAAAATTATCTAACAGTTATTTTTTTCTGTGTTCATAAATAAATCTTCTACGTAGTTCATTGTCAGACCTGCTAAAACCCATTGTCGGATACCTGTAATTTTGTAATTAGTTGTTCGAAAATTATACGTCCGATTTTCTCATACTCATCCGGGTGAAAAGGTATTGTAAAAACATACCTATGATAAAAATATAATAAACTCTATCAAGTTGATTGGTCAGAATAGCTTCCTCTTACAGAATAACAGGGCATTTGTGGTAGAAAAATAACTGATTCCTGTGTTCTAGACCAGTACTACTGATGATATCCGAAACAAGAACAGTTGTTATTACATATTTTTGCTTTTTCTCATCTACCTACCGTCGGTTTTTCTCGTCTACTGACCGGACCGTAATGAAATCTTTAAGAAATCATTCTGAGCCCTGCTCCAAACCACCGTCAAATTTCGGACAAAATCAGGATATTAAATCGTGAAAATGTCATGTTTAAAGAAAATCACATTGCTGCTAACGGTCCGACGATGATGAAATATGTAGGGGGACAAGCCTTGATAAATTAAATTGAAATTCAAACATACCCGGGACAAGGAATTTACCTCAGATAGACCGACAGACAAATACGAAACCCAAGTTATTCGAGAAGCTCTCAAACGCGAAATGCGAGTGGAAATATTAACTTTGAAGGTGGTCGATTATGGCGAAGCAAGTTTTAGGTAAATGTGATCATATTAGACAGTGAGTAAATGATCTTGGTGAAGCGGAGAGCTTTCCATCAATTTGGGAAGGGACTTTAATTCCAGGCATCGAGGGCCGACAGAACCTTCCGAGGAATTATGAAGAATAAACCATTCCGAGAATCCCTACCTGGGGGAATAATTAAAGTAAGCAAAACCATTTACCTGCCTGCGGGTCTCATTCGAACGAATACGTACCAGTCTGCACAATCCCTGTCAACTTCGTCGGATTATACGAAAATTGTAGAAGTTGTGCTTGTTACGAAGATTTTCACTTGCGCATGCGCAGTGGCTATTAATGATACGATGCTCTGATGGCTCTACTCTTCCAAATACTGGAGCCGTTTGTGTAAGATCGCGATGACTCGTATGAAACATAGTAACGTTAAACCTTTAATTTTTTTTGCGAAAAAACACTTATCAGAAAATATGAATGTTTGCAAATGTTTTAGCGAATTTTCAAAGAAAATGAAGCTATTGCAATGGCCTCAAAATTTTTAGAATCGACTTTTTCGAAAAATTTTCACACTGAAATCCGTTTTGGAACATTCTGAAACGATCCCTGGAGTTTTTCCAAAAATCATATGTATATATATATATATATATATATATATATATATATATATATATATATATATATGAATATAAGGTTGATTGGCTCTACTGGAGCATGTATAAGAAAATATTGACAACAATTATCACAAGAAATGGCCTATTTTTTAATATTTCGGTTAAACACCGTTTTCAAACTATAAGACAAAAGTGAAAGTGGGAAATTCGACCTGTTGATGTTTTTGTAGTTATTTGTTGCTAAGCTCATCTCTTGATGTTCAATCCTGGTGTAGTGAAGGCGCCTAGAACGTGACAATGAGCTTTTTCCGACTGTAGAAGCGTACTTTTATTTTCTTCCATCCTCATCCTCCTTAAGATCTTTATTTTGTAGCAGTCGTCGAATGTGGCATCATGTGATAAAGCATGGCGGCTCACTGGCAGATCTTCTACTTTTCTCACGACTGACGACCGATGGTTATTCACTCTGAGATTCAACTGCGTCTCAGCTTTTCCAACATAACCAATAACTTTTCCAACATCCATGCCGCAAACCAAGATGCAAAGTGTGCCCCCTGGTGGTGGAGGAGAATTTGTTCAATTCTGCCAACAATCCAAACACGTATAAAGTCAGAGGGTCAGCGGATTGTCAAACACACATGTGTGTTTACGAGTTGTTATGCACAAACTGCCCGGCATTTTATGTTGGAAAAGCTGAGACGCAGTTGAATCTCAGAGTGAATAACCATCGGTCGTCAGTCGTGAGAAAAGTAGAAGATCTGCCAGTGAGCCGCCATGCTTTATCACATGATGCCACATTCGACGACTGCTACAAAATAAAGATCTTAAGGAGGATGAGGATGGAAGAAAATAAAAGTACGCTTCTACAGTCGGAAAAAGCTCATTGTCACGTTCTAGGCGCCTTCACTACACCAGGATTGAACATCAAGAGATGAGCTTAGCAACAAATAACTACAAAAACATCAACAGGTCGAATTTCCCACTTTCACTTTTGTCTTATAGTTTGAAAACGGTGTTTAACCGAAATATTAAAAAATAGGCCATTTCTTGTGATAATTGTTGTCATTATTTTTCTTATATATATATATATATATATATATATATGTGTCATTCCGGACGATAACTTGAGTAATTGTTTAAAAATTTTTTTTTAGTTTTTGCCAAAATGTTTGTAACAACAAACCATAGGTCAAGTTCGTTAACCAGCAATTTTGGACAATCCAAAGTGTCCAAAATTCAAAAAAACTCCAAAAAAATGAGTTTTTCCCGTTTTTTGAGGTTTTTACATTGAAAATCATGGTAATTTATGGTATATTCGGATTCAGCACAAAATTTCTGATATGAATGCTTTTTTCAAAAATGAAAATTGTCCAAAATTAAGAAAAGTTTGTAGCTATATATATATATAATGAATATAATGAATATACGTGCGTATATTTGTTGTAACCAGAAATGCAGTAGCCGTGTGGGTACTCTATAAGTTCATGTTCTCTATATGTTCAAAAAAAAAAAAAATATGTTCAAAAATATATGTTCAAAAAAAATTATGTTCAAAAAAAAATATGTTCAAAAAAATATGTTCAAAAAAAAATATGTTCAAAAAAAAATATGTTCAAAAAAAATATGTTCAAAAAAAATATGTTCAAAAAAAATATGTTAAAAAAAAATATGTTCAAAAAAAAATATGTTCAAAAAAAAATATGTTCAAAAAAAAAGTTTGTAGCTATATATATATATATATAATGAATATAATGAATATACGTGCGTATATTTGTTGTAACCAGAAATGCAGTAGCCGTGTGGGTACTCTATAAGTTCATGTTCTCTATATGTTCAAAAAAAAAAAAAAAAAAAGTCCTCGTTCAAATATTCAATCGACAACTGCCACCGATAGAAACGTTTAAAACCGAGTGTATTATTGAAAATCGCACGATTTCTTCCTACATATCGCGAATATATTTAAATGTTATTAAATTAATTACTTAGATGCAGCAGGTAACGCACCAAGGAGAAAAATATGTGATAAACAAGGTGACTTGTTGTGGAGAGGTTGGGAACAAGTGATCATAACGCGATCTGTCGCACTCATCTTTAACTACGTCCAGGAGCTTCCCCAATCAGAACGCTTTCGGGCTCCCAGATTCAGCTTTCAGCCCAGTGATTTCACGTCTTCCGGGACGTCGATTATTGGTGTAAAAGCATGTAAAAAAAAAATATATATACATATATATAAACCAAGAATCGAAAAAAAAAACTTTCCACAACAAATTGCAACACCATTGGTCCTTTTCTTAACCACACCTTAAACTGAATGATTTCTTTGAAAATTCGCTCATTAATTCATGCTGCATGAATGGACTTTTTTGAGAATCGTCCGGGAAAAATCCATTTTGGTAGCTGATAAAATGAGCCAAAGAAGCGATTTTGTATCGAATTAGACCAACAATAGCTCTGCACGGATTATAATTGCTTTGGTTAAGTTAGATCCTGTTCAATAGATAAAGTGGTCCAAGGTAATTTTTCTGGATAGGTAAGGTATAGGACTATTTTCTTCCCAGCTCTTCTCACCATTTTCCCCTTTCGATTGAGAAACTGGTCCAATCTCAGAAACCACTGTTTTCGTACCAGATTTCTACGTAACTGTTGGGTGAACCGCTTTAATATCTATAACGATAATTCCTTTTTTCAATCGGCGAATTAGGTTTTCGAAGTTCCGAATCATATTTTATCTCGTCCGATTGGGGGACCTTTCCAAAATTGATTCAGCATCTCCGAAATCCCCAGGTCCAGTATCTGATCTTTTGACTCGAGGCCTCAACAGTAGTCTTGTTCGTACTTTCAATCCGTAATGTGCCATACAATTGAAAAACTACGTGTACATACTGTGTTCAAACGTCATTGGTGGTTGTATAAGCGGATGTTATTTTTCACAATTTGCACGTCATTTCCACCCTTGCCTGTTCGTTTAAGGGTGTTGATGCTGGTACGTACCAACAGAGATGTACTTACGGATCGGATACGAACATATTTTCGCAAGACGTATATTTTGAGCGACTCGACTTTTTTTTTGTTTCGGAAAAGGTCGTCTCTTTCGGCAAATGTCAACCTGAACTTGCAACCTTTATCCAGTCGTTTCTCCGAGTTATCGATACCGAGTTGGATTCGGCTTTTTGCTGGAAAATGGGTTTGGGGGTCCTGGGGATGTTTATATAAATACGTGTAGAAATCTCAAAGAATGAGAAGAAAAAATTTGCAAGTGGGTGTAGCACTTAGCTTATCGTATACATATAACATGATTGTATAGGTTCGATCAATGCATTGGATATCTCCACCATATTATGGAAGTTTGTCATGAATGATCTTAGCACAAATATCGAGACAAAAATGACAAAAATATTAGTGATAATAAAATTTTAGTGAATAAAAAAGAACATGAAACGTCATGATTTATTTCTAATAGGAACTATGTACTGTTATATTGTTCAACAAATCCGGACTTGAACTATTAATTGAGGTGAACTAGTTGGTAGGTGCTACCTACTTACCAACTGGAACAAGGTCTCTATTAACTGAGGATAAAATAAAAGACGGCAATGGTCCATGATATAAAATATAAATACTTTGTGTATCGATAATCCACCCCCGTGTTCTTTCAATTTTCTATATTGAAGGCGAGAAGAGGGAAAAAGGAGTTGAATACCTACCTGATAACAATGAGTCAATCAATTAATTAATTGTAAAAGTTCCTACCATGTGTATTGTGTCATATTTATACATACCAATAAACCAAAGTGGTTCAATATTGCCAAAAACGCGAAATGGAACTAAAATGGTCATATTATAGGATTTTTGTTTCGTCACTACCAAAGGAAGAAGATCATGTATTATTAAACATTTTTTTGCTCCAAAATCAAAATGTTCACTTGCATTCTTACAATTTTCAGGGCTCATTGAACAATATTATGTAAAATTGTGATCTCCTGAATTTTCAAACTCAGTTGGTACCTAATTATCACATTCAGAGTTGTTGTTCTTACTAAATGTCGAATGACCATCTGAGTGTAAAGTCCTCCTTTGCTATAGTTCAAGATGTTCTCAATTAGTTCGGGAGAGGTAAAAATTCAGGTGAGAATGGAAATAATTGTGTACGGATCCGCTTAGGACGTTCTGTTTTCAAATTCGTGGACGAGTTCCTATCTTAAGTATTCCATTTGTAATTTTTAGGGCTGAATTCCTAACTGATTTGCGAGTTTTATTGCTTTAAGAGTAGAAGAAGTGTAAAAGTTGTGTGCTAAGTCGTCGCGCCAGTGGAATTTCGAAATTGGCACTTTAAGAGGAGGAGCCACTGACGAGACATCTCAGGGACTCTCTATCATTCGCAAACTATCTATAACTTGCACACATTATGTAGTACCAATCACAACTTGCAAATTTACCAAGACTTGGCCAATCATTAGTCTATTTAGGGCTGTTTTGTATTCGTGCTCACTCATCCACGATCTTGAAGGCGCCAGCTTCTGAGCAACCCCACAAAACAGGACTCTGACGATCTGCATATCCTCCTTACTTCCCTATTATAAACTCAAGGCCTCTCGATGCTAGGCGGTCCACAACTACTTAATTGAGTTGTATTGATACCTTGATGAGTTATCAAAGACACAGCTTTGTTGAGATAAACACAGACTGTTGATATTTCATAATCCAACATTCCCATGGACATTTTTTTCCTGGGGTGTGTCCTGCATTTCGTAAATTTTCATAATATACCCATAATAAATTGTACGAAACCACCCGTACGACTCCGTACGATGAGAAGGTTTCTCGAGAAGGTTATGTTCGAAACAAAAATTATTATTCTCATTTTCGGTAGTGCTGATATAATAATTTTTTGCGATGTAATGAACTCACGGTATTGCAAAGGTATTTTCATAGTTTTGTTTATTTAGTCGTGTGACGTCAACTTTTACCCAAACGTATTGATGTTTGTGAGCGACTAGGCAGGGTTCCTTGCAGTTCAGTAGGAATGGGCAATAGTCGATAGTTACTATCGATACATCAATAGTTCTAAAATTTTCAAATACAAAAAAAGTTCAAATCAATTCAAATTCAAAAAAGTTCATGACTATCGATAGTAGCTATTGATAGTCATCCACTATCAATAGTCATCCGCTATTGATAGATTCTAACTTTTTTTTTGTATTTGAAAATCTTAGCGTTCGGAGGGTTGTGATATTAAATACTGAGACGAGCGGGGCAGCCTCAACTCTGGGAATTCCATTCCTGGATTCATTGAGAAGTTCTTTGAACTGATATTCGTGAAGTTGAGGCTCGTGTCAGTATTTATTACCTGCTGTATAATGTGAGTACCTCATTTCGAGAAATTAGATATTCACCACTTGTGCAAAGAAACAAAATTCGTCGTATCGACTTTACCTCTTTAATGCACTCCCTTTCTCTCTTCAGGTTTCCAGGCAATACGTGGCTCAAGGAGCAGTGCTAAACTGGAAATTCTTTTTATACATTTTAAATATTTTCGTTATTCGTTTGAAATCTTTGTGTAATATTATATATATATATATACCGACTCCTGCAAGTAATAGTCCATAATATTCAATTCAATAACATTAAATTCTCCATCGGACATGTACATACGTACGGAATAGGGGAAGCCACTATCGATAGTATCCATAGTTTTTAATTGATAGTATCGACCTATTGATGGTGCTGAACTATTGACTATTGCCCATCCCTACAGTGTAGTACCCATGGGTATTTTGGGAGTCAACTCATTGGACTCACTTCATTGGTATAGTATCCCATCATGTTTTGTTCTCTCCCTAAACCTTTTCAGTTCTTTACGATTTTCCATCGATTGAAATTTGGGTTAATGGTGTAAATTTAAGTAATGAATTATCACGTTTTCAATTATTCACCTAGCTATTTCTAAACAAAGCTATTAAAGAAATTCTGGAAAGCTCTCTGAGGGTAGTGCTTCAAATTAAGATGGTGACTGTCATACAAGTAGGTAAGGTAATTGAAAAAGCAGGCAATCCCAGTGCGTAGACAGAACAGTAAGGGTGACTAACGGTAGGAAGGCTCGTTATAATGACCAATTAGAGAAGGGCTAATAAGCTTTAGAAACAAGTGACAAGGAATCGCTACCTAGTTAAATCAGTAGGTAGGATAATTTTTTTGTTTTGCCTTTCCAGGGGCTTTTGAGGGTTTTGATTGCTCAAAAGATTCAGGAATCTCTCGGGGTTTTTTTTTTCGCCAAAGCTTGTTGAAGCTCCAGGGCAATCAATAGATTGGAGGATCTTGGTAAAAAAGGTCATCTTGCGATTATGGGTTACGTTTTCACAATCTCAAAATGTATGTATATAACCCGGGGTCAGCGCTGAGCCCTCGATGATGGTAGACTCTTACCGTACGGCTCTACGTGCGATAACGCCAGAGTCGGACTTTACGTACACGAAAGCGAAACACGACCTGCACTCAGTTATCTTTACGGCCTTTAAACTGCATCATCGTTCCACTTCTCGAGGGCATGACGGGAGGGAGATGACGGCGCGACGATTTGCCGCTCGCCGCCGCTCTCGAACCCCGCGGCGAGTGATTTAGGGGCTCGTGAAACGTTTCGGAGCGGCTCGCGAAACTCTCGGTCGTACCTTTCTTGCTCGTCGTGCCCGACGGTCCTTGGAACTTAGTAGGTAGATATAGATTTGTGGGATATATGAGAAGAGATCCTACAGGACGGAATCCATCGTTGAAACTAGGGATGTCCGATACTTCAAAAGTATCGATATAATATCGTATCGATACATCTAGAAAGTATCAAAAAGTATCGATACTTTTTGATCTTTTCACAAAAATGGGTGAAAATGTCGTTTATGTTTCTCTCCATCAGTGTGACATCTCTCCATTGCGAGGATAATAATTAATATAGAATGCACAAAACAATAAATCACTCTTTTTTTAAAACTTTTTTTGTCTAGGCACATGTTTTCGTATTGCACTTGGTTGGGTTAACATTTTGGTGGTCCTTTCCTATATGATGGAGGACAGCAGGGTATCATAGAGACCTGGAGGTCGTGGTACATCAACTTTGTTTAGTTTGTTGAAGTGTTTGGTCTCCTAACAATCTACGTAGAGAGAGAGGTACTGTCAAGTAGGTACCTTCATGTCGTAGGTGTTGAAACAGATAAAAAGTGAGAGATAAAAAAGTATCGCCTCCGATACTGGAAAAAAGTATCGATACTACTGTATATCCGGGGAAAAAGTATCGATACTTTAAAGTACATCCCTAGTTGAAACGGAACCCTCGCGGTCAAAACCGAAACCTGATTTTACAGTCCAACTTGGCTCAGATTAATAGTCTCGTTTTGTTACGTAGGTACCTATAAATCTACTTATTCACAATGGAATGGAACGATCCAATATTTGTACGAAACCGATACCAAACTCAGATTGCTTGCTCAGATTGCTCCTCTGCTTCGTTTAATTAGTTTGGATCTAAGAACCTACCTCCAAAATGGATTCAGAAAGTAAGATTGTACTCGTATTTATATTTTTGTTGGATTTATGACCATTTACATACATTGGTAGGACAGACAATGAAAATCCCTACGCTTCATCACTGTGCCTATCTACAAGAACCTTGGTGAATGTGAAGGTTCTACGAATAGGTGCCCATAAATTCTTCCTACTCTAAATGAGAGATAAAGGGAGAAGTATAAAAAATAAATAGGTATCTGAACTGGCATTATAAGAAATCGTGTTATTAGGAGTTCAGAGAATCACCCCATTTCTAGGACATCATTGTTGGTCTGTGGGACAACTGAGAATACGATCTCAGCTAGTGTTTAGCTAATCTAGTTGGGACGATATGGTACCGAAAAAAGTACGTTCGATACGAAGATACGATGCAAAAGATCAATGCTGGCTAATTTTGGTATGTTGCTTAAACTCGAAAGCCAAACTTTATGGGAGTTTGTGGATTAAATTGCGTACTGTATGTATGGAGTGTACTAGTTCTCGTACCGTTTGTGAAGCGCCTCCGCCACCATCATCCGTAACGTGGTAAATACGTAAACATTTCTGAATTTCCTTGGTAGGTACGTCTTGCCGTAATAGAAATCATGTTTAATGTTGTTTAACCGTTTGTACTGTAAAATATCACAAATGAAATATTCATGTGTACATAGTTAATTCATCATCTGTTTACCTAGGTAGATGAAATACAAATATAAACATACCATCTCACGATTTAATTCCCACGAATCAATACGATTACAAACTTTTCTCTTTTAAATTGACTTTTTTCTGCTCTTTCATGTTTACCGGGGATATTATGAAACTCCTCCAGTTTCTTAATTTATTCTGTTGTTAATTGTTCATTGATTCTGTCCAGATGTTTTTCCCCCCATGCAATTCCAAATTACAACTGTTTTGATCACTGCTAAGTGCGAGACAATATTATTTTTCTAGGAAAAAGTATTGCATCTGGAAGTACAAGTGGATAGGAATAAAAGAAGTGGTAGATAGCATAACAGAGAAACGATTACTGAAAGTATCTATACCCTATTCTCTGTCATTTTTAACACAAGTGGTGCCCCTGGTAGGACTGAAACAAGGCAGAAGGCACTGAATATTCTGAGCTCAAAACTTGACAACACAATAAATTAAGAAACTGGAAGAGTTTCATAACAGTGGCTGTTACTGATGACACTCTTGTATTCGCGGTTGCCGCCCGAGTAAAAACGCTGCAAATTATTACACAATGGTTTATTATTTTTCTATAGGTCACACGTCTGCAAAGCCACCAACCATCCAACATGAAGAAAAACATCGATCGTATTTCGGTCAGCTATAATTTGAACGAAGATTAGGCCTTTTTTGCGATTCACACTCGTGTTTCTGATTTATCGTACGCCCAAACCTTAAATTCTCGTAGAGGGAGAACGGTTTGTCCTACAGAGTTCCGGGTGGTCTCAAAAATTTTTCAAAATTCTATAGAATCTTAAATTGAAGGAAAAACATTACCTTTATATCAAAATTTTTTGAGTTAGGGCGTTTTCAAAATTTCAAAATTCATTTTGGAACCCTTAGACGTAACCTACATCAACCAAAATCTTCGGGGCACAACTAGACTCCAAATTGAGCCTACATACCAAATTTCATCAAAATCAATCAATGCTAAGTGGCAAAAGTGCCCCGTACGGCGGACGAGGGGGTGTTAAAAAAAATTTCTTGGTCGATTCCAAAGGTTCATTATTGAAGATAATAAACCAAAATCTAAAAGAAAGACCTAAATAATAACTTTATTAATGAGTGAAAAAGAAAGTAAACAAATTTATTCGGTTTAGTTGGTTACTAGCTTACTAGCCGCCTACTTGAAGAGGCGTTTTTGTCTCTTTGAAGAGGTAAAATGCTGCAGATTATTAAACGACGGTTTATTATTTTTCAGTGTAGATTACCCGCCAGGAAAGAACGCGGATTCTCCATTATTAGTATCTACCAACCATATTATTTTCGTGCAAGCTTATCAAGTTCAGTCATGACGGAAATTACCTACCATTAAAACATCGATAGGCGCCCGAGTGACATAAAACTTTATCGAAGAAAGAAAAAAATGATTCGATTTTATAAATTTAACACTATTTTCAAATGATGAAAAACAATACCTTTATATCGAAAGTGTTCGAGCTAGGGAGTTTCGAAAAAACAGCCCCATTTTGGTTTATTATTTTCAATAATGAACCTTTGGAATCGACCAAGAAAAAAAAAAAAATTTAACACCCCCTCAAAATTTGATGGTTTACGTTTCAAGGTACGTAGAATCCAAAAATCGAATAAAAATTTGGCCGTCCGTCCGCCGTCCGCCGTACGCCGTCCGCCGTCCGCCGTACGCGGCACTTTTGCCACTTAGCATCGACCGATTTTGATGAAATTTGGTATGTAGGCTCCATTTGGGGTCTAGTTGTGCCCCGAAGCTTTTGGTTGATGTAAGTCACTTCTAAGGGTTCCAAAATCAATTTTGAAATTTTGAAAACGCCCTAACTCAAAAAATTGTGATATAAAGGTATGGTTTTTCCTTCAATTTGAGATTCTATAGAATTTTTAGAAATTTGTTGAGCCAACGCGGAGCTCTGTAGACAAAAACCGTTCGCTCCGTACGAAAATTAAGGGGGGAGAAGTGAGGAGATAGAGCTAGAGAGAAGAGAGAGAGAGAGATAGAGAGAGAGAGAGAGAGAGAGAGAGAGAGGAGAGGATGATAGAGATAGAGATAGAGAGAGATAGAGAGAGAGGAGAGAGAGAGATAGAGAGCATAGAATATATAGAGATATTGATAGACAGAGAGAGAATATATGATAGATAGAGAGAGAGATAATATATATATAGATATATAGAATATATATATATTATATATATATATATATATATAATATATAATATATATATAATCTATATATATATATATATATATATATATATATATAATATATATATATTATCTCAAAACACGAGTGTGAATCGCAAAAGAGGCCTAGTCTCCGTTCAAATTAGAGCTGACCAAAATGCAATAAATGGTTGGTGATTTTTTTTTCCTTCATATTGGATGGTTGGTGATTTTGTAGACGAGTGATCTATATAGAAAAATAATAAACCATTGTGTAATAATTTGCAGCGTTTTACCCCTTAGAAGTGACTGACATCAACCGTAAGCTTCGGGGCTCAACTGGAACGCGAATGGAGCCCATAGTATATTATACTACCAAGTTTCACCAAAATCTCTCCATGATAACTAAAAAAATAGGTACGGCGGACGGACGGAAAATTTTTTAATCAAACAAAAAGACCTTCTGAGGGAGAGGTGCAATTTTTTTCTTGGTCGATTCCAAAGATTCATTATTGAAAATAATAAACCAAAATGAGAAATACAATTTAAATTCTCCATTGTATCCTGTCTAGAAAGTTATTTTGCTAGATGAACGTTCGAGTGGAAACAAGTGGGAGGATGGGAACTGGGGAGCAAATCGAAGATGTTTCGGTTGATTTCCACCGTGAGCCGCCTCGAATGGATCGCTTCCCGCCGCCGACCTCAAATTAATGAGCCCCGGGAAATTGATGGTCGCCATTTACGGCTCATTGTTCGAGAATCGGCCGGCGCTTGTTGTCCGACGCCTGGGACAAGTTTCCCTCCCCGCCGGCCTCCATCTTCAGGCAGTTGTCGGGATTTGCAATTGCGATTTGCGATTTACTCAACGACTTTGTGTTGGTGGCTGCCAAGTACTGGAGTTGGCTCTGGACAATGAACGCCGACTATCTAAGACCTAGAATGTGCTAAGATGGAGCTGATCTCGAACTATTGCTCCTTCCCGTCTTCCTAATGGATGGTTGTGCTCATCTTCTTGATATTTCCCCTGACTTTGTTGAGCGTTTAATGTACAAGATCGGGAGAGTCCAATAAGCTGTTTGAGGGAAAAACTCAAAGTTCACGTTGAGTGGTCCCAAAGAACCTATACATTAAATTTGACATTGACATAATTGTAATAATTTGAGACATATTATGTCTTCCTCTAATCCTAGAGCACTTAAATTTGGTACACAGCCTCTTGAATACCTACCACTGTAACCTATTGAAAGGAAGTCAGACAAGATGTATAGGGAATGAACGTTTCACCAGTTCTTTCTACGCGAGCACTCAAATTTAATGTTTAGTTTCTTTGGGACCACTCAACGTGATTGAGAGGAACTCAAAGCAGTCTGATCAGCTGATGTAACAGCAATATAGCTAACTTCTCTCCTCTTCACCTGCTCATCTCAGATCACTAAACTGCTTCTTGGTGACCTCTAAACTGATTATGAGGAAACAATATCACCTGAGTGAGCAATATTAAAAACTACCAAAGGTAGGGAAGCTTTTGTAATTGTGCAGCAGGTCAAATGAATTCACAAATCACGCAAAACACGAGAACTCAATTTTTTTAAAGTAATCGTCCTTGTTTTTACTTGAAACTTTTGGTAGTTGAATGATTGAACATGGATTTCAGGAACACCCGATCAGTAGACATCTCAGTAGATAAACAATTATTCTGAAATATCGACACATTTTTAATAGTATAGATGATTCTAAAGTACAGTAAACCGCCAACTCAATCGTAAACTCCATGTTTAATACTCCAGATTATTCATTGGTGAACATTGTAATCTTCAATTTTCAATATAATTTGGAGACTAATCTAATCTAGTCTTTGCTCTCCTTGATCGATCTGGTTATTTTCGTGAAAACGCTGCAAATTATTACACAAAGGTTAATTTTTTTCTGTATAGAACGCTTCCCTGCAAAGAACAAAGTTTTGTCATTGCCACTACCTGCCAACCTTGTTTCGGCTTCACAATCAAGTTTAATTCGAAGGAATAAACGCTTCACACTCAATTCGAAGAAATAGAGAGTTGTGGGTTCCTTCATTTTCATTAGGAATTTTGATTACTGGTTGCTAAGGACACAAAACTGAGTACAACTCGTGAAACAAACAACGATCGCATTTTGGTCAGCTAAAATTTGAATGGAAATTAGGCCTCATTTCCGATTCACACTCTTGTTTCTGATTTATCGTTAGTCCAACCCGTAAGTTCTCATAGGGAGCGAATGGTTGGTCCTACATAGGAAGCTCTGGGTGGTCTTATTGGATTGTACAAATTCAATACTATTTGTAATTGATTAAAATAATAATAGGCATCTTCATATCAAAAGTGTTTGGGGTAGGGCGTTTTGAAAAATTTCGCCCCTATTTTTCGCCCTTTAGAAGTGACTGCCATCAACGAAACGCTTCGGGGCACAACTTGACCCCAAATGGAGCCCATATACCGAATTTCATAAAAATCTGTACATGGTAACTAAGGAATGTACCACGGACGGCGCAATTTTTATTGGATTTTAGGATTCTTCGTACCTTGAAACGTAAACCAACAAATTTTGTTGGGGGGGGGGGGGGTAATGGTAATTTTTTTCTTGGTCAATTGAAAATAACAAAGTCCATTTTTGCGGTACTTGCCGGCTTCTTCACACTCTTATTTTCGTTTTTGTTCGACTCTCCCACCTGGGGTTTTCCGTATCTCGCCTCCAACTCGTTTTATTTTATTTATTGTTACTCAACTGTTTTGAATACATCGCCAAAAATGATTACCCACTATTGTAATGGCTTTCGAAACACGACAGTTTAAACAGTGAAACAGTATTTCGTTTCGTTGCCAAGTGAGAAAAAATTAAGTTTACCCCCAAAGATGCTGTTCTAGCGAGAAAAAATTTTACTAATAACTAGGATGTAGCCAGGGGCTGAAAATGTCAAAATTACCATCCGACAATGTTGCTATTTCGACTGCAGTGGAGAACTATTTGTTTAAAGATTGTCTTTTGTACTTTTCACTTCACCGGTATTCCCTCCTTAATCCTTTGCCCGAGGGAAGTGACATCCATATCCTTATATCCTAATTCCTACTAACCAGGAATTAGGATTCCTACTAACCAGGAATTAGGATATAAGGCCAAAACCCATTTTTAGAGTGGTTGGTTAAGGAAAGTGTTCACTAAAACATCGGTAGTGATATAGACTAATTTTGTTGCAAACATTTTTTTGGATGGTTGAAGCTCTGAGTAGTTAGGAAGGGTTTTCAATTTTTCGCAAGAGAAAAAGGATATTGAGGCGTGCAAGTCGGTTGTTTGTGTCAACAAAAAGACGACGTCGGCGTTTTTTCCTCGACCGGCGGCGAAGAAGCGCGAGCGAACGCGTCAGCGAAAAATGAAACTTTTTCATCAGAACTGCCTTGAAAAGGTGGCCTGTTCTCACAATGATGCAACCGGTCACTTGCCTGGTGATTCTTGTCTTAAGATTTTCTAGTTAATTCCACTGCCGAAGGATCCTTATTACAAACCGTATTGTATTTTCTATACATTATGTTTACTTACAGGCTAGTAGGTAGTCTGAGCCTAAGCCTAATTGTCGGTTTACGACTTTTAGGTCGATGTTAGGCGTTATGAAGTGATCATAATTCCTCCTAATGTTGTCATTCATATTATGAACTAAGTGACATTAATACTTAATAACATAACCACGGAAATGGCTACAGAAACCACAGACAAACGGCTAAACTAACTTTATTAAAAGCATGAACCAACTTCGGCCAATCATCTGATGAACCCAACTACGATTTGGAGGTACCAGAGAATATGAGAATGGACCCCCCCCCCCACCTAAGGATAAAACATGCATTCTCATATAACTTTCTACTGAACGAAATAGTTTCGTAACGTATCATTTTTACCGTCCCCATCTTTAGCCATCATAACAATTCTAGCGACGTGCGAGTCTCGAATTCGAACAGCATTAGATGCTGATTTTAAAATTTTTAAAATCCATGATCTAAGATATCAACATGCGAATTCGAGCTCACCTCCTCCTCCCCCGTATGTGTGAGGCTGACTTCAAGCGGTGATGATGGTTTTGGTAGGTAGTACAAAAGATAACATCTGTATTCCCTCGAAATACGCGATTTATAGTATCTTGGCACCTTGGTGACACCTCTGATATGATCCATAGTGACACAAAGTCTTCTTTGACTTAAAGTTCATGAAAATCAAGAGATTTTCATTATTTTGATTATGTTCATTTTGTGTTATATTTTATATTTACATTTTGATTATGTTCCCGGAATTTCAATGCTCGGGTTCCATTAGTAAGCCTTGATAGGAACCGGAAAAATGAAAAGTCGTGTAATTTGTGAATATTATCCCCTCTGATTAATCAACATCTCTGATGAAGTATTGTGCAACTGGGAATTTGTTTGATTCGAACTAAAAAGAAACAAGAAATTCGGTTGGAAACACAATTGGGCGGATTACACAATATTTTGTCTCAAACACAATCACCTAAGCGCACATCGTACATAAGTACATACACATACACAGACAAAAACTTGCGTTTTTTTCGCGGATTTCGATTCAGAATGGTCTACAACGAATTCGTATACGGTTTTATTTTTCTCAGTTTAGTGTAGTCCTCCTTCACCCCAGATTAATAGCTATAGGATGTCCAAGTCTTATTACGGGTCGTTCTAAAAAGTGAAACCAACAACCATTACAGGTTGAATTTTTGTCCGACTGCGATTCCAGGTGTCGTCGACGTCATCAGTGTCTTCCAAAGGGAAGATAATAATGTGTTCCAATGATGTTGCTCATGACTATTTATTGCCTCACTCCCTTAAGTGGAGAGGGGTTCACCAACGTCACGACTCGAAAGATTATTAGAACATGCGATTCCAGCTGGCCTTAACTTCGGTGATCTCATGAGAACCGGTTCATTAAACCAGTAACTAATCAAATTCATGGGAGTAGGTGCTTATCTAATATAATATACTAGCTGAAAAGCCTACTAAAAGCAGGCAAAGACTATTCCTCCGACTCTCCTCCCGCCCCCAACCCCTCCGACTCCTCTCGCCTCCGACTCCTCCCGCCCCCAACCCCTCCGACTCCTCTCGCCCCCGACCCTTCCCGCCCCCAACCCCTCCGACTCCTCTCGCCTCCGACTCCTCCCGCCCCCAACCCCTCCGACTCCTCTCGCCTCCGACTCCTCCCGCGCCCAACCCCTCCGACTCCTTTCGCCTCCGACTCCTCCCGCCCCCAACCCCTCCAGCCTACAACTCTCCCTCTGCCACGACCCCTCCGTGCATACGTATGTACGGTTGGCGTTTTATATTATTAGATTATAAGAAGCCTTTAATCTTATATTATATCTTTATCTTATATTATAAGAAGCCTTTAATGAACACAAGTTATAATAAATTCGTTCACAACATTCGGCATTACACTCTTTTTACCTAAGTTGATTTGATACTAAGTATTGTTCTTTTTTGCAGGTATGTTGCTCTTTCCACTCTTACGTACTTTCAGGTATGTACTTTGCAGGTATGTACTGTTCAACATTTGTAGGTTGTTTCTTAATATTTTAATCATGCAGATTCATCAATTCAATCAATTCGAAATCGCGAGCTGTAAATTGTAACTGTATTTCCTTCGATCAGGAAACATTGAAAGTTTCCGCATGGTACCTATTGCTCATTGAAGAAAATATGTGGATATTATACGAATTCCTAGCCTACTCATGGTAGAATCGTGATGATTGATTCATTTAAGAAGCAACAAAATAATGAATTTAGTTAGCTATACTGTCAGATCGTGGACTTCATACAACTTATTGGACAGTATTGAAATTTTGGGGAATGAATGCATCCTCTTGGTGTTGTAGTCTCTTTAGTACTAAGAGAAAAGATATCCATACTTTCTTCTGTTGTATCCTAATATACCTATTATATTTGCAAAATCTATCAACGATTGTCACTCATGTATCATTCCAACTGAATTTCCCTCGTTCCTTCCACGCGTCACGAATCTACCCGTACCTCACAGATCCATCCGTTTTCACTAGGCAATAAACTTTCGAAAACTGCAATTCAACTCGTAGGAGGGCGTCACGTGACGCGTTTTAAACCGCTTTTTCCCGTTGTAGACTCCGCCAGTTTCACATTTGCGAAACATGACTCGCAAGTCGGTTCGGGAAGAGAAGTGTTGCTCAGGAAAACGGCAATATAAAAGTTGGAAATGGAAACTTAGTGATTGACGGGACTTGAGGAAAGTCTCCACTCACGTAACGCGCTCCGTCCAATTTTTTCATTTCCTCCTCTTCTTCTTCTTCACTTCGTCTTTTTCTTTCAAGGGGAGGGCAACTTTGATTTCCTTGCGCGAAGGTGGATTCCGTGTTCCACGTCATGGAAGGGATAACAAATGAATCGACCCTCTCCAAGTAAGTTTAGGCCCTGGCTTCGCGTTTTCCTCTATTCAAGTGCAGGGCGAGGAAGCTCCTACTTTGACGGGTTGAGTGCCTTTTCCGCGTTTTGCTTTGAACTGCTGGCCGCGATTTTCACACTCCATTCACCCCTTTGAAACTTGGAGGATTCTCCACTTCGACATGCTCGTGATATACCGCCTACAACTCTGGGAAAAGGGATGGAGCGATTTCCTTTCGAAATTGAGTTTCTGTTTATTCTTTCTAGTTCGTACCTGTTTGGTATCTTCCACAGCTTCGGAGGTTTTCTAAACAATTGAAGGGTCAAAAGAAAGAACTAGTCAAGTCAGATTTGTAGTACGATACACCTAAAGAACTTTGGGAATTAATCTAAGATAATGTAGATCAAAGTTCCACGTTGAAAGTTCCAAGTTCCAATAATTCCAAGTACTAGGTACCATAGTACCGAAGGTAGGAAAGGTTTGAATTCATGCAGCAACTCAAAAGAATTTTGAGTACTGAAACTCAACGTTTTTAGTTCTCTTTCAAGTTTTAGAGATATTTGAGCAACTTTGGTTGGTACCTTTTTTATGGTCCTATACATAATAATTATGGTCCGATTTTCGGTGGAATCAGGGTTGATTTAGGGTAGCTTTGAGACATTTCCCCATTAATTTCGTCAACATAAGGGCAGACAGCAGCAAAGGCGTACGTCCATCAATGTCTGGGTTTCCGATCGCTCGACTTCGCTCAAATTTGGAGGATAAATTGGTTGTATAAATTGTCCATAACATTATAAAAGATGTCATTGAGTGAAAGAATGCAGAGAATGTGTTGAAAAATCTCTTTGAAATTTCGCTCATTCACTCATGCAGCTAGAATGGGACTTTTTTCAAAGCTTGGTATTTCATACAGCATGACTGGAAGCTTGTGCTTTCGGTGACGTTGGAAGGAACATTGTGCTGCCCGATCCATTGAAAAAGTCGTCAAGACGCCTAGCTATTGTACTTGTGAGGCGGAGGAGTCGTCCCCATTGAACCTGGGGGGGTCCCCTCGTCATTGTACCAGCGAAGCGACGGAGGTCCCCCCTTTCCATTGTACCGGGGGAAATGAACGGGGCATTCACGCGAGCGTAAATGCCAGTCTGGGGACATCGTTTTGAAATCCCGCCAAAAAACCTTTAATTTATGAACCGATGAGGAGGAAGGTCGGTGGAGGAGGCTTATAAGGTTAGTCCCTTCCCGTCCATTCATATTCCCAGAGCCAATGAGTTCCCCTCGCCGGTTATCAGCTCCATCGGACCATTCATTGTTGAGAGCTGCCAGCCCGTGAAAATCCCTTAATCGGTGGATCCCTAATCCACTGGGTCATGTGCGTCACCCATATTCATAAGTTAAAGGACTATAAACTTGTGCTATGAAGGAATGTTCAAATAATGGACGGGGACTTCTTCTTGTACTATTGGGTAATTTTATTAAAATTGCGCATTATTGTCCTAACATATGATTTTCCCTCAAACAGACACGGAATCTAGTTCAAACATAATGTTTAACATTGAAGTTCAAAACTAAGCATTACAGAGGATATCCCATTGGATAAGGATTAATTATTTTAATATCAATCTGTTAACGATAATTTTTTTTTTTTACTTTTCTACTTCACAAAACAGTTTCATTTAATGTCATTTAGCTAGTATGTCAAAGAAGTAACTTATCATTTTTAGAATTAAGAGAACCGAAAACAAGATATTTGAAAATCGGAAATCATCGATAAAAAGGTACTCAACATCAATGTAAAGTTCACATGGTGAATATTATTCAGCCTCTTTCTTCACCCTTTAACCACTATAAGACTTCTAGTAACATTAGAGGCTAAATTTGAACGAAAATTTTAAAATTCATGATCCACGAATTAAAGTCCTCCCTCCTTCTACTCCGGTAATAGATCGTAACATTGAACATTGATCTTTTAGGAAGTCCGTAAAAGAACATATCTCTATTCAAGGTAAAACACCCAAAACCCACGAATCATGCGGTTTCACGGGTCCTGGTACCATGATGACACCACTGATTTGGTCCACAATGGAACAAAATAATTCGTTAAAATCGAAAGGTAAATTGACTATGTTTCCCGAATTTCCAAGCTTGAGTTGCATTACTAAACCTTAATAGGAAAAGAAGTATTGAATTCTCTAAAAATATTTCCCCACTCGCTCCTCCCCAGGCCAATTTCAATACTCTAGTAAAGTGTTTCGATATTCGTAATCCAGAACTGTCCTACGTCTCTTCGTCCAACAAGAAAAGAACCACGGAAATTGGTGGGAAATTAAGGCCTTGGCAGAGTATACAAGAAAACGCACGTTTTGGGCATTACTCTTTCCTTCCCCTCCACCACAAGTAGAAGACAAAATTCAAAATTCCAGCGACTTAGTGCAGAACTAGATAGATTTTGTCGAACAAAAAAAACTCAAATCTGTTGGACAATAAGGTCAGGGTAGAGTACAACATTTGTTGTACACAACATTTGTTGCTCAGACATTCACCTATGGTTTTTTTTTCTCACGGATTTTCATTCACAGCGGTCTAAAGGGGTATGAAGTTATTTTTTTCATCGTTTGAGTGCAGTTTTCCTTCACCCCAGATTAATCGCATAAGGATGCCCAAGTCTTACTGTGGGACGTCTTAAAAAGTTTGTACGGCAAAATGCGCTCAGAAATTTCATTTAGGAGGTTTCCAATTTCTTTGATTTGCTGAAAAATAAAGAGCTCCAATAGTAGGAACGAAAAAAAACCTCTTTCAAGCGGGTGTGACACTTATCCTCTTATCAGAATAATAATAATAATAATAATCAGAATAATAATAATAATAATAATAATAAATAAAATGAGAATTGCATAACCAACTTTCACCTGTACCTACCACTATATTGTCCCAAATCTGATGACGGTGATAAGAACCTATAAGGTAACATCCTCGCAATCCCTGAGAATTCTATCGAAATCAGATGGGAACGCAGAATTTATACTTACTCAGGGTCTCGCGCAGCGGTTTCCATTGTTCAGACAAAAAGAACTGACCGATGAATTTCAAAGGGGGATGGACACACTTCACACACAGTCCCTGAGAATTTCATTGAATTCGGGTGAAAACTGCAGTTACGCCTGTTACAGGTCTTTCACGTTTGCGCTCGCACAGGGGCTGGTATAGATCCGCAGGCAATGAATTTTATAGGGGACCGTCTGTAGACCCAACCTCTACAACCCCCCGCACAAATTTAAACGAAATCCGACTGTAACTACGTATATCTTTGCCCGTTTCAAGAATTTGCGGACATGAGACCGACATGAACGCCTAATTGAACAGGGAGGTCTAAAACGTGAAATGCGAGTTTAAATTTTGAGTTTGGAAAATGTTTTTCATCCGTGAAAGGTGAACACGATTTTTTCGATAATTTGATAGGAATCAAACTTATTTATTTATATCCTTGTGGGATAATGTTTTTACGTTGGTTTCTGTAAAAGTAATTTTGCATTATTCATCACATCAATGAACTCCGCAAAATATATTTCTCGCTTATCACGATAGGAAAAAAACGAGGTGTGAATAACGTTGTCATGTCTTTCAAAACTTTGCAGACAGGGAGTTGATGTTGCTTCGGGTCCTTCCGCAAATTCTAATCCCCGCAAATTGAAGTTCATGTCGTAGTTTGCAAGGGAAACCGTGTCAAGGAAATGCCACGATTCTCCAGATGGCGTAGAAAAATCAGGGATAGTTCAATCTACGCCCCGGTATAAGTGAGGGAAAGAAAGTTTTAATTCAAGTTTGAAATTATTATTTAACAAAAAAGTTTCATCCAGAGGTCGGAGGAAAACACTCTTCTTCACCTCCAACTCAGGTCTTGAATACCCCTCAGACAGCTCGGAACAAGTTTTTCCGACCCAATAAAAAACACGGAGAGACTTGAATAAAGACGGAAGTCTCCCGAACTTGATAAATCAATTTTCACACCGAGCGACTCTACTTGAACTTAATGTTAGTTTTACAAGGCCGAGGAGCAGAAAAGTGATTACCATCTTCAAACAGTATGACTGTTCAATGTGAAGCAAACCAAAAGGAACAAGTGTACACCTCAGCTAAGTCATCGTTTTCGCTGCTTCATGGTAGATGGTCAGGCTTCGTATTCGTTCAGCTGAACTAAAACATTTAGTTTCTTCAAAACAAAATGTTCACTCTTAACTGATAATTCTAGAGATTGAACTTTATTGTGGGGCATTGGGGTTAAGCTTTGCTGTAAAAAGACCCTTTTTCTCAAGACTAAAAATATTTTACTCAAATGTGGACCAGTTACATCGTTACAAATAATCACTGTCTGTTAATTACGATCTGAGGTGTTTCGGGAGGCCTCGCTATCTACTGATTATAGTAAAAATAATTATTATGTAGGTCAATTCGTACGTTTATGACAGAGGTAACTAGTTGACGCAATGATTGAAACTAGGTTTAACGTAGAGAAAAATACATATTTGTAGACGCGCACGTGAGTTTCTTTCATTCTAGGAGCCTGTAGAAGAAGTTGTTTGTATTGGAGTGAATCAAAAATAGAGTGCAAAAGTTGATGAATACCATTTGAATTTATGTGGTATTTCATTATAAGTCTCAAGAAAATATGGAGATTTAAATATAGGTAATCAATACAGTCCTCAGACGTTGAGATTGGAATTGGAGGATGGTCGCTACTCACTTGCTGGTTATTTTGGTACTTTGAAGAGTCTGAGAACTGTTAGTATCAAGAATGTTTTGTGGTTCATTATTGAAAATAACAAATCAAACCCAATGAGAAACAAAAATAGTTTCGTCCTTGATAAGTTTCATCATTGAAGGAGCCGTACAATGTGCGTACCTGCGAGTGTTGACTTCATTGACTTGAAATGAAAATGAGATATCATTGACTTAAAATTTCCAGTGTCTAGGCGTGCTATAATTTGAACTACGTTCTTATTATGTTTAATAATACACTTTCCTGTCTTTTAATTGGGCTCGTCCTGTTTCTTTCACAATAAATAAATAAGTTCATACTCAGTATATTTTGTATAGGGTGTCCAATGTTAACCCTAATGGGGGGTGCGCCTTGATTTTTTTTAAGATTTTTAATCGAAAGTAGACTACATCCTGATAATTTTGGCACCAACCGCGACCTTCTAGCGTAAGTAGATCTGTTTCTATGATTTTTCAAAGTTTCGACCGTTTATGACGTAACGCGCCCCTCTCGCCTGGGCGGGTCCCCCCAGCCCACTGTGACGTCATAAACGGTCGAAACTTTAAAAATTCAAAGGAAAAGATTTACACACGCTAGAAGGTCGCGGTTGGTACCAACATTCTCAGAATGAGGTCTCCCTTAGATTAAAAATAACAATAAACAGATTTTCCTACCCAGGCGCACACCCTATTGGGCCATGGCGTCACTAGTGTCACCGGAAACATCACAAAAACATTTTTTTTCTTGGTCGATTCCAAAGGTTTATTATTGAAAATAATAAACCAAAGTTCCACAGCTGTCCCAAGGTGTCTCCAGATTAACTAGATTTAAATTGCAATTGAAAAGCTATTGGACAGAGCAAATTTTCGAAACCTTTTTTTAAGTCATGAAAAGTCAAAAAATGTTGTTTGACAAACATTTTGAACATTATTCATCGATTTCCTTGGACATTCTTGTCATAACTCTATTTTAAGACTTACGACAGCCTACAACAATTTTGCTGTCCATTATATTTAAAATTTCAATTCAATTTTGGTTACTCAACTGACACTTTGAGACATTCGTGGAGTTCCTGAAAAGTTTTCGGTGATACTAGTGATACCATGGTCAAATTAGGGTTAAGGACCGACAAACTTCGGGAGTCGATTCTATAACTAATTCAAGTGAGAAAATGACTCTTAGCAATTTTGTTTTAACCCATTGGTTTTCCAAGTTTTCCCATTTTAAGGTTTTTTTTTGTGTGTGTTCGACTTATATCTACTAAAATTGCCTCAACTACCGTAATTTATCGTAAACATGTAGAAATAAGGACACCGTTGGAAGGGGTGTCAAATTTCCTATCTTTGTAGTTCCACAAAAAACTATTTTCGGGGTCCTGATGGTTGAAAAATCAAGTCGTAACGTCATTTTTGTCAAATTGGCAAAATTTCATATTTTTTCTTTTGGTTGTTCTTCGCCGTGGGTTTTCACCACCCGTCAAACCTTCGATTTCGTTTAAGAAAAGCACATTTTTTTGCGTTCAAACACAAATTTCTCCCATTGCAAATTCGACAGAAATGACGTTACGACTTGATTTTTCACCCATCAGGACCCCAAAAATAGTTTTTGACATTTTATGTCTTTACTATGGCCCATAAATGAAAAATCGTCACGCGGGGATCGTTACGCGGGGAGCGTTATGAGGGGAGCGTTACGCGGAAATTTCTGATGATTTTCACGTACAACCAATCGTTCCTAGGGAAAACTAACTTCCTCATTTTCCACCCCACAAAAATCGTTCACCACTCATTGGAAAGCTCTCAATTTATTAAACATAAGACATAAAATGTCTCTCGTGGTTGCGTACTTGTACGAAAGCTGTATCCACCGTTTATGTATTTGTAGGCACTATAAAGATTTTCACGGTAAATTAAGGTAGTTATGGTAATTTTAGTGACATAAGGTCGATCACACGAAACAAATTTTAAAATGTCAAACACTTGGAAAAACAAGGGGTTAAAACAAAATTGCTAGGAGGCATTTTCTCACTTAAATTAGTTATAAAATCGACTCCCAAAGTTTTCCGGTCCTTAACATGGGACACCCTGTATATGCTTCCTAAGAACCTCTTTGTCTGACTGCGATTCCGCAAGAGTGTAATCCCGCTGGACTAAAAATCGTTACCAACAAGCATAAATCACTAGAATGACCAAGCAGACAGCTAGTTTCTTGTAAAGGTGAATAATAAAATTAAAATGTCGATAACCTCTCTTTCGTCTTTTTTCGCACAGCGCTCTGTCTCTCAGTGAAAATTGCTGCAACATCTACTTGTATTTATATACAAGCAGATGTACTGGGTCGATTTCCAACTCGGAGGTTCAAGAGTGAAGACGACACTGTTGGCCTTCTGGGAAATCCCGACTTGCACTTTACTGCGAACGCTTGCACTGGCTCCAAGTTATCGCCTATCTTCAGCCCTGCTGCTGTTTCAGCAACTCTACCCCACAGCTCATTGTACTCTCTCCGTCCGCCGTTCAGCTTACAGCACTTCGGAGTTTATTTTTAGATCCTTACTTTGTAAGCATTACCGTCATATTACTCTCAGTATCCCAACTCATTACACCTTTTTCACGCGGTGGTGGCAGAATTGTTTTCACTTTTGGAAGGTTAACAAGAAGACCTGCAAAGTAGATCTTTTTTGGAAGGCAAGTTGTTACTACGTATCAAAACACGATTTCGTAATGTTTCGATGATTCTACATATGGAAATATCCAAACATTAAACCCCAACCATCCAAGTTTGGGATGAACTTGGAGTAGTTGAAAGTGAAAAAAATTACGTTTGAAGAATTTTACGCTTGCCGATGCGCAACGCACTGTAGCTATCGATGATTGAAACTCATATGGGACCATGTATAATCAAATTGTGGAATTCTCTGAAATTACAGCCCATTGAAATCGGAAGGACACTGTAGTTATACATTCATATTACATGGGTTTTACGTTTGCGCATGCGGAGTCTCTGGGTGGCATAAAATTCCGATCATGATGAAATTCTTAGGAGATATGCAACACTTCAACACATACGCAGTTCTACTATCTACCTAGGAACTATGAAATTCAATATGTCGAATATGGATTGTAACTTCATTCACTTTCGTCAATGACATAATATGTCATTGTATATTATATATACAATGTATATATAATATTATATATATGTATATTATATATACAATGTATATATAATATTATATATATGTATATTATATATACAATGTATATACAATAATATATATATATAATAATATATATATATAATATAATACAATGTATATACAATGTATATACAATATATATATAAATATATACAATATTATAAATATATTATATTTGCACAAAGACGGTGCAATATGAATGACACATATTTAGATATCGACAAATATTGTTAGTGCTAAAAGAATTGGTCTAAAACATAAACTGCAAATGGAAATTATGATTTTGTAAACATTTTTCTTATCTGCCGAAAGAAAATGAAAGTGCCAATGCAATTGCCACGCTTCAAATACGTTCGTTGTCTCCGAAGCAATATTCTCTAATCTGTTCATATTTTTACAGTCTTGAACTCAAGGACTTTTAGTACTTAAGAGCTGTAGGATTATTATAAATAGGACAGTTTTACTCAATTAAATAAGCTTCCATCCGGTTAGGTTATTGAAATGATATGAAATGAAAAACGTGCTGTATTTGATGGATTAGTACAAACGATGTTTGAAGACTGGCACACTAAGTCTTGGTTTATTACCATGAGACTTGGTTGGCTGATTAAAAAAAAAGAAAAAAAATCTCTTCTCATTAGAATCTAGTATTTAGCATTTTTTTTCTTTTTTGTTAATTTTTTTTCTTGAGATTTTCATACCTAAGATTTTAGATTATATTATATATAGATTTACATAGACATTTTAAAATACATTTCAATAATTAAACTGTTAGACTAGATCCTATCTGTAGAACCACACCTCTCGGGCAAATCCTAGTACTCTGGGGGGTTTTTCTCTTATTATTTTCAAACAATCTTCCCAGTTGAGTATACTCCGTCCTAGCCATTTTTGTCTAATTTCACTGAAGATACTGCAGGACCCGAGGAAATGTAGCACATCTTCCGTCTGCACATTGAGCATCTTCTGGATACCGCTCTCAATCGTTGGTTATTTAGGTACAGTAGTCCACCTCTGAGTTTTAGGTACCATCTTACTGTCACTAACCGTCGTCTTTTGCTAATCTAGAGAAGTTATCAGTCATTACCACCTCACTGTAATGGGTATTAAAAGTGGAATTAGGTTAGGTTATTATTTTAAACAATCATTTGAGGGATATTAGATAACACTAGATTACAAAATTTACGGGTGGTCTGGCTGCCTCGTTCTTTCACCACTTTTCTTATGGTATTTGGTGCGCTGAATCCGAATCTGACGTCAGTTTTTTTTTGTTTACGTCGGATTTTCAAGATATAGCTAGTTTTAAGATTTTTCTAGTTCTATCTTTTCTTCATTTTTTAGTGAAAACTCATCTTGCTCAAATCTCCTCAAAAAGTACTCAGACTTATAGGAAATTTCATGTAAAATCCGAATATGTACTTAGTTTTTAAGTAAAACTGTGTTAAACCCCCTATTTTCCACAAAACGTATCAAAAAACACCGGTTCTCAACGTTTTTTCTTCGGGTTTTCCCTTACATTTTGCCACTTGAAAAAAAAATTAAGGCTAAAAAAATTTTCTCGGGCCTTTACTTTGTAGGGGGGGACACCCCAGAAGAGAATGAGACCAATCGCAGCCTCCTAAACCCATTAATATCAAAGGAATGAGCTTTTTCATGGCACTGAGATGAAAATTCACAAAAACCGTTAATTAGTTTTTCGAGATAAGTATGTGCGTTCCTAAATCTGTTTTCCTCAAATGGATTTTCCTTTCTTCTTCATTTTTTATGCTTGTCACCTATTAAGAGTAAGATCGAAAATAGGTACTCAAAGGGGGAGTAAATCATAATTGGGAAACTCTTGTTTTGTTAAGTGATTTTAATTCAGTTTTACAAACGAAACACAATAAACTGCAGAAAAGTTGACGGTGCAAATCTGTTTCATGAAGGCTCAGATGAATCAATAGTTGGTAAAATGTTTGTTTATTCCTCCACCTCAGAGGTTTCATCGCCGGCATCTATGTAGAGACAACTTTGCCGCCTGAGGTAAATCTCTTTTTAAGGTCCAACAATAGTCCACCATCATGTGAACTTCCCAATACCCTTTGTACCGTTCTTCCATGGTTTTATATCTTGGTGGAACCTCTGAGGTGGAGGAATAACCAAACATTTTACCAACTTTTGATTCATCTGAGCCTTCATGAAACATATTTACACCGTCAACTTTTCTGCAGTTTTTTCGTTTGTAAAACTGAATTAAAATCACTTAACAAAACAAGTTTTTCCCAATTATGATTTACTCCCCCTTTGAGTGCCTATTTTCGATCTTACTCTTAATAGGTGACAAGCATAAAAAATGTAGAAGAAAGGAAAATCCATTTGAGGGAATTTAGGAACGCACATACTTATCTCGAAAAACTAATTAACGGTTTTTGTGAATTTTCATCTCAGTGCCATGAAAAAGCTCATTCTTTCGATATTAATGGGTTTAGGAGGCTGCGATTGGTCTCATTCTCCTCTGGGGTATCCCCCCTACAAAGTAAAGGCCCGAGAAAAATTTTTTTAGCCTTAATTTTTTTTTCAAGTGGCAAAATGTAAGGGAAAACCCGAAGAAAAAACGTTGAGAACCGGTGTTTTTTGATACGTTTTGTGGAAAATAGGGGGTTTAACACAGTTTTACTTAAAAACTAAGTACATATTCGGATTTTACATGAAATTTCCTATAAGTCTGAGTACTTTTTGAGGAGATTTGAGCAAGACGAGTTTTCTCTAAAAAATGAAGAAAAGTGAGAACTAGAAAAATCTTAAAACTAGCTATATCTTGAAAATCCGACGTAAACAAAAAAAACTGACGTCAGATTCGGATTCAGCGCACCAAATACCATAAGAAAAGTGGTGATAGAACGAGGCAGCCAGACCACCCCTAAATTTTGTAATCTAGTGTAATTAACAGCGTCTGACCCAAATTAAAGCTTTTTGGTAAAACCTATTTCATACCTTCCTGTTTATAATTTTACTGCTTTTGAGAAGTTTCTCATCTTTTTGACTGAATTCAACTTCCCGAAGAAGGTGGAAGACGACTTGGTTGGTTTTTTTTAAATCGTGCAACTTTTCCTTACGCTCAGTTTTCTTCATAGTAATTCATGGTTCGCTCCTTGAACGATTTGATTGACAACATGACCTTCACTTGTTGGCTACCATATTGTGCGCTAGCTGGAGGGGATTGGTGACCAGTCATGCATTCTATCCTTACACGAGTATGTATATACCACGTACTATATATAGAGCATGTGATATAGAGAGTAGAACGCTTAGACAAAGCGATCTGAGATCATTGAACGGTGGACAAACCCTAGAGATAATGCACGAGCTCTGTTAGCGCTGTGGCGTGACAAATAGTTGTGAGATAATGCCCCTCATATTGGATATATATTGTCCTTCCACATTACAAAATGGTCTATTCTTCTTTCATTCCGGGATGGATCCAATGATTTGGTGACACCACAGTAGGGATTTGTTCCGACGACATGTCAATTACTGAGTATTGAAAATATGAAAACATTTCATTACTGGAGTAATAAAAATGTTATATAAATTATGTTCGACAGCCACACCTCCAAATCGATCCAAGAAGAAACATTATTATTGGATAAAGAGCTAAATAACGTTTCTCCGCTACACGGACGCTAATGAGCACGTGGAAATATATTTGGAAGTGAATCACCACATTCCTAAAGAACCACTTGAAATCGAGGTTGGGATCTAGCCTTCAAAGAGAAGTTGGACAGTCCAGTTCATAAGTTCATAACGTGTGTTTCTATTGTGTTTACGCTTGGTGTAAACGTACAATTGAAAAAAGGTTTCTTTACATTTTCACTTTTTATATTTTTCACCGGGTTAACCTTTTTTCTCACTCTTGACACCACAAAGACAATAACTTTATCTCGTCAAATGAAAACTAATTTGGGGCCAAAATTATCGCATGGAGAAATTAAACCTTAAAATTTAATATAATTTAATTATATCACAATATATTAATTTACTACAGGTTTCGCTACATTCTATCGTCTTGATTCCTTGTCTTTGCTTTATGTACCTTCAAAATCTGAAAATTAAATTTTGATGCCAAATGATAACATAATATATGAATTTACTATCGCTTTCGCTACACTCTGTCATCTTGATGCCTCGTCTTTCCGTAGACTCGATAAATTCCGCCATAAGCCCCAAAAATTAATGAGATCCTCTTCTTCCTTCCTCATGCCGTAAATGGACAATTTTCTGGATGACAAAAACTGATGCTGAACTGTATGCAATTGCTTCTTAACCCCTTTCTTCTTCTTCCATCGTATTTTCCCCTTCTTTTGCCGTCATCTTCTTGCTTTATTGTCTCGTTTCCTGCAAATTCCTGGAATTGGCTTTCAATTTACACTCTTCCTCTTCCAGATTCTTCTTCTTTGCTTCTTGTTTCCTCTTGGCGTCTTCCTCTAACTTCCTAGTGTTTTCACCTTTTGATGGTGCATTCAATTTCGTTTTCCTGTTTTCCTTTCCAGTCGATTTATTGCTAGGATATATTTTGACATTTGGTACTTTTTAATATTGCGGTTATTCGAATAATACTGTCACTTCGTCGTTCCAAACGACCAAACCTTCACACTCCTCTCGCCAAAGTGTTGTTCCATCAAAATCATTTCTTGAATTTTCTCCTTTTTACGTTGTAAATCTGCTTTTTTCTTTTCCAAATAAATTGATCGTTTTCTCAGTGATGAATTTCCGAAATTTTCTTGTTAAACTCTTGTTACATTACCTTTTGGGCCAGAAATTCGACTCGACAACTTTATCTCATCACATGAAAACTAATTTAGGCCCAAAATTATCCCTTGAAAAAATTTATTAAACTTTAAACTTTGAATATTAAATTTTGGTGCCAAACGTTATAATAAATGAATTTACTATCACTTTCGCGGCACTAGGTTCTAGTCCATAACTAAAACCACGACCTCTAAGTGTAAAGCAGCAGCATCATTATTTTGTCTACTCTATGTAGTAACTACTTTACAATATCCATGTTGGATTTCGCAATAAATAATGTCCATGTTTCTTGGTACCTATTAATTAAAAAAAAAAAAAAAAAATAGTAACCACATTCTAACCGTTATAGTTTCATCTAAACCCCCTTGGTCTCATTCCTTCGTGGTTTCCACTGTAGACGAAAACCGTCGTATAGTGTAAACCCTCTATTTTAATTAGTACCCTCCTCCATGATGTCCATGTTTACAACTCCATATAACGTGTTCAATCATCCTACCTCTATCGAGCCAAACTTTTAAAATAGCCTCTAGTAACCTTCTCATATGCGGGTTAAAATTAATCACGAGTTCTTCAGCTATGAAGTTCGCAGGGGTATTTCTGCGGGCTAACTAATCCGCACCAATTTTAAAATATCGTTGGAGAAGGCCATAATTTATTTAAGTATATGAAAGAATGAGCAATTTTATGTAAGTTGGGAAACAGGAGAAAATCAGATAGAAACATGTGTAGCGTCCATTTTCGCTTCGAATTTTCCCTGTGTAGCAAAGAGACACGTATTTTGAATTGTAAAACTTTACGTTTTTGATTTATTTATAGAAATTGTGATGTAGGATGGGTAAATTACTGAAGATAAATGGTGGAACAAAAATGTTCACAGCCGCCACTCGCAGGTGGGCAACTGGTATCATCTCGATCCCAAGGTACCTATCTTATCTCCACCATTTATTTCATACTTTGTTTGATCTTTTAATCAGGTTGGTCGCGCCGTTACTCACACGCGACGCAAAAAAATGCGACGTAAACCGCCCTTGGACTGACATTTGCCGAGGCAGTGCAGCTGGAGCATGACCGAGGAAGGAGAACGGACTAGGAATTTATAGGAGTAAACACAATCAACTTACTAATTAGATGCCGAAACGTCGTTTGGAAGGTGTCGGGTCCTCTACAGCTTGGAGCGCTCTCTGAGAAGCCACGTGATCGACGAGACAGCGTCATGCGATCGCTGACTGACCTGCCTCAACCAAGTCCGCCACGACCTACTCGGATTTTTAGGGGCCCGTCGTAATTGAGGTCGGAACACACTATTATTCTTCACCGCCATGTGTGTCTTTGATTGTTGGGCTCTCATTTCATATGGAATACAAACAAAGATCCTGTGACTGCAGTGTACATACACTCATGATGCATTGTACACAATGCAACGATTTGTACACGAGGATCTATTCATAGGATACGAATAACAGCTCGAGGTTAAAGACCTGTGTACATTTTTGGAGGTGTTTAGCTCAGCGATCTTTACGATTGTTGGTAGTTTTCTAGATTGAGAAACATCAACACGATCGTGAATTTGTTCTCGATTTGGTTCGATTGATAATTGTAAGTTTCTTCGCGTTCACCGAGGGTCCTACTGATCGGATCGTGATGGATGAAATCTGCTTTCAAGTTGACGTCAGTCTCGAACTACCTACCCTCGTGGATGATTAAAATTTAATCTGTACCATACGAAATTCGCCCATAATTTACCTTTATTATTTAAAATCTATATTATTTAAAACCGAAAGTTGTCTAACTGTTACTAGTTGTCTGTCTGTATACGGGAACTCAGCCTGAAGTTTTAAGCGGATTAATTTGTTCGGTGTTGTTGTTGGATTCGGGTCAGACCGTCTTGGATTTTTAATTCTCTCGTTCTCATTACCCTTCTCAAACGTTTTTATGGGAATGCTTGACCCTTCAGATCTCTCGTTCACCCACTGTATAGTGCTTTGTGATTTGTTAGAGCGTGTTCTAGGCGGACACCCACTGATTTATCAGGAAAACAGTGTCATCAGTTGCAAAATCTCACTTCTATCCTTTTCATCCAGAGGCCATGGAATGTAGCATAAGTAAACAGTCGATCGGAGATCCCCAATGCGATTGCGGGAAAAACAGAAAGATTTGTTTAGCCACTTGAGCAACAAACCAGACTCCTCTCTTTGAGCACTCTTGCGCTCAAAATGCGCTTGAAATTATGGGAATTAAACCAGAACAGCTGGGTGCTTATTTAACTCTTATTCTTTCCGGGTCGACTGAAATTCAGACCATTAGGTAGAAGGCGCGGATCTATGCCCACAGAATACCACAGGTTTCACCAAATCGATCTGAGAGGAGCGAATCAACGTTGTCCTCAGAATTCTTGCTCGTCCGATTTCTCCAGTCTTCTGATGGAAGCAGCCAAAACCTGGTGAGGCTCGAAGGCGGGAGTCCCGGCAGAATATAAAGTTCTGCACAGAGGAGAGCGGCTAATTGAGCAGCTGCTCAATAGACAACCCCTCACGTCTCACGTTTATAAATTCTTGATATCCTTTCATTTTTCCAATTTTACATTGTTATAGAATTATCATCGTGTCTATCATGATGAACTCTGCATTGTGCTTCCTAAAAAAAATTTCTCAACAAAATGAAGACCGGAAAAGAAAAACATTGTGTGGCCTAGGTTTTTAACTCTTTTCAGCCTCGCATTTTATCCCTTTTGAGGTGGAGAGCCTTTGAGAAATTGAGTGGCTCCAGCCGGATTTATATAGGTCCGCGAGTTTTCAAGCTCTGAGCGTGCACAAGTACCAGCGGGATCGAGAGCGCTCCACAAATCAACCTGGTGAAAACGGCCTAAGCGTGCGGGTGGCTGCTCGGGTTTATTTGACTACCTCGCTCTTTTATCTGACCCCCTTCCTTTCCAGCAACCTTCTCTCTATAGCTTTAGTCGGCGGAATTCCCCCTCGCCATCCCTCAGAACCACCTTTTTACTTCTTATCAGCGAGCCCAGGTGTCGATTTGCGGATTTACAATCGCGAAATGGGGAGAGAGAGACTCCAAGGAACGGGTCTCGTATTTCTATTTTATTTTTCCCCATCGGCGCCCCTCTTTATTTATATACCTACATACCTGGTTTAGCATGCCTCGATGGACATGCATGTTTTTCCCAAATTCGAATATTGTTCACTGAGTGTTCGTTGCTTCCTCACAACCAAAGATGGAAAAAGAAACTATTCGTTGAGAGGGACAAAAAATATGCGGACCTTCCAAAATCTTAATTTGCTCCATTGTTTTGAGTTTTACAGCTTTCTGAACAAATATGGCACTATGTCTGTTGGTCCGGTTTGTGAAAACCCTTAAATAGGAAAAACTAAACAAAACTACGATACGATTATGGTGACACTTTCAAGGATTGTGCAGGTTAACCTCACGATAGAGTCCTTTGAGTTTTGTCACCGTATGACGAATAACTATCAAGTTCCAAAAAACAGTACCTACTGTTCAATAGATGATGGCAAAAGGAAAGATACGGCAACGTAGGAGTGAGCACCAAGATTTTTTAAATACAATTTTCAAGTAAATTAGTAAAAGTTTAAAATTTTAACGGGGGTCACTGTTCCTTGTTTCTGCAGCTAATTTCAAAAGCAAACAGAGCAAATCAATAAATCAACAATCAATATTAAGAAAATTCTGTTCATTCTTTTAAAAGTCACTAGATAATGTGCATTATGTAATTATCTCATCACCTCCTGGAAGGGCAGGTTCTATTCAATACTATTTTTCTTCTGATTCTTCTACTTCTTTAAACTGGTAGGATGATATTCTCTCTTCATATTGACTGGGCATGAGAACTGTCAAGTTATCACAAGATTAACTCACATATATTTTGGAAAGTTGGATGTTAACGAAAACAAGAATCACCCGTCGTCAACTAGGTTGACTCTAGCTGTCAGCATTTGATTGAGGTGACTTAGAGCCCTGATGATGAAGTATAAGTTCCCGAAAATTCTCGAGTAGTGGCCTTTCCCTGTGTGACCCCAATACCTATACTTGAAGTCTCAACTGTACTTCTTGGAATCACAGTAACAACTGTACTACTTGGTACTACAGATACGATATTACATGGGTTATTTTGGGTATTAAATGATATGTAGGTACTTATTTGCGATGGCTCCAAACATACTAATTCATCCTACTGGATGAAACCAGTAGGAGCCTCTCCACATTTTTAGGAAATTTGACGTAAATAAGAAAGTTTGTGTTTCTGCATTAAGAAAACTGAATTGAGAAAATTATCAACCTTATTCTGAGGCTCATCAGTTATTCAGGTACTAGGAAATTATGCTTTGAGAAAATCTGACTGTTTTGAGGAGGATAATAGAATGCTCACGATCTTATTTCCTGACTTTACTGAAATTCAATGAGCATTTCGCAGCTGGGTCCAAGACGATTGTTCATCGATTCCATCGCAATCTGATCAGTAGGAGACACGATGAAATCAAGAAAAGCAAAGCTTATATTACCAAATTATACTACGAAATGGGCGCCTGAAAGAAACCAGCTGATGGGAGAAGTGGAGTTAGCTCCCTAAAGTTCAACCCCAGAGGCTTTTGTCATCAGGATGCTGGAAGGTGAAACGAGCTGGACTGCTGTGGCAAAGTACACAGAAAGCATCCTGACAAGGAAGATACTCTTAGAACGAGAAAGAGAGAAGAGGGAGCATCTGGTCCGCCCCTTCACCCAAAACTGATGAAACGCTCCAGGACTCAGCCCGAAGTAATGAGTTAAACGGTTCCGGGCTGAGTTTCAACGTGGGAAAAAAGGAGGTGTTTTTTTAGTGGGTTTGAATCCCACATAACCGGAAGACGCGGACCCTTCCAGGGTATCTTACGAGATCCAATTCCACCTATGGATCTCTTGTTATTTCAAGTAAGAAAAACACGCTGCACTCTACTTTCATTTTTTTATTCTACACTAGTACGTGCATAGTGTACTTAGCATAGTACAATTTCCAGAGCAAGATATTATGTTGCATCCCACATTTCAGGTGTATTTGTAATAGTAATAGTAGTAACAATATTTTCTCATTGCAAACATTTATTTTTGATTGGAAGAGCTGTCTTTTATTGAGTGTAGCGGGAATCATGACATATTTCTGTATACCTTCACAAAGTTAACTTGGAAATAATCGTCGTGGGAGCAGGTAGAAGAGCCGTTTTTAACTACGGTGGTCCGTCTGCACCATTGTTATTCCCCTTTCCAGATCATCTCTCCGATACTATTGACACTTAGTGGGCCGCAGAAATACAAAAGGCGAATTAGGAGGCTGCGGGCATCAATTAGGTCGCTTTGTCTTTCCTGTTCCGGGCGGCGAGAGGGTTCGAGTGAGGTTCGAGGGGAGGACTTGAGGGAATAACTTATGCTGAGCAGGAGGCCCTGCAGTGTGAACAATATTCAGGGCCTCTGATCCCGAAATCCGATTTCGAATTCAATGGTTGCCGGCAATTTGGGGCCTATCTGGGCTTCTCATCGAAGCCGAATGGGGGTTCCAAACGACCTCAAACGTCACTAACAATAGGTGTCGAATTCGCTCCCAGAAAACAAACAGCTTGTACTGTGTCAATGCGATATTTATGCAAATTACTTAGTTTATATGATGTGCCTGTCTACATAAGGCATATTCGCTAATTCCGATTATACCATACAGTAATAAATGCTTAACATAAAGTTTCACCAAAAACCTCTAAAATCGTGTTTATGGGCCCTATTTTTTGAAAATTGGACCCCTCAGAATTGTATGGGTTTGGTCATAAACGTTACTCACGAATCTCCAAAAACAATAAAATCTACATCATATTCGGGAAGAAATTCAAAGTTTTATGTAATTTAGTAAATTTTTTTCAGTTTGGAGACATTTTTCCATTGAATCATCAAAACACTTTTCATTTGTGAAAAAATATGTAGGCAGGTACAGCTCTGATTAATTGTTTTCACACTACAAACAACTGATTTCATATTCACAATTGATGCTATAAGTCTATGGTCAGTTCCTTGATAGACCGAAAGAAGGAAATTATAGTCCAATATTTATGAAATTTTCAGGCTTTATGAAGAAGTTGTTAGAACATCAATTCTTCAAAACATTGTTGATCGCTTATTTACGAGTATTCTTTATTATTATTTACTCGTATTTCATCTCGATACGATCCGATACAATCACAATACAATCACAAATCGGGAACAACTCAATGGAGGTTGTGACTGATTAAAAAAAAAAGTTTAATCGAAAGTAGGTCTCATCCTGAGAATTTTGATACCAGCCGTTCTCTTTTTGGATGAGTAGATATTTTTCTGTAATTTTTCAAAGGTTCGAATGTTTATGACGTCACACGCCCTTCCCGCCTGAGCGGGATCCCCCAGCCCACTGTGACGTCATAAACATTCGAACCTTTGAAAAATCATAGAAAAAGGTCTTTTCACGCTAGAAGGTCGTGGTTAGTGTCAAAATTCTCAAAATGAGGTTAGGATTAGATTAAAAATAACAGTAAAGAGTTTTTCCGACCCATGCGCACACCCCATTGATATGATGTATGCCGATTCAGCTATAAATCATGCTTGTAAAGATTATGTCTCACAGATAGCCACCAATCCAATACGCACCAACTAACATGAATATGTTTTTCAGTCTACATGAATTATTGCGAATTGGAAACTCCAGTTCATACCGGTTACATTATGCATTTGTTAAAAGAATGACTAGGCTCAATTCTTATTCATCCCTTTTGACGTAAAATACTGGTATAATGCAGCGAGGAAAACATGAAAGAAGGACAGTAGTTGTTAATTAAACTTGCAACGGTCTCTGGGGGAATTAAAAGCATTGTGAGATAAAACGTGGATATTATCCGTCATGAACATTTTTCGAGTATAAGTAGATGGAATGGGAGTGGGGGGGTTGATAAAATATAAATCACCGGGCCACTCAAAGAAAAGTCTGATTATTGTGAATTGCAAATAATAATTAGGCAGATGTCCAGAGTTTGAATCTGTCCTTGATTTTAATTAATTTTCGAGGAAAATTATTATATTCGTCAGAGCTAAGAACAAATTTATCGCCATTAAGGTTTGGAGTGGAGTTGATGTATCAAAAATGTTGGAAAGGATGACAGCAAATGACGAAATAGCTACCGGTTGGGATTTTTCCTATGAGCAAGGTGGGAATTATATAATTTTTGTCAATCACAGTGTCATCAACATGATCCTGAACGTCCATTATTCCTTTATTATCATAATATTTTTATGGACTATGGATCGTCACTGATCGTCTATTCCTATTTTCAAAATTTATTTTTAGTCAGATCCCGGTGAGTTCGAATGTTAGTCACACCCTACGCAAATAGTTTCGATTACGAAAATTCATTTTCATACCCATTAGATATATCCAGTACTATTTATTTAATTATTATCTCAATTTATCGGCTATTATTAATTATATGTCGATGAATTGAGTTCGATTAGGTAAATATCATTACAAAATTACTTCATTACTCTCAAATTACAAAATTCACGAAATACATTTTTAATAAACCTCTCCGCTTTATTAACTCCTTGATATTTTTCTACCATCGTTAATTCATCTGCTCTCGTGGGAGTGAATAAATAGCAATCGGATTTACCGGGGTCAGATTCTATGCACGATAACCGCCGGAAGCGTTCATTTCCTCTTTCGTATAATTATTTTTTTCAATTTTCATTTTTATTTCGCTGCGTAGGTTGTGAAAACCTTCGGGTTTTCAAGCGCGTAATTCCGGTCCAGGTATGCGGCCGTGAACCCCCGATAATTATTATGCGCGTACACGCCCTCTTTGGTTTATCCTTTGTTTGGAGGGTAATTTTTGTTTCTGTTAATACTGGTAAAAGTGACAGAGAAGGAAGAATTTCGTTCCGCGTCAATATTTGCGAGACCCCTCCCAGTCGGATTGATTCCCGTGGTCGATTCAAAGTTTGCTCGGTCTGATTTGAACTAACGAGGTCGGTATGCCTGCAGTGACCCTCTAAGTATGAGTAAATATTGAGCGGAATTCGATTGTCATTCTACGACAGTCCTGGAAATGAATTCGAACGAATTACGATTCTCTTTCGGCAAACAGGTCGCATGAAATTGAATTGACATCGGAATGAATCGCAATATAAAGTTGAGATTTTGGTTTCCGATCACATGAATAAAATGAGGTCATTCGACGTTATCAGTTTTATTGACTATATAGGTACCTACTTCACTATTTCGAGTTGTCTTCAATTGAGGATAGTTCCCTATATGGGGTGATAACGAACCTTTTGACGTGACAACGTCTTATAAATTGGTTTACCGGGAGACACTTCAAGAAACTGCGTTACGCTCCGCTCACGGAGGGGGTGCAGCTCGGCGCTCCCTAAAGGCGGGCGGCCCCTCCCCTTCCCCCGCGCTCACAAAAGCGGGAGCGCCCCGCCCCCCTTCCCTGGCACTCACTCCCCCCCCCCACCCATGGGAAATACCTACTACCTACGGGAAATACCTACTCTGTGCAACTTGACAAAGAATTTTATTTTATCCTTCTTCCTACTATACGAATGAATATTAACATTAAAATTATTTTACCACTCAAAGTCGTTGTCACGTAAAACTTTCGCCCGTATACCGACTTTACAGGCAACAACACAGGGTTTTTTTAACAAACTAATATTTCAGTCAAGTTGTGTGGGCAATATTGTTTACTCACTTAGTGCACTAAGCTAATGCACCAAAGTACTTTTTATGTTTCATCACTTTTCTAAACTTCTCTTCAGTCAATCCAGACGCAGAGAATTAAAATTTGCAAACCAGTTTGAATGTTGTAAGATCAAGATTTAAATGTTGTAGTTAATTTCTTGCATTAAATTTCAAAATTTTGCATTTGTTTAATTCAAATGTGAAGATTTTGTGTCAATTCAAAATTATATGATCGATTTAAATTATAAATAACTAATAAATGAAAAATTTATAATTGAAATGTCAATAGCTGACGCCCATATATCCCCTGCTAGATAATTGGATCCAAACGTAATAGAAAAAATGTCATTAACTGGATGCGATCAATATTTAGAAGAAATTTCAGCTTCTCATGTTGATACGAGGAATTTCGCCATACCAGATTTATACAATTAAATGTAATCCATACTATTTATCCATATCACGATTCGTAATGAGATATAAGCATCCTTTTCATATACAATAAATTCAAAATATGTGTAAAAGTGTCGTTTTTCGAGATTGTTTTCAAATTGTAGAACTATACTTCTAAATACTATACTATATAATTAATTATTTTTGCTCCTCTGTTCTAGGTATGGACTTATAGTTCTCGGTCACCTCCAGTAGGTTCGTTTGTTTTCGATCAACTACAAAATTAGTATTACTACTAAAGCTGTGAAACTGTGACGTTATGAGTTACAGGTTTATTAAGCATTAAGTATAGCAGGTATTTTACGAGAAAAGATAGGAGGTGTAGGTTCGTTGAAACGATGATTCTCGATACTGTATATCAATACGAAAAAAGACAAAAAAAAAGATCAAAAATAAACATCCGTCACAAATTATGTTGAGATACATACATTTTTAGTACTGAAGTAGATTGTGTCCGATGGTAGGTGTATCGATATATGCTTTAAATGTTTGATTGTCTACAGCTCTGACTCAGGCATCCCTATTAATTGGACTGGAGAGTTGGGTTTCTTTCGAACCGGACTTGTGTATCCCCTGGCGTGCTAGTGATGAGAAAAATAGCTGGATGGAGCATACTATTTCTAAAATAGTGAAGAGTTCGGGTTGACAAATAGTGAGTCGTTTGACAGTCAAGCAACGCTTCTGAGAGGTTTTTTTAGTGTTCGAGAACTAACAAACAGTACCCTAAGACGAAAATAACATGGATACTAATCATTGGCGGGCACCCCCGTCAACTTCTGATTTAAAAAAAAAGATAACTCATTGGTTTAAGAGTTTTTATGGAGATCACACGTCTGCAAAAGACCGAATTTGATCAGCTGAAATTCACGCCGGTGTTTCTAACTCTTCATTCTGACAGTGAAAACATTATTATAAAAACTAAATAATTCTCGATTTGACAGACTTTAGGTCGAGGTACCTTCTACCCTCATTTCTCATCTTGTAGGATATTAGTTGAATTTCCTCGTCAGAGATGTCTAAGCCGCACAGTTTCCTCTATGAAGTGAACCTTCTCCACCTTGTTCCTTGGTTCTATACTTTATGAAAAATAACTAACCCCAACATCCCACCATGGATTTTTCCCAGCTTCCTTCTTCTACTCCAACAAAATTCGGTTTATAGACAGATTCTGCTGACGCAGATAGTGTGACCCTTGGAAAGATCATTCTTACGCTGACAGACTATAATAGGGCGTTTTGTTCAAATATTCTATAAATTTGTCAAAATATATCTACACAAAAACAATTTTTTTTACAAGTGGGAAATCAAGGGTTAACACGTGGGTAGGTTAAATTTCACTGTAATTGCTCATTTGATGAAAGTTGGTTGGGTGGGTGGTTTGATTATTTTTTAGAAACGCTGCAAATTATTTCACAATGGTTTATTATTTTACTGTATAGATCACGCTCTAGCTTAGAACGTCGAGTGGGTGCGGTTCCTCTCTGTCTGACTCTGGGAAACTCTCACGTGGGTCAGATAAATTTCACAATAATAATTGTTCATTTAACAATAGTTGATCGGCTTGGGTGGTTTCATCCATTTTTAAATGTAGAACACTATCTTAAATTAATATAGAAAAGTCATAAAACATTCATTTTTTAGGTAATTATTAAACTCATTAAGTGATCGGTTGGAGCCGATGTGCCTACCAAATTCCATCAAAATTGGTTCAGGGGACGTAAAATGCCACATGCGATGGGCGGACGGAAAAAATTTTATTCGATTTTTTGATTCTACGTAGGTTTTTGAAACGTAAACCACAAATTTAGAAAAAGGGGGTGGGGGTAATTTTTTTTGTTCGATTCCAAAGGTTCCTCCATTTTTGTAAATAATAAAACAAAATCCATTAATAATTCTACTCTGTTGTATTCCTTTTTTTTTAATTTCCTTTATTGGCCTCACACTTACGTTAATGTATTTAGCCATGTAATCTGTTGTATTCTAACTTTTATCGTCTTTGATTGGATCCATCAAACTTCCACCATCAAACTTGGTTTGTAAACCATCCTAAATTTTCAAAATGCAGCAACCCACTCATTTTTCTACGCCGTAGGCGGTTATCACATTTATTATAATTTATTACTGATTATATTTTCAGGATGTAGTCGTGGTCTAGAATGGTAGGTACTTAATTACCTATATGGGGAATAATTTCCAAAGGATCTGTGGAAAACTATATATACTGCTAATAATTACAACCGTGTATCATAATCACAAATGTACGTTCATAATAGATTAGACTGGCATACCTTCGATTTTCAATTTGAGGTCTAATATCAGTGTTTAATAACATTTTTCCATTGAATTACTCAATTTAACGACTGGATTACTAATAAGTTATTCAAAATATTAGAATGAATCATAAATGGGTAGCTATTATAATAAATGAACTTGCTGTGCGGGTTAGGCGTGGCCATAAATAGATCAGTAATTCTCGTCAGACCTCGAAAGTGTATTAATTTGTTTCTTAGGCAGGTCGGAAAGAGCCCTGCCATCCAATGAATATTATCACTGTGAAGTTGGATAGGATTTTTCATGGCAAAACCATGGAGTTTTTAGTTCCGATTCTCGCTGATTCCTGATTTACTACTACTTAGTTCTGATACCTCAAATAGCTCATTAAATTTTCTTCATAATCGAATAAGAAAAGCTGTTAGTAAATTTTGTAAACTTTCAAGTTATGACGGATCAGGGAAAGAAGTGATTTCAACAGTTTTGATCGTTGAGTCCTCCTTTAAACATTTATTTCGACATTAGAGAGATAGGGAATTTACACTCTTTCTGCTGGTGTAATCAGATTCTAATTTTCTAGAAAATTGAGGAATCTATGGGGTTAAAACAAAATTGTTAGGAAACATTTTTTTTGTTGGAAATACCTTGTAGAATCGATCCCTTTAGCGTTCCTTGGTACAACAGTTGTACCAAGGTAGAAGCAGTTCGAATTCTGGCGTGTTTTTCGTTCCATTCCTTCTCAATAGGGTGCAGCATCATGGGAAAAATGGTAGCATCTCTTAGCTCCGCCTATATGTCGAGATATTGCAAAAGTGGGTGTTTTGCGGTACTACTGTTGTACCAAGGAACGTTAACGACGACGTTTTTTTGCTGTTGTTTTTTATTCAAACCAAAACATTACGCGGTGATGTCCACACGGATGAATTTCGTCTTCTATTCGAGGAACGTAATTTTTCTATTGCTATTCAAGTATCCATAATGAAAGCATAACACTGGAATCGTGTACTCGCAACGATGTTATTGAAGTTTTTCGGGGCGGGCGCCCCATGATTTCTCACTGGAGATTGGACATACCAACGCAACAAGTCCTATTGAAATGTTGTTTGCTGTCAAATTTGTCATCTGTTTTATGTTGATTGAAAGTAAGATCATCCAGAATAAACTCAAATTACGATCATTCCCTGATTACCTTTTACTGGTACAAATGTTGTACCAAGGAACATCATGGCCGAAAAGTGCACCCCATGATTTCTCCCTGGAGATTGGACGCGTCGCATGCCAACGCAACAAGTCCTATTGAAATGTTGTTTGCTGTCGACTTTGTCACATGTTTTATATTGATTGAAAGTAAGATCATCCAGAATAAACTCAAATTATGATCATTCCCTGATTACCTTTTACTGGTACAAATGTTGTACCAAGGAACATCATGGCCGAAAAGTGCACCTGGTGGTCCTTGGTACACATTCTGTACCATGCCATTTTATGGCTCGTGAACCATTTTTTTTCGCAAAAAAGGCTGAAATATTATTAATAGAACCATAAAGACCCGACTAGATCGGAAAAAAAATTTTCCCCATGACGCCCGAGTTTTGCCCGCTAAAGGGTTAAGTCTGGCGATTCGGGTCTGAGATACTCTGTATTGCGCTTATATGATGTGACTATAATATCAATTATATTCCCGAATATAAAATGACATATTATACACTGTATTCACGTGAAACCCGTGGGCGTTTTTTTCTCGTGCACTATGGTGTAACAGGCGCTTCGTTCTCAAACATCATGTTGCAATCCACAGTAATTCGGCGGATAGGTACATATTGCGCTCATAAATCTAACCGTCATATAATTTGTCGGTGTTCGCGTGTTAGCAGATAAGCATAGGGGTGTTCCCAAGGGCGTAACGGGCGTACCCCAGTTCCAGAAACTGCTGATGTATAATTACCACTCTTGTTGGACTGTTCCTCGTATGATTGATGACTCGGGTTTTGTTCTGTCCGTCTCAAACCTTTAGCATTTATCTGACGCCCCGATCCCTTGGTGGGGCGCCAGTGAAAAAAACCCTCAGGCGCTGTTAATTTCGCCACTTCCCTGCGCCGCCGCACGTAGTTTCCACGCCGATTTTTTATTGTCACCCACTCTATTACTTTTAGTCTCCCTCCTTCCACTCCCTTGACTGCCAGGTCGAGCGTCATTCATTAGAAACAGAAACCGCGTCCCCGAGGGCAGAAACAGAATCTCTTTTGCACAAGAGCCCGCCAAACAAAGAGGTTTTGATAAATGGTTGCCGGTCCTCCAGAGCTCAGACCCCCGAGGTGCTGGCAGACAAAGCTGTACTGCGCGAGAGGAGGTCTCCACCCCGCCTCACCAGCGCCGGTTTACATCGGTCGAACCTCGCGCGTTTCCTGGACGACCGACACCTCGAAAGCTCATTAGTCCAATCTCTTTTGTCACGTCAACCACTTGGAGAGTAGCGGGTGGGTTGAATGAACGAAAACTGAATTTCATTTCCACGTTTGCTTGGAATGTTGACTTTTCAATAGAAACTGTTGATAGTGCTTTTGGCATCAATGATAGTCGGAGGACTGCTGATTCAGCACGCCCACACTCCATCGTGACTCATCCATCACCAATCTTTCAAAACCCTTGTTTACTTACTGTAGAAACCACTCCAACTCAGCGCGCAATTTCTCCCACAACTGGTCTTTTACAAAAGATTGACATTGCAAATAAAATAATCGACAACTTTCTATCGATACAGCCCACGCACGCTCTGCTCTTGCAAACGGTCAACACATTTTTTTTTTTTTGTTTTCAATAATGAACCTTTGGAATCAAGCAAGAAAATATGTTCCAGCGGTTCCAGCTGTGCCCCGAAGATCTGGTTATTGACAGTCACTTCTAAGGGATAAAAAGTAAGGGAAAACATTTTCAAAACACCCTAGCTCGAAAAATATGCAGGTATTGCTTTTTCTTCTTATTCTTTTTAATGAGGATAATTAAGTGAGTGTTGCATAAATTGGTGAATATTCATGACGTCTTTTCATCAATTCACGATAGTGTTCAATTTCTAGAAACGAAGACACCACCCAGACAATCAAAATGAGTTAAATGCAAATTTTGGTAGAAGATGTGGTTGCCAGACAGGCTTGTAGAGGGCCCAAATCTCCTTCCCAAAAAACATTTAATCATAGCAATATAAGGTATATTCGGATTCAGAACAAAATTTCCGATATAATTACAACTTCAAAAATTAAAAAATGCTCAAAAATTGTAAATACGCAAATATACATAAATGTAAAAGCAAGTTATACATATATATAATGAAAACCTGCTATATTTGAGTTAAATGAAGAATGCAATAGCCGATTGGGTTTTCTATAAGTTCGTGGAGATGAGTGGAACGTGAATATGGACTCAACGCATTCAAAACGTAGGTACCCCGAGCATACAGTATGTTGGTATGGTATATTGTAAAGTGGAAAAAATACTATACCGTGGGTGGTGGGTACTCTATGGGTTCGGAGTGACCAGAAGAGCTTGAATATGGACAATAACAATTTTTAATACACACCTAGTCGATACAGGTTTGGTATATTGAAAATAGGAAAATATAACAGTTTACGTGAGGGTACTCTATGTGTTCTAGGTGACAAGGAGTTTTTTTTAGATTGTTAACCAGCAGGTTGATTGTCTATTTTTAACGATTCATGCTATATGCCACACTCACAAGATTGACTACTCTCTCAAATACTAGTAAATTTTTCCGATTTTCTTAACCATAGCTTCGAAGATATGTTTGAAAATTCGCTCATCAACTCATACTGCATGGATGGACTTAGTTAAGTGCTTTTGAACTTGCACTATTAAAATGGCCATCGCTTGCTCAAAATATACAGAGGCGTTAAAGACTTGAATCAATGGGCACTTGGCAATATGTCGACACATAAACTGGTCGACACGTCCTGTCGACATATTTCCACACCAGGTGTTGAAGAACGTCGATAACGCACATCTTTAAAACTGGTCGACGGATTTATGTCGAAAAATGTGAGATCCGTTTTTCGACGTATTTCAACAACAGGAGTTGAACATGAGCTAAAAACACAACTCTTAAAACTGGTCGACTGCTAAACGACGACAAAAGGGTTGTTGGGCCACTACCTGTCCTCAACCTTGGTCCCATGGGGTCTTTCACCGAGGATTATTCGTAATTACTGTCTGGGTTCACTTACACTATTGTGAAGTGGGTCCTTGACACTGCCTTGCCAACTGCAGGCCTCAACCAAACAGAAAACAATTAGGACGATTCAAGAAATGTAGGCCTGGATTCAGATTCCTGCCCATCTTTTTTTATTTTTTCTTTCCTCAGCCCACCTGAAGGTGAATGGAAAGTATTGCGATCAGCAGAAAACCCAATTTCTAGAACACCACCTTTAACTGGTCCTAATCGACATCTGATCAATTTTCTCCACGTTTTGGAAAAGTGTATGTAAGTCCGTATGTATGTACGTATGTGTATGATCACGATTGCGACTCCTACGAAATTGATTTAAAAAAATCCGATTTGGAGGAATGGTTCTACATGTCTGAGGATGATACCCTAAGAATTTCAGCCCCCCAGGGGGTCAATTATTAGGGGGAGAAAATATTGGAAAAATGGTGAAAAAACGTCGTTTTTACCCCATTTTTTAGCTTTTCTCCCAAACTGCTCCAAGGATTTTGATAAAATTCACAGGACTTACTCTTCTAACAAGTAGAAACAAGTTCCAGTACCCCTCATCTCCACAAAAATAGATTGAGGGCCAATACAGCTGAGGAAAGTAGTGTGAAGCCTCGCACCAGATGTTTTTTGTGATTGATACTTCTTACGAAATAAATACATATCATGTGAGACGTGTGGGGGTACAGGTCTGGTAATGGTAAGCTATACACATTGTGTCTCAGAATGAACGGTCCAGTCCATTTTTTCCAATTTATATAACTCAAAAGAGAGAAAGCACATTAATCAAAATAAATAAATATACCATAATAAATTAATGCAGTAGCTAGTATTTTCTTGGAAAATTCGCTGAAACAAAAAACTTTTCTGCAGAGATTTTCATTTGGATTAATAATGGCTGCATAATATGTAGTGTAGGGATCACTTATTATGTGTATGGTGTACTCAATACATAGGATTTCCTGATAGCTTTTTGGACGTGGAGAGCCGTAACTTTCCGTGAAAGGGACGAGGTGTTCATGAGGGATAAATTGACGACATTAACCAAATCGGCAAAATATCCCTCCAGAACATTTCTCTCGAAACCTTGGTGGAAGACGTCTTTCGCGATAAAATCAAGATCGGATCGAAGGTACGAATTCATCGGGCGTCGAATGGATAATATAAAAGTTAGAAGAACTCGAATGGCAACAGAGCTCCAAATAAACTGCTGACAAAGAAGTCCCCCAACTTTTTTTTTTTTTTTTGTGATAGTTTTTGTATAAACTATCCTTTGTGTCATCGTCGCACAAAGCATTGGTGTCACCATGGTGCCAAGACACCAGAAACCTCGTCATAATGTGAATTTGTGGGTGTTTCCCCTTAAATACAGCTGTGATTCTCTACGGACTACTTGGAAAACCAACAGATACCAGACCAACGACACCATGTATCACCGCTGTGGTGCCAGGCTGGCACCATTGGCGGAGAGGGGTAGACTCGAAATCGCGTGTTGGGTATCGTAGATCATGGATTCTAAAATGCAGTTCAAATTCATGGGTCTCATGGCGATAGAAATGTTTTGGTTGCCAAGGATGATGGGAGGGGGGGATATAAAAAACTTGGGACTAATCTATCGATGATTTCCAATATGCTGTCTAGTTTCGGGCTCTCATGTTGCTAAAACTGTTATGGTACCTACTTCATACTAACTGTATAAAATTGGGTGAAACTGTTTTGTGCAGTAGAAAAGTTAATAAAAATTCAAGTTCGCTAATTGGTTGGATTGAGCTTTCTACTTCTCATCCAATGGGACGTCCCCTGGAATGCATGCATTACTAAACAATATGTTTGTTTTATATTGTGGTTAGGTATATGTCCATTTTTTTATTGCTTCCTCACTACCGAAGGTAGGGAAGCTTTGTATTCGTGAAAGAAGTGAAAAAAAAAAATGTCCTCCAAAATCAAAATTTCCACTTGCTTTTTGCGTTTTAGAGCTTCCCGAACAATTTTGGTTCCGTGTCTGTCTGTCTGTCTGTCTGTCGGTCTGTCGGTCTGTCTGTGGTCAATCCTTGTCCCGGGCAAAACTATACTAACCTGTGGTTCGATTTTGATGAAATTTTCAGGGATTGTGCGGGTTAGGTCCTAGACGGTCCCCTATAAATTTCAGCACCTTCGGACCAATAGGAGCGAGTGCGCATGCGCAAACGTGAATTTCCTGGAACCTCGGTTTCTCGGTTTCTAATGAACCGATTTTGCTCAAATTTGGAGGTTAGTTAGGGACTAACTTCTAAGAGACACCCTATAAGTTTCAATCAGATTGGTCAAGCAATAGCCGCTGCGCATGCGCGAACTTTAAATTTATTGTTACAACCAAAACTCCGCAACTATTCAACCAATTTCGATGAAATTTTCAGGGATTGTGTGGGTTAGTTCCTAGACGGTGGACCGCTAATATTTTGGTATTCAATAACTCTTTGAATCATAATTTTTTCGCCAACTGATTCTATACGTCCATGTTACAATGAGTGAGGAAGCTATACTGCCCACCCAACTTGGCAGACGTTTTAATTCACTTGTAATAATTATTAATGTATAAGTCCAAAAATAATGGTGGTAAATTATTTTACCACTTTAACTTTACAAGAACTTATGATGACAAAAAACCTGTTGGTTATAACTGATAAAACAGAAAAAAAAATCGGTCCGTTAGAAACCGAGGTTTCAGGAATTTCACGTTTGCGCATGCGCACTCGCTCCTATCGGTCCAACGGTGCTGAAATTGATAGGGGACCGTCTAGGACCTAACCCGTACAATCCCTGAAAATTTCATCAAAATCGGACAATATGTTGATATAGTTTTGCCTGGGACAAGGATTGACCACAGACAGACACGGAACCAAAATTGTTCAGAAAGCTCTAAAACGCAAAAGGCAAGTAGAAATTTCGATTTTGGAGGACAACATTTTTTTTTCACTTCTTTCACGAATACAAAGCTTCCCTACCTTCGGTAGTGAGGAAGCAAAAAAAGAGAGTGAAAAGCCTTATTCTGAAGGGAGGAACAGGAGGACCGCGAGACACTACCCTTGATGACTCATCGCTCCAGTCCCCAGGCCTGTAGTCTAGGGGGCTGAGTGATCCCTTGCTATTATATCTTTACCAACAATAGTTGGTTATGGGTTTGTTGACGTATAATCGGCCAGGAAGAGTGTACGCCGTTTATCTTCGAGATTTCGCAGGTATACGAAGGATGTCGACGTAAATATGTCGTCGTATCCCCATGGTTGACTTGGTCGACCTTTTTCAACAAGGGTGTTGAAAGTTGTCGACTAGTCGCTATATTTTTGTGTCGACATATTTCCAATGCGTGTGAAGTCGACTTTGATCAACCCTTGGTGTTGAAAGTTGTCGACAAGGCTTCTTGCCCGTTTGTCGACCAGTTTATGTGTCGACATATAGCCCCCAATCCGAATCAATGTGCCAGAGAAAAAAGATGTTAGGTTTAATTTTTCAGGCTGGGTGGAACTCTTCTTTGATTTTTGTTTGCAAAATCTTGATGTTTTGATACATAGCTATGTACGTTAATGTTGTTACCTGAAATTGGAGTAGGTGTTTGGGCTTGCTAATGTAAAACAGATTTATTGGAGAAATTATGTTACAAATGACAATACATAACATGTAAGGCAGTATGTTTTTGGAAGACTGAATGAAATAGATTCGTATAGATAAAGCATATATCATACCTGCACATCCGTAAACATCTGTTTTGGATTTTTTCCATTTCTTGTTTGTTTCAATTCATCTTTTGCAATAATCAATTATTCAGCACTAGTGTAATAAATTCTGCTACTTACGGTGCAAAACTTGTTTACTATCCATCTACTTCTACTTCAGCCAAAATGGTAAACGAGCACCTTGCTTACGTAAATGAATTCCTAACTCCCGCATAACTTACACGGTTTTACTGTGATTTACATGACTTTTCTAGGGATTTTTACATAACTTATTCCATGAATCATACGAGAAACCTATATTCCACACCCACTTAGCACGCTTTTTTCGATGGTCCAGTGGATGATCTCATCCGCGCAATTCATTCGTGGAAGGTGACCCAGGATTAAAGAACACTCAAGATGCTCTCGAACATTCCATCCGGTGATATCATCGTTTCCGATTTACGATGAAAGTCAACATTGGAATTAGATCCATGACCAAGCCTCAAGTACCTAGATGGTTAAATACGAATTCCGCAAGAGGTCTTTCTCTATTATTCATTTGTGAGAATGAACGTTGATGGTGCTTAAAAAAGTTGTCTACATTTTCACTGCAACTACAACAGCATTTTAAATTATTATATTATATCCTACAACTGAAATAATTGCCTCACTTATTTACCAAACCACTTGGACACTGTAGGGATTTTCAAAAGACTTCTTGATTGCAAGTCACATAGTTTGGTTGACATTTGTAGGGCGATCCTCGTACTGTTGAGTGTGAAAAGTCCTCATCTTTTAGATCGGGTTCATAGCGGACGTGTATGTGGATTGTGATTCTCAGCCAAAAACTCATGATTGTGCTCATTTTACGGTTTTACTTGTAGTTTCAAGCCTACTTAAGTATCCAAATAAAGATCTAATCTTAGGTTCCTTCCAGTGTCAAGAGGGAACGCCAGAATCCTGAAAACCACCCACTAAACCAGGCACAAATTGTTGAACATTATCGATATTTGATGAAATAGTGTTGATATTGTTACAGTCTTTATTGTTGGTCGGTGTGTTGGTTTTCGGTTTCTTGCACCCTCCACAGGGTCAGGCAAGACGGCATGGAGAGGCGAGATTCGAGATTCTGTGTCCAAAAGCCACCTGTTGACACACTCTGGACATACCGCGTGGCAGCTATCTCCACTCCGCCACACATCAGACAAAGAGCCACAACCCTGTTTTTATACCACTCCTCGTAATTGGACAAGGGTCCTTCCTATTATGTTCCCTTACTTTTCACTCTTTCTCGCGGTTCATTTTCAGAAGTTGTCTTTTTATTTAGCAAAGTTTGGGAAGGGTGTAAATAAGCGCTACAGAGGTTTGTTATGTCGCCAGATACTACCATCACGAACGGAATTACCAATGCAACGGGTTTGACTTTCTCATTCTTTACCCCTAGGTGGTCTTTCTGAACTTCTTCGTCATCGTACCAACAGTAGCATCTGTGCACGACCAAACATGGCTTTTCTGAAACATCAGATTCTCACGATCTAATAGCCTAATAGTGTTGAAGTTCAGAAGGTACTCGTAGTTTGGGATCATCAGTACGATCGTGACACCCACTGGTTCATCACTTCTACAGCTACTGCTTTATAATACTACAATCTGTTGATTTTACATCACCAGATAAACATGCGTGTCCAGTCCATTCTAAGCGAGGAATCTACTACCTACTCAACTTGGTAAAACAAAATTTCATTAAAATACTAACCGATTAGTTCGCTTTCGTGTATACTTTAGGCATGAACGCGTTCACGAGGCTTCTTAGGAGCAAGTCTGTGATTATCGTAGTAGATAGTTTAAAAAAAAGTTGCTTCCTAGGTGCAAAAACTAAAATTCCAAATTTAGAGCTCATATGGAAAACTAGAATCCACATTTCATCGGAATGCGAATTGTGAACAAAAAGCATACGACCGGGCCTTTTCTTTTGCGTATGCGAAATAATGAGGTACTGATGATGGAATGACGAGGAAGGTGATTGAGTTCCGACCAAATTTAGATTTAGATTGAGTTTTTTTGATTGGATTTTGTTGAGTCAATCTTCCACTAACAATCAACTTACAGGAAGATCAAACAATAAATTTCCAATTGAAAAAAAAAATATTGTATCTGGAACCATTTACACGAATTACTGCTTCGTGTGCAAACCACTCAAAAGTTCTGTTTAAATAACAACGAGCGTGTAGCCATTTGCGTCTCTTTCCCAAATGAAGTAGCACAAACTCATCAATATTTACAGGATTTTCACCCATTTTCCTCTCTGTTCTCTAGCTAAACATTCCACTTACGAAACCAAAGTGGGTTCTCGCTATTCTTAGGGATTCGCTCACCGCTTCGGTTCTCGGAGTATTTGCTCAACTGTCGGGTTTTTCACGAAATGAGGAAACCAAGTTCATTCAAGGACATCAATGATAAGGCATAATGTAGTGCAATACTGAAACACAACTGTAGCAAACTCAGGGATTAAAGGCTCCATATTTTGATCTCTGAATTTAATATTCATCAATAGGAGGTTGTTTCCAAGGTTCGACATATGTTGAGAGAAATTTTGAGGTATATATACTCGTAGAATGATACATAGCAAATTGAATGATACAAATTGAATTGACACGGTGGTGTGACTTTGCTCGCAACACTGGAGTTGTCATTTGAAATAATTTTTATTTTTTGTTTCAACTCAAATTTCAGTTTTGAAGCTTCACTACTTTTTTCCCCAATGGATACCTTCTATTTTTGAAGTTTGAACCTCCCACTCCTTCATTGTTACTATCTTGAAAAATATGTCCAAGTTCAAAATGACTAATTATGAAGTGAGAATTTGAGGTTATGTCCCTAGGTACCTAGCAAAATTAATAAATTGTATGGGCAATGATCGGATTGTTGGGAATACATGGGTACAAATTTCTTCTTGACCTCAAATATCGGATTCTCCTTATTCAAACCCCCTTAAATCCGAACATTAAATTCATTTTGTGAAATAAATTAAAGAATTATCTTCTTTAATTTATTATTAAACTAAGCTATTTACTCAATTTCATTTCTCTGGCTTGGTGTAAATGTCGACAAACACAACATAAGGGTGGAATAATTTATTGCAGAAACTCGTTTTGAGAGTTGTAAGCAGCTTTTCCATTTCTCCGGAGAACCTTCTCCTGTACCGCTCAAGTATCCACCGTCCAGGTCTGCACCCTGATAGAATCCAGGGAAGAGAAGAATCGTGGGATTAGTCGACGTTTTCAGTCCCCACGGCGGGGAAAGGAGATGATGAGGCACGTGTTTTTGCTGACCCAGTCAACTATAACATGAAACGCTGTCTCACTTGGAAATACGTGGTAACTTCTCTACATTTCTCAGGTGCCTTAGAGAGAGTATCCTAGAAGATCAAATCCGAAATATTTTTATGAGGTGAACGTCTCTAACCCCTATGCGAACTTATTACTGTCCGACGTTTTTGCAACCATGTGCTTGAATATAAAAATGATTGGTTGCAATTAAACAAAGTCTTGATAATTATTGAAATAAAAGAGATATTTTTTTTGCTGACTCACGAGTTGAGATGTGTTGCACAAGGGACCTTAAGGATTGGGACTCGGACCCTTAAAAAAAAAAAACACACACACACATTTCTGGTAATAACATATTTTAGTAATTATGACCCAACATTTCTTTACGTTACTTTTTTTACTCACAAAACGGGTATAGACACTAAAATTACCTGGCAATTATACAGTTGTAGTTAATTTCGCAGCTACCATTCTTTAATCCAACACAATTCACATTCAAGAGGCAATCTAGAACAAATCTATAAATACATAATAATAAATATATAATGAACATTTGAAAATCTTCTTGTCATGTCCACACCGAAATAAATATTATTTATAATAACAAATATAATACATATAATAAATATAAATAGAAAGTCCAATTGAGAATACTGGCAGATAATCCTTAAACATAAATTAATTAATAACTATAAATGACATCAACAATAAAAATATCAAACATTAAGTAATTGTTTAATGAAGAGAGCTATGACGGACTTCTCTCCTCGCTTGCTCTGTAGGATTATTTTTGGCAAGTAGATAATATAGTAGATGGTGTTTTCTTGGATATTTACGTCAGTTTATTGTTAATTAATTTCTGTACGTGAATTTTAAAGAAACATTAAGTACTATGCTACTAATCCTACAGAACAAGTAGATTACATTAATGTTTAATCATTATTTTAAAAAATGTCGTTAAAAACCAAAAAGTCTACCAAGTGGGTGTGGCACATTGCTTTCTCGTATCCATAACCCAGTTGTATAGATGATCCTTTGCATAGTAGCTAATCTTTGAAGATTAATCTCTAAGTTCCTTGCACTACCCTCACAGGGGATCATCTACATAGCAGCTCATAAAATCCCTGAAATTTTCATCAAAAGTGGGTGAAAAATGTAGAATTTATGACATTTATAAGGTTTTCACGATTGGGCATGCGCAGCGACTGCTATCGATCCGGGAGCGACGATTGTCAAAGGAGACCAACTGGCCCAATCCCTGTAAAATTTCATCGAAATCGGACAGAATAGTTTTGCCCGGAACAAGGATTTCATGACGGACAGACACGGAACCTAAAATTGTTCAGGAGTGGAAAAACGCAAGTGGAAATTTTGATTTTTGAGAACATTTTCTTTTTTTTCAACCTTGAAGACAATGTTTTTGCTACTTTGGTAGACTAGGGAGCAAAAAAAAAAAAAAAAAAAAAATCAAATAGGTGGTAATGAGATGATTTTGATGTATTCAGAAGGCTCTTATAAGACACTATAACGCCTTGATATTAATTAGTTCATTGTCACATTTCACTCTTTTGTATGGATGCAGCCTAAATTGACCCAAGCATCAAGCAATCTTTAATCTCATCTTAGTTACATCAACGTTTCATGAGACAGATGCTTACATATCAAATTGTATGCCACATCGATATATATCATTAGATTTCAATTAATGTAGAGTTGAATTACTTGCTGCATTGAGTTATGAATATTTCCCAGATTAGTGGATGGAAAACGGTTTTGAGTTTAGGAAATAGGTATCACAGCCCAATTGGGACCAAAACTAATAATTCCTTCATTTTTTGATACGTGAATTATAGGAACATTGATATTTCAAAGAACAATTGACTAAACGTTGTATCATGGTCGTATTGTGAGAAAGAATCGTTCTTTCCAGAAACCTGGCCCATAAAGACAGCTATGGTACGACATAATTCGCTATCAAATCAACAGTTCCTGCATATGACCAAACGTAGAATCGCAACTTAGTTTATTAATGTATGGGTGGTTCAAGATGACGATGAACTACCTCGATTTAACCAAAACATAACTAATAACTATAAAACTATAGTTTAATGTTAAGCTATCTTGAAATTTACATTTTCTCAGGAATTTTTGTTTTAGAAAGTTTTTATGAAATTTTCAAGGTTTGGGTTGGTTAGCCCCTTGACGTTTCCTTGTAAATTTCATTGCCATTGGAACTGTAGTAGGTTCTGCGCACAGATAAATTTTTCACGATTCAATAGCCTGATTTAGCACAAACATGGAAGGTAGGTGGTTCAGAAGAGTGCAAACTTGTTGTTTATAACTTTCAGCCACGGTACATGTAAAAAATCCATATACATAATCCATCTACAATATTTATCAATAGAATATCCATAAACCAATATCAGCACAATCAATAAAATACCCATAAATCAATATACGTAATCATAATGTGATTATATTATACTAAACGGTAAAAAATTTTCATCGGTGTTGAGAGAAATACGAGTGAGAACAAATATGATCGACAGAATCTCGTTTCATGAAGATGACATCTTTAATGGTACCGCTCCCGTACCATTTTATTTTATGTGAGGAGTCTATATATTGCCCATCCAACTCGGTAGACGTTGTATATATGGCCGCATCAGTCATAGTCCTAAAGTCTGAATACAATAGATGGGGTTCTGAATATAAAAATGTCATCGTCATCCTATGATCTTCGAGATACTCACTGGTGGCAAACAATGATAAATAGTACCTCCCAAGAGTCGGATCCATAATTTTTTGAGGTGTTGCAATATACCTTGTTGATGTCTGTAGGAGTACATATCCACACCATAAAACTTGAATCGTCCTTTCAGAACGAGATTTTCTTCGGAATATGGTACGGAGTATGCAAATCCTTAGCCTCTAACTCCAATACAAACCGCCCAAGGATGATTCAGTTGGTACGCGGGATGACGCGGCGCCGTTACTATCTTCCAAGACGATCATTGACGGGAACGCGTGGGGATTTGGGATTCCTAGGAATAGATTAGTGAACACACTCATACACACGCTCCTGTATCTACACACGTCTAAACTCACACGATCCACCCAGAGGGGTCGAAAACACGTGGGTTTATCACCGCGCAATCAAGACGGAAGCGCGAGTGGGCAGTGGGTCGCGTCGTAACAAACGACCACCTTCTTTTTACTGCGGGACTAATAAAATATAATTAACTTCAGACGTGTTTCTGAAGGGGACTTCCCCGTTCACCATATGGTTCGTTTTTCCCTGGAAATGTACGTCACAAACACCGAGACCGTACAAGCAGAACTTGACTCAATCGAATCAACTTAATCATTCTATCGTCCCATCGCATTCGAAAGAATTATAAAACGCTGCAAATTATTACACAATGGTTTATTATTTTTCTATCTTGATCACTCGTCTGCAAAGCCACCAACCATCCAACACGAAGAAAAACATCGATCGCATTTCGGTCAGCTAAAATTTGAACGGATATTAGGCCTCTTTTGCGATTCACAATCGTATTTCTGATTTATCGTACGTCCAACCATTAAATTCTCGTAGGGAGTAATAAAGTAAAATTCTATAGAATCTTAAATTGAAGGAAAAACAATACCTTTATATCGACATTTTTTGAGTTAGGGCGTTTTCAAAATTTCAAAATTAATTTTGAACCCTTAGAAGGGACCTGCATCAACCAAAATCTTCGGAGCACAACTAGACCCCAAATGGAACCTACATACCAAATTTCATCAAAAATCGGTCAATGCTTAGTGGCAAAAGTGCCGCGTACGGCGGACGGATGGCGAAATTTTTGTTCGATTTATGGATTCTACGTACTTATACCTTGAAACGTAAACCATCAAATTTTGAGGGGGTGTTAACAATTGTTTTTCTTGGGCGATTCCACAGGTTCATTATTGAAAATAATAAACCAAAAAAAACGCACTCACAAAATTTTGATATAAAGATATTGTTTTTCCATCAATTTAAGGCAGTATAGAATTTTTGGAATTTTTGAGACCACACGAAGCCCTGTAGAACAAACCGTTTGCTCCCTACGAGAATTTATGGGATGGACGATAAATCAGAAACACGAGTGTGAATCGCAAAAGAGGCCTAATCTCCGTTCAAATGTTAGCTGACAGAAATACGATCGATGTTTTTCTTCAAGTTGGTTGGTGGTAACAATGGCAAAGCCGTGTTCTTTGCAGACCGGTGATCTATGTAGAAAAAAATAAACCTTTGTGTAATAGTTTGCAGCGTTTAATGTTTGGAAACGTCGAATTTATTGCACCGTACCAAGAAAAGAGTACACTTTGGCGTGCTCAAACACTGACAAACCTGATTCTCCTGAAATTGCTTCTTCCTGAAATTTTCCTGATTTCGTTCTAATTCGGTTCCTTCCAATAATTTTCGATTCAATACTTTCTAAATTTCGACTATTTGTGAGGAAGTCGTTCTGCCCAGCCGACGTAGTTGAAGTTTTTTTGCGCTGCTGCGCGATAACATAGGAAGCAAAATGAAGTTTTTTTCGGTTGGTACGTGAAATAGTTTTTGGTTTAAAACCAAAAAGTTTTGCTTCAGCTCTTGCAAGCGGCCGGGTTTCACCTCAAAATGATCACTGGTATTCACCACAAGACGAAGGCTGCTCTTGAGTTTCGACCGATCAATTATGGGGCCATAAACTCGCCGATCCAGCGCTGGAGTGGTTTGTGTGCTCTCAACAAGTTAGGGCCGAGGTATTATGCGCTCCTAGCGGTGCAGAACCCACGGACCCACTTGACCCGATAAGTGGTCAGTTGGTGAACCCAAAACTTCCCGAACCATCGAACGTTTTGGCTGTCGAGTACCAAACTAGTCGTAGAGAGTAGTGGTAGTTGATGTTTTAAGCTTGTTAAGGAACGGGAGCCTCTGGAGGTACGATGAATATCATAACTAGAAGTTGAGGATACTACCCTGTTTGGCAGCTCTTGAAGAGAGCGTGCAGGAGTGACCTTTTGATAATTAACTTTGTTAACATCAATGCTACATTCATCCATAGATATTTGAGATAGATGCTCAATGTTGCTCATAAAATGAACTTTTAGCATTTTATAAATCTTTCAGTCATATGGATCTATAATTTTGTCAGTTGTAAGTGCTACCCAATAAAAACGTGAGCCGTGGCCAAACTGGAACTACGAGGCTCATCATTATTATTTAACATGAATCTGCTCTGCCATGTCAGACCACAAACCTCTCTCTTACAAAGGTCTCTTGAACAACTACCTACTAATACGCCCAGAACAACAACTTGTAGCACCATTGTATCTCCTTGAGTGAAATATCTGATCGTGATGAGAAGAGTCATTCTGAGACTTTTCCTCATCTCTTATGGGAGATGAAAGACTACCCGAGACTTGAATGGACTAGTAATTATTAGTCTTCTTTCTTCACAGCCAGGGATCGATCTTGGTATTTTCCAAGACGTCCTTCCATTTTAATCTGTCTTTAGCTGCTTCCTTCCAAGCAGCTGCTTACTACTCCTGCTCTGAATCTCTTACCAAACTACACTGAGATATGCGAGGCTTTCTGATATTTGTGAGGGCTGCTTTGAGGGAGAATAGGGAATTGAGCAAAGGAGGCTACATCTGTCTATATAAAAACTGCTCCCTCATCCCTGAATTAATCTTAAACGCTTTCGCAGTACAGCTCTTTCACTCACTTTATCCTATTCTCTCTCCTTTAAAGAAAATCTCTCGATCTATTCCTCAACGAGCTTCAATTACTCGCATCAACTCCCAAAAAAGTAGTTCATTGAGCCGCCATGATGTTTTTGAGTTGTACAAGTTGCGCCCACTCGTAAACTCATCACTCTCTTGTCATCCCTAATACCTGCCCTATTTTGCCCGTCAAACTCCTTACATCTCAACATGTGCTAGCGAAGAAAAAAAACCGTGGAGAAGAGAAAAAACAACGAATGCAAGAAAAAAGAGAGCACTTAAGCCCCCTCAGATGAGACGAGCGTACACGTGCGCAAGGCCAATGCCGCACGCCCTCTTTAATGACGCGCATTCGTTTTCTTTGAGAGGTCATTCATAGATTTAACCCCCTCACCTCCTCTCCTGTGATATTCTCTTACTCTCTCTTTCAACTCCTTCTTTGGCTTATTCTATCCAGCCTCTCTCTTGTCGGCGTTTCTCAAGTTGCACGTAATTTTCTATGTGGCGTCGAGCTTTCAGATGAGTTGAGCAACGCCTGGGCCATTGTTGATATTTTACGACAATTTCACGTTCCTTCACGCCTGAATAATAGGTATTGTTCTTTCTTGACTGAGGTTCGAGGTTGGAATTTTTAAAGTAATATTATGTCAGACCTCAAAATATAATTTTCTGTTTCTTTTGTCCCCGGGCAGAGGGTGGATGAAGAAAGAAGTCATACATCAAGGCCAACTGAATTTAGGTCCGTTTTTACTAATATTGGTGGAGCCCGACACGTTGCTCGTCTTGTGTGTCAGCAGTTCTGAAAGCGCTCATATAAATTTATAATTTATACACGGGATAAAGATGGTCTCTAGTGCCATCTGGCGGATCTGGATTGAGATGTCTCTTACCGGTGACCCGCTCTGACAACTCTCTTATCTTAGAGGCATAGTTTTAGGATTAACACTAAATGGGGGCATGATTATGTTAATTTTTCTTGTATGCAAGACCTTTGTTCTTTTCCTCTAATTGAAGACCCGTCTCTCACAGGAATCAATTTGTGGAGAATGTATACCAATTGCAGAAATTCACCACAATGTTTTTTTTTTTTTTTTTTTTTTTTTGCTGAAACTTGAACAAGGCATGAGGAAGATTTTTTAAGGAGCTTTAGGCCTTTCATGTTTTCTCCGCCCATCTTCAAGCTTTTACGTCCTTGAACTTGTTACTCTGCTTTTGAAGCATCCCATTTAAAAGGTAATCCCGCCAAAGACCAACTTCAGTGCGAATGTACCGCCCCGAGGAGACGGACTGCAACGCAATTTCTACTCAATCGTGGTCGTGGAAAGATGGTTTTCGTTTCGAGCTCTAAAAATACATCCGTTTCATCACACGTTACGCCACAGCGCTCTGAAGAGCAAACAAAAAACATGGAAAAATACAGCCACTAACGGTTTTATGGTGTAGGTACAATAAACTGAGAGCGGTAAGAGATTTTTACTACTTATTCAGAAACTATCGGTTTACAGCAGTGATAACCGAATAAAAGACCGACAAAAATGTAACTAACAAATCTTCATTTCATGGAGGCAATGACTATTCAAATTGCATCAGTTTTCTCACCATAGAAAGGTCTCCAATATGAAAGCTTGTTTATGATCAAGTCAATTCGATCAGCCTTTTTTTCTGGTCTGTCACTCTTCCCCTTAATAATGTTACTTTCCCCTTAACTTTTAGGCATGTAAGAATACCAGTGATAATCGCTTTGGTGTGGTCCTTGATATTTCTCATGTGGCTAACCATGGGTAGCTCCCTTCTTCAATGCTATTATCTTTTTTATTATGCAATAATAAAATAATATTTCTCCTTCCAATCTCCCTGGCCGGAGTTGCTTTCATCACGCAGACCGCTGTGTCTGAAGAACCATGGTTTTAATTATTCCAATGTTGATTTCCAGCATCTCTGTGGCTCTAATATTAGCGCGCAACACAGATAGCGGAGGTAAACAAAGCTCTCAGGAAATTGAATGTTCGCCCGAGTAACGCAATATACGCTAAATGCTACCCACCATCTCTGGTTGATTTCTATCACGCCATGCACACCCAAATTAACGTTTACCGTTGAAACTCATGGAAAAACTCATCGAGGTAATCAGTGTAAATGAGGTTTCCTCGCTTTTAATTTCATTAAAATTTTCGCAAGGCAAATATGTGTTGTTTCTATCTGACATTGGTTCATTAGATGTTTCGGGATATTGGCTGTAATAAATTAATATAAAGTAGTAAAAACAACAACAAATATTTTTGAGGGGGGAGATAATGCAAGTTGAAAATTTACGATGAATAATCGTGAAATTATAGGGTTAAATATATTTGGTGGTTTACCGTGAGTCTCACTGAGTCACTACATGTTCATCCTATGGTTTAGCTGCTACATCTGATGGAGAAATCATGATCGTTCAAAATTTCATTGTTCTTCAATGAGCTGGCAAGACGATTGCTGGAAATATCACTCGGGACGACAGCTGGACTGATAAAAGCATCCTCCAAAAGCATTGCTGTTGCCCTCAGATTGTACTAGATTTTAAGCAGATACATTCGCTTCAAATCTCAAGAATTTCAAGATTCCTCAGAACCTATAACTTCCTGGGGTAGTCTATTCTGGCCCTAAATATACTTTAAACGACATTATGGCGTACTGGGAAGAGTTGAAGAGAAGACAACTTAATCGCTTTACACGAGGTACTGTGTCGACATCCTCTCTATCATTTTTTCTCAGAGTAACTGGCCTAGCAGCCGTATCGCTTTTCTTATAATGATACACATAAAATGATAAATTGCCTTAATGCTTAGTCGAGCTATATTCGTATGTTATAGATTTTCATTCATCAATATTGGTACTTAATTGAAGCATAATATTACTCTGTGTTCTCTCTCTCTCTCTCTCTCTCTCTCTCTCTCTCTCTCTCTCTCTCTCTCTCTCTCTCTCTCTCTCTATTTTGTCTCTCTCTAACGATTTCGTTCCCGTTATTTGGTTCGCTATTGGCTGGGTGTAATAATCCTATTCTTATACGCGCATCGCATATTAACTACTCACAATTTTAAAGAAAGTCAACCATGTTTATGTTACATGAACACATACATTTTTATGAATATTTGTTTTTCGTTTTTTTCTGAATTTTTACCTACTTCCTTGGGTTAAAAATAATATGAGAGTTCAATGTACGTCGAGAAAAACATCTAAGTGACACTTCGGCATACGCTATCAGAAAATAATTCTCCTCGAAACGAGCTACTGAGCCTATTTTAGCAAGACTATTTCTGGGGTCTCAAGGTGGTTTGTGCCGTTGGGACAAGGCCACCTCGGTTGTAAATAAGGCCCTTTCAAATGTGGTTACCGAGTTTATGAATGAAATTGCTTGAAGTAATCTACTGCTTTTACTGAATTATTTACAACTTCGATGCAGTAGTTACTAATCAATTACGTGGTATTAATATCACATTAGCTAGCTGGAAACCGAGCTTCCGTTGGATTCAGTAGAAACACATCTTGTGACAGCTGTAGCTGTAGTTGTTCAGAGAAGAAACAAAGATGAAAAATGTCTTGAAGTTACTGTAAACTGTTGCGCTATGGATCACCAGCTCTCCTGAAAATGAATTATGTAGTTTCTAAACTACCTACCCATAAATATGTTTATCTGTTGGATATTTAAAAAAATAATTAATTAATTTTAAAAGGGACTGATAGAACTGGCTACATCTTTCTGATGTCCCACAGGTACATGAAGATGGGGACCAAAAGATAGTTACAAAAGAATAAGTGCACACTTATTCGAAGGTGCATCATACAATGTATTTTTCTGATATTAGTCCGTTGATATTTGATGACACAATGGGAGCGAATAGAAGGTGAATCTGCTCTGAAGTCAAGACTGTGTCAAGTTTTGGTTGTAGCCCTCGTCTCGGTGCAGACTAATTCGATCGTGGATTCCGACTTTTACGACCCATTGTCTCCCACAACCACTTTCTGAGCGTTTTCATTCCATTCTCGTTGGCATCTATAACAGAAAATAAACCAAATCGTCACAGCTCACCAATGAACCATTCATGACAGAGGCCGAGGTAACTACCATAACTACAGGTGAATAGTAATTACAGCCTACCGTGACCAGAATGTAAATTTCTTTTCTCTTCTTTTTTATTATCATCACTTGGATCGTATTTCCGATTATTTCGCGAGAAGACATCACGTTGAAGTGGCTTGTAATGAGACTTGGAGCGGTGCAGGCAGGAATTTTCAATCATCTCGGCATTCGCCGATTGGAATTCTTGAATCTATTTCACGCGTTTGATTATTGGCATGACTCGTTCCCCTGTTTTATTTGAGGCCACGATCAAGAACATCATTCCAGGATGAGGTAACGTAATTAACAAGTTGTGACGACTCTTGCAACATTTATTTCATTTGAAGAACCGGTTACAATAATCTTGTACATCTTCAGTTACATAATAGTTTATTACATTTAAATATAATAAATTATATTTACGAAATCAAAATGTGCACTGATGAGGTTTTTCAGTAATGCATATTTTTGCTTCTTCAATCGAAGATTAACAACAAAAACACAACAATTAACAACGATTAACAATTTAAAAAAAATGGGTCCAAAATTAAAATTTCTATTCGCATTTCAATTTTTTTTCAGTGTTAAGTGTTAGAACTTCCTGACCAACTTTGCTTCCTCGTCTTTCTTTGGTCATTCCTTCCCAGGCAAGATATAACTATTAAAGATCACAGTAAGATTGTATTTAAAGTTGAGGGTTTGATGCGGGGTAGCTTATAAACTCAACCATCAACGAATTTCGTCAATATTGAACAAACGAAAGAGCAAGCTTAAAAGTGATTTTACTTGAATGTAAATTTCTCAGCATCTATTAGCTCGATTTTACTGAAATTTTAAAGGAAGTATAATCAACAATGATTCGACCAAAAGAAGCGAAATCACATTGTGAAAAATGAGACACCATCACCATATTCACAAAATTTGTGAATATTGTGAATATTTGTAGTTGTGAATATTCACAAAATTTGTGAACGATTGTTAAGGCATTATTTAATAATGCCTTAACAATCGTTTTGTTAGTATAGAAAGTCAGCAACTTGATCATGAAATAAATTTTCTAGTGGGAATATATTAGTGATAATGCTTCAAAATGAGCAATTTTACATCCTATAATTTTGTCAGACGTTTCTTCGTAGTACTGCTAATAATTAATTAATTTTACCAAATGCGTAGGTATGCTGGAAGGAAGGGCTGTATTAGAACGCGCAACGTGCCACCATGCGTCATTCTGCGGATTCCTCGAACGGCGCCTATTTTGATGAGCGTTTATGCACTGTACTCACTACTTTTTTGAAGATACCTATGTTTCTGACGTCGGAATAAATTTTCGCTTAGGATATGCTAAAAAAGTCCGTAACAAACGGTTCCCAAATAGTTCATCTCAAGTCAACCAAATAGGGTACCTGCGTGTATGCCTCCATATACCTGTGTTTACGGAGTATGCAAGTGAGAAATAATTGGGGCAACATTTCAGTATAAACACTGTGTTTGGGGAACTTTCAAGGAGGATCGGCTGTACTAAACTGTCGAGTGCCGGTGGGGAGTAATAATTATGAATAAATGCCAAAGGAAGGGCAGTAAAAAACATAGGCATGTACAACTGTCTACTTGATAACATCAAGATTTTGGCGCGACCTTGTCATGGCGAGGGGTGTGGTTAGAAAAAGTGCCACGGAGTTACTCTAGCTGAGGATCTCGGCGGGAGTGGTCCGGGGTTTCACCACCAGTGTTCTCTGGGGCTGATTTATGAACTGGGTTTATAGGGGCACTTCCTTCAACCCATCTTTCGCTCCCCTAACTTGTACAAATTCCCAAATTCCTAGAGCAGGCGTAAATTAGTCCTGGGAGGAATTAAATATTAATTTATTTAGCTTCTCTCTTATGACTACCTTTGAGAGGATTGTAAACGACTGCAGTCACAAAACAGCAAATCTAAATCCCTTGAAGGAGCAAATCCAGTGGATCCAAATTTATACACATCATACCCGAAGCGAGTGGACATGCTATAATTTGTGTACATAGAAGTCTTATGCTAATCATTTACAATACCTTAACTTGGACGAAGAAGAAAAATAATATAAAAATTACAAAGAATGTTAGAAACGACAGTAAATGGCGTGCGTGGAGATGAAGGCTCGATTTGTGGACCAGCAGTCCCTCCTCAAATCTGCACCTCGAAAGGGGAAACCGACACCCTTGAGGAAGGATACGACATAATGTAAACCAGAAGGGTTGCATTTTATTGGCAATTGATTCTCCAGACTTCCCTTACAACCCCAAACCCACCGTAAAAAAAAACACCGTAAAAAAAGGTGCGGGGAAAAGAAGCTTTAAAAAAAATCGAGACTTGATTTAGTGGTCGTTCCCTTCCATTAAAGGGCATAAGGGCCCAGGCGAATAGAAGAGAAGGGACCATACAATATCATTGACGCGTAAAGGGGGGTTGTACGTCCTACCTCATCCGACCGGTACCCACTCAATTTTTTCATCTTTTTAGGGTTGCCTTTTTCTCTTTCTTTTTTTTATTTCCGACAATGGAACATGATGTTCGTAAAGTATTTTATGACCGTGAGATGACGAGCGTGGAGAGGAACGCCCGAGCTCGATCAACCGAAAATATTTTCGCTGAAGCGGTTGCGGTTGGGTGAACGATGGTCAGGAAAGAGAGCGCAAAGGGGGGGGGGGGGGATTTTGATCATCGGTTTATCGGAAAGCGAGGCGTATCGGGTTCTTCGAATGTAATCCGCAGTTTTTTTTTTTTTTTCAACTTCATCGAGAGCGGAAAATAACAAAAATATTAATAACAAGTTCGTGAGAGGTTGAATGATGTTCCTTCTTTCGCGTCTTATAGTTAAGGGCCAATTTAATTCCAGTCCAATCAATATTACGTGTGATGTATTATTTCTGTACCGTCAAATTAAGTTTTCATGATTGGATATTCAATGATCTCAAATCGAATTTCAAGTCGGCATCTTCACAAGAATCGGTGAGCTGAAGATCCGTATTGACAAATTTCTTTGATTTAACCTGTTTTCATACTCAACTAAAAATGTAAGGTAATTTCTCACACCATACTAGGCTCACTCAATAATTCAGTCTCCACATTTTGAAGAAAAAAATTGAAATGGTTTTATTTGTAAAAAAAAAGTAAACAACCATCTCAAGTTGAATTTTCGTTCAACTACCATTCCTGAAGTCGCGGACGTCATCAGCTACTTATTCCTCGCCCGCCTAAGTGGAGCGGGGTTCATCAACTGCCCAAACTGGACAATGTTATATTGCCATTTTCAAGTTTTATCTCAATACTTCCACAATTATACTGTTATTGTGCATATCCTTATTCCGATCGATGGACTTCTGGAATCTTTCCAAATTTTTCGTATACCTGTGTATAAGCGACAAAAGCATTGGCCACTCTGGTGCTACTTAATTCTCCATGCCAAATCCATGATTTTTCGAGCAGACTGACATTGTTCGAATTTCGATGGTTTTGGTGAAGTCTACTTGCACCATTCGAGTGATTGACGTTTTCTTCCTGGAGTGAAATGTGACACCGAGGTGTCATCCATCGCCCGTAACGATGGAATCCAAGAACTCTTCCCCTTCACCAGCAAAACGTCCTTTTTTCTTGAGAAAAGGATATTTCTTAAGAAAAATGTAATTTTCTCAAAACTATACATTTTTGTACGTCTTGTCATTTTTACATTTCCGGAACATATTTACCTTATTAAAAGTGTTCTCATTTTAGATCTTGATTTCTTTGTCTTTATAGATATTATTTCTAAATGTCATGAAAGCTGCTCACTTAACTCATACAAATCTCAATCTTTAAAACAGATTTTTTTTTTGTTTACTTTTTATTTTATGAATATTAACCTATTAAATGGCTGCAAACAATTTATTTCGTTGTCTTTTTCACGTTTCAAAGGGTTTTGATTCCGAAATTATAATGTCTATCCGTCGCCCGCCTTGTATGCCATAATTTCCATTAGAAAATTAGGAAAATTTTGAAATTTTACACAAAAGCTCCTTTAGAAGCCTAGTTGTGCCCCGAAGCTCGACGGATCTTCCCCTCAATTCAAAATTAGAATTTCTCACTTTTCAAAAAGTTCATTTCTTTTAATTTGAGGGAGTAAGAAAACATTTCAAATCTCATGTATCCTTGGAAAAAGGAAACCAAAGTGAATAGGAAAGAAGGGTGATGGGAAGGTGGGTTGAAGGTTGTTGAAACTGTCCTTGTAGCGTAATGTAGCATCAACTGAAAAAGATCATCATAATTCTAAATGAAAACACTTCACTCTCTCCTCCCTGGAGGGAAATCCTCCATGCGACCCAACATACTTTAGAAGAGTAGTTTCATGTTTCAAGAGGTTTTTCAAACCACTCGGTGATCAGTGTTCAAGGAAAGGAAAAGCGAAACTTTAAACGCGATTTCTCAAGGTTAACGAATTTTGAGTTTGTTGTTGTTGCAGCCTTCATCGACTGGTGAGTTATGACATTACAATATACAACTTCCCCAAGAAATGTATCTCAAGGTATTTTGTTTTGAGCATTTTTTCCAGCTTCTCACAAAACTTGAGAAAAATTATTTAAAAAGTAGTCCTTTGCTGATACATGCCTACGCGTTTTCATCAACATTCCTTTCGACCGGAGGAGCAGGAGTTCCGGAGAGCTGTTCCTAATTATCAGTTCTCCCGAGCTTCGTGTGAGTGAGCGTATTTGAGGCTCTCCTCAGCTGTGACCTTGCATTCGACTCATATTAGTAACAGCCTCGTGTGGAGGTGGAGGGAGACTTCAGTGTCAAACGAGGCGCAACCCGACTGCACCGTCGCATTCCTCCCCAGAAAATTATTCGGCTCTATAAATAGATCCTTGAAAATACGGAATCCCAAGGTCTCATTTCTTTTCGGTATTTCTTCGTTTTAATTCTCAGCTGTGGCGCATCCGGAGAGGGAAGTGAGAAATTGGTGTTGGAACTGTCAAGCAGGATTATTTCATTACCTTATTTTCATTACATTTTTTCTACAAATATCATAATATTTTCAACCACTTTTATAATTTTTCCACCATCTTCATAATTTTTTCAACCAATTTCATAATTAATAATAAATTTGAAGTTTATATTTCAATTCTTTTAAATTTCATTTTTCAATTTTGGTTTATTATTTTCAATAATAAGCCTTTGGAATCGAGCAAGAAAAAAAAATTTAACCCCCCCCTCAAAATTTGATGTTTTACGTTCCAAGGAACGTAGAATACGAAAACCGAATAGAAAAATTTCCGTCCGTCCGCCGTACGCAGCACTTTTCTTAGCAACACTGGACCGATTTGGTTCAAATTTGGTATATGGGCTCCATTTGGGGTCTAGTTGTGCCGCGAAGCTTTTGGTTGATGTAGGTCACTTCTAAGGGGTGAAAATTAAGGGTTGAAATTTTCAAGAGTGCCCTAGCTCGAAAACTCTCGAAATAAAGGTATCGTTTTTTCACCAATTTTAAATAGTATTGAATTTTTAAAAATTTTTGAGACCACCCGGAGCTCTGTAGGACAAACCGTTCGGTTCTTACGAGTACTTGAAGGTTTTCCTTCGATAAAACAGAATCATGAGTGTGAATCGCAAAAGAGGTCTAATCTCCATTCAAATTTTATCGGACTGAAATGCGATCGCTGTTCATTTCTTCGATTTGTATACAGTTTTGCCTTCTGCGTAACCAGTAATCAAATTTCCATATGAAGCTTTCTATTTTTCCAATCGAGTGTGAAGCGTTTAGTTCTTTCTAATAAACTTGATTGTGAAGGTGTGAAGCCATGTGGTGTGGTAGGTAGTACCTAGCTGGTAGGTAAAAAAAAGTTGGTAGGTAAAAAAAATGTTGGTGGGTAAAAAACGCTGCAAATCATTGCTCAAAGGCTTCTTCACTCTTCAGATCACTGATCAGCTGAGTGAGCTCCGAAGCCATTTTCAATGCTATTGAATGGAAGTGCTCTTCCAGGCGTCTCCAGCATTCGAGGAGATCTTCTTCACTCCTCAGATCACTGATCAGCTGAGTGAGCTCCGAAGTCATTTTCAATCCTATTGAACGCAGGAAGCTGAAATTTGAGAGGGAAGGTCAAGGGAGATCACTGATCAGCTGAGTGAGCTCCAAGGCCATTTTCAATCCTATTCAAATCAGAAGGGTGATCTATACAGAAAATAATAAACCTTTGAGCAATGATTTGCAGCGTTTTATATATTCGAATTGCTACATTAATTTTGTATAATATTTCAAAATTTTTGTATTCATACCAAAATATAGTATATTACCTTTTATTTACATAAACCTTCTGCAATTTGAATTAAATATTTTGACCTTTGAATTAAACTTTTTTTTAATTCCATTTAAACCTTTTCGACTTTGAAATCAAAATTTTCTTCTTCCCAGTGGAAAAGTAAATTTTTGAAGAAAAATAAAAAAACTTCACTCAGCAAAAAAAGAAATGTATAAGGGACATCCTTCAACTCATATGTTTCTATAGTTAGAATAGGTGACCATTCATGGGAAGGTCCCAAATGATATTGGATGGCTGTCCTCTATGAATCAGATGGATGCCCTATGAATTTTTTGTCTAAATCAAGTTTTCGTGCGATATTTTTCTTCAAAAATTGACTTTCCTACATAAAATAGAAAAATTTTAATTCAAGGTCAAAAAGGTTCAAATTAGAGTAAAACATATTATTGCTAAGTTTATTTTAGTATGAATATTACAATTTTGAAATATCATGTATCTATAAAAGGTGGAAAAATAATTACAAAACATATAAAACAGGTAAAATTGAAATATAAAACTTTACGTTTATTATGAATTATGAGAATGTTTGAAAAAAAAATTGGTTGAAAAATGATGAAGTTGGTGGAGATAATCATAAATTTGAGAATTTTTTCTCGTACAGATAGTTATTTTCATAACAGGTGCTGTAACTCGTACTGATCGCATTCCCATCCAATTTGTCTCCAAATGTCCTGCAACCTACTTTCAACAAGCCTCTAAATTTGAGCAAAATTGGATTATTACCTGCGTCAGAGAAATGTGGTAGCTATCCCCATTTGACGCCTAATTCCGAATACCCTCGGAATTTTAGAAATTTTCATCTTTACGGATCTGAGAAATGGTGGTTTCAAGGAATTCTCGATTATTCATGCCCACGCTCTACCATAAACCTAACGGTAACTCACAAGTGATTATAGGGACTGCCCACACATCGTCCAAAAGTTTCGTCAGTCATGGATTTGTTAGTGGAATTAGTCCTTGCGCCGACAGACAGGCACCAAAACTGTTCAGAAAGTTCTCTACCTAAATGTTTGTGACTTACTCTTACAATGTATCCAACGGAGAGTAAAACAATGAATTCTGTCAATTATCTATTTGCAATATACCAAGACTAACTCGGTCTTTTGTTATTTTTCAGGTACGTCGTCGCAATCGATTCTATGGAAATCCTGTGAGTAGACGCGGAGTTCTGTAACAGTAATTATTTATCATCAATTAATCGGTATTATTCTGCGAAAACTCCATACCATTTAACCACCCTCATGTAATCTAGATTATTATGTAACCTGTTTGGGTTCAAAGAGGCCTGAACTGTCTCGATGACGACACTCCTGAGTTCTTCCTCAACACTGATTGAGAAAACCCTCTTGATATGAATTCAAATTGGGCATAGATCGAACTCAATAAGCAGTTTCATTCGAATTGCTCCAAATCAAAATTCCAAAATTTGGTCAACTAGGTACTTATCTAGCATCTCCTTCAAAGGGGATATAAGTCTCTTGAAATTCAATCTCTTTTTTTTTTGTGTGATAACTTTGGTTTAAAAGAATCCGCAGATTTCCTCCTTTTCTCTGTACACATTTTTTTATATTCTCGTGTAAATCAAATAGGTACGAATAATAATCTTAATAATAATAATAATCTAATAATAAATAAAATATTATAATAATCTTCGCTCACCACAAATAATTTGTGGTATATATCAATTATTGATATATACCAGACACAAATTACCAGTACTTTACCAGTTGACAAATTATAATAGTTGTGTTGGAAACCTTGAATATACTCTTTCAGTAAATAAATAATAAATAAATAAATAATATAATATATAAGTAAATAAATTAAGTAAATAATAAATAAGTGAATAATGAATAAGTAAATAATAAATAAGTGAATAAATAATATACCCATCTTAGCAGTAAAAAAGCTAGCTACTGGTTACCTCGTTTCCTCCGCCGAAACGTGGAAATAGAATATTCAGTAGAAGAAGAAGAAAATAATAAGGATCCTAAGTGTCTGAGAACAGATTAATCGATCAGAAGAATAATTTTATGACAGTTTCCAAGTATAATAATGGAGTTTTTACACAAACTCTCATTTTCCACATTAACATCGATGCTCATCTCACATGATTTGGGAGGTTTATTTTAGATTCTCATGAGTCATGGCTTCTATTATTTGCGTAAATATAGAATGTAGATGCTTCAGGGATTGTTACTGAATTTGGATAACTCCCTGGTCAAATGTTTTTGCATCTATTTACTAGGAGTATCTAGGGGAAGAAAGTGGTGGAACACTTTCTTATCCTAGATGCTCCTCTATTTACTTTGGCCTATGTAAGTGGGGATTTAATAACAAAAGAATCATGAATAATATTGACACACATAGTTTTGCAGGTATATATTGTCGAAATACACTCACGGGACAGCCATTCATTTTTTTGATCTCACACATGATCTAAGTACCTATTGAATTTTCATTGAATCAGTTTGGTTCATCTCTCGAGACAGCAAAACCCAACCACGGAAAAGCAAAACAATGGTTCGGAAACAATATTCGGGTGAGATCGAGTCCAAGTTTGTTACGAAATTTATCTAAGTAGCTCTGTCCGTAATCCGTAAAATCTCTAATATCCAATTTTCGAATTAGTTCTTTGACATCCACGTTCGATGACAAGCTCACTCCCACCTCATCAGTTCGTTCTTCGGAACCCGGCTTTAGAAATCACCTACATCACATCGGGGATACTGATAAGAGAGATAATGAATGTTTTGAGCTCCGGAAGGTTAATCTAATCGTCGCTTGGCAGCGCTCAGGTCTTTCCACCACTTTCTCTCCCTAGATGCTCCTAAGTTTTGTAGTACGTCATATGTGTTGGTAGTTTGTTCGGTTGGTGTTCACTATAGTTCGATTTCTATCAGTCCTTCCACTGAATTACAGTTGCCCAACTTGTTTAATTTTTTATGAACCCCGTATTTTGTTGAATGCTCTCACTACAACGGGACTAATTGGGTTTGGAGTGCGAAGGTAAACTAGTCGGGTCACGGAGTTTGGGTGCATGTCGCCACTAATTAGTCGTCTAATTAGTGTCACATGACCCGTTACAAAGGACGTTCCAATACTGCTACACGTCACGGGTTCCCTAAGGAAATACCGTGTAGATCACGAATCCGGGCTGCGGGGTACCGCGATAATGAGGTTCCCTTCATGTCCTCTTTGCTCAAAAGCCTGTTTTTCCACGAGAAAAAAAAATCGTCTACGAGAGTTCCGTGTGGCATCTGTGAACTGAAAAATCAACATGCATCGCTGCTGAGTCATGTGCTCATGAGTCATGAACAAAAAACCCGTGACGTTTCTTCATTTTTCGACGAAGGGTATCGTACCTCCGGTACCATCACCTCAAGTTCAGTTTCAAACAATTTGAAAGTATAGAACCAGTTGAATTTCCAAGATATGGAGCATGATTTTCAAGATCGTTCTCTAACTTCACTCATCTATTTTACGTCGTACAAAACCTCGAATTGACCCCTGTAATGACCAAAAGACGTATCAATGTCCAAAACCGGGACTTATTGTTGACCTAGTTCAAAACCGCTGTAGGATCGAAGGAGGAGGTACGATTTATTTGTTTGTATATGAGCACCTAGGTGATGTGTTTGAGAAACAAAGATTATCTGTAGAAAGGTTTTATTCTGCATAAAACACGAAGAAAGAATGAAATAAGGAAATTGGGTTTCCACAAACAAATGCTGTAAACATATTTCCATTCAACGACACCAGCCATTGAATACTAATAATTATTGAATAATGTTACACTTGGATTTATTTATTCTGGTACCTTGGTATGTGCTCTAACAGTATCCGCGGTGGTCAGGTCTCAAACGTATTTCATTTTGCTTTGTTGAGTGTCGAACATTAGTAAAAAACTTCCTCATTAACTCTCCACTGAGTCGTTGATGGACCATTTGTGTATATCCAAATTAAAGATCTGATTGTAAGCTTTCAAATGAGATGCTACATTAGGGGGGTTCCGATAACCGGACAATGCTGGGCTGGAGGGGAATTAATAGTCGGTTATTCACGCAGAACTTGCATGAGCTTCAACAAACGTGTTCATGCATCTTAATTAAGTGAAATTCCCTTCCAAATATTGCGAAAATCGAAAATTTACGTGATGAGAGAGTACTTTCCCAAGTAGGTGTAGCTCACAGCTTCACCGTCATCCATTTATTAATAGGAGGTCGTCCAACCGAATATGAGGGATATCGAAATGTTAGGTCTACCAAGTGTATGTGGCACATAGCTCTTTACATGTTCACGTAACTCATTGAGTCATCTTCAATATGATTCAAATTATAGTTGTGATTGTGAACATAACGGTCCAGCAGATAAACTGATATACAGTTCAGAAACATGATATGATTTTCATAATGTAGATATTATCTACATTACAAGAACTTATCGAAAATCAGCGAGGGAGCAAATTTAAAAATTGACTAAAGACCAGTTAAAAAGTGAAAAATAATAAAATGAAGACCTTTTTTCAAAACGAACGGACCTACCTCAAAACTGATGATCACAAACCACTAAAACGCTACAAATTATTACACAAAGGTTTATTCATTTTCTGTATAGATCACTCGCCTGCAAAGAACACAGATTTGCCATTGAACGACCTTCCAATAATATTAAATATTAAATATTATTACCTCAATGATACCTCCTCCTACTCCTGTGGTTTGTGTTGGTGTGAAGCGTTTATTTCTTCCAAATGAACTTGATTATGAATCGCAAATTTTGCGATCGATATGAGAGAATATGAGTGAACCTCCTCAGGAATTGTTGGTATTCCAACATACCTACCATCTTTTGATTGGATGTATCTTTACCTACCTACTTCATCAAGTATGTTTGTGTTCTGAATGCGTATAATAGTAGAGTGAGTTTGTAGTATAGGTATAATGGGTATGTAGGTAAAAGTGAATCACTCCACTTTTGTTAGGAGGCAAAATGACAGAGAGACGTATCTTTTTCACACCACCACAAACGAACGTAACTGCGAAAATTCGATTTTTGCGTTAGCTTCATAATTAATACACTGGTAAGTGACTCCGTTTGTGGTGGTGGAAAAATGATACGCCCCTTTGTCATTTGGCCGATGATATGAGATAACTCTTATCAAATAATTTTAATCTTACTAATTCATTTTTTATTGACGGTTTTAACATTGAATATTTGACAAATCGACTTAAACCCGATTTTCTTTAAGGTAAGAGTCTTTTGCAGGGATGGGTATCGTTATGAAAGTATCGATATTTTATATCGATACTGTATCGTATCCGAGTATCGATATCCCAAGGATTGTTTGGGATGAGCATCGATATTTCAAAATATAGAGTATCGATACTTTTGTGTCATAAACTATCAATATTATCCAATAAACTCAAGAAAAATAGTTTTTTCAACAATGTTCATTCAGTTTTCTCTATCAAGAGTCCAAGCAGAGTGATTTTCTCCATGACATAAACGTTATTTGTGCAACCAAAGAGTAATGACTATTTAGAAATATCGGATCCAAAGTATCGTTATCCAAAAATATCGTATAGTGCAGTATCGATACTAAAATATCAAGTATCGGTACGAAAGTATCGATATTTTTAAATATCGAGTATCGATACCCGTCCCTAGTCTTTTGTAACATTTCAAAACATAATTTAATATTCATACTCTATTTGTCAAACTAACTCTAAACTTTATTCTGAGAATCCTGGTCTGAGGAACGGAGAAACATCAGTCTGTCTGAACTTCATATGTGTTTCGCAAAGAAAGTAATATGAAGAAGATTATCAAGTACTAGCTGAAAATCCTCCTAAAAGCAGGCAAAAAAATGTAGATATGTAAAAAAAAAAATTTGGTGTCGCGGCCTGGAATCGAACCCGGGACCCCCACGTTCGGGCGACATACGTACGTACGGTTGGCGTTTTATGTATATAGATGTTTGTATCTACCGATGGACATGACGACGAGTTTTTATTTTTTAAATTTAAATGATAAAAACCTACCTTATCATCCTACTTGAATATGTATTGATTAGGTATTATTTTTTCCGTTTTAATGTATGGTGGTTTGTGGTCGGTTCGTTTTTATTTTAAAAAGGTTTTTATTTAAAACTCTATGCAGGGTCCTATCATTGTAGATGTTCTGAGTCAGACTCCTAGTGTTGGTGGTGAACGGGAAGGTTTCTCGCGGTAAATCTCCCATCAGTTCTGACTCTTTCGCTTGGAGGCCGCAGACTCGAGCTCGCCCGCGAAGTTGAAGGCCGAACCGTCGAGGCGACCTCACCCACTTTCTACTTTCAAACGCCGCTTCTACCCGCGAAAAAATACCACTTCGGATGACTTAGCGGGTCGACTCGCTGGCGCCGACTTCACATCAAGTCGAACTTACAAATTTTTAGTTTTAATTGCCTTTTCGCTTCGGGATAATTTGCAAGAAAACTCATGTTTTTATGGATAAGTATTTGCCTCGAAATGAGTGGCGCCATGAATCAAACAAAGCTTACCCAAGTAGGATTTCTAAAATACTACTTTGTTGCTTAGGTTTACATGTATCTCCATGGGATTCAAGCCGAGGGCTCCTTAAAACAGGAGGAGTTCTGACTTAACCATCCCCTTATTTTACTCTCATGGAATTATCCAATATTTTAGTAAGAGATCTGAAATCTTCACGCTCAATAAAGAACTTTGTTGTTGACGTGAAACCAGAGGATGACACCACCTAATGAGGGTCCCTAAACACAATCTGCAATCCTTGAGTCTTAGCGACTCCCCGGATCTTAGGGAGCTTGGAGCTTGTGCGATTCAAATTGAGAATTTTCCAAGTCAAAATGAGAATTTTCCAAACAAAATTGAGAATTGTCCAAACCAAATTGAGAATTTTCCAAACCAATTTGAGAATTTTTCAAATCAATTTGACAATCCGAACCAAAATGGACACGATCCCAAAACAATTGTTTCAACATAAGTGCGTACCTTTATGTACAGGTACATTACATTTCAGTACATTGAGTAGCTCTACCGGTCTCCGTAGCTTCAACTGAAAGGTTTTTTGGAAATTCGCTCATTAATTCATACTTGCATCAATGGACTTATTTTGGTTTATTATTTTCAATAATGAACCTTTGGAATCGACCAAGAAGAAAATTGTTTAACACCCCCTCAAAATTTGATGGTTTACGTTTCATGGTAAGTAGAATCCAAAAATCTAATAAAAATTTGGCCGTCCGTCCGCCGTACGCGGCACTTTCCCCACTTAGCATCGACCGATTTTGATGAAATTTGGTACGTAGGTCATCCATTTGGGATCTAGTTGTGCCCCGAAGATTTTGGTTGATGTAGGTCACTTCTAGGGGTTCAAAATAAATTTGAAATTTAGAAAACGCCCCAACTCAAAAATTTTCTATATAAAGGTATTGTTTTTCCATCAATTTAAGATAGTATAGAATTTTTAGAATTCTTTCTTTGAGACCACGCAGAGCTCTGTAGGAAAAACCGTTTGCTCCCTACGAGAATTCAACGGTTGGACGTACGAACAAATCAGAAACACGAGTGTGAATCGCAAAAGAGGCATAATCTCCGTTCAAATTTTAGCTGATCGAAATACGATCGGTGTTTTTCTTCATGTTCGATGGTTGGTGACTTTGCAGGCGAGTGATCCATATAGGAGAATAATAAACCATTGTGTAATAATTTGCAGCGTTCTAATGAAGAATGCGATTTATCTATTTTACAGCTGTTTTGTTCAATTATTTTGATCCTAATTAGACTTTTGACTTCCATTAAACCATTGTACCCTTTAAACCCTCCTCCATTATTGTATAAAACATTTTAGTTCGGAAAATTCTTAATTTAGTTTGGAAAAATCTTAATATTTGGTTTGGAAAATTCTCATATCGACTTGAAAAAGCTATATTTTGAAACTCTTTTTGTGAACCCAGTTCCTCTATCTGTGTGCTGTAAAAACTGTACAATTCTTCTTTATTTGTGATGAAGACTGTCGACGAATAATTCCATTCACATTTTGAATATTCAACATGAATATTAGTGACTTCTTCTCCCATCAAAATGACAATAAATGTGCAGTATAAAAATATGATGTGATTGACGCCCGAGGACTCCCTCAAGTGTCTATCTTAGTTTGTAGATTGAAAAGAAATGAAGGAGCCGGTTTTTCTGGATTTTGAGGCTTGTTGTTAGTGACCAAAATGCTTGGTGAAGGAACAGTGATCAAAATCTCTGCTGAAGTGATGTGCAACTTGGAAGTTATCTGAGTCGAACAAAAACAGACTCTCAAATCGGTTGAGAATTGAGGAGTTGGCTGCGCGCTCAAAAAGCGCCTTATTATCAGTACAGCAGCATTACAGTAATTTAGCACACAAATAACGTCTGTCATATTGGTGTGGCACATAGCTTCGTCGTATCCATAACCCGATTGTATAGATGATCCGATGATAAGTAGCTTGTCTCAAACCATCTAAGTGCTATGCATTCGAAGGAACTATCTACACTCCAATTTGCATAATCCCTGACATTTCTGATCATTTAGAAGTTATGGCTGTAACTGTAACAGTTACAGTTACAGCCATAACTTCTAAATGTTACTGTAACAGTTACTGTAACCGCTGGACTGATAGTAGCCGCTACGCATACGCAAACGTGAAATCCTTGTTACAGCCATAACTTCTCCATTTTGTCCATTTATCATCAATCTTGTTTTTGATTTTCATCAACTCTTTGGCCTACTTACCTCTCAAAAGCAAATTATATTTGTTCGCTGATGACTGTGCTCTGCTATGTGAAGGTGGTTCATGGGAAAAATTTTTGGAAACGCGAACCGGGACTTAGGACTTGTGAATAAATGACTGACTGAAAATGATATGATAATAAATGTAATTAAAACTAAATATATGGTAATATCCAAAACAAGAGACAAAGAGAATGTGGAACATAAACTAAAGATGCATGCATGTAGCTATACTGGTCCGTGTAATTGTCCAATTTTGAATAGAGTATTGTCTTATAGATATTTGGGGATAGTAATAGATGAGGATCTCAGGTGGGAAGAACATATAAAGTATATAATTACGAAATTGAGGAGATTCCCATCAATTTTTTACAATCTTCGAAACGCGCTGCACCAGGATACTCAACTAAATTTTTACAAAGCTTTGGTACAATCAATCTTGTCGTTTGGGATATTGGCTTGGGGTGGTGCGTGCAGGTCTGTCCTTGACCCTCTGTCAGGCAAAAAGCCATACTGAAAATAACTGCCAGAAAGAATAGAAGATATAGTACATTAGCATTGTTCTCCATACTCCCGGTCTTCTCTCTTGACCAGTTATATGTAAAATGCATACTGATATTTTATCATAAACATGAAGCATGGTTTAACTGTGCTAGAGATATCCCGTACTCGGTGAGACTGAACACACAAGCTGTAATTCCTGCTCCTCGAATAAATTTAGAATCCTCAAAGAGAACGATTTCATACAAAATCCCTATAGTACTGAGAAATGTCCCAATAGTTCTTAGATGCCCTTCTAACTGTACGAGAGAAAAATACAAGAAGTGTATATTTACTTGGCTGATAGAGACTGGTCATGTCCAATGTTCCTCTTATCTGACTAGTATTTATCATGTACCATAGTGAGTGTTAAGTAGCGCATATATCGATAACAAACGTATACCATAAATATAAGTGTAAAATCTTTAAAACTCAAAAAATACTTTATAAAAGCATAACAGTCCTATAACGATTAATTATACCAAATTTGTACAAATTATTATTAATTTATGAAACATGTAGATATGTACATAATTACTCAATATTGTGAATTTCTAGTAGGTATACTATGATGAATTGTAGGTGCGATCGTAAATGACACTCCCCATCCGCAACACAAAGCAGTTTGCTTTACAGTGGATGGGTAATTTCCTAAAATTTTACATGTTTACTTATAATTGTGTGTGTATTGGAAATAAATTATTATTGAAAAAAAAAAATTTCGGAAAATATTGAGAGATTGTGCAGATTGATTATTGTGATAGTGGAAGGTACTTAGAGATTGTTATGATTGATTGATTTTGATTGATTTTTTTTAGAGATGTTTTGAGATTGACTACTATGCATCGGATCATCTATACAATCAGGTCATGGATACGAGGGGTTTATGTTTTGGATCCACTGTTGAATTTCGCATTATTTTTCATCGATCTTTTTTTTTCAAATTAATTCAGGCTTGGGTTAACTGGTAGTTTACTTATTTGCAAACGCCCCTACTCAGTCTAATCTTATACAGAAAGTTTGCCCATTTTCTTACTCCCAATGCACGTTACGCCCGAAAGGCGTAACACTAGCTATGACCATACAAAATACAGGGTGTTTCACGAAAAGGTTACACCCCCTTCATTTCCGCAAAATACAACGTAAAAAATTCCGACCAACGCAATTCTTCATGATTTTTTGTGAGGATCTCAGGAAAAATACTTTTGCGCAAAAAAGTTGCGCGCAATCGTGTGCAATTGACACTAACTTCATTTTTTCAAATGGAACTCCCACTTTTTTATTACAGATTCGGAATCTACGTCAAATTTCAAGAGAAATTCATACCCACATCGATTTGTTTTATTGCGCGCAATCTGGCTTTTTGAACGCTCTAAGTTGCGCAACTCCACAATTGCGCAAAAATTAGGTTTTGGAGAACCCTTAGTGTGGCACATGTTTTTACATCATTTTTTAACGCTAAATCACAGGGTGTCATCCGTTTTGAGAAAAACCAAGATTTAAGAGGAAAAATTAACATTTCTATCACGAAAACATCAGTTTTGAGGTCGGAATCACGTTTATTATTTGTTTTCTCACCTCCTTTTGAACCACAGGCTTGGGGCCGTCTACGGTGGAGTTGAAAATAAAAACTGACAGCATGATCATACTTGAACTGAATAAAATTACCAAAAAACTCATACCGATTCAAAAAGAGCGATTTTTTCACTAAAAACAACCGAATTTTTGGCCGCTATTTTGAAAAATTCCAGTCAAATTGAAAAACGGATGTCACCATGTGATTAAGAGTTAAAAAATGATGAAAAAACATGTGCCACACTAAGGGTTCTCCAAAATCTAATTTTTGGGCAATTGTGGAGTTGCGCAACTTAGAGCGTTCAAAAAGCCAGGTTGCGCGCAATAAAACAAATCGATGTGGGTATGAATTTCTCATGAAATTTGACGTAGAATCCGAATCTGTAATAAAAAAGGGGGGGTTCCATTTGAAAAAATGAAGTTAGTGTCAATTGCGCACGATTGCGCGCAAGTTCTTTGCGCAAAAGTATTTTTCCTGAGATCCTCACAAAAAATCATGAAGAATTGCGTTGGTCGGAATTTTTTACGCTATATTTTGCGGAAATGAAGGGGGGTGTCACCTTTTCGTGAAACACCCTGTATACCTAGTTTACTGGATATTGTCTCTTCGAATCATTAAAAAGTTGGCAAATCTCAAATCAGAGAAGTTGTGGTTCTGATCCCGTGGCGGTCGAGCGCAAAGGAATCTGTATAATTCTGGACCCGGTTGATGAAGCAGGACGGAGGAAAATCCGTGACACATTCCACCTGCAGCAGGAACAAACGTGTTTCCCTTGGCTGCTCCCCAACTAATTCCACGGTAAACATCCAACTAGTGAGGGCCTATAAGCCTCGCCCATCGCTAGTTTGAACCTCTCGGAGGGGAATTCGAGTCAATCGGTCGAGTGTTGTTGGAGGGGGATGCGCGCAATTAAAGGCAACTGTCACTCTTGAGGCCTGTAATTGCGCGGTGGCGCCCGTTTTACCTTCGTTGAGGCGGCCTCATCTGTTTTGTTCATTAACCAACGCAAATGACAGTTTCATTACGTGAACGGGAGCGGCGATTGTAAGCACGACTCACGCACGCACCTAGCGGTTTCCTCACGTCTATCTCTATTCTGAGGGTTTGTTTCCCTATTATGGGCTCACCCTTCATACTATTATGGAACACCTGAACATAATTCCGGTCGGTAGCAAACCGAGAACAACATATTAATCCATAATGATAGTAATCACTAGTGATCCGCTCCACTACCCCCCCTCTTCTTCAGAACGCTGGAGAATGGAACCAAATCGTGTACAAATTTGGCCGTCAGTCCGCCATACGCGGCATTGTCCCCACTTAGCATTGACCGATTTTGATGAAATTTGATATGTAGGCTCCTTTTGGGGTCTAGTTGTGCCCCGAAGATTTTGATTGATGTAGGTCACTTCTAAGGATGCAAAATGAATTTTGAAATTTTGAAAACGTCCTAACTCAAAAAATTTAGATATAAAGGTATTGTTTTTCCTTCAATTTGAGATTCTATAGAATTTTTAGAATTTTTTGAGACCACGCCGAGCTCTGTAGGACAAACTGTTCGCTCCCTACAAGAATTTAAAGTTTGTACGTACGATAAATCAGAAACACGAGTGTGAATCGCAAAAGAGGCCTAATCTCCGTTCAAATTATAGCTGACCGAAATGCGATCGATCTTTTCCTTCATGTTGGATGGTTGGTGGCTTTGCAGACGAGTGATCAATATAGAAAAATAAAATATAATAAACCATTGTGTAATAATTTGCGGCATTTTATTCGAATTTTGGATTCTAAGTACCTTGAAACGTGAACCAACAAATTTTGAGGGAGGTTAAAAAAATGTTTTCTTGGTCGATTCCAAAGGTTCATCATTGAAAATAATAAACCAAAATTGTGAAAAACTTCAAAAATATTCTCCTACACGTAGATTTTTTTTCTTTCAACTTTCAGTACCTATTGGTTCTGTATGCACAAGGTATGTTTTGAAAATGTCTCCATTTCTTCCATCCATTTTGAGAGACCGAACACATGAATAATCTATGTAGAGGAAAACATTTTTAATGTAACAAAACCAGCAACGTGGTCGTGAAGTTCATGTTTCATGTGGTTGGATGATAGGTGTGGATGGCTACGGCTGTATCGGGAGTTCTGTATCCAGTGCCCAGTGACCGACATGGAGGCGCAATCAGAGACCCGCTCGCCCGGAATAGGAGCCTTTGCGTGGGGTGTGATAATCACGTCAACCTCAGACGCGACCTTTAGCGAAAGATCACCGGTCCTTTTGCGGCACACGATCCTTCACTGACCGCAAGGACCTCCTCACCTCATTACCCCCGGCCGCGCTATGCTGGGCTGCCGCGCTCGCTCCGCCGGAATCAAGTTCGTCTTCTCATTTTAGTTGCGAGGCCTCTTTTGCTGGTCAACCGCGCTCTCGTCTTCTCGTCGACTGTCAGGATGTCGAAATTATCCCCCCCCCCACCTCCAACTGGGACGCCATTTTACTCCCTGTGCAGGACTTTTCACCGCCAAAATCATTTTAATCCTCCTCTAATTTTCAGAAACTAAGCAATTTATGCAAAACAAAAATCAAAGCAAAAGTACAAGAAAATAGCTATTGCAATAAACTCAAAATTGTTAGCTTTTTGAAATTTTCATGTCTTTGCTTTGGCACATGAACTGAAAACGCTGCAAATTATTACACAATGGTTTATTATTTTTCTATATAGATCACTCGTCTACAAAATCACCAACCATCCAATATGATAAAAAAACGTCTGCCAAGTTGGGTGGGCAGTATAGCTTCCTCACTCATTGTAACATGGACGTATAGAATCAGTTGGCGAAAACTTCGCCCCCTGCACCCCCGGATGATTTCCGCTTAGAACCTAATGGCTAAAATGTGACATACCTTGAAAAGGTTTTTGCTCCCTCTCCCTCTTTATCTTTCTTCCACTGTAATATTTAAGCTCACTCAGCTGATCAGTGACCACTCAGGCACCTTCAGCATTCTCCATTGACCCGCCCTCTCAAATTTCAGGTTCCTGCGTTCAACAGGAGAGGAAATGGCCTTGGAGCTCACTCAGCTGATCAGTGACCACTCAGGCACCTTCAACATTCTCCATTGACCCTGCCTCTCAAATTTCAGGTTCCTGCGTTCAACAGGAGAGGAAATGGCCTTGGAGCTCACTCAGCTGATCAGTGACCACTCAGGCACCTTCAGCATTCTCCATTGACCCTGCCTCTCAAATTTTAGCTTCCTGCGTTCAACAGGAGAGAAAATGGCCTTGGAGCTCACTCAGCTGATCAGTGATCACTCAGGCGCCTTCAGCATTCTCCATTGACCCGCCCTCTCAAATTTCAGGTTCCTGCGTTCAACAGGAGAGGAAATGGCCTTGGAGCTCACTCAGCTGATCAGTGACCACTCAGGCACCTTCAGCATTCTCCATTGACCCTGCCTCTCAAATTTCAGCTTCCTGCGTTCAACAGGAGAGAAAATGGCCTTGGAGCTCACTCAGCTGATCAGTGATCACTCAGGCGCCTTCAGCATTCTCCATTGCATGCGCAGCGGCTATTGCTTGACCAATTTGATCAAACAAAAATTTCATTAGAAACCGAGAAACCGAGGTTCCAGGAAATTCACGTTTGCGCATGCGCACTCGCTCCTATTGGTCCGAAGGTGCTGAAATTTATAGGGGACCGTCTAGGACCTAACCCGCACAATCCCTGAAAATTTCATCAAAATCGGACCACAGGTTAGTATAGTTTTGCCCGGGACAAGGATTGACCACAGACAGACAGACAGACCGACAGACCGACAGACCGACAGACAGACAGACAGACAGACAGACAGACACGGAACCAAAATTGTTCGGGAAGCTCTAAAACGCAAAAAGCAAGTGGAAATTTTGATTTTGGAGGACATTTTTTTTTTCACTTCTTTCACGAATACAAAGCTTCCCTACCTTCGGTAGTGAGGAAGCAAAATCCAAAAATCAAAAAAAAAAATTAAAATCACCAACTATCGATCGCAATTCGGTCAGCTCTAATTTGAACGGAGATTAGGCCTCTTTTGCGATTAACACTCGTGTTTTGATTTATATATCGCACATCCGGAGTAAGACTGGTATAAGTCAAAAAACCCAACTGATGGGAAATCGCATTTAAAGATTTTCGACTTCTTTGTTGTTCTATAACAGTCATCTGAACGAATTTTTTTAATATCTCAAGGGTCTACGGCACTCATATACTATTTAACTATCATGTGCTATACCAAAATTGCTTCGTTACCTCTTCATTTGCGACCAGCATGCTTAAATTGATCAAATTCCTATGATGTACCACTATTACCCCAAGAAATGGTGGAACATCTCAAAATAAACCAGAGTTGTAATTCTAAAAGTGGAACCAATATATGACTTTTCGGATCAAAAGTGGTACATCTCATATTATACCAACGTTACAACATGCAGACCAAAGAGAAATTCCATTTTGTTTTGGAGAAATACTGGTGCATCTCGAAATAAACCAGTATTGCAATGTAATTGTAATTTAAAACTAGATCAACCACTCTAATTATTGTTGGATCAAAAGCGGTACATCTGATATATACCAGTATTACACATACCTTGAGTTCATCACACTTCGGCGTCTGGCGCATAACTGAAGTGATCCAGTCTTGCTCCGACGCAATGGTAGAAGAATGGCTCAGAACCATACTGGTTTATCTGCTCTCTAGCGGCCAATAACTAAGTTATCGTTAAACCCGTTCTACCCCCGTGTAGAGCTCGACGAGAGCTATCTGGTGGAATATATAACTCAAAACCGCCAATTTCGGACTTATACCAGTCTTACTCCGGATGTGCGATATATATGTATTTCAATATAAACTCTTAAATTTTCGTAGGGAGCGAACGGTTTGTCCTACAGAGCTCCGCGTGGTCTCAAAAAATTCTAAAAATTCTATAAAATCTTAAATTGAAGGAAAAACAATACCTTTATATCAAACTTTTTTGAGTTAGGGCGTTTTCAAAATTTCAAAATTGATTTTGGAACCCTTAGAAGTCACTTACGTCAACCAAAAGCTTCGGGGCACAACTAGACCCCAAATGGAGCCTACATACCAAATTTCATCAAAATCGGTCAATGCTAAGTGGCAAAAGTGCCGCGTACGGCGGACGGCGGACGGACGGCCAAATTTTTATTCGATTTTTGGATTCTACGTACCTTGAAACGTAAACCATCAAATTTTGAGGGGGTGTTAAAATTCTTTTTTTCTTGGTCGATTCCAAAGGTTCATTATTGAAAATAATAAACCAAAATCGTCACAAAAACTAAGCAAATCTTGCTCACGCGACCAATAAATAAAATAGACTCACTGTGTTGCGTAGAGAACAATCAACAACCTTACATTTTGCTTTGGCACATGAACTGAAAAATCGTCACGAAAACTTTGATGCGTAGTGTTGTCAAGAAACTTGTTGTGTAGTGGTTGACATGAAAATGTATAGAATACGAAAATCGAATAAAAAAATTTCCGTCCGTCCGCCGTACGCGGCACTTTTCTTAGCAACACTGGACCGATTTGGTTCAAATTTGGTGTATGGGCTCCATTTGGGGTCTAGTTGTGCCGCAAAGCTTTTGGTTGATGTAGGTCGCTTCTAAGGGGTGAAAATCAAGGGTTGAAATTTTCAAGAGTGCCCTAGCTCGAAAACTCTCGAAATAAAGGTATCGTTTTTTTACCAATTATAAATAGTATTGAATTTTAAAAAATTTTTGAGACCATCCGGAGCTCTGTAGGACAAACCGTTCGTTCCGTACGAGAATTTAAGGGTTGGTCTTACGATAAATCAGAAACACGAGTGTGAATCGCAGAAGAGGCCTAATCTCCGTTCAAATTTTAGCTGACCGAAATGCGATCGATGTTTTTCATCATGTTGGTTGGTGGTAACAATGGCAAAGCCGTGTTCTTTGCAGACGAGTGATCTATATAGAAAAATAATTAACCTTTGTGTAATAATTTGCAGCGTTTTTACTCCCCTTCTACCTTCATACTCCTTCTAAGGGACTTCATAACAATATTTGATTATTGGCTGCTCAGGAAGCCCGATCTACATAAAAATCGATTGAAAGAAACGAGCCGGTTCTAAGTGGCTAACCTCATTCAAGGAACTTGATCAGCTGAAATTTGAACGGGTATTAGGACTATTCCCTCTGTAAAAATTATTTTTCAGTTCACAATCTTCGAGAGTGAATCAGATCTATCGTTTGCGAGTCAGACATACGCGGCCACCTGATGGAATCACTACGAGACCTCCACCTCCAGACTGGCCATCATTCAATTGCCCGTCAACGATTCAACACCTTCTCGTAGAATGTCCTTCAATTACCCGAAGGACCTCAACCTTCCGAGAAACATTGAAACACTGCTTAGAAATGAGTCAAAACACATCTACGATCTGTTCCTTATACTGAAGCAACAATCTCTATTTCACAAAATAAATAATATCTAGTTTTGTGACATATTTAATTTTTAAAATTTTTACTGTTGGCGAAAATGACCAATTGATTCGCGCGCCTAAATGATGGCAAAAAAGCAGTTCACAATCGTGTTTCCCATTTATGATACGATAATTTTAGAATAACCTCGTAGTGAGTGAACGTTTGGTCCTACAGAGCTCTAGGTGGTCTCAATGAATTCTAAAAAAGGAATTATATTTTGAATTGGTGGAAATCCAATACGTTTATATCGAGAGTTTTTGAACGATGTTGATTTGAGACTTTCAACCGTTACTTTTCGCCCCTTAGAAGTGAATTACAATAACCAAAAGCCAAATAACCATAAGCTTCGTTCAACTAGACCCTTTGCCAGTGGTCCGCAACCGGGGTGCCACGGCACCCTGGGGTGCCGTGAGCCCTGTCCAGGGGTGCCGCAAGATCTTTATGAGCTCAAAGAAGAAGTTCTGCTCTTTCTCATGCTAGAAAATCATGACGATTTTTGTGCTCTCTTGACAGACGACGACTGGAGGACGAGACTAGCCTACCTGGCTGACATTTTTCAGCACCTCAACACTGTCAATTCTGGTCTACAAGGTCCTTCTGACAGTATTCTATCGTCCACAGACAAACTTTCTGCGTTTGGAGAGAAAATCGGTATATGGCTGAACAATTTGGAACAAGGGCACACTGATATGTTTCCACTGTTTTCTGATGAGGAAAACTCGAACCCTCCTATTTTACAAGGCATTGCAAGCCACCTAATGAACTTGAAACTGGCTCTCGACAAATACTTCTCGGACCTGGACATCAAAAAGCATGACTGGATTCGAAATCCGTTTTCCACCATGGTGCAAGTAGAAGGCATGCCTCTTCAAACCGAATTTATTGATTTGAGAAACGACCGAACTCTACAACTCAAGTTCAATGACGTCCCACTGCACACCTTTTGGATTGGCGTTGCAGCAGAATATCCTCAGCTGTCGAAGAAAGCAATTGACATCCTTCTCCAGTTCTCAACTTCGTGGATGTGCGAACATGGATTTTCGACACTTGCGACCATGAAAACGAAAAAACGGCAAAGAATGTTGGAAAGCACATTAGAGGACGACATGAGGGTTTGCCTTTCCCAACTGCCTCCTAGAATCCCAGAAATTTGCCGAAAACATCAGGGACAAATTTCACATTGATTTGAGTTCTACCACTATAAAAAAGAATTAACATTTTACTTACCTACCTACCTATTAATTATTAATTAAACTTTTTGTGCTCTTTACTAAAAACTTGTTTCTATTCCGAAATTATTACACTGCGAAATTTTGTGTTTGTATGGTGGGGTGCCACAGGGTGAGGCCGTCACGAAAAGGGGTGCCGTGACTCAAAGAAGGTTGCGGACCACTGCCCTATGCAGAGCCCATTTACCAAATGTCATCAATGTCGATCCACAACTAAATGAATATGCCGCGTACGGAGGACGGACGGAAATTCTTTTTCGATTTTCGGATCCTACGTACCTTGAAACGTAAACCATAAAATTTTGAAGGGGGCGGGGTTGAATGTTTTTCTTGCCTGATTCCAAAGGTTCATTATTGAAAATAATAAACCAAAAGGGGGAAGATGAGAGCAAGATAGGTCCTAACTTTATTCTAAAACAGTAGGTATAATATACCCTATCGGTGTGGTATAGTAAGGAGATGTTCCTGAAAGTACGTTTTGTCGGTGTTGGTTACTGCTTTCGGTTTCTCTGGGTTAATTTTCGGCCGCTATTTGGTACACCATTGTCTCTGACCTTCAAGTACACGTTGCAACCGATCACAAGCTGTTTCGGAGTTGGGGGAGCTTACAGCGTAAACCAGATCGTCTGCATATGTAGTGCTAAAAAATCAGGGAGTAGCAAGTCAAGGCAATATAACGTGTATTGGTATGACGAAAGACAACCTCCTAGATGAACTCCGGCAAGTGATGGTCTCGTGGTATTTGGTAGTTGTGGAGTTAGTTATGAACTGAAAGTCGAAGTCTTACATTTATCTGTCGTAATCCCTAATAAACTGATTCGAACGCCTATACATTACATTCATCTCTACCAGAAATTTCAAGAGAAATATGGAATGAAGTGTTTCAATTAATCTCCAATCAAGAAGCGGCTGATTGATCATCATCAAATCATCACCTGTGGTTCATTCGGCCGTAACGCGAATTAGTGACGTCCAATCTCAACCTCATTTCCCCCCTCTCACCATTTTCGATCGATACGACGTACTCAACTCTCCAATTTGCCCCACCTACCTGCTAAGGATCGTACCTTGGACGTCGGCGTACCTCTGACAGCATCGGCTGCCCTCGGGGGAAATCACAATCATCGTTACGTATGCTGGATATGAGATGAGTCAGGAGGTAATATGGAATTTAGTATCGCGGATAGGGCAATTAATTTATTTCTGATGTACCTGCTTGTACAGAGGTAATGTTGTGTTCATCCGACTTTCGAATATTTTAACAGCAAAGCATTTCTTCAGCACAAAGCTTGATTATGCTTTCAAACAAAACAATGACAAGGCATCAGTAGAAGAACCCTACGATGGACCATATTCAGTCATGCACCGCTCGGTCAAATATTTTACACTCAACATTACAAAGATTAGGAATGGTTTCAAAACATTGATTTTTAATTCTTTTTTTGTCATGGATATATTTTATTGCTGGGGATCGTGAGAAATTTCGTTTCACGGGAAAAAAGTACTTGTACGCCCCCAACAAAAAAAAAACTGAATATTTTGGAATATTGGAAAGCTATGCGGGAAACCCTGTAAGTTTTTGTTTATAGAAAACCCTTTCTGAATTTGTTTTTAGAATTATTTCTATTGTGGCCACGTTAGTTCTTTCTGAGGTGCAATTCTCTCAAGCTGGCTTAGTCATAAGCTCCTTGAGGAATCGCCTCTGGAAGGAACTGGCATCAAGATTGTTATGGAGTGGAAGAACGTCTTTGGGATTTGAATTAAATACAAATTTGATTGTTTAGGTACATCTTTTCCATTTTTAGATGTTTTGAGTTTCAGTGATATCATTCATTATGGTTTATTATTTTCAATAATGATATTTCAATAGTTAACCCTCCTCCTAAGTATGTAGAATCCGAAAATCGAATTAGAAAAAATCGTTCTTTTCTTAGTTACCATGGACCGATTTTGATGAAATTTGAGTATATTTGGGGTTGTGCCGCGAAACTTTTGGTTCAGTCACTTCTAAGAGGTGAAAAATCAGGGTTGAAAATTTCAGGAGTGTCCCAGCTCGAAAACTCTCTAAATAAAGGTATCGCTTTTTCACCACTTTAAAATACAGTACCTATTGAATTTTTAGAATCGATTGAGACCACCCGGAGCTCTGTAGGACAAACCGTTCGCTCCCTACGAGAACTTAACGGCTGGACTAATTGTTGGACGATAAATCATAAACACGAGTGTGAATCACCAAAGAGGCCTAATCTCCGTTAACATTTTATCTAACCAAGATGCGATCGCTGTTCGTTTCTTCGAGTTGTTCTCAGTTTTGCGTCCTTAGCAATCAGGGATCAAATTTCCTAATGAAGGCGCCCACAACTCTTTTTTTTTTTTTTCGAATTGAGTGTGAAGCGGTTATTTCTTCAAAATGAACTTGATTGTGAAGTAGGTAGCTAGCAGGCAGATGGTACCTATAGTTGGAAAAAATTGACAACCACAATGGCAAAGCAGTGTTATTTGCAGACGAGTGATCTATACAGAAAAATAATAAACCTTTGTGAAATAATTTCAGCGTTTTTGTACAATATTTTAAATGAAGATATTAATATTGAAATTGTTACCTACAGAAAACTAGGTACTTTTTCCAGCAAATTTTTAGGGAAAATTGCGTATTTTTCCTTTCTTTCTATGAAACATGGATGTTTTTGACCGATTTTTTAATGCATCTAAAAAACATCGGTCAAAACCATCCATGTTTTATAAAAAAAGGGGAAAAATACGCAATTTTCTTTGAAAATTTGCTGGAAAAAGTACCTAGTTTTCTGTAACAATTTCAATATTAATATCTTCATTTAAAATATTGTAGAAAAACGCTGTTTCCTGAGAAAAAACAACGATTTTTTTTTTCATCGATTCCCATCTTCAGGGAAGACTCAAATCAGCAAAAATCCTGTCAGAAGTCTGAAACGAACCTTCCAGCACAAGTCAGAGAACACAATTCAGAACAACAAGGTACCAATTGAACACCACCAGATAAGGCAACAGAAGAACATTTCAAGACAGATGAACTTTTCAGGAAATACTGCCGGATTTCTCTCTCGGTACTGCCAGAAAAATTCCAAGAGTGGAATGATTTTAAGTTCTTGAAAGTGAAAAAAGTGGCATGTTGAGCGCAGTAAAATAAAAGTGCTAGGAGGGAAAAGTTGTTGCAAATTAATTGTAGAGGTAATGCCGTTTGGTTTCGACACTGTGTGTATAGTAAAGATAGATAGTTGAGATCGGTGAGCTTCCACGTTAGAAAAGCCTAACTGACACCTCCGACTCGTACTCAGTTGGAAGCAGGACACAACCAAAGTGATACAACAGTTCGCAGTATCTACCTCATCCCGAATGCAACGAGTTGGACCTACACAGCTCGCTCTAGCCTATAAATACCGTAGCATTGTACGGTTTCAATCAGTGGAGTCCCTCCTCATGCCCTCATGACATCCATTTTGATAGGTCTAGATGAAGGGGTCAGCCTCTACACAACAGCTATTGAGTTATCTTTACCACCCCTACAAGCTCTATACACTCATCGTAACCACGTTAAAATTCCCCGACTCCTCGCTTCTCTTCTAGGAAACCTGCTGTAGAACTAATGATTATACTTCTGTACCTACCAGTGCACTTAAATCACCAATATTACCACCATCATCCAAAAATTCAATTCCCCCATGAGTTGAAATTGGTACGTATGAATATCTCCGTATCACCACCAGTGTTCCTCCTTCACCACCAAAGGAATCAAAGCTGCCTATTCATGCAACTAATTGAAAACCTCTGTCTTGTTGGTTTTTTTTTTTTTTTTTTTTTTTTACTAATCAGGGTGTCTCAGCTTTAATGGGCCCAAAGAAACCAACGGTGTTTTTAATATACTTTATTGATTAATTGAACCATGATATTTTTGCGCATAGCGCAAAGGGGTGTGCGCAAGGGTGGGAAAAACTGTTCATTGTTATTTTTAATCTAAACTAGACCTCATTCTGAGAATTTTGACCCCAACCGCGACCTTCTAGCGTAAGAAGACCTCTTTTTATGATTTTTCAAAGTTTCGAATGTTTATGACGTCACAGTGGGCTGGGGGGACCCGCCCAGGAGAGTCTAGCCCCCAGAAAGTATTGTCGGGTTTCAGCGCTACCCACCGCCACTTCAGCGAACTACCATCCTTTTCAGCTCGATGTGAGCGTGGTCAAGCGGCATTTCTGAAAAGTAGGCTTACCTCGATTTTACCACTCTCTAATTTCTAAGTTTGGCTGTTTAGTTGTTATTTCTTTTTAGACACACATCAAGTTCACCACAAGTGCATTCAAATCAATTGTAGAACTCAAAAATAAATGTTCTCGAGTCGACTAAGTCCATGAACATCGCCACATTGTAATCTTAGGATAACTGCAAGTTAGAGGAGCAACGGTAATGCGGTTGCGAGCGTGATCACCTGATAAGATATCAGAAATGGTAGTTCGTTGAAGTGGCAGTAGGTAGCGCTGAAACCTGACAACACTTTCTGGGGGCTAGACTCTCTTGTCCCGCCCAGGCAGGAGGGGCGCGTGACGTCGTAAACATTCGAAACTATTAAAAATCATAGAAAAAGATCTACACACCCAAAAAGAGAACGGATGGTGTCAAAATTCTCAGGATGAGGTCTTCTTTCGATTAAAAATTAAAAAAAAAATCAGGCGCACCCTCAATTGCGCTGTCATGCGCAATTGAAACGAACTTTGTTTTTTCGAAAGAGAAACGCTTACTTTGTGTACGTAGATTTTACGTGAAATATGATAAATTATTGACCTTTCACTTGATTTTTAGCACAACCCAAGCTCCTAGAACGCTCAAAACTGCACAACTCCTAGATTGCACCAAAACTAGTCATGGATCCAAAAGCCCCAAGTATGGTACATGTTTTTTCAGTATTTCTCGACACCGAATCACGTAGTCGTATACATTTTTCGATTTGACAGGTATTTATCTAAGTGGTAGCCAAAAATTCAGTTTTTAAACGAAAAATCGCTCTTTTCCCATGATTCAAGTGGATTTTAATTAGTTAAAAGAAGATCGTGTTTCTGGTTTCTACCCAGTTACCTTATACATACGAGATCATGCCCGATTGATATTTTTTTGGTGAAACCTTCTAACCAACGGTAGAATGAAGAGAATTTATCGGTCTTGGGCGGCATTGACACTCGTCGTTACATTCTCATCTAATCTGAGTTTTTTCGAGGAAGATTGCGGTGCTGGGGTGTTGCGTGGTCCCCAGTCGGACTTGGAACGTTCCGAAAGTCGAACTGCCAGTTGCGTTTCATGAAATTTATTATAAATAACTAAAACCCCCTCGTAATGGTGAAAAAAGAGCAATTTTTTGCTTAAGCATACAAATTTTTGGCCCCTGTTCAGAAGAATTCCAGTCAAATTGAGAATTAAAACCACGTGAGTCAGCGTCGAAAAATCAGGTGCTACGAAATTTGATGCAATCTTGGAGTTGTGCAGTTTTGAGCGTTCTAGGAGCTAGGTTGTTTGCAATTAAATAATCAAGTGAGGGGTCAACAATTCGAGCTTTCACATAAAATCTAATTATGAAATTCGAAATTGGGTTTAATTTGGAAAAAGCGAATTGGTGTCAATTGCGCACGGTTGCGGTTTGTGTAGGTGGCGCAACGCGCAAAAATATCACGGTTGAATTCATTGCAATAAATATGAAAATCACGGTTGGTTTTGTTATTATTTACAATAAAGAACCTTTGCAATCATGAAAAAAATAATAATACTAACAAACACCCCTCTCAACATTTGATTGTTAACGTTCCAAGGTACGTAGAATACAAAAATCGAATAAACAATTTTTGCGTCAGTCCGGCATACACCGTACTCGCCACTTCCCATCGAGCAATTTTGATGAAATTTGAGATACCGGGTCTGTTTTGGGTCTAGTTATGCCTCGAAGGTTTAGCTTATTGTCAATCACTTCTAAAGGGTAAAAATTGGGGAAAAACATTTTCAAAACGCTCAGCTTGAAAACGTTCTATATACAATGTACTTATTCATTCATTTAAAATAGCTACTATTTGTTAAGCATTTTTTGATACAAATCAGAGCTCTCAAATCAGAGGGAACAAGTTTCAGAAACGAATGAAACTATCTAGAGCTTTGAACGACAAACTATGGTTGAATGAGAGTTGATCATGAAATTAATCGAGATTACAAGTGACCTAATAATGAAGTTTACTGGTAGGAACATTTTGTGAAAATAAACTTGATTGTTAACCGTACTACAAGGTACTATTATGGAAAAGCTGTGTTCTTCACAGACGGGTGATCTTTAATGCAAATTCTGTAATTGTGAATAGTATGCTGCGTTTTTGTAATGGGAAAGCCTCCAATACGTGCTAGATAAACCAGTGTACAAACTGGAGAAATATAAAGGTGGATCATTTCCTCTTGTATACACCGTAGTTGGAGGTGGAGTAGTCGCAGTACGTAATCACCGGTCTCTCCCGTTATTTTTTCTTCCGGTCGATGTTTTCTGCCCAGCAACAGGAAATCCGACTCTATAATGAATACGGCGTGATCTCCTTCTATGAAAAAAGAGTAAAATATGAAGAAAAAAAATCTCTTTCGTATTTTCGGAACGAGAAATGGCGTCTCGTGGAATGCGATATTTTCGCTGTGTTCGAACAGTGTATTCTATTCTATTCTTACGAAGAAAGTAATGTGTTTCATCCCCATGATTTTCAAGCCTAGATATAAGCTTAAAGATGTGTATGAAATTTAGATACACCGTATAAAATGAAGAGTCGTTAAATTTCAGGAACAGGTTCATGATGTTCCTCAACAGGTTTCCATTTTAGAAATTGTTAAACTTGACTCGTCAATTTTTATTTTTTGAATCAATACCAACTTACTTCATACATTTTTTTCTTTTTCGAAAATTTGCTTAATTTGCTTGAGGTTAGTTCGATGATCTTATTTTAAGTGAGAGGTGTTTATGATTCATACCATCAATTCGCTATTTATATCTATAATGGGGAGCCCAAGTTCAAGTCGCCACCTGGCGGTGGGTGGAGGTGGAAGTAGAAGTGGAGGTGGAGGTCAGGGATGGACGGGAACTCGGTTTAATTTTGGCAGGAGGAGCCGACAAGTCGGCTGAGTCATTTGCGGCAATCAGCTTCTCGTTGTGCAACTTAGCTTGTGATTATCCTTCCGAAAATAAACACGCTGTTTAGCAGTCCTATTTCGTGCCAATCGTTTCGCGTCCTCGCTAGATAAGATTTCGCGAACTGTGCGTAAATATGGTTATGTACTATCAGTTTCTATCGTTCCATATGCGGTGGAGAACTGTTTGTGATTTTGTGGGTCTATTTCTTTCTCCAAATTCACCAGAAATCGTTCTAGTCTTATTGTTGTCGATAGTATTTTGTTTTTTTACCGGACTGTTAACATATTTTTGGAGCGCCCTTGAAACGCTAAAATTCGAGTTTGGGGGAACCGAAATTCATCCATTACTAGTCTCGTCAGATCAGGAGACTGCGCAACAACGCTAACATGGATGGAATACAAACTACTGATCAATTATCGGAGGTTTCTTCGATTCTTGAGGTGTTTATTGATACATGTATCAACGGTACTTAGCCACGCCTCACATTAAAAGTTATTCTCCATTCCATGTGGAGAACATTTTAAGAAAATAATCTTATATTTTGCACAATATTTCGCAAAATGTTGTCACATAAAAATGTTTTTTCTGCCACAATTTGTCGATAACAAATTAAAATTGAACCATTGATGGCAAAGTTTGAAATAAACCAAAAGGCAAAACATTCTACGAGTATGTGATTTATTGGTATTATTGCCAATAACATTAAGACATTAATTGGTATTTTCTGGGATGATTACCAATAATAATTAAGACGTTTATTGGTATTTACAGGACTATGTTCGAAGTTACTAACTACTGGCTGTTACTAAATCTAGGGAATTCCGAGTAACCACAGAAACCGAGAAACAATAGCTGAGGCACAGTCGTCATTTCCCTTTTGATATCCTGTTCGTTTGAGCACAGACGAGAATTCGGGAGAACGTGGGCGAGATGGGAAGCGATTAAGCCGAATTCATCACCCCGTCCTCGATGAGAGTTGACGGAATTTCCACTCTCGTTCGCATTCAAAATCCCTCGTCTTTTCTCGAAATACCGCAATTCGAACACGTCCAGAGATGATCCCCAATAACGAGAAAAACAAAACCTGCGAATTTCATCTCGAAACGTGTGAAACCAAATTTCGAGGGGAGCTCGAGAAAATCAGCTTAGCGATTACTAATGTTTATATTATCAAAAAATTATAATCTTAACGACCTTATTTATATTATATATTAACACCCCGTGGTCGATGAGCTCATTTGACTACCTTCAACAACTGACTGCCTACAACAGAACTAGCAAGAAAGGTTGCCTTGTCATACCTAAACAGTTTTTTTGGCGCTATAAGTGTGCTGCAAGGCGTGAAAATGACGTCATGCTTGAAGAAAGCAGATTTTAATTCATAAGTGATCATAAAAAACGCTGAAATATGATATAGAAGCATTCCTCAATATAAAGAAGGTAGTGTAGATCGAAAACCCAAATTACAGCCTAGTTATTCCCCTTAGGAGCTGCAGCCACCATCTATGAAGCCAAGAAATTCTTTACAGTAGAGCAGCACGCTCGCTCAATACTTCAAAGTGCAGTCAAGCCAGGCACGTTGTTGAGAAAATACCCATGAAACTCCTTTTCTTACCGTGACGTTGAAATACGTATTGTGGACCATCTACATCTCAATCCGTCAATCCATAACATTGTCATCGAAATTAGCTTGTAACTTTGTACACATTTAGTCTTAAAAGAATTTGAGGGCAGACAGACACAAGTTGCTCTGAAGAAGATTTGAAATGTGAAAACATTTAGTGAAAATGACGATTTTGGATGTCTTTTTTTTACCTCCCAATAGTTAAATCGATGTTTCAGCTACCTTGGCAGACTCAGGGGCAATAATGTCTTCTCTCAAAGCTTGGATCGGAATTCTTCGAACGCAAAATGCGTTGCACAACATTTTTTGTCCCGAGAGGGCCGAAGATTGATGAAGTCGAGTACTCAAGGACGAAGATCCGCGATGGAAGAACCGTAGTCTCTGGGGTCACGCACACAGTCACTATTCATACATCCGTACACACATACACACGTGCACCTCATATTGACCTCCGCCTCGAGTCTGGCGCTCAACTTTTCTCGGGCGTGTAGGTGGAAGTGAAGGTGGAGCTGGTGGTGGAGGAAGTGGAAGCTGAGGGGTATCGCTGACACGACCTGTCACTTGTGGTGCCACAACCTTCTCAACCGTCGCGCTCTTCCATTTGAGCGGATTTCGCACTGTGGGCGAACCGAACACCTGGCCTTAGGCTCCACACTTCTTTCCTCACACTCTAGACCCAAAATAACCATACAATTTCAATTCGTGGGTCGCCTTATGCGGATTTTTAGCTGATTACAAGTCCCCCTCATAGAGCACCTATACGTAAATTGTTACGTTACTCCTCCTCTTGGAGTGGTCCTAAAAATCTGGGCTACAAACTCATCCTCTCTTCCGTTATTACGAACAATTTAGCACCAATTTCGATTTTTAAAATGCTAATGATGAGTATATGAAAAAGTGTTAGCCGACTGAAAACGTTTTAGAATGTTTCAAAACGGAATTTCAGAAAATTTTCAAATTCTTCATCCCTAAAATTTCGAGATATTCGCGATAGGTTCATTTTTTTGAAAATTCGCTAAAATCGATTGGAGGATGGTACGGCCGTTCCGCTGTTGGAAGAAAATTAATGACCCCCCCCCCCCCCCACACCCAAAAACAACTTACAGTTAACACTACCTATTGTTACGTCTGAACAAAAATTAAATAATTAGATTAAAAAAAAAATAAAATAATAAATTGATGGAGAAAACGAAGGTAGGAAGGTACCTAATCGTCTCTTTTCGTCGAATAGCTTTACTCGATAGTTCGGCATTTGTAGTGTTATTTTTTCTTTCTATTGTTATTTGTGTAGTAGCAATTTCAAGTTTTTTATTGCACATTTTGAGGATTTAAATGGGTAATTTTGAAACGAAATATTTACACCAAAACTGTGGGGCACAGAACCTTGCTTTAAATATGCTTTAAAATTCACGTAAGTATCTCAACTATTGGAGTATAAGGGAACTCTGAGTTCTACTTGGGACCAGTAAGTAGAGAAACCAAGACCCCCCCCCCCCCCCCATATCTCTTCCTATCTCTTGATATTGAACAGTTTCCTCATTTTCTTTGTTAAATTTGGCTGGTCTCGATGTGGTTGGAGACCACCTTTGTATTTTTCAATTTTATACTGGCATCAGGTAGAATTAACAATTGACGGTTTCAAAATATAAGATATCAATCCCTAATGTCCTTAGAGTTTAGATAAATTCGAAATTTGCCGAAAATTGGATGAAGAAGGTGACAAAAAACTAAATGTTCAATTAAATGGCAGTTTTTGGTTTATTATGTTCAATCGAGTTTATGCCTTTGGAATCGAGCAAGGAAAAAAATTTAACCCCCCCCCCCCCCCTCAAAATTTGATGTTTTACGTTTCAAGGTACGTAGAATCAGAAAATCGAATAAAAAAATTTCCGTCCGTCCGCCGTACGCCGTACGCGGCACTTTTCTTAGCAACACTGAACCGATTTGGTTCAAATTGCTCCATTTGGGGTCTAGTTGTGCCGCGAAGCTTCTGGTTGATGTCAGACACTTTTAAGGGGTGAAAATTGAGGGTTGAAATTTTCAAGAGTGCCCTAGCTCGAAAACTCTCGAAATAAACGTATAGTTTTTTACCAATTTTGAATAGTATTGAATTTTTAAAAATTTTTGAGACCACCCGGAGCTCTGTTACAGAGCTTGTCCTACAGTAGTTCGCTCCCTACGAGTACTTGAGAGTTTCCCTTCGATAAAACAGAATCACGAGTGTGAATCACAAAATAGGTCTAATCTCCGTTCAAATTTCATCAGACTAAAATGCGATCGCTGTTCATTTCTTTGATTTGTATTCAGTTTTGCTTTCTGAGCAACCAGTAAACAGATTTCCATATGAAAATGTCTATTTTTCGAATCGAGTGTGAAGCGTTTAGTTCTTCCTAATAAACTTGATTGTGAAGGTGTGAAGGCATTATGGTGAGGTAGGTAAAAAAAAGTTGGTAGGTAAAAAAATAGGTTAAAAAATGTTGGTAGGTAAAAAAAAACGCTGCAAATCATTGCCCAAAGGGTTATTATTTTCTGTATAGATTACCCTTCTGTATAGATCCCTCCCTACCAACCATAGATACCTACTACCTACTAGGGCATTTTAGAATATTTCAACCCTTCATTTCCATTTGGTTGGTGGTTGGGTTTGAAATTTTCAAAAATGCCCTAGTAGGTAGTAGGCACCTATGGTTGGTAGGGAGGGATCTATACAGAAGGGTGATCTATACAGAAAATAAAAACCTTTGGGCAATGATTTGCAGCGTTTTACTGACCGATGAAGCCACCCTTTGGGGTACCTATGGAACGGATTTGCAAGCAATTTTATATCATTTCCCTCGGCTAATTTGGAGGTGATTTCAAGTTATTCTGCCATGAAAAAAGTGTTTGCCTTATTTTGCATATAAATTAACATTCCACGGTTATTGCACATGACTGTTCATTTTAGAGGGTTCTACATAAAATCCGTAACATTTACATGGGAGTAACGGTGTATTCAAGTTCTGTGGGGACTATCAGGATCGAAACTTTCAAAAATTCAACTTCGCGTCGGTGTACAACGGGATTCGGTTTCATCCGTGTATCCCGGGGAAACCCGATGCCCTGAGGCATCTCTATGCTAAAGAATGACCAACCTTTACGTCTTCTAAGGAACGTTTATGAATACGACCCTATCTAAACCGGTGGAGCCCTGATCGACCCGCCAACCCCGTTTCGCTCCACTACGTCAGTCCGTGGTAAACGGCGCATTCTGCTCAAGGCGCGGCGCACGTCGAGGAAAGAGAGGAACTTCCATCGCCTGAATATGAATAGAAATATTAAAAGGTCAGGCGCAACCCCTCCGGTTTACCGCCGCAGGCACAGGCAGGGATTCTCTCCGACGCCTTGCATGCAAAGAAACACCTCGCCAGAATATTCCGAGATATTCACGTACCTAAATAATCGGCATAATATTAGAATAATATTCTAATATATCTAATAATATTATTATCAATTTACTTGTTGGTCGAATCGACTCTGGGTCCTCTTAGTAAGAAATAGGCAAAACTTTGGTTTTATATTTATTTTTTAGCAACATTTTCGCTGGCTAAACTCACGAGCATCTTCAGGCTTTTTTCATGTAAAAATTGAAGACAGTGGCCTGTTTTTGTGTCTTTAAATTCGTGTCCTTCTCTGCCTAGTCGCATGAAAAAAAAAATTTTTTTTCTTCACTTTTTTGGTATTTTTCCACAAATTTGTTATCTAGTTCTTCCGGCTTTATTATGGAATACCAAGTTTTTATTTTGCTCCATTTGAACACCAAATTGTTTTTTCTTCTCTCTATGGAGTATATGACAAGTGAGGAATATCTGCTTGTAAAAGGCTTGTATCTGAATGAGAATTTTTTTTGAAGACTGTATCTACTAAGAATACTATATGAAATTTGTTATTTTGCTTTCCTTTTGGATTGACATGCCCGTCCGTAGAGAAGCCTTGATGTTTGTGAATGAGGCGGATAGAAAGGACTAGTAGAGCTACATGACAAGGATTGAAATATTTGATCGACAATTTTTTTTTAAAGCCTGAACACGTTGATAAGTTTAGCTAGCAAAATTACACAACGAAAACAATAAATTTTATCGTTTAGCAACAAGTTCGCTAGCTAAACTTATCAGCGTGTTCAGGCTTTTAAAAAAAATCGTCACTCAAATATTAATTGTCTTTTTTTAATTGAAAATGGCAAAACGTTGGTTTTATATTTAATACAAGATCAACGTTTTGCCATTTTCTTATTAAGAAGAGGACACTGAGTCGATTCGACCAATAAGTAAATCAATATCTCACGACTCCTCAAAGTTTAATATCGAAAGTTTAATATTATAGACTATTATCAGGCACCTAACAAGATTCTACAAGAAAGTATCGGAATTGGTGCTCAAATTTTACTTGTCTCTTTTGGCTGAAGAACAGTCACCATCAGGGCTCCTACTTGTGGTTTTTGGAGAAACAAAATAAATTAATTAAAATCGCGTGTTTTTGTATGTTTTGATAGTTAATTTGTGGTTGATTAAAGAATAGGTCAGATCCCTTCATGTTCAATCTACCTCCAGCAGCAATCTTAGCTCCTATAATCCTCAGCTCTTCGAATGTTGTTTCCTCCTCAGATGTTTTAAGCTTTTGAAGTCCCCCGAAGAAGACCTTGTTTTAGCAAGAAAGATTCACCAAAATGGTGAAGATTCCTACAATTATCTCGGAATGAAAGCTTAAGTCCGACTTGTGGCTTGGCAACCACTTTGTTGGGAAGGAAGAGTGGTTTGGTGTGGTATCAGCTCTGTCTGGTCGAGCTTGTTCATGGCAAATGATGCCCTGTCGACGCCAAGTTCCAGGTTTTCCGGTTGGTCCTACTCGCTACGATTTGTTATGGACTCAGGTCCGTGGTTATGAGCAGTTCGAGATTGTGGAAAAGGCGCAAAGATTTTTTCTTAAGAAGCTTTTCGGTCTTCCTCGGAATGTTCCAACATTGTGTACACCGAAACTAGACAGAAGCTAGTTCATATCACTCTCAAAATGAGTGCGAGCTACATTGGGGAAATCTTGAAGCAACCAATTCTTAGATCCACGAAAGTGACTGCAGGAGAAGATATTGTGAAAGGATTTGGATGGAGCTCTAAAATCCTGGAACTGGATTCCGATGCAGATCCTTTCGATCCTTCTTTGTTCCCAGCTTCTTGCGGAGTCTGTCGTGTGCAAGGAAGTTATGAAATACCCTGAGTTTTTGAGGAACAGGCCGGCGAGCGCTCAGCACAACTTCCTCTATCAGCATCTGGACCATGCAGTTGAGTATCTGTTGAAGACAAGTCTTAGCGAGGCAACCGTCATTATGAGGTGTAGGGGGAGCTCCTAGATGTCAACTGGAAGCCGTGGATCAGAGGAGTGCTGGAGCCCACTGAACACTTCCTGGCGCACTGCCCGATACTAGGCTACAATCGCAAGACATAGGCATTTCAGTAAAATTGAACTCACAAGGGAAGAATGTATCGACATACTTAATAGGAAGAATTGGTCTCAGCTTTGTGCCTATTTTAGAATAGCATGGAATTACAGGGAATTTCTTATCTCCGAATTTAATTCTGAAGAGAAGCTAGATCTGAGGCGTGTACATTGTTATAAGTACATTAATTTATGAAAACTTCAAATTTAAAGTTGAAAGATCAAATCAAATAAGTAGTGATTAATGTTATCTTAGTAAAAGGAAACACTAATGACGAAATTTTCGTTGACGGTTCCTCGAACCATAACGGTATCACGTCAGGTAAAAATTTTGTTTATATTTTACAATGAACGAGTTATTGATTGATTGAATCACCAACATTTTTTGAAAAAAAAAAAAAAAAGAACAGAAATTAACAAGTTTCAAAGTTTGAGGTTAATAACTATTCTAGAGTACAGATTTTCTGATTTGGTCAAGAACTCATCATTTGGTCAATTTAACACTCTTTCCATGGTGTGATCAGATTTGAATTTGCGTGAAAAATGAGGGAGTTATGACTATTTTAGTGCCGCAAGGTCGAAAATGCAAGTAGAAAATCAAAGTGAAGAAAGTGGCATTTTGAGTGGTGTAAAAAGAGTGCTAAGAAGGAAAAATTGTAGCAAAATAGTTGTTGAATCGATTCTTGAAGTATTGTTGTTTGGTATTAGTACAGTAGCTGAACATCCTGTTTGTTGGGTATTGACCCTTCAGCTGAATGTACGTTAAATTTCTTGAGGGCAGCGGTGGAATTGATTCTTTTCGTAGATCGTCCCTCGTGATCTCAGCATATACATTTGTGTGTCGACTCGTCTGAACATCCACCACTGACGGTACCTTCTGGCAGCAGTTTCCTCTGAATGGGCGCGCGTGGGCTGGTGATCTAATGTAATGAAGTATGAAACCATGAATCCAAATGGCCGACGCCCGGCAGAACGGAACTAGGGAGCCAGTAAATTAGATTTATGGTATTGCTGGACCACTACGCATATTAGGTGTACCCATCTGGAACGGGGGAGGCCATACCACACAAGTGTTATCCCATTCATAGCTCACACGGCATATACCTGGTCACCGCCAAAGGTATCGTCGGTGCATGCTCCCACGGTCTAACTATCTGTTCCGCGATTATTGTCTTAAGACATTGTTAGGAAATCGTGTAATTCATCATTCATTCAAATCATTTTGAAAAAAGTCTGCAAAGTGTGTGTGACACATAGCTTCAATGTCAATATCAAGGTGCAATGCAAGGAAGATCACGGAAACACCAATCGCTCAAGTCCCCTTCGAATTGGTTGAAAACATTAGAATTTTTCTTGTCGCTGGGAATTAACTTTGGAGCGTATGCAGAGGCTACCATCGATCCGGGAGCCAAGAATTTTGATTGGGATGACCCTCCAAAATCATAAAAAACATCGGAATCAGACTGTTGTTAGTACATGTTTGCCTGATTCAAGGATTTGCAAACCGTATGGACAAACGCAGTTAGACACACACGGTACGAAAATTGTTCAGGAAGGTCAGAAACTAAGAAAGCGAGAGACAATTGTGATTTTTAAGCAGTTTTTCCAATCTCCCGGAACAGAAAACAATACTTCCTCCACCGTTGTAGACTTAGAAGCAAAATAGCTACAAATTATTACACGAAGGTTATTTATTTTTCTTAAGATCAAACGTCAGCAAAAAACAGCTTTGCCATTGCCAATTTTTTCCCTCAACCATAAGTACCACCTACCTACTTCACAATCATGTTCATTTTGAAGAAATAAACGCTTCACTTCTGCCCGGTTATGCTTCGATCTAACGGGAGCACAATGAACTAACCAAACCAACCCAATAATGACCAATAGGAGCTCCTGTTTTTAATTATTTTCACAACGCCAATCAAGTCCTACAGAAGTCTGGGTAATCTCATTAGATTTTAAAAAATCGTGAAAAATGTTTTAAAAAAAACTTCTGTATTAAAAGTTTTCCAAGTTTTGGAAATTCAACCCCCACTTTTCACTAAAAGTAACCAAAAGCTTCGGGGCACAACTAGACCCTAAATGCAGCCCTTTTACCAAATTTCATCAAATTCGCTTCATGGTTACTAAGGAAAGCGAAGAGTACGTTGTACGAACGAAATTTTTTTGACATTTTATGTTTTTACTTTGGCACGTGGACTCGAAAAGCGTTACAGTTGATTTCTGATAATCGTCACGTACAATCAAGGTGAAAATAAAACTTCTTTAGTTTTAAGCGGACTGAAATTGTCCAGCATTTGTTAGAAAGCTCTCGATTCATGACGCATTTCTTTCGTACTTGTTCTTGGTATTTATGTCGTCATTTTATATTTATTATTGTTATTAATGGATGTAGTAAACAATGCCGCTTGTTTTGTCGTCTCTTGGGTAGGAAATGGCGGGTGGTGGTGGTGGTGGTGGGAATTGAAGACACAAAATGTACCAATGTGTTGCACACTCATATGCAAGCTTTATGGAGTTTTCCAATGTTTCTCTCATATAGGCACTCAACTTTAATAAAAATTGAATCTGGATTGATTCAGCTTCTTATAAAGAAGGACAAAATATCGAATGGCACATTTTGATAATCACTCTAAAAGTGGCCCTCCATCCATAGCCTTCATCTTCATAATTCGTAAATTTCATTCATTTCAAATTCATCTTCATAAATTTTTTCAAGATTTTCGGAATTCATTAGTGCACCAGCCTAGGGAAATTGAAAAACTAAAAGATTGCCGCTGGAACCATCAAAATTGAACAATAGTTGTTGGGGAAAAATGGAAAATACTTGTGTTGGAAATGTTATGTTTTTCCCATTTTTTCTCTGGCAACTATTGTTCAATTTTGATGATTCCAGCGGCAATCTTTCAGTTTTTCATTTCTCTAGGCCGATGCACTAATACATTTCTAAAATCCTTGAAAATTTCAAATCTTAGCTACATTTTTAAAAGTTTTTGCCCCTAGCAATTTAGGGAAATTGCAGGACCGGAACGAGGAACGAACGCCGACCAACTGAGAACCCCTTAAGATGAAGTCTTGGTGTAAATCTTGAGGGAAGTCGGAGTTTAGCTCACGAAGAAGAAGAGTACTTAGGGTCTCCGTAGGTCGACGTTCGTTCCTCGTTCCGGGTCAGCATTTGGCCAAATCGAAGGGGAAAACAACTTGAAAGTATTACTTAAATTGGAAATTTCAAAGGATCTTAAAAATTTATTAGCACACGGCCCTAGGGAATTGAATAACTGTAATATTGCCGTTGTAATCATCAAAATCGAACAACAATTGCCAGAGAAAACGCTGCAAATTATTACACAATGGTTTATTATTTTTCTATATAGATCACTCGTCTACAAAATCACCAACCATCCATTATGGAAAAAAAAAATCAAAATCACCAACCATTGATCGCAATTCGGTCAGCTCTAATTTGAACGGAGATTAGGCCTCAAATGCGATTCACACTCGTGTTTTGATTTATATATATATTTCAATATAAACCCTTAAATTTTCGTAGGGAGCGAACGGCTTGTCCTACAGAGCTCGGCGTGGTCTCAAAAAATTCTAAAAATTCTATAGAATCTTAAATTGAAGGAAAAACAATACCTTTATATCAAAATGTTTTGAGTTAGGGCGTTTTCAAAATTTCAAAATTGATTTTGGAACCCTTAGAAGTGACCTACATCAACAAAAAGCTTCGGGGCACAACTAGACCCCAAAAGGAGCCTACATACCAAATTTCATCAAAATCGGTCAATGCTAAGTGGCAAAAGTGCCGCGTACGGCGGACGGCGGACGGCGTACGGCGGACGGCGGACGGACGGCCAAATTTTTATTCGATTTTTGGATTCTACGTACCTTGAAACGTAAACCAACAAATTTTGAGGGGGTGTTAAAATTTTTTTTTCTTGGTCGATTCCAAAGGTTCATTATTGAAAATAATAAACCAAAATGGGAAAACCCGTTAATTCAGTCATGTTTTTCTCATAAAATAGCTAAGCTTGAAATTTTCAAGGATTTTAGGAATTCATTAAAACATGGGCCTTGGGAATTGAAAAACTGAAAGATTCCCGCTGGAATCATCAAAATCGAACAATAATTGCCAGAGAAATAAAGGAAAAACCGTTCATTCAGTAGTTTTTCCCATTTTTCTTTGGCAATTATTGTTCGATTTTGATGATTCCAGCGGCAATCTTTCAGTTATTCAATTCCCTAGGGCCGTGCAGTAACGAATTTCTAAAATCCTATAAAATTTCAAACTTGGGTACTATTTTTTAAGTTTTTGTCGCTTCAATTTCGCGAAATACTAAGAACGGACGGCGACAGACAGACCCCCTCAAGGAGTTCCCGGGAGTACCTAAATGAAACGCCTGCATACGAGTATACAGTGTAACGCTTTTCGAGTCTATGTGCCAAAGTAGTGACATAAAATGTCATTTGTTTTTTATGAAATTTTTGGATTCTTCTCCTAAAATGAAAAACATCAAATTTTGAATGGCGAATGACAAACCAACAGTGCTTTCTCTAGAAGTTCCAGCCTTGTCTGAACTCTCCGCCATTGCTTATTCTACGTTGCTGGACTCGTGAATAAAGAATTAAACGAGCGAGAAAACGTCTCCCTGGAATCTGAGGAGTGAAATGTTAAGAGCAAAGAGGTCGTGATTCTGTAACAGGTGGAATTCAGTTCAATTGTGTAACACAGTGGATGATTGAGTATTCATCGTCTCAAAATGCTCCGAGCCTCAAAGCGTGATAGCGTGCACGATCTAATTCGATAGAAAATTGTGATGCCTCCTCCGATCAACTCGATTATATTTCTTTCAAATTGAGATTCCGTCGGCGTGTTCGGAAGCCTCTCGGATACATCACGGAAGACCGCAATCAAGGGGACGTGACGACGGGCCACCTGATGGGCCACGCCTCGGACCACCTCTCATCACGTTATTGAAACGCCCCGAAACTCGTTCGGGCGGATTCAGATTGGAATCGGTGCGAGGATGAGGTCTAAAGGAGGAATGGTCGTTAAAAATCAATTACCACTCTCTTCCTTTGACCCTGTTTAGAGATCCTAACGCCCCTTTCATGCTTGTGGATCACGAAAAGACCAGAATTAGAAGGCATATAAACTCCTACTTGCATTTTCTCGATAATTAGGTATCTTTCATTTATTTATCGACTTCAAAACATCCAAAAACCCGAATGAGGAGGAATCTCAGTTCGGTGTGTCATGGAACACCGTGAACTTCTTCATTCTGGAACTTCTTCAACTGTGATGAATATTTTAAACCTAGTATGATTTCTATAAGAATTGCATGAATTGAAATTAAAAGAGCAAAATCAATTCATATTTTAATGATCTCAGTTTTAGTTAATTTATTTTTGTGACGTGCTGCTACCTGAAGAATATTTATCAAATTACTCAGCTCAGCCTAGTTAGATGTATTCACGTATTTATTGATTTGACTCAGTGATCTTTCTTCTGATAGAAGTAATCTTGCTGTGCTACTAGGATAGGATATATGTTCCAAATATAGGTATAAACATAGGTAGTACATTTTTAATTTATTTGGGTGGCTTTTCTATTGTCTATTGTTGAATATTTAATCTTCGTTAAAATTTTCTTGTCATCATTAGTCCTCCTTGGTGGGCTTCCCTTGTTTGTAATTAGCACATTATAAACTTGCCCGTTGCCCATCGTGGGAACCGCCATGGTGGTTGGGTCCGGGCTCTGTTTTGGTTTATTATTTTCAATAATGAACCACGAAAAAAAAATTGTTTAACACCCCCTCAAAATTTGTTGGTTCACGTTTCAAGGTACTTAGAATCGAATACAACTTTGTCCGTCCGTCCGCCGTCCACGGCATTTCCCCCTCTTAACATTGTCCGATTTTGATGAAATTTGGTATGTAGGCTCCATTTGGGGTCTAGTTGTGCCCAGAAGATTTTGGTTGATGTACTTCTAAGGGTAAAAAATATATTTTGAAATTTTGAAAACGCCCTAACTCAAAAAAATTTGGTATAAAGGTATTGTTCTTCCATCAATTTAAGATAGTACGTATAGAATTTTTAGAATTTTTAGAAGAGCCCTATAGGACAAACCGTTCGCTCCCTGCGAGAATTTAAGGGTTGGACGTACGATAAATCAGAAACACGAAGGGCAACCCCAAAAGAGGTCCATCTCCGTTCAAATGTTTGCTGACCGAAATGCAATCGATGTTTTTCTTCATGTTGGATGGTTGGTGGCTTTGCAGACGAGTGATATATACAAAAATAATAAACCATTGTGTAATAATTTGCAGCGTTTTGCTTCCAAATCTACCAAGGTAGCGGACTTTTCAAGGTTGAAAGAAAAGTTCTTCAAAATCAAAATTTCCAATCGCGTTTTTCATATCAGACCTTCCTGAATAATTTTGGTTCATGTCTGTCTGTCTGTCTGTCATGAAATTCTTGCCACAGCCATAACTTCTACATTTCTCATCCGATGTCGATGAAATTTTCAGGGATTGTGCGAGTTCGGGTGTAGTTGGTCCCCTATGAAAATCACCACCACCAGACTGATAGCATGCGCAAACGTGAAATCCTAGCCACAGCCTTCAAAAATTCTTGTCCGATTTCGATGAAAGTTTTAGGGATTGTGCGAGTTGGCGTGGAGATGGCCCCCTATGAAAATCATGGCCTTCTAATTGAAAGTATTTTTTCGCATTTTTTGGAACAGCCATAACGTCCACATTTTTCATCAATATTCAGAGATTGTGCCAGTTGATGTGTAAAGTCCCCTACGAGTTTATTGCAAGGTACTTAGAGATTGATGTTTCGAGATAAACTCAAGGTATCTTTTCTTCACCAATTTAAGATAGTATAGAATTTTTAGAGACCACCCGGAACTCTGTTGAACAAACCGAGAACTGGATTTTCCTTCGCTATAACATATCGAGAGAATTATCTGACTAAAATGCAATCGCTGTTAGTTTCTTCGCTTTAAAATAAATGATCTTTTTCCTTCTTTATGGGGCTATTTTAATTATTTGAAGCAGAGTCGTTGTGTCAGTTTCGAGATCGTACTAGGAACAGTTGTACAGAATCAACGTTTTGAGGTGGGGCGTTTTGAGTTTGTTGTTTAACTTGTACTACCCTCATAGTGGACCATCCGATCGCCATACCGCACAATCCCTGGAAAATACATCGAAGTCGGACAATAACTTTTCATCGTTTTGGCTATTACAAGGATTTACATTATAGACAGACTCGAAACCTAAATTGTTCAAAAAAGTCCAATCCGTAAAACGCAAATGGAAATTTTGGAGAATTTTTTTCAAACCTTGAATAGTGAAAACACTGTTTCCACTACATTGTATACTCGGAAGCAAGAGAAGTTCAGCTAATTCTATCGAATTTCTTCGATTCTAGAGGTTTTTAAGGAGGTAAAGCACATAAAAAATGCATGAAATTGCGTTAATTCATCAAGAATCTTTGCTTGATTTTCGACCCGTTGGGTACAATGGACTCCGTGACAATGGACCATTGTGTTTTGGAACTCTATCAACCAACACAGGATATTATCGTTGTCAACAGGCGCCTGGTAAGTTGGTTTCCTTCACTTGGAAATCGTCTAAGCTCTAATCAAACTTCGCTCCCTACGGTCTCATTAGGTTCCTTGGATAACATCTAACGGAGTCGGAGAATGGGCCCTTGATGAGTTCATCACTTTCCTCATCATCATCTTCATCACCATCAAAATTGATGTTTCGGCTCCCAAAGGGAGTTCACTTTTCCGTCCGCCGGATCCGAGTGACGCAGTTATCGTTAATTGCGCCGTTATTTTTTAATTACCTGTTCCACTCCTGGTTACAGGTAACAATCTTGAGTTCAACTGCCCAATAACTTTGCTCGCTTCATTAAGACCTCCTGCTAAGGTTAAGTCGTAATCCCGAACGATCTACTTACGTGGTTCTATTCATTTCACTCTGGAGAGTTCTTTTTTTTTTTGTCTTGTTGTAAGAAGAAACAACAAGCTCAGGTAGGACCAAAGAGATTGTTCAGTTCAGCTAAAATTCGAAGGGAATCAAACTACCGCGATAGAAAACAAAATTTGGAAGTCACATTCAACAAAATAATGTTGGGGTAAACGCTACCGAGCGAAGTTGGGAGATCAGTCCAGAAATGGAAGTTGGGCTCTAGCCACGGAGGCTTTTTATGAAAATTTCGTTTTCATTTTTTTTATATTCTTTATTGCACCAAGTATAACTTATTAACAACATTATTTTGAAAATATGGTCTAAGTATACAAAACAAAGGTACATTACTGAGTTTTGATAATTATGGTGGATGTTTCATTTCACTGCTCCACAAGGAAGCTAGGTCAAATGGTTAGGTACGCTTCAATCTTCTGATGATATCACTTGCATCAAAGAGTTGGACTGCTTCCTTGTTGATGTGACACCTCAGCCGATGTAGGTGTCTCACAGCTTGTCCGCCGTCCGCCGTCTCAGCAACCCTGGACTGATTTGGTTGAAATTTGGTAAATGAGCTCCATTTAGGGTCTTGTGGTACCACAAAGCTTTTGGTTGATGTCAGTCACTTCTAAGGGGTAAAAAATGAGGGTTGAAATTTTCAAGAGTGCCCTAGCTCAAAAACTCTTGAAATAAGAAGTTTTTTCACCAATTTTAAACAGCATTGCACTTTTAGAATTTTTAGAGACCACCTGGAGCTTTCTGGGGTTGGACTTGCGATAAATCAGAATAGCGAGTGTGAAATCATCAAAGAGGCGTAATCTCCGTTGAATTTTTAGCGAACCAAAACTCGATCGCTGTTCGTTTCTTCTAGCTGTATTTAGTTTTGCTTCCTTAGCAACCAGTAATCAAATTTCCATCCCTATTTCTTCGAATCGAATGTGAACCGTTTATTTGTGAAGGGTGTAGTAGGTAGGCAGTAGGTACCTTGTCGTGGCGTGGGGTGTGGTGCGAGAAAAGTACCACGGAGTCTCTCGAGTTGGGCATTTCGGTAGGCGTACTCCATGGTATCACCACCCGTGTCCTGCTCGGCTCATATTTGAACTTGTGGTCGTTTTATAGAGGGACTTCCCTTCATCCCTCTCTGCGACCCCTACCTTCCTCATCTTCCCTCATCCCTAGGGCCGTCGTCGGGTGAGTCCTGGGCGTCATCCCCACTAACATTTAATTAGATTATTTTATTTTTCATTATGGCGTACCTCCTCTGTGTTTGAGGGGAGTTTATAAGAAAGAAAGTGACAATGGCAATGCTGTGATCTTTGCAGACGAGTGATCTTCATAATATGAAGATGTTTGTTTGATGATTGTTTTGTTTCTTGTTTTTTTTTTTTAGTGAAAAACGCTGCAAATTATTACACAAAGGTTTATTATACAATATAAAAACAAAAAACAAAACAAGAATTATGGGCATGATATCGTTGGTCGAAAAACAAGACTCCACCTCAAAAAGTTGATTCTTGGCTAATCGCCATCAAAGTTTTTCTATTTGGTGCAGCATATCTCTCAGTATGTTGAACTGTGTGAGTTCGGTTATTCAGTTTAAGTACTATAATTTTGAAAGAAAATTCGTTATTAATAACGATGAGTTTTTCACAAATTTTGGGAAACAAAGACCTGTTCTTAAGCAATCTTTGACCTGTTCTTTCCGAAATTTGACCAAAGCATGATTAAAATTCATAAACACATCGCAATTGTTAACTTTTTCAAGTTATTAGTTGTATGCGTATACTTTTTTTAAATCAATTTTTTGATTTATGACCTTTCCATTTTCCTTTGTCTCTAGAGGGTTGCCAGCATTCGCAATTTACCTAGGTATTTGTCCATCTGCTTCTGCTCCATCTCGCTCAAAAAGCTACTTCACCTTTGATATGGTACTGAGTAGACGTCTGCCGAAACATACGTGATGATTATGTTATCGTAAATTTTTTCAATCAACCAGTCTCCTAATGAATCCATTCATATCCTCTGTAGCGGACGACCCTCGAAATCAGGTCGAGTCACCATACTATGCAGCAACGCGGCTCAAAGATTTGCTCGTCAACAAGCTTTCTCCTTCGGTGAGCGGCTTGAGAAAATCACGAACTGCATTCAAGATTGAGTCGGAGTGAATCGGTAAATGCAATATTTTCACGCCTGAGGTGAATGGATAATCAGGTCGGATTGCATTAAAGGTGGAATAGAAGGGAAGACTGAGACCAGACGAGCGCGGGGGCGGACTTGGACGGTTCAGGGAGATTTGTAATTCATTGCACAGGTGTAGACTCAGCTTTGGCTGCTTTCACGGTGGCCAATTTTCCGTTTCTTATCACGTTACGAGCTGTCGACCGTTTAAAACGAACAGATCCACGGAGCTCGTTTGTTCAATTTATTCGACTCGTTGGCAATCACATTTTTTTTGCAACCACCACGAGTATACATTGCGCAGTTTAATGAAACTTAGGTTTTCGTTAGTTATTTTAGTATGTTTCTCGACATCGATTAGGGCACTAACAAGTTCTGATAAAGCAAGTTGACGATTTCCTAAATTTAAAAACATCAACTAAATTGTTTCCTTTCTTAATCATGACGATTTTTGAGTTTATTATCATAGTTATTTATTTATTTATATTATTATATTTATTATGAATGAACATTAGGATTTAAGTAAGAAAAAATTGCAACTCCTCTCAAAATTTAATTTTTTACTTTTCAAGGTAGGTATGGTAGAATCCGTAAATTGATTACATATTTTTCCGTCTGTCCGCCATATGCCTTTCTAGAACTCGCTTATTGTTTTAATATAAATGGAATACGGTTTCTGAAACGTTTTTCAAACTATCTTCAGCATAACCAATCAGCACTAGGAAGGGTTTATTTGTGTTGTCTCGACGATGACAACAAGGTTGATAGATTAGACTACTGGTAATAGTACACTAGAACTTTTAATATTCACAATATACATAACCAAGACTGAGAAACACACGAATCTCAACTGTGGAAGCAATACAACATGGCTGTCGTGGGGGGGAGGGGATATTGGAAATGCGCATGCGCTGTACCTCACTACAATTTGTGTTGTTGTTTATTAGATCCTGATGAAGGTAATATATCTACCAAAAGCTCAGCAAAATAGAAGTGAGTCTCTGTTTCACCCTTGCCCCGACCAATTTTGACCATTGAAGTCCGGTGGGTCGATCTTCGTAATTTCCTCGTTGAGAAGGTTAATTCGAATTTTTAAATGATGGACACTCTTAATGGAGGCACTAACTTTGAGCTTGGATGTGCGGGTCATCCGGTTTGGAAGAGAGCATCGTGCTGTCTGTGAGTAGTACTTTTTCGAAGGAACGTTCACGATACTTATACATCGAGAGTGTAAAAAAGAAATCGCACTATCAAGTGAAAACCACAGGAAGTGCAGTCAAATGGCGATATTCCAAGAAGCCTCGTCAACTGCCGACTTTTAAAAGTAATCATGAAATGTCAACGTCGTCAATTCTTCGGAGCGAAGGACAGGTTTTATTGTCCATTTCCAGCGTGATTCGCCATCGTACGTTAAAGTCGGGGTTCAATGACATAACGATCCTCTAAAAAAGGCTCTACTGAACCTTTTACGGGCAAGCGGAATAACTTACACGTGAGGTAGACTTCATTCCGGTTGCACTTTTTATAAAATATTTGTATTTTTACCCTGCAACAAGGAGGGGGGGGGGGGTGTAATAGCTGCGATGCTCATTTGAATGGTAATTTCTGGTTTCAGATATGAATATGAATATCGGGAGGTATTTTAAGGTAGCTGTAGAGTTACCATCCAATTTCCTTATGGAAATACACGCTTGAGTGAAGGAAAGGTTCTTTTGAATTCGCTTAGCGATACAAAATGTTCAACGAGTAGAAAGGCTGGAAGTTGATTTTTACATAGCAATAGAGACTTTTTCATGGTTCTTTAAATATTAGTTTTGTTGCTCGTATCTTAATATTTGAATATTTGAAATGCCAGAGGAAGGAACAAAAAAAAAAAAAAAAAAAAAATTGAACTCATGTGAAGAAGAGAAAACTAGGATGAAAATCTGAAAACCTGAGGAGTTCTCAAAATGGCGAGAAAGTTGAGAAACTACAAAAGGAGCTTGAGTTACGTCACACAGTGAGAGTAAACAATGAGCACGAAATTTAATTTTCTTTAACGTCCTCACATAGTAAATAGTTAGAACAGAGGAAATTCAGTTTTGTTATTGAGGTGTTTCCTGTTCGATTCATGTGACCTGATCCTCTCAATTAGCAGTGGATCAAATCAACCGTTCGATGGTCCTCGAAGAACAACAATAAAAAACGTGAAGATTAATGCATTACCATAGATGGGTGCGTTCGTGATTTGAAACGTTAGTAGACAGTCTCTCGACCCTAGGTTACGATTTTATTTAAACCCTCTTAAAATAATGTACTGACGAATGCATAAATTGCAGGGAGGTGATGGCTGATAATACATAAATATCAACATTTGAAAAAAAAACTCACATACATATATTATATGTATACCCTGTTCCATAAAAATTAGCTGACTACCGCCAGCTATAGAACTTACCGCAAGTAAAAGGATTTGATCCAATATAGGAATGGGTATCGTTATAAAAGTATCGATATTTTGTATTGATACTGTATCGTATCCAAGTATCGATATTCCAAGTATTGTTGGGCATGAGTATCGATATTTTAAAATATCGAGTATCGATACTTTAATGTCACAAACTATCAATATTATCCAATAATCTCAAAAAAAATAATTTTTTTAACAACTTTTACTCATTTTTTTCTATTGTGAGTCCAAGCAGAGTGATTTTCCCCATAATATAAACGTTACTTTTGCAACCGAAGAGTAATCGAAAGCCTCTCTACCTTCTTCATTTTTTTGGCCATTATGTTTAATTTTCCGCGAGAACAGTATTGATATTCGATATTTAGAAATACCTATCGGATCCAAAGTATTAATATCCAAAAATATCGGTTAGTGCAGTATCGATACTAAAATATTGAGTATTGGTACGAAAGTATCGATATTTTGAAATATTGAGTATTGACACCCATCCCTAATTCAGTACCGGTCAAAATGATTCTTGGATTTGAGGTAAAGTTTTGCGAGAAGCACACACCACTAGATCGTGGTATGTTGACGTTAGCAATGGAAAAGTGTATAGAAGAAACAGAAGGAATTGAATTGCTGTTAAATCAGACGAAAGTAATATAATCAATAATGCAAGAAGCGTAACTAAACCTCCTCGAGCTTATAATCTGCGCGACGGAGAGCTGATAAGCTCACCAAAAAGATTTGGTCCGATACATTATATTTATAACATTACGATATTTAAACATGTTTTTAGCTGAAATTCGTTAAAAACAAACTTAAAAGACAATTCAATTTATTTCTTAACCATTAACAATAAACCCTGTAGCAGTGATAAGACGCAGGTAGCTCCTGAGCGAGCAAACCTTATCTCTAATTCTAATGAACAGGTTCTTCATGTACCGAATCCATACACCATTCAACTATAAATAGCAGCAAGAGTGCGCGGCAATTGCTTTAATAGTAGATAAGTACCTAAAATTGTATATTTTTTCTTTTATATGTTGGAAAAAAGAGGATGTGCCATAATGGCGGTAGTAAGCTGATTTTGTCACAAGTCACTTGTTAAATTGATTCCTGCCTCGCTTCCTGCCGCCTACCCTTCATCGAATAAATCAGTTCTAATCAAATTAACGCAGAGTTGGCTAGTGCTTTATTATCCCTATTCATCCTTTAAATTTAAACAATGTTAACTGAACAACTAATCACGTCTTAATCATACACATCCAAAGCTTGGTTTCGGCAAATTGATGCCTGGCTAGGACGTTGAGTTGGGCAACATTTATAATATTGAACAGAACAACACTCCGATCACCCACTCACTGCCATGATAATTTAAAAACGATAATTAATAGATTCATCTAACATTTCATAATAGATTCATTTTATCGTTCAATTCAAACGTGAAAATGATGACGTACTAGTTGAGACATGTATCAGACGTATCATCTTGAAATCATGATGATTTTTATGGAACCAAAACAAAGAAACCATTATTTCTATAAACGGTTGGAACACAGAGTTGTTTTAAAATTAGGTACAGAATATAGCAATTAATTGGAATTGAGATCTCAGGAGGGGGCCTAGCCTCAGTGGACCTCCTCCGCAATTACTGGTTAGTAAAACACCCTAAAATGGCCCCGAGTTCCCTAAAGAGTTCTCGAGTTCACACTACATCAAGAACCACATAGAAAGTTTTCAGTCGACACTTTTGAAGAGACAACCTGATTAGATACCTAGTTGAATCATAAACGTCTGCCAAGTTGGGTGGGAAGTATAGCTTCCTCACTCATTGTAACTTGGACGTATAGAATCAGTTGGCAAAAAAATCCTTTTGTATTCGAATTGTATTTTCAACGTAGAATTTTATTTAGCGGTCCACCGTCTAGGACCTAACCCACACAATCCCTGAAAAATTTCATCGAAATTGGTTGAATAGTTGCGGAGTTTTGGTTGTAACAATAAATTTAAAGTTCGCGCATGCGCAGCGGCTATTGCTTGACCAATTTGATTGAAACTTATAGGGTGTCTCTTAGAAGTTAGTCCCTAACTAACCTCCAAATTTGAGCAAAATCGGTTCATTAGAAACCAAGAAACCGAGGTTCCAGGTAATTCACGTTTGCGCATGCGCACTCGCTCCTATTGGTCCGAAGGTGCTGAAAATGATAGGGGACCGTCTAGGACCTAACCCGCACAATCCCCGAAAATTTCATCAAAATCGGACCACAGGTTAGTATAGTTTTGCCCGGGACAAGGATTGACCACAGACAGACCGACAGACCGACAGACAGACAGACAGACAGACACGGAACCAAAATTGTTCGGGAAGCTCTAAAACGCAAAAAGCAAGTGGAAATTTTGATTTTGGAGGACATTTTTTTTTTTTTTCACTTCTTTCACGAATACAAAGCTTCCCTACCTTCGGTAGTGAGGAAGCAAAAAGGTCTAATTCAACTAGAAATTGCAAAACAACACTTAGTATGCAATTCCCTACTAGTTCCTTCCTTCATGTCTCATCCCTATATACTCCTTATATATATCCCTATATACTCCTTAGGCGACGTAACTAGAAATTGGCATTAATAGATAGAACGCTGGGATGAACACGAGGAAAGATAGTCCAAAATGAATTGTGATGGATCTGATAGGAATGTGTTTGACGTCACGAGGATAGAGAATGGCATGAATTCCCGGAAAATATTGAAAAGTTATTTTTGCAGTATGACTTCGTTTTCGGTCCTTCTAAGTGATTACCTTTCAAGAAAAAGAGACAAAACAACAGGTGAATAGCTCATTCTTCCATACACGGATACAAAAATTGGAAAACCGATGAAAAAATCAGTTCTTTTCCTTTCAACGATCAAATACCACTCAATCAAGGGTTACAATCATCACGAGCTGTAAGTCGTTGAAGTGGGTGATTGGCAGTTTACTCTCCAATGAGCAGATCGTATCAGCGAGGACTCATGTTAAAACCCAAGGAAGTTTTTGCCCCTAAATCCCCTCAGGCCTTAAACTTTGTTCTTTTTTCTCCCTTATTTATCCTGCTATTCAAACTTCGGGTTTCTTTTTTTTTGCATAACCTCTGGAGGAAGATAACCGTTCAAGTTGGACAAGCATCGAAGGAAGGTTAACGGCGACTGTTTTCATGCATAAATGGTTGAATTGGAGAATCCCGCGCTCAAATACCAATCAATCCGTAGCGTTTCGGCAGTCAAGTTCCAGCTCGTTGATTTCAGTTCGGAATAGATTTTGGGACACAATTCAATTACATATATTTTATAATCACTCTATCGGTGTGGATATAGCCAGTGGTGGGGAAAGTAGATTGGGATTTGATATCAAAAGAGAGTTTTGTAGACATCTTGGGGAGTGGCACACACCATCGCCCAATTTTATGTTTGAACTGTGACACAATGCTTCATATTTATGATCTTGTATAGGTACAAGAGCAAAGCGAACAACTCTTTCAAATATGGTTGCTGAAATTTAATCCAAGCCAATCTTCAGTTCTTCCCACTCATTGCTTCCTGTATCTACACTTATAAATATGTCAATTATCCATTTGCTGAGATTTGCTACCATTTGTGGATCGTTTGAAACTTTTATTAGACAGAGTTGCATCTCCAGATAGGTGAATTGGGGATTTAAAATGCCCAGCTGGATGGGAGACTTAACTTCATTATCTACAGAATAAAAATCATTTTCGATTGAAGACATCTTCGTCTTCTTGCCGAGATGTACGTGATTGGTTCTGATGTTTGTCTCCCATCCAAGGCAAAAAAAAATGAGTGTTTCCTCTCAATCCGTGAGGTAAAATAACTTGAGCATGCATTCAGCAAAGCTGAAAAAAAGTCCCTCAAGATAATTTTCAAGTTTCTGAACCTGATACTCTCCCGCAACGTGTTTGTTTTGGGCGGATCAAAAATATACTAGATGAAAAATTTGGCGCCTCGGAGGATGTTTCTGAAAACAGCAGAATACGTGGTTAAATGCAGAACGTGTGGTCATAGTCGCCTTGACCTGGGATGAAGGCTCGTTGGTCTGCTCCATGGTTCTGTTGAATATTTGAAAACTGACTGAGCTGTATTTTACTCGTAACTCTTTTCAAAACTGAAAATGTTTCTGATCGGATCAGCAGGATGAGATTCCAGACACACACCTATCCCAGGGTAGCGGCAGTGGGTGAGCTGGAGGCCTCAAGGACTCTAATTTGTCAATTGTCTTCCGTCGACTCATGAATGAATCTCTCTGGGAACTCGCTACCGCCTGCCGCAGCCAGAGATAGCGAGGAGGCAACAACAATCCAATCGCGTCCTCTACAATTAGTTTCCCCGAGCAATCGATCCTGTGGACGAAGAGGGAATTATAGTGGTTAGCAGCCTGGATGCTCGGTTATGGGCTACAGTGGGACCGGTGGAAAGCAAACTTGCCTGACAATAGGACGGCTTCTCTCCATTGACTTTAGACATAACATTCAAGGTTAATCACTTCAAAAACTTTCTCAACACTCTCCCCTTGCAGATAGCTGTGCGAAATCGGTAGATGGTTCGGTTTACTGTTTTGCCTAATCCGTTATAAATGAGGAACATTGAAGTTGATTAAGTAGTAATTATACGTTCCCAAATAATAACATTAGTAATAAAACCATAGTTCCAGGCCAGCATTGTAAAATTTTGAACAAAATTGAGTGTTGGATCTTTTTTTGGTGTAACTCAAGGTACATAACGATCGTCAAGATTAAATTTTCTAGAAATATAAATGTGACACGATGGATGTCTCAACGCTGTGGTCAGTTGTTTCTAAGTTATAAAGTTATTAACCGCCACCAAGAATCCTTCGGCTTCCGGAATGTAAGAAGGAACTGGTTGCCCCAATCCAGAGGGGTAGCTACTTACGCCAAGCCAAAGGTAACAGTCCACGAAAAAGAATGAGAAATTAGTTTCTGGACACCATTGAAGAGTATAGATGGACATTTCAACGTTCTTGGGTGTATAACTGTGTATCCAAACCTTTTCTGTGGGACAACTGCTCCATTTCTAAAATTCCGCCTACAAACATTCTCAAGTGCTGCCAAACAGGAAACTGACAAGTTGTTAAATTGACTTTGGAGATGGAAGATAATTTTGAAGTTGCTCAATAATTTAATAAAGTATAACAGCCAGCCCCTGTAATAAAGATTACGCCTGACCCCTGCAGTTTCAATTGAATGCTTTTCAAATTCACTTAAAATAATTACACCGTTTTACAAGCAGTTCCTACCAGCACAAGGTTGTACAATCTACATAAACATCCAATTTCCATAAGTACCAGTTCCACAACTAATTTGTGAATCATTCTGCACGCATTGTGAGTGAATCTAATGGAAGGAATTTTAATATTCCTTGAATCGTGGATCGGCCGATATTAAGGGAGCAACGAGGTGGCCGTGGAGAAGAGCGAGGAGGGTTCAGGTGCCTCCAAGCATACCAATGTCCGCGTGATTACGTTCGTATACGGCAGGTGTTGTTTATTACAATCGCTTTCGACATGTCGTCCGATGTTCCAACACTTACAACCCGTCGCCACCTTCAACTTTTGTATTATTTGTTGCGTAATTCTGAAACTCAACTTTGGAGCATCAGGATGTTGTTGTTGAACTTGTCATAACGTATATTGGAATATTGAGCGAAACGCATTCTGGGTCATGACAAACCTGACCTAAATCTTGTATCAGTGAAAATCAGTTAATTCCACTGTGTTCCTGTAGTGTCTATTGTGGTGATGATATTATGTGAGTGCAACCCCTTCTTATATGTTCAAGTGTGTGATAGAGAAGATCTATAATGAACTACCCTGTATACTAACAATGACAAACCTTGACAGTTGACGCCTTCACACCGCTGGATTCCCATCCAGCTATATATGGCAGCCGAACATTCATATTCTGAGGAAACAAGACAGGTCCTAAGATGTAGCCATGTCTGTCACTTTTGTTGAAGTTGGCGGATTATGAACAAATCACGTTATGAACGCAAAGTGAGTAACCCCTGAAGGCCTGACCGAACAGCAAACCGACAATTTGAGTTTTCAAGAATGCCTAAGAAATTATTGGGAGATTTCGTGAAAAACTGTTTATTAAAAATTTATGGACTCCAATATATATCACTCTTACACTATTATAATATTCTTTTTTTTTTTTTTGTCTGTGAGACTTGCTCGCTGAATTTCGCTAGCCATCATTTTCATCTTCCATCTTATTTGGCACGCCTGAAATTACGATGTCTGTTGTTAAAAGTTTACTTTCGTTGTAAGGGATCACTCCAAGCCTCGCTATAAAATGAAAAATATGTTGTTTCTCAGTGAAAAACTTCGAGATGCCCTCTTCCAGAGCCTAATTATACTCTTCTGAGCGCCTGTTGTATCCAGCAGCAATCTCTGGCAAGTGAGACGCGCCCTGACCTAGCTCTCTTTTCCACCCTGGCAAAGTATTAAAGAATGCCATTTCTTATCACTTAGTTTCAACATCGTCAAAGGTGGTCCTTTTTCCATTAAACTCTTCGCTTCCGAGAACAATCTCACGTTCTCATCTCTCAAAGTGTGCGTGAGAAAGACCTTTGTAAGAAAAAAAATTATATTTTGATGCTCGAGCCGACTTATATTAAAAAGAGAAAAGTAAAAAGGAAAAAAGGCGGAGAGAAGAACCTTATGGGGGTGGCTTTTGAAGGCTCCAAGGAAAGGCTTGTGCCCAACTGCACCGCATTAATCTTAGAACGGCGCGTCGAGAGACACAGCTTTCATTTTTATTCGCTTTCCACCACCCCTGAAGAACCCAAAGGGTTGGAGGAACGGGGATAGAATTGTGTGAAGGGATGGATGGTGAGGGAGGAGAAAGAGATTTGTTTTATTCATGAGCCGATATTGATAGGAGGAGAGAGATCCGAGAGACCCAAGTATTTCTGGAAATGCCCTCCTTCGGCGTTGTAGGCGTTTGAATGTCAGGGCATGACTAGCGCGTTCAATAAGAACGGCTGCACACTCTGGCTCTGGACTGCTTCTAGTACCTACTTGCGATTCCTGGTTGCAACAGTCATGCAGTTTCACGCTCTGTGCAAAGTACATTATAAGAGGATTGTATCATCCTGACTAAGCAAATATTTTTGCCAACTAATTCGTATTATTATACCTCTGGTTTCTTAATGTAGTATCGTGTCAGACGAGTCACTTCAGTTGATACACCATTCAGAGATAACCAGGTTATGATCGACATTTTTCGTGGACCCAAGAGAAGATGCGTGACATCATTGGTTGACTTGTCGAGAGACGACGTTTGGTAAATGGGTGTGGAACATGAATTCCTCGTATTCCACCGATCCATAGGGGATAAAAATAAGCGAAGGCTTCGGATGAAATTCAGAGAGGTTCATCTTGATTCCCAACCAGGAAATTCTTTAGAATGTCATTGAATTCGGATGAAAACTAAAGAAGCTAAGCTTTTTAAAGAAATTTGACCCGCATATCCAGAAACTGTCAATCCACTATGAAGTTCATCGGACTCTACGTACATACCAACCCGCACAGTTCCTGAAAATCTTGTCTTAATCAGAATTTTCATTTTATAGACGTGCGGACACACAGACAGAAGTGAAATTTGAGCAGAAATTTTGGAGGCAATTTCTTCAATGTGAGATCTAATGTGGTAACTTCAGCATGTTTGATGAGGGGGGGTTGGGAGAATAATATAAAAACCAAGAGATAACAAGGAAATCACATTGAGGGGTATAAATATATTGCTGAACAACGAATCGTTTCTTTTATCCTTACTTATAGAGGAAAAGGGAGAAGAAAGAAGAAAAAATGGACTACCATAGACAGGCGATGGGGTACTATAAGTTAAAGGAGTAAAACGGCCGTTTGGTTGGTAGCAGTGGAAGGAGTGTAGGGGATATGAGTATTGTAAAAAGGTCGGGAGTATGTGGAAGGAGATAGGATTGGAGGTATTGTCCGGTTTTATCAGTCCCATAGGAAATGAGGGTTACATCACGGCGAGCTCATCCCTTTATCCAACCAGTCTCGTAAAATTCCAACCCCTTCAGAAGCTTTTGCATATTTTTGCTCTTTCCGAGGACCCCCTACGAAAGGGTTTCGCCTGCTCCTACTTTGTAATGTGAGCGGAATACGTTTATGGCTGTGCGGACCCTTCGTCTGGATGCCTTGACGCGTCTTCTTCCTGCATTTACATAAACGTACGGACGTGTGAGAGTCGTGGTGTCGTTCATAAGTCATTTTGAAATCCCACGAGGGTGAAGCGGACGTTTTCACGGATCATTGCGAACGACTAATCCCTCACACGGTCTTTCAGGATAAGGGAACACTTCGCTATGAGCGTTTCAAAGCGCCTCGTATTTCACTTTGACTTTATAGTCACACATGACGGATTTTATACTTATCACCAAGATCGTTTCACGAGCAAGCAGTTACATGGTACCGTTATTACTCGGTACTGTTTCTCGAAATAGTGATTGCACTCTTGTAAAACAACATAAATTATTAGTAACCGTTCTTCGGACTGTGAATCGTTGTTTAGAGAATGCCTCAACAAAATCAAGATTAGTTCCAACAGAGTTGATAAGTCATTAAAACGAATCTTTATAGTCAGGTGACTCTCAGAAACTCAGACACTAAACTCAAACTCACGTTTTAACTCATCTATCAAATGACTGCGACACTAGCTGAATTACTTGGCTGAGACTGAAAAGGGCCAGGAGAAGAGACCTCACGTCGAAACGGTTCGCATACTCTCCTACACTGATACTTCCCGCTCCCTTCGACTCACCCATCCGGCGAATCACTCTTTAAAAAGAGCGGCTACTTGAGGAAGACCTGTCTGGAAAAGGGGAGCTACAGACATCAGAGCTCTTCCTATCACTATACATTCTACTCGAATGCTTCAATAATGTTAGCCTCCTAACTATAGGTATATTTACCTTAATAAATGAGACAGAGTAGTGGGCGCTCGAAGAGAGGCAAACAAACTGAGAGCGTGCCCCACCAGGCACTTTGATAGAGCCGCCGCGATGGCCCACCATTCATTTCAATTCGAAATCTTGTCTTCTCCTTTTCAGCGACCACCTACTTACTCTCTCTCTCGTCACTTCGAAATAATTTGAAAGTTCTCACCATTAACCTTGATATTGCCAACGTTTCGACGTAACGTGCGATATTTTCCGTCAACATTCCTTCCATTTAATAGTGCTACGGTTCATTCTATTAGAATTCAATTGTACTAATAAGTATTCAAATGAAAGTTAGATAGTTTATATTCCAACAGTTCAGTACAGTTTAGAACAGCCTGCGTCAAAATCTAAATCACAACACTGGTGACCACAACAACCATCGCGGCTCAGACACGTTAATTATCGCTTCCTGTATCTCATTGATCGTCGATCGCAGCTCACTTACAATATTATTGTTATTTTCAAACAAGAATTACCTTCAATTTGATATGCTCCTTTTTCAAACATTTCAATTTCAAATTGTGTTCAAAATTCAAAATTTAGAATTCCCAATTTCATGTCCGATTTCATGTCAAGCTTTTCAGCTTTTTGCACTGATTGTTAATATTATTCTTTATAAGAAAGTACTTTGTATTCTTTATTTTTTTTCTCTTTTATGTAGTCAAATCAGATTCAAATCAGATCCCGAAGATTCTTCGAGAACGTGTGTTACGGCTTTCTAACTCTAGGTATATTTTCATAAAAATAGATAGAGAGGAATGGTCGCTCGAGGGGACGCTGATACTTGAATAGAGCTGAAATGGCCCTCCAATTATTCAAATTCGAATTCTTGATATTTTCCATCAACTTTTCTTCCATTTCATTCTGTTAGGGTAGACTCTATTAGAATTCAATTGTAAAGGGAAATAACAAAGTAAAAGTTGGGTAGGTTTTATTCTAACAACTGTACAGTTTAGAACATAGTGATTTAAAATCAAAATCCCAACACTGTAAACCTCGTCCGTTCAAAAACACAACAAATAAATTCTCAGGATATTAGGTGGAGAAAGTATGACCTAGTAAAAGATCCATAATACACAGGATTTGACCGTAAGGGTGATTGACAGTAATATCCTAGTTGCAGATCTATCAGTTCTTTTCAGTTCGCGTTGGGTAAAGTACCAGAGTTAGGAAACCCGGGAAAGATAATCAAAAATTCACATTAGAAAATAAACCACAATTATTTGGGGAAGTTCTAGGAAATTGATTATGAATTACGTACTATAGCGCACGTTGAAATTTATAACAAGTCATAACTGTAATAACGAGAAAATCAGGTGTTAACTTCGTCTAATCTCAGTAGTTATCATTGACGTCACAAGAAGATGAGCAGAAAATTATTAAACTCGCCTTAACACGGTTTCACCTCTCAACTCCTATGTAATCGAATCAAGTTGCCTCCTTCATTTAAAAAGACCCTCCTAGAGGTCGGCGAAATTTTAAAACGGCTGAATGAGGTGAGCTGCGGACTTGATCTTCCCAGAGAATTAGATTAGTTGCAGTGAGGACGGAAGAGGAAATTGGAATTCGGTTTCATTTCGCCCACGTGACTGTAAGATTACGGATTAATCTTGCACTGTTAATGTCAGAGGAGTATGCTACTTTTAGAACTTGGATACTGCAGATCTTTTTCTACTTCACATACAATTAAACGCTTCTACAACTCGAAGATCCCTTTGTCTAATAAAAGTCAACAATGGATTTTGCGGTACGTATTATTAGTCCAACTCGAATGCTACTCGTATGAAGTGGAGCTTCAACATCAACTTATAATTGGAAGGATGTTCGTCTTTTTCTCATTCAAGAGCAGCTGATGACAGGATGAGATTTAACTTTCTTTTCGCCTCTCAACTGATTTGAATAATATTCAATTTTCAATTATTATATTATAATTATTATTATTATTATTATTATTCAATTATTATATTATAATGACTCGTCATAGTGGGCTGGAGGTTCTACCTCGGAAATCATCAAGTTAATTTCAATTTCAACTTTCGCCTCATCCAACGACGCACAAACGCACCATGACAATGTCCTCCGGGGGGGTCTCATTAATTTCAATCTATTGACAGGAGAAAAAGAGGATCCAACGCGGTCGCCATCAATTCTCATGAATTAGGCCGTGGAGAGATCCGACATGGACCCGTATGGGTTGTGTTCGGTCACGGATCAACTGTCGGTTCGGTTCGTAAACGACAACGTGAACTGCATTGAGCGATGCGTCAGGATGAGAACTGGAACAGCGAATGTGCGTGTAGTCATTCGTATAGTTATCTAGTACTGAAATAGCGCAAAGGTCAACATAATGTGGTACTCGAGAAGGAATACTGTAACATATCAATTTCTGGATATTTTGAGTTTAGTATTGATCAGAAGCTCACCTCCTGAAGCATCATGCTTGCGTCCTAGGCCGCCAGAGAGTAGATGTATCAGTAGGTACTCCGTGGAGGGGAAATGACAAATTCTTCATTGGTTTGACTTTTTTGTCTATTTGCTTCACTTGTTACCGCGTTTCTTAGAGAATTTTAATAGAATGAAGAAAAAAAATCCTAGAAAAAACAAGTACCGACAGCAAATACTCAAAACTAACTGAAGAAGACCATAACTCGTAGGGAATTTTGCAGATTTTCGGATAGTTAGTCAGAATTGAAAAAATCGTGGGACGTTTTTGTTTCCCCTCTATGGATTCTGATATATCGGCTCTCTTGCGACCTACGACACAAACTAGGCATGATACCATTTTCAGGAGATGAGCTACGAGTTCAGTAAATTCTTCAGTATTTTTTTCAAACTTCTAAATACTTCAGTACATTACTCTTCGATCAACGTACAGCTAAAGCTATTTCCAGACAAATTGAGAGTTCAACGCGAATGCAGTTAACGTCTTCGGAACTGATCCTGAATTTTGAACTCTTCTATACTGAGGTCAAGGCAGTTGCTGGAGCCTTGTCGAACAAACCGTGTAGTTTGTTGTAATTTGTTGATGATGGTGCGTTTACTAAAGAAATCGTTGCGCTAAGCTGCTCAAAAAATCGAGCTACGAAGGTGTTTTCTTTTACTTAATGAAGACCTTAAATTGTCGTCATTGGACAATATGACCAAAGTTTGTTTACTTGGCTCCAATATACCAAAATTCATACACTTTCAATCTTGGCTGTCAATATAAATTACCGAAGACACCCAGGATGGAGATGAATCTCACCACTGCAGAAAAGAAGATTGAAAGTAGATGCATCAAGAAATGTGAGATTGTGTCTCACTTCTAAAGAGGCGAGTTACAGCTTTGTCGTTCCACACTCAATGTTACATTATTTTAACTTGCCTCTTCAGACTTGATGTTTTGGACGTTTGAACTATTCTAAACAGAGGTCAAAGCAGCTGCTGGAGCCTTGTCAAACAAAGCCTGTAGTTTGTTTTAACTTGTTGATGATGTTGTGTTTACTGAAGAAATAGTTGCGATAAGCTGCTCAAAAATCGAGCTACAAAATTGTTTTCTTCTACTTAATAAAGACGCTTCATAGTAGTCATCGGCCGATATGAGTCAAATCGGTTTACTTGGCTCTAATACATCAATATTCGCTCCCTCTCAATCTTGGCTGCCAATATGGTCATAAAACACACCCAGGATGGAGATGAATCTCACCTCTGCTGAAAAAAAGATTTGAAAGTTGATAAATAAAAAAAAGATTGGGTCGCATTTTTCAACACAACTTTGTCTTTCTACGGTCAATACCACAATATGTTGATGTCCCTCCAGACCAGAAGTTCTGATATCATAACCCACTAGATGTGACTGATCAGGTTCAATACTAGATTGGTTAACTCATTTGAGGATAATGTGCTAAATTCCTCTGCCCACGACTCTCAGCCGACTTCCATCAATACGAAAAATTAGGTCGGTTGATACATTTCGATTCCGCATTAATAATTCTAAACATCGAAAACTTAAAATGGGTCAACCATAGAGGCAGTACGATGCCACACAGACCCGACAACTTTGTATGGAACAATGAACGGCCTTGAGAGTTAACGGCGTTGGAAATAGCGAGAGAGAGTCTGGTCTGGTCCCCCCATCTATGTGGAGATTGCGGCTAATTTTGTGGAAACGTTTGTCCCCGCGGTCTCTTCTCGCCGATTTTCCGGCGGACGTCGGGTCGAAACCGCGGGAAACACATTCGGTCTGTATGTAGGTGAAAACGTTTTGTTTTACCGCTTACAAAACGAGCTCGATGCGCCCTCGGGGCAGCACTTTGCTGCAATTCTTCAATAATTTAACTGGGAACCCTTGTTCGGTCCTTTCGGTTTATGTTCCACTGAAGCGCTCACTGGGACCCAGCAATTTATTATTTTTTTTCAGGCCCCACTATGGATTGAAACTGGTTGGTTTGGCGAACTTTGTGGGAAGATTCGAAATAGCGAGGAATTACGTTCATCACAGGGGAAATATTGAAATTCGCCATTTCCGTCAACAGATCCCACGTTTGAAAGGAAATCGAGTGGGTGGATAAGCTTTCGCAATCCTCAATGAGTGGGTCTACATGAAAATAGTCCGTACCACGCATAGAGTAGTTTCAATAGACCCACGAAAGAAAGTATAGAAAACATCGCACCACAAAAGTACAGATCGAAAATCGCAAGTTTTGGTAAAACGATTTTTGGAGATTTAAGGCCCAAACATTTCTTATAAAATCGATATTTTCATATTTTTTTCGTATGTCTTGCGCCCACATAGTTGAAGTAAAGTGAACAACCATTTCAGGTTGGATTTTCGTCCGAATGCCATTCCTGGCGTCGCGGACGACATCAGCTGTTTTCCTAAGGGAAGATCAGAATTTGTTCTGATGATTTCGCTCATGACTTCCCATTGGCTTCACCGCCCTGGGTTGGGACGAGGAGGAACTGCGACCGGCTTACCCGAAAATATGCCTCCGAGGTGAGCCTCGAACTCACAGCCCCGCAACCGGAACGAGTATCGCCCCCAGAGACACATGCCGGAACTCACTCGGCCACAGCTGAACCCTCCCCCACCCACATATTTATGTATCCATCCCAAAAATCCTATCTTCACCTAAAAATAAAAAATAAATAAATAGTAATAATAATACAAAATTGTCTGTCAATATCTGGGATGATTTCTGAAGAAAACAAAACATAAGTTCCACGGTGCTATCCTGACATACTTGAATTAACTTATTGCCTCAAGTTGTCATACAGTTGTAAGCAAAAGAAAACAAATAATGATTAAGATGGAAATAACAGAAACTGTATGCAGAGCATCAAAGAATAGATAATAGAAATTCTGGCAAAACAACCTAAAGCTCCATAACCGCTCCTTTTAGCTCCGACCGTTTGCCGTAAATCATCTCTGTCATATTACTCTCTATCATCTCTATCCACCCCTATGTTAGGTAGGTTGTACCCACCCACTACATACCTACTTCACAATCAAGTTTATTCGGAAGAAATAAACTCTTCACACTCGACTTGAAGAAATAGGGTGCTTCATAATATGGAGATTTGATTACTGGTTGATAAGGACGCAAAACTGAGTACAACTCGAAAAAACGAACAGCGATCGCATTTTGGTCAGTCTTAATTTTTCGTAGGGTGGTCTCAATCGATTCTGAAAATTGAATTATATTTTAAACTGGTAAAAAAACAATACCTTTATTTCGAGAGTTTTCGAGCTAGGGCTCTTTTGAAAATTAAGACACCTATTTTTCAGCTCTTGGTGAAAGTGACTGACATCAACCAAAAGCTTCGCACAGCTAGACCCCAAATGGAGCCTGTATACAAAATTTCATCAAAATCGGTTCATGGTAAGTAGGAAATGTGCCGCGTACCGCGTTGTGGATGGCGGACGAATTTTTCTTATTCGATTTTCAGATTCATCATACCTTGTTACGTGAACCAATAAATATTGAGGGTGGGGGGGGGGGGTAACTTTTTTTCTTGCTCGATTCCATTGGTTCATTATTGAAAGTAATAAACCAAAAACGTCAGCCTAGTGGGTGAGACACAGCTCCCTCGTATCCATAACCCGACTGTACATATAGATGATCTGATGCAGAGATGCTACTGTCAAAATATCAACCTCTAAGTACCTACATTGCACTACTCCCATAGGGGATCATCTCCACGCCAACCTACACAATCCTTGACAATTTCATCAAAATCGGGTGGAAAATGTAGGAGTAATGGCTGTTACAAAGTTTTTTTACATTAGCGCTTGCACGATGACTGCTATCGATCCGGGGCCGAATATTTTCATCTATACGTCAACCCACACAATCCCTGAAAATGTCAGCGAACTCGGACAATAACTTCTTTTAGTTTTGCCCGTTACAATAATTTCATGTAGACACTGTCAGGAAAAGAAAAAGAGGAATTTTGACCGTCAAAAGTTCCGCCTGTTTGGACTATGGTGAAATTTTGGTATGAAATGTGCAATCCTCAACACCACCAAGAAATGGAAAGACAGAAGTTGGGGTGAAAGTATCGAAACTGAGGACTTTCACAAGAACCTTTCGGGATGGAAATATACTCATTGATACTAACTTTTCAGTACCGAGGATCTCCCAAAGGAGATGAGATGTGATCCAACAAGGAATGAAGAGCCCGTTCTTCTGAAGAATTTTTCACGAATCGTCATTTGTATTGTTATTTGCTGGGAAGTATCAAATTATTAGGGAGTTTCATGATAACTTCAAAGTTGTTTATTGCTCTGGTTACGTCATCTTATGTAGGAACATCTTTTTCAGGCCACATCTTTCACGCTATCAATTTCTGGTTACAACTCAACTTATCGGGAGTTTAGCCCAGAATATTTATATATTGACACCCATTCGCATATGTACTTATGTAACCATGTTTTTGAATCAAAATCTTTCATTTTTACAGGTAAGATGATGCGACAAAAACAGGCTGGTTATTTCAAGAAAAACATAAGGTAACAATATTATTCATTTAGCCTATGTTTAAACATCTCTAGCCTCGTTTCTGTCGTAATAAATATTTATTTACTAGTCCGTAGGATATGTATAATGTACGTAGGTATGTTGGTGGTTTGTTATATTGCTTCATGAACCATACTCGAACTTCAAAAATTTGTATCGTCCCGAAAAGAACACTTCGCCAACAAATCCTACCCGATCTTACTTCATTCCGATCACTTTCAGTGTTCCCAAGCCTATCGAATTTCATATGTCTTAGATAATGTAGAGAGATTTCATCCATACCGCTGACCTGATTTTCTCAAGATCTGATTTACTAACGATCAGATTTTCTTACTTATGTATGGGTCCTCGTTAGTCAACTCACCAAATTTCAAAAAGCTTGATAGATGTTTACACTTGTTAGTAGCTGATATTTACCGTGGATCATTACCGAATTCGGCCTCCTCATAATGAACAGTAGAGACGAGAGTTTTTATTCTTCGCGTAGCTGATCTGTCACTTTTTCTATATATTTCCAATGACCGCCTGGACGCAGCGTACAAACTGAAGCTCTCTACGACACGCATGGAAGATAAGTTAGCTCATAGCTCTATCACCTGAACTTACTTTCTCCCAATTACTCCCCAAGAGGCGAAGAAAAAAAAAAACGCGACGAATTATTAAACAATGGTTCATTATTTTACTGTTTAGGTTACCTGTCTACATAGAACTTGGCACTTCCATTACCACTACCTACTAGCAATAACATCTCTATCCTAGAGCTGTGGGGGCCTTCACTCCGAAATTTGTTTCTTGGTTGCTAAGGAAGCCCAACTGAGTGACACGGAACTCTATTCGAGGAAACGAACCGGTTCTAACAAGTGAACTCTATTCAAAGAATTTGATGAGCTGAAATTTGAACGTACCTATGTGTATTAGTCATATTTCCGTCAGTGAACACACTCGATACTCGTGTTTCTGATTTATTGTTAGTCCAACCCTCATAAGAAGCGAATCGTTTGCCCTACATCTCTCTGGGTGGTCTCGTTCTATTCTACAAATTCAATCCATTTTGAATCGCTGATAAATCAATACTTTACATCGAGAGTTTTCGAGGTAGGATGTTTTGAAAATTACATCCCCTAGATATTTTTGCCTTGTCTTTATTTTTTTTTATCTACGTACCTTGAAACGTGAACTATCAAAGTATGAAGGAGGGGGTGAGGGTTAAACACTTGTTTTTCTTTTTTTACTCAATTCCAAAGGTCCGTTATTTAAAATATATCTCAAAAACTCGCTCAATGTTTGTAAAATTATCTAACCTTCCCCAACTGAGGACGATTAGTACGTCACTATGAAGTTCGGTTTTAGGATGAAGAAGGTTTTAGGACACTACTAAAACTTATAACATTTTCTCAACCTTTCCATCGTATTGTGAACTTGTGAGAAATCCCCATAAATATTGGTGCGCAGGTTTGAACGTGATAGTGGAACAAATAAACGGACAAAATGGTAGCCTCATTATCGAAAGTAATAATGTGTTATATTATGATAATATAGATAATAAAGTGTGCTGACGATTTTACCATATCCACTGTTGTTCAAGGGATCTTCAATGAATTTAATCAGCGAAGCCACTTCTACTAGTGTCATAACAAATTTTCCTGGCTCATCTAGATTTTAAATCTTTAAATAGCCACGAACTCAATTTTCCAGTGTATTTCCTAAACTTGGTTGTTCTCTGTTTTAAAACCCCTTTTTCGATAGCTGAGTTAATCGACTCATTTCGGTCTCCCCACTCTCACAAGAACCTCTGAGTTATAAATGTCGCAAAAATATCGCGTGCTTTCATATCCCATCAACTTTCTACCGTGACGTTTTATTCAATTGCCGTGAAATGATTGGTGCTTTGATCCGCTACCCCTCGTGTGGTTTGCAGACGATAAATTCCAAATGTCATCGAGCTCTTTCCACTGACGGTTATGTAATGGATCGTATTCCTTTAAAATAAATTCGACGAAAAGTTAACTTCATTCGTTTAAAATGTGGTTAAGTTATGTTTGAATTATTGGTGTGATTAGTTTCAAACACCCACTGAAGTCAACGTTTTAAATAACCGAGTATTGTCTTCTCTTCGCGTATCATGTACTATTGGTGGAGTAGGTTAGCAACGTCAGCCAAATTGGATAGGAAGATTCCTCCATTACACGAATTGACGTGATCGTACAAAAACCAGCTAGACCGATTGATCAGAGCAATAATACACATTCCCTTCGGAATTATTTTCAGCATCTACTTGATAGTTTTTTCAACTCGATTGAGAATTCTCTGGTGATTAGGTTATTATTTCGGAAATCCCATGAGATGAGGCTTCTGCTGATCATATTCCAGAAATTTATTTTTATGGCAAATAAGATGACATCACTGGTGATGACTCTAGATCGAGTTTGTTGATGGATTCGCGTACCTTGGCAGCCATGTTGACACGCACTGGCGGAGACATTAAAAGCAGGATACGTAAGGCAAATGGTTCCTTCATCCAACTCTATTTAATTTGGAAGAATAGGAACGTCTCCCAAAGAACTGAACTTCGCCTGTAGTTCAACACGAATGTCAAGGTGGTGCTCTTTTGTGGCTACGAGCCATGGAGGGTTGCCTCGCATGTCACCCGAAAAGTACAGACCTACGTGAACCGCAGCTTGAGGCATAAACTGGGGTTGTGGTGGTCCAAAGTAATCTCCATCGAGATACTGTGAGCACGGACGGGTCAAACGCCTATCTCGAAGGAGATTATGAAAATAAAGTATAGATGGATTGGCAACACCTTGAGAAAAAAGGGAGTTGTGGAACGACAATCTCTGGATTGGAATCCGCAAGAGTATCTAAGAAGAAGCCGCCCTCGTAGTACGTGGAGGAGATTGGTAGAAGAAGAGGCAAGTCGCGTCGAGAAGACGTGGGACGAGATCAAGTTCCTGGCAAGAGAAAGAGAAGAATGGTGTTGTTTCACTCAGACCCTATGCTCCTGAATTGGAGTTACGGGAATAAATTAAAAACAAATAATCATCCGGAAATCCATCCACAACTAGGTATCCTCTGAATTTAGATAAAAATTGGGTAATTACGTCATGGAAAATCGATGTTTCAGATTAATCAAACGTACCTACCTGGTATCTGGAAAAGCAAAATAGTTTGAATTCCGACCAGTATTTTGTTTTTAAATTCTGTAGTTTCGAGGTTAAAAAAACCGCCACGTTGAACCTGTTGGATAACTGTTATGTGCGGTCAATGCTGCTTCTCCGAGCGGTGGAAAACGACTAGTGGGGCAAAAAGGGGTTATCTCCCCTAACTCGAGCAATAAAAAAAAGTCTGCTTGGCGGCGATAATAATTTTCCTGGCTCCCCCCTCCGGCTGTCACTACCCGTTTCCCGAGGAGTGGGAAAGAATTATGGAAACAAGAATTCTTGAGCTCTTAAAAGACGTTTCACTTTGTTAGTACACATTCTTGCCATAATAGATGGCATCTAATTCTACAGTCGGAATTTCTCTGAGGAAGTATAAATCTTTCCTATGCGGCTCAATCCAGGATTTACTGACAATTTTGATGAACAGTAGGGGCATGAAGAATTAGAGCTAAACAACTCAAGCTTGATGACTGAGTTAACAGGAATCTCGTACCTTCCGAAGAATGCTTACTTTTCTTCCTCGGTAGGTTAGCCTTATATTATAATCTTGCAAATAGCGAATAGTTGAACACTATCCCAAACAGCCTGACAGCCTGACTTTCTGCCTCAAAATGTTCTGACTAACACATAAGTCAATTTAAAAATACAATTTTCTTTAGTAGGTACTTTAAAGAAAGTGGTTTGTGCTTATAGTTTCAAAAGATCAGTTAAGTCACGTTTTTTGCTTTAGGAGATTTGATGATTATTAGTGTAGATATTTACTGGTGAGTGGAACAGCCTCCCGACGCGATTCTGGTTGAGGCATCTCAATTCCATTACTGGTCGAATTTTGAAGAGGGGTATCTGTTCGTATCGATAGAGCTTCTCTGTAATTGAAGGCGAGTTTGCGGACCGGTTCCCTAAGGATCTTTTCTTGTTATCAGGAGGAAACTCCCCCTCTCCCCTTCCCCTTTTAGAGGTACTTTCTAAGTATGGCATACAGATTCACATTCATACTTCATTCACTTCCGAAAAGCCGGGATTGTTAGTGATGTCATACAGACTAATACCCTGAAAACGGTATCTTATAATGAAAGGTCAACCCTGAGGTAATGATATTCGTAGGTAGTGATTTACCAACGAAATCCTTTCATCCGTTCGTAGACTAGGTAAGTATGCAGATCCAAGCAGGAATGACAAGGGAGCAGTAAATGTCCTGGAGGAGAATTATCTAGTAACCGAAGAAGAAGAAAAACCAGTGATTGCAAGAACACAATCACCATTCTTGTCGATTGTCAAGCAATAATATCCATAAAACAGCCGAGAGATAAACTCTCCACTAACTGACTATTGGATGTCTCACCCGTTACGCGATGGAGAAGAAATTCCCGACTTACGTCCCCCCTTTCAGAAAAAGGGCTCAAGCGAGACGGAAGTGCACTCGTCGAGGCGGCTGCTGCACGACCGACCGTGTTCAGGTAGAGCGACTTTTATTCTCCAGTGATGTGCGACATTAAAATAAATGCGACTGTCGAAGCGTGGCGACTCTGATAAGGGAAAAATCCTAACGGATCTCCGCCCCCACGACTGTCGATCGGATGGATATTCGCTCGTAGGATTCTAGAGTACTTTCAAATAAAGGTATTCACGATCCGATAGAAAGCGTTGCAAATCAAATGAAAGCTGATTGCAACCAATCGCAGGATCTCACTTGTGCTTCAAAACATGAACGATGAGGTGGTGAAGTAATTGGAACGTATCAATACTCCGCTTAAATTCTCTTTAAATCGTCGGTTCTATGGGAATTGAGACTTACGGATGGTAGATAGCGCGTTTGGATTCGTGCGCCAGCACCCTCACAATGACCAACTCCTAGGGTCAGACTTAGATCCCGCCATTCTCAATATAGACGTTCCTGGAATACCTGATCCACTACTCTATTCTGAAACTTATTGGCAGAATCAATAGATTCTCAAGCTTATTGGCATGCGCTGAATCGCTCGCATACCCTTGATTGGATACGTGAATTATATTCATACATCACTATATTGCACATGTTTCGAATTATTTTGAAGAGGAACCTATGTACCTAGTACCTGTTCGAAGGTCTCTGTCCTATTCCTCAATCCATAATAATGAACCTGCTAAGTGATAAACGGGAGGTAGAAAGATATTTTTTCCATATTTCAGGCCTGCAGGTGAGGCCATCTTCTGTCTAAGGTTTCATGTTTTCGTAGAAAAGGAGAGAAAACACCCCGAAAAGAATCCCGTCACTGCAGACATGGATATCATTAAAAACGTCGTGGAAATACCTTTTATGTGTAATAAATTGATCAAAGCGATCTAAAACAATGTGAGGAAACTGGTTGACTACTGGAGCCATGCAGATAAGTGTAACAATAATAGTTTCATGTCTAAGTACAACAATAATTATCTACGTCTACTGTGCAAGCAGAGCTTACCACTATAAGGTGGCCTGTATTTCTTCTTTCTTTGAAATAGGTTGGTGCTTCAGGATGTACACAATTGTAGGCATGAATAATTATAGAGAAATAATGAAGATTATTTTATGTCTGTTCACCTCTTCTTGGCTGAACAGATAAAAATCGTCATCAATATACGATTGCGTATCAGATAAATAAATCGTTCGCCAATGGCGATACTTACCGACTTGCTCTGGTTTTTCTATGAAAATAAAAACACACGCGCCTTGTAAAAAGTAGCTACACCCTAGGCCTACATGTCTACATCCAACTTGTCGAACGGAGGAAATATTGGGGTGATCTAGAAACGTAGGGCTTCAATGTCCTAGATGTGGAAGATTTGATAAAGCGAGTGAGAAATGAAAATCAGGATGGTAAAATCAATCCTGATCCTTGCTTGGTCTTCAGTTATTTCATGCGGACGTTCGACAACTCACAGTCGCCGCGACTGACAACTGACAGTTTTCTGCTAGTGACAGGAAGGTGACTCCAACAGCAGGGTTGTAAGAATCGAGAAAACGAAATTATGAAATTCACGGAAAAACAATTCTACAAATGAAGTATTGCTGGAGCGAATGGAAAAGCTAGAAAGTAGCGCATCTAAACGTCATTGCTGGATGAAATAAAAACACCAGTAAGACATTGCAAGAAGCAACTTCTCGTGCACTCAAACCCAGAAGCTGCTCGACTTCAAATTCGGTGATTGAAAAGGACTTAGGGCGGTATTCATAGTCATGACTCGAGTTGGAGGACTCCTCCAAAGTACGCTTTGAGGAGTCCTTTCCTCCTCGAGCTATTCATAGTTAAGCCTTAAGCCAAAGTCAAGGCCAGACTCATCCTCCAAGTCGAGGAAGGTCTCGAGGAAGCCTTAAGGAGGCCCGACGGCTCCTTAAGCTATTCATAGTCGCCACATTTCAAGGCGTCCTCGAACCGCTAAAGGCGTCCTCCAATGGCGGTATTCATAGACGACTTCGGAGCTGGAGTCGAGAAATTTGTAGGCCGAATCGAGATATTTCGAGTCGAGAAAGGGGCTTCGAGCTTCCTCAGCCCAAGGTAGGTGAAAAGGTACCTTGAGGAAAGATTTTGATGATATCTACCTACCTGTTATCACAAGCGTTGTCGTTATAAAATATTCTACGGATCTATTCTTCGGTTATTTCGTCCGAAAACATGGATTTCGAAGATATTGAAAGATTGGAGGAATTTGATGAGTATTTGTAGGAATCTTCGCGAGATCAGCGAAGGCCAAAATGTTACGTGCGGGATCAAGAAAACCCTTTGGAGGTAGGTGCTCAAAAGTTATGATAATAATGATAAACACGGTGAATGCCAGTAATTTTGTTATGTTCTTATTTGTATAGGTATTGGATGATCGAACATTTCGGAAGAAATTTCGTTTTACAAAAGAGACCGTGATAAACGTGCTGCTCCCGATTTTCTTCCTGCCCGAGAGTATTTCTGTGAACAGGAGAGAACAGAATCTATTTCTTCATCATCTAGGGCTGGGTACTTACGACTGAGTTACTTGCACCAAATTCTGGCATATGTTTCTTACATAACGAGTCGACAATATACTGAAATTTGGTCGATTCCGGTTCAGTGGAAGAAAAGTTATGACCGCCCGATATTTGATGATAGCTGATTTCAGTAGAAATGTCGAACATTTTCGCACTTCACAAAAAATTGACATCTTCAAATAGCTCTAAACTCTAGTGAATGTTCGAGCAACATGTACTCAACAATATACTAAAATATGGTGAGGGAATTTTGAATAAAAAGAAGTAATCGATCTTAGAAGTTGCCGAGCCATCTGTTTCAAAGCCGAGGTTCTGTAGTCATAAGCACTACAGAACGACATTTTCGCACTTTACAAAATAACGTCATCTTCAAATAACTCCAAACTCTAGTGAATGTTAGATCAACATATCTTCAACAATTTTCAAAATATGGTGGGTGGGAATTTCGAATAAAAAAAAGTAATCGACTATGTTCAACTCTTCATAGTACTGTACCTACCTTCCTTGTTGAAAGCACGTATTAATACCAATGGAAATTTGTTTCATATAGTTCTAAAGCCTTCATTTGTGTCACCCCATAGGGGGAAAAATAGAAATTGGTTTTTCTACTGATTTGAGAAGTATGAGGATGAGAAGTTCTGTTGTAACGGAATGACGCGGCCGCGGGACTCTGGAAGTGTTGCGAGTCAGTCTAGATGCGCTTTCAATCTATGGCCCGTTTCACTCAGGTGAAAAGCGCTTTGGTACTTTGTAAATTACAAAACAACGAACAAGCGCAAAGAAAAGGAGCACCAATATTAGTATAATATACTTATTGCATATAATACGCAACTTTGTGTTTGGTACTTTCCAATGAAATTAAAATCACTCGCGATTTTCTCCCAACACTTTTTTTTTCGACAAACGAGACTGCATCTGTTTTTTTTCCACAATCCTTATTTTCAATTTGAATTATTCTTCCTTCGGCGCATGAAGTCGGTCAAAAATGAAAAGGTAGCAAACACTATTTTATTGAAGAAGGAACGCGAACAACAGGAACTCTGATGGTCCAAATTCAAAGCCGAAAAACAACACCAACCATTCTGAAATAAACAACCGAACCTTCTCTATTGAAACCTTCACTGAGCTGTTACCTGAACAGGGCTGCCAATTCTTCCTCGACCGTCGTTTGGTAACTCGAGGTCTCCTCGAGTTGAGGATGAGCTGAGGTCGACCTCCAAATGCATTCTGTTCGTCTATGAATAGGGTGAGGAATCCTCGAGAAAAGATAAGTTGAAGGAAACCTTAACTCGAGTCGAGGAAATCCGCGCCTTGAGGAATGACTATGAATACCGCCCTTAACCTCTAAACCTGAGCATGCTGAGATCTCCTGTAAAATTTGTGTGGTGTCTGCTATCGAACATACCCCTAATACATTTTCAGTAATATGAGAAATAGATAGTTACATGTAATCAATATAGTTTCTAATAATTGGTTTTGACAATAAATAAACGCTTGAAAATAAGACATGAGTCAGATAGATACAGGTATCTCAAGTATTATTATTATTTCTTAGGTACAAAATCCTTTTGGTACCTCAATCAACACAGCTATTTTCATGGGATTTTTGTCGCTGTTGATACTGTTTCGCTCTACGTCTTTGTTATTTTCTCTTTCAACCCATTAACTTTCAAAGGTAGGGCATTTTTATTCCTGTCACCGAAGATTCAAAAAAGACAATTATACTACTCGACTTGAAAAATAACAGTTATTCTAGAGTCCTGTTTGTAACTCGACTACGGTGAAAGTACTAAATAATGCTATTTCAATGAGTTTTTATCTGCTTTTGCTGCTATTTCGCTCTTCGAAATTATTGTTTCTTCTATCCCACCAACGATTATACGATTGAATAACAACAACGATGGTATTCATTTGGTCTCAATTTCTTACTCACAAAAGTTTCCATGTTTGGTAGAGCCTGAGGCCTCAATCTGCACAATATTGTTCAAGAAGTTTTATATATCACAATAAACGAAGAATTCACGGTCCGGTGACTTCGATACAGAAATCCACTACGGACTATTCAGATATAAAAAAAAGTGAAGGATGGAAATAAGTCGGTGGATTTATCTTTTAGCTCTACTTACCCTCCTGCAGTAAACTTTTATCACCTCGTTACTCCCTGTTAGTTCTAATCTAGGGTATTTTACACGCGACTATTTGCATTACTGGGCTAGAAACGTTTAGATAAGCCTCCATGTCCCCCAGATGTTTTTATCTCGAAGCATTTTTCCGGCAGAAGCCCTGTCGACCTATTTACGATGGTGCAGGGCGGTGCTGGGAAGCTCAGTTAGACTTGAACAGAAGGTCCACAGTTGTACTCAGAATTTAAGTGGAATCTATTGGACGGAATAGGTCATTTGAATTTCGTTTCAAATAGGTGTAACTCATACAATAAAATATCTGTCAGTTCTCTAATATCTTTCATAATAAATAACTATCGCTATGATCAATCAGCATGCACATTTCCACCGTATCACATTTTCAAAACGTCCAACGAATCAAAATATTCAAGTTATCGATAAGTTCGATGTATCAATATGTCCAAGGTTGAAATTCTCCAGGATGCCAAAATGTCCAGTATATCAAAAAGTCCAACGTGTCCAAGTGTCCAACGCATCGAGGTGTCTAACGAATCAATACGTCAAAGTTATCGAAATTCCAACGTATCAAAATGTCCAACTTATCAAAGAGTTCAGTTACCTATGCACAATGTCTAACGATTCAAAGTTTTCATGAATTCAAATTACCTAACGCATCAAATTTTCCAATATATCAAAAAGTCCAACAAATAATAATGTCCAAGGTATTAAAACGCCCAGAGTATCAAAATTTCACTCATCAAACACCTCAGAAAGATCCATATCAAAATGTTTAACGAATTCAAATATCCAACTTATCAAAATGTCCAAGGAATCACTAAGACCAAGGTATCAAATTGTCCAACTTATTAAAATGTCCAACTTATCAAAAAAGGTCGGTATACAAAAATGTCTTGACGATTTAAAGTTTCCAATGTATTAAAAATCCAACGTATATAATTTTCCTGTATAACAAAAAGTCCAACGTATCAAGCTGTCCCATGTATTAAACTATCCAAATGTCCAGCGAACCCAATGTATCAAAATGTCCAACGTATCAAAATATTCAACATAACAAAAAGTTCAACGTGTCAAAATGTCCAACAAATCAAAGTGTCCAACGAATCAACACGTCAAAGATATCGAAATTCCCAACGTATCAAGATATCCAACTTATCAAAAAGTGCAGTTATCCGAAATGTCAAACGATTCAAATTTTTCATGAATTCAGATACCTAACGTATCAAATTTTCCAATGTATCAAAAAGTCCAACAAATCATAATGTCCAAGGCATTAAAACGCCCAGAGTATCAAAATGTTATTCATCAAACACCTCAGAAAGTTCCATATTAAAATGTCCAACTTATCAAAAAGTTCGGAATACCAAAATGTCATAACGATTCAAAGTTTCCAATGTATTACAAAGTCAACGGGTCTAATTTTCCAATATACCAAAAAGTCCAACGTATCAAGTTCCTACCAACTGTCCTACGTATTAAACTATCCAATGAATCCAAATGTCTTGCGAACCCAATGTACCAAATGTCCAACATATCAAATTGTCCAATATATCGAAAAGTCCAACGTATTGAAATTTATAACGTACTAGGTATACTATCCAATGTTTCAAAATGTCCAACGTACCAAAACATGCAACACAGTTAAACTCTCTAAGAAAATGGTTAACTAGAGCATAATCGCATCTATTGGACGGTGTACACCCTCCTCTACTCATCTTCAATAGGTAGTTCAGGTGTAGCCTACCTGAAGCACACTTTTACAACCTATCTCTTCTCTGCATCTTTGATTTGGCTCGTGAGAACGAGCGATGAATTAAATTGGTAAAAGAAGTGTTGATGTGATGTCGTAGCTGATAATCCCTTAAAAATAATCTTCACGGAGAGTTGAAAACGAATTTAGGAGATTTACAGCCAGTAATGAGCCATTGAGAATAAAGATCGAGCGTTAGGGGACTGAGGGGGATCTCCTGGGACGGTTCCAACTTTCGCATTCGACGCCTTTGGCACTTTCCTCTTTCCTTTATGACTTTTCGAGGTGAGAAAACTAGATGAAGATCTCACAATACTTATTTTAAACGAAGAGATTTACTCGTAATTGCTGTATGACTGTGACGATCAATTGAACCGTTCTTTTCATCTATTAATTTTGGTTTATTATTTTCAATAGGTTTTCTTTCGATTCCTTTGGAATCGACCAAGAAAAATCTTTTTTAACACGCCCTCAAAATTTGATGGTTTACGTTTCAAGGTACGTAGAATCCAAAAATCGAATAAAAATTTGGCCGTCCCTCCGCCGTACGCGGCACGCGGCACTTTTGCCACTTAGCATTGACCGATTTTGATGAAATTCTATTTTGAAAACGCCCTAACTCAGAAAATTTTAATATAAAGGTATTGTTTTTCCTTCAATATAAGATTCTTTAGAATTTTTAGAATTTTTTGAGACCACCCGGAGCTCTGTAGGACAAACCGTTCGCTCACTACGAAAATTTAAAGTTTGGACGTACCATAAATCAGAAACACGAGTGTAAATCGCAAGAGAGGCCCAATCTCCGTTCAAATTAAAGCTGACCGAAATGCGATCGATGTTTTTCTTCACGTTGGATGGTTGGTGGCTTTGCAGACGAGTGATCAATATAGAAAAATTGAAAATAATAAACCATTGTGTAATAATTTGCAGCGTTTTTGTTTTATGAACAAAGTTTTGTTTCCTCACTACCGGTGATAGAAATGCTTACAGTATCCTCCCAGGTTCACCAGTTCATCAGTATAAAAATATTATACTGATGAACTGGTGAACCCGGGAGAATACTGTAAGCATTTCTATCACCGGTAGTGAGGAAAAACAAATTTGATCATAACACGAAAATTAATCATGATCATTATTATGATGAATAATATATATTATATGTTATTCATCATAATAATATCAGTATAAACAGCGCACTATATCTTACTCACTTAATCTATGTGACCATTTATGGTGATTCAGTTGCCACAATTAGTGTCGATGTGTGAGCTCGATTTCAACTTGCTAAACATTGAGAAGCGACGTTCACCTAAGATTTGACGGGGTAAATTTGATGTTGTTTGAGAGGGTGAAAGAAGCCTCACTCGTATTCACTCATAAATATTTGATTTACGTGATATCCCAAGTTTTAGAGGAACTAATAAACCAACTTCGGTAATAGAATTAAAAAAGAAATGACCGAGTCATCCAGAAGCACCAGAAGGTATCAAATCAGAAATAATAGCATCACTTTTTATGTTATATTAAATTATAGCTTTCGATTTTGACTGATTTCTCTTTTGGTCCAAGTACTGGTCTAATTCCACCCTCCGAGCTCATGCAGACATCCAGATAAGTTTCCATTTGAGTGGTGGTTTGGCCGAGTAATCGATCCTGCCAAAGAAATAGTATAGCAGCTGCTGTAAGCGATCTGCAATGAGGTTGTAGGAACTGGGTCGGAGGTCCACGGAAAGGTAATTATAAAAATTGGCAAGTGAATTGGTACGAGGGCATCCCGTTCTGGATTAAAAGGAAATCACTCCCTTTCAACTATCGTTACTTTCTGGTATATGGTTAGAAAGACAGCAACTATGATTCTATACAGTATAGCTTAGACGGGGTTCAACTAATAATTTGACCTGGAGGATGGAAGGGACTTAGAACATTACAATGAGCTCTTTCTGATGGAATAACCGTGCTTTTCTTTTCATTTTTCTTCATTTCCTTCGAAATTTTGATGTAACAGTCGTCAAATGTCGCATCATGCAACATGGCATGGCGGCTCACAGGAATATCATCCACTCTTCTCAATACTGACGATCGGTGGTTGTTGACCCTGAGGTTCAGCTGTGTCTCGGCCTTCCCGATAATTTATATAAACCATTACATAGTGAAGACTGAATTTCATAGAGGACCATCTAAATACGAATCTGTAACATCCCTGAAAATATCATTGAAATCGGATGGAAAATGTAGAAGTCATGGCCGTTGCAAGGAATTCACGTTTGCGCATGCGCAGTCGCTTCTATCAGTCCGGGGATGATGATTTTTATAGGGGACCGTCTACACACCAACCCACACAATCCCTGAAAATTTCATAGAAATGGGACAATAACTTCGTATAGTTATGCCCGTTACAAGGATTTCATGACAGACACACAGACAGACAGACACGTAACCAAAATTGTTCAGAAAGGTCTAAAACGCAAAACGTGAATGGAAGTTTTGATTTTGGAGATTTTTGACATTTTATGTCTTTACTATGGCACATAAATGATAAATCGTCACGCGGGGATCGTCACGCGGGGAGCGTTACGAGGGGAGCGTTACGCGGAAATTTCTGATGATTCTCACGTACAACCAATCGTTCCTAGGGAAAACTAACTTCCTCATTTTCTACCCCACAAAAATCGTTCACCATTCATTGGAAAGCTCTCAATTTATTAAACATAAGACATAAAATGTCTCTCGTGGTTGCGTACTTGTACGAAAGCTGTATCCACCGTTTGTGGTTTTGACATTTTCAATCGCAAATTGAACTACGAGAACCCATATTTTTTCAAGATGCAAGAACAGTAAAAACTGCGCTAGAATCTCAGCTTTCCAATGGTATAATTAAAGAATATTTTACAACCAAATTTAGGGGAGGAATTCGTATTTTTTTTTTTTTTTTCCATCTTTGAAAAGTGAAAACAAAGCTTCCGCTACCTTGGTAGACTCGGAAGCAAAAAGTTAGCATTGCGTCTGCTGGCTCCATCTGTCTCGAGTCGTGACGATCTCATACTGTATGAATAGAATTTTCAAATTGTGACGTCCGAGTGGAATCTCACAATCGTAGTTGATCAAACGCCAATCGCAGGATCGGGAGCCGTCCGAATCAAAACCTCATCAACCCGCGAAATATCCGGAACCGCCTCGCCGACGGGGCGTGATCGTGATCAGCCGTTGATTGAGGAGGAAGTGTAAACTTATTGGGGGCTCACGAGGGGGGGGGGGGGCTGTCCAATATCCTTTGCCAAGGCCAGGGGCCTGAAGGGTGGAGGCCAGGATCGAGAGGGACCAGGAGTCTCGGGAGGGCCAGGGGTGACCGCGAGGGCTCTAATTAGACTCAATCCGAGGGGTCCCACTTCCTACGGCCGGTGGCCACTCCAAATATTTGCGAATCCCTTCCCGGAGTCTCTCCTCCGAAATGGAACAGACGGAGCTCCTCTTCATCACAACCTTAGCAACAAGTATCACAGGATCTCAGCCCCCATAGCGAACTCATCTGGCGAGACATCACACAACTTTCCTCACCGTTCAGAAGTCCCATTCTTCTATCATGAGTGAATAAGCGAATTGCATTATTAGGTATGTAATTAACTAATTTTCGAAAAATTTTGAACTAAGATATTGATTGATCGCCACAGAAAGTGATCTACGGTAATTTTAGTGTGTTTCAATTATTCTGACGAACAACTTTTAAAAATGATGCGGAGTTTTGGTATGAAAAATAAAAACGTCAAAGTGCCTATTGGTATTTTAGAATTGTATACAGCTTGAAATGAAATGTAGTACTCAGGTATATAAATTGTAAATCCCCTACGTAAGGAGCTCTTTCGCACTAATAATGGTAGGTAACTACTTAAAATGGTGATATGAATTCGGTGAATAAAATAAATTGTTCTTTGAAGGTAGGTATGTTGAAGGATCTTCGAGGGGTTTTCGGGGTTGAAACTCTCGTCGAATGTGTGATGATGCTCATGAATAAGACACCATAAATCCTGACCCTAATTTCTGTGGCAGGTAGATGAAGGGCGTGTAGAAGGTGAGATGGACCTCACTCACCAGGATCCGCGTCCAGCCAACAGCAAATTGGCGTAGATGATGCCAATCCAGAGGCGCGTCCGCCTATTAGGAAGACCAAGTGAATTTTGGGTTTCACTGGTTTAAATTTCCGAACAATACACCGACTTTGGAAGGTGAAATGGGGAATTTGCCTCACATTTTTTTTTCGAATGAGGGTTTATTTTTATGGAATAAAACCATACTGAGCTGCTCGAAAACGCATCCAAAAAATTTAGAGAATTTAAGGAAGATGGAAATTTTAAATGTGGTGGCAATGTGTAAGAGGCAGCCATGTTTGAAACGTAACGGATATGCTACCAATCTGACTTCAAAGGAGGTTCTGTGGCGCTTACCACAGAAGTGGAACATACACGAACTTTTAGCTTCCGAGTAGTGCGCACAAGAGTGCGCCGCGAACTGGTAGGAAGAACCCAGACACAAAAGTGACCAAAAGAAACAATATTACTCACTTTTTTTCAATACGAATCTACCTACTAGTTTATCAAGCATTATTAGTCTTCATCTTCTCTTATTTAGTTTCAAGATTTGAATCACATTATTCGAGTAGCCATTTCACTGGATCGTTTTGTGTGGCGGTGCTAGAACTCTGTCTGTTGTCGGAGTTGTTTTCGCGTCGTTTTTTTTCTCGTACGACGTCAACAATATTCCTCGATTTTCGCGGTGTTTTGTAACAGAGGTTCACTTGTTTAGTCATTTTCTCCTACGGTAATTTTTTCCCCTTGGTTATTCCTAGTGTTAAACGTTATTCTAGGGCCCTATTATAGGATTTGACTTGAAATTCCAGAATCTAAAATTGAGGCAAATTCCCCATTGCCGAATATAAATTTCACGGGAGAAAAAGTTGAGAAAATCATCGAAGCAGAGAATATTGGTTGATGAGGCTTTTGGAAAACGGGCAGATGGTGAAGAAACGCAATCGAAGCAGGAACTGAAGAGAGGCGCGTCGCGACGCAACCAGTGACGACGGAGTGGGGCGTCGATGGCTGCAGGATTGAGGATTGAGAGTTCGGGGATCCACTTCACCTAGTCACTCCCGAAATAATAGAAACAAAACTACACTAGACAAAATAGAACAAATAGCTACTGCCTACTTGTTGGCCTAAACAGATATTGTCTTAACATTTTATGGTAAAATAATGTCCTCAAAATTCAAAATTTCTCCCAGCAGTTTTAGTTTTGAGTGTAAGAATGTGTTCGTGTGTGTCAGTCGGTCTGCGTGTCCGCAAATCCTTGTAAAGAACAAACCTATACAAAGTTACAGTCCGATTTTGATGAATAATTCCTAATTTTCAGGAATTGATTGGGTTGAGGTGTAGATGATCTTTCATGAATGCATTTACTAAAGTAATGCAAAAATATTAATAGAAATTGTTTGAACTCCCCACCGCTTTACGAACAATAATTTCAAATCAGCCAGAAGATTGTACCTACAAAGTACATAATAGATAATATGCCTGGATTGGGAATTGTAACGGATGATAATGGAACAGTCAGTGTATAAAAATTTACAAACTTGAAGAGAATTTCAAATGCTGTTGAAATTCATAATGCAAGTTACATAGGTGGTTTGGTAGTTCCTTCCATACAATATTCTTCATATCGTGTACCAAGTTTTCAAATTTAGTGCACATTTGATTTCCAGTTCCTAATAGTCGTTATATAATTATTGTAATGTCCCATTTACTAGTATATGTTAGTTCTCCAATAAAGGATCTATCTCATCGCGCAGGTAGGTGAGTGAGGTACGGGGGTAAAACACGTCATCTGACGTCACCATCCTCCACTCTCCCTTTACCTTATTAAAGTACTATAAAAGGAGGACTCAGAGTTTACCCTTCATGCATTCGTCTACAACAATATGACTTGATTATTTCTCGCTCTCCTTCGTCACATCATGGAAGCCCAAGTTCCTCGGAGTTACTGGTAGCTCACCGCGCCGGCCTCTGCTCCCATTTCATCTAGGAGTTGTCTTCCCCAAATAGCCACTAGGTAAATGTACCAACTCCCTCCGGTCTGCGGCTATCGCGCCGAGGAACGCGGCTGAGCTAAATCTTCATGCACTCCTGCAAACGGTTGGCGGAAATGCGGCGGGCAGAAAGTGCATCTCCATCCCGCATCCTTGTTGAGTAGGGTCCAATAAAAAACATCAAGCCACCGAGAAGACCATCGCCTTCACTCAACAACACGCTGACATAACAATTAGGATCACCCGCACAAATTTTTATAGAACAACACAAAAATTCAAAGTTTATTAAGTAAACGCTTGGCCGGGTAATGATGTGAAGGTATAATAACCCGCACATTCTCTCCTGGACTCTCCAAAGTAGTGACTGTCGTGAATTCGTGACAAAGTAAATTTCATAAACAAAGAAAGAAATGAAAGTAGAAATGCCGGTTTTTTTTTAAATTCGCTATTATATTCCTATTCTTAGTGGAACAAGAAAAATCAGATAAGGTCATTGTACGAACTGGACACTCGAGTTATTAATGATCGAATATCTATGACTAACTGTAATAAATCACGTAAGTAAATATCAATGATGTTCACATGCGTTGCTAAGTAGCATGGATCCCGAGCACAACTACTGCAGGATGATGCTACCTACTACTTACACCACCTAGCGATGCTACAGTCATTAAGTCTACAAAACTCATAATTATGATCTACAGTGATGTAGCAAGAAAAAAATATAATAACGTTAATCTAACGATCCGTACTTTACTTCTGTAACCACTGTTGAGGTGGTTCCAGTTTATTTGCCGGTCGTCCTCAGATCACAACCTTCCTATTAAAATCGCGTGAGTCAGAATCTCGAAGAATCCGGTTTTTTTCTCTTCTGAGAGTGAGAGAGTGAGAGCCGGTTCGCCAATCACCGCGTTCTTTACGGGCCTGAGTACCGAAATGACTCAGACCTGCTTATCGCAGCCTCTCAATTTACGGGTTGATGGAAGTGAGACGTTGATTCCATTTGAGGTTATCTCAATTCGAATGTGTCCTGAGAGGTTTGAAATTTCGGAAAGGTCTCCCTGCCGCTTCTAAATGCAAATCCGGATTAATCTAATTGACCGTCTTAATTTTTTTGTGGCGAGAACGACTTTTGTTGAAATGCTTCCTCGCAAAAAACAACAGAAGTCGTTTCAAGAAATTTTCAAAATGGAGCCTGATTTAAAACCATGAGTTATACTTCAGATAATAGTCATTGAATGAGATGGCGAGGAGGATAAGACACCTAATTCGTTTTTCGAAATGATGATGCCAGGTAAGAAGCGTATTGGTGGTTTTCATGATACGCTTCGAATACTCGAATTTACCAGTGCTTGCAATGTTGATCAATCAAATTCTCGGAAAAAAACTTTCTAAGTTTATAACAAAATATAATAAGTAGGTACTTAAGTGGGTTTTCAAAAACCTCAGAAAAAAGAAATATTTTTTTAACTAAAAATTTTTTTTTTTCATTATTTTTATAAATATTTTTTATTATCATTAGGTATTTAATTATTTTTTATTTTTCATTTTTTTAATTTTTTAATTCTAATGTTTTTATTTTTTTTATTTTAATTTTTTTTTAAGAAATATTTTTTTATTTTTTTTATTCGCGTCTTAACTATATTGATACATTCAGCCTTATGATAAATCATAATTAAATTAGCTGATTTATGAAACTATAAAATGATGTTCATCTACAGGAAAATATAAATAGTAACTTCACACTTTGTGGTTGATGTCGTGGAGATACCTGTAGAGACCTGTCCAGTTTTCTGATGTCAGTAGGGTGTCCAGGTTGAAGGAGGCTTGAACTTGGGGTGGGATTTTGTGCATCATCTCCTGTCTTTGGTCTTCGTATGAAGGGCATATGAGAAATATATGTTCCATAGTCCCTTTGCCGTCGCCGCACTCGTCACAGTTATTGCTTTCCACCACGTTCAGTTTGAAAAGTATGCTTTGCATATCGCGTGGCCTGTTCTTAGTCTCATCATGGATCTCAGGAAATGAGTGGTTGCTGTAGGAGGTGCTGTTCTATACCAACTTTTAAAAAGAAATATACAGGGTGTAAGCCTAACTGGTCTGCCATACTGTACGAATCGATTCTACTACTAGGTAATTTGCAACAAAAGTTCCTCTTAGAATTTTTTTTTTGAGGCTTAAATTAGAGAATTTTAGAGAGAGAATTGACTACCCGACCGTTATCAACCGTGACCGTTATTTTAATTAAATATTGAAAATGATTAATCGAGAGAGACTGTCCTGGGTATTTAGTGGTGAATCAAATAACTCATATAATTAAGGACTTGCTCAGGTTGGGATATTGTAGTAAATCGAGGTGAAAAACGACTTGAAATGCGGCACCGCCGAGGTTGGCTATTGTCTTCCCTATCAGCTGAGTTGTTACACCGACGTGGGTGACCTCTTCTGACGTCATCGTCTCCACGAAAGTCGTGCAGCTCGAGTCGGCTGAAAACAGGTCGTGGCTCGCTGCGCTGTTTCTAGAAATGAAATCATTACCGTCCATTAGCATCAGCGATTCCAGGATAAGATCTTACATCGATCCTTTGTTTTGTATTTCACCACTTCTCATCGTGATACGACTGTATAATCAAGCGATCACCTTTTCTCGTAGATTCGTCTGTCTTGGGAGTTTCTTACAACAACGAAAGCTAGAGCAATGAGTCGTTTCAAGTGCGAATCACAGAGTAAAGAGGAGTCTTATTTGCACAGCATAACATACCTACATACCAACATATGAAATGAATAGAGTATGTTTCGATGATGCTTCCATATTCATGTACTACTCGTCTCCACAAACTCATAGAGTAACCACTCGGTTATTGCATTCTTCATTTACAACGAATATAGCAGGTTTTAATTATTTACATAACTTGCTTATACATCTATAAGCGCAGGGGCAAAAACTCAAAAAGACGTGCCTAAATTTGAAATTCTAAAGGATTTTATAAATTAATTAGTGCACGGGACTAATAGAGAATTGAAAAACTGAAATATTGCCACCGGAATCATCATAATCGAATAATAATTGCCAACGAAAAACGCTGCAAATCATTGCTCAAAGGTTTATTATTTTCTGTATAGATCACCCTTCTGTATAGATCACTGGTTCTCCATCAATAGCACCTACTACCATCTGTATTCTCCCTTGACCTTCCCTCTCAAATTTCAGCTTCCTGCGTTCAATAGGATTGAAAATGGCTTCGGAGCTCACTCAGCTGATCAGTGATCTGAAGAGTGAAGAAGCCTTTGAGCAATGATTTGCAGCGTTTTTTACCCACCAACATTTTTTTACCTACCAACTTCTTTTTACCTACCAGCTAGGTACTACCTACCACACCATACCGCCTTCACACCTTCACAATCAAGTTTATTAGAATGAACTAAACGCTTCACACTCGATTGGAAAAATAAAAGCTTCATATGGAAATTTGATTACTGGTTACGCAGAAGGCAAAACTGTATACAAATCGAAGAAATGAACAGCGATCGCATTTTAGTCCGATAAAATTTGAATGGAGATTAGACCTCTTTTGCGATTCACACTCATGATTCTGTTTTATCGAAGGAAAACCTTCAAGTACTCGTAGGGACCGAACGGTTTGTCCTACAGAGCTCCGGGTGGTCTCAAAATTTTTTTAAAATTCAATACTATTTAAAATTGGTGAAAAAACGATACCTTTATTTCGAGAGTTTTCGAGCTAGGGCACTCTTGAAAATTTCAACCCTTAATTTTCACCCCTTAGAAGTGACTGACATCAACCAAAAGCTTCGCGGCACAACTAGACACCAAATGGAGCCCATATACCAAATATGAACCAAATCGGTCCAGTGTTGCTAAGAAAAGTGCCGCGTACGGCGTACGGCGGACGGACAGAAATTTTTTTATTCGATTTTCGTATTCTACGTACCTTGAAACGTAAAACATCAAATTTTGAGGGGGGGTTAAAATTTTTTTTCCTTCTCGATTCCAAAGGCTTATTATTGAAAATAATAAACCAAAATGGGTAGAACTACTTACTGAATAAACGGGTTTTCCAATATTTTCCCCATATTTCTCCGGTGATTAGGGGAGAGTGGGGACAGTTTTTGGTTTATTATTTTCAATAATGACCCTTTGGAATCGACCAAGAAAAACATTTTTTTAACACCCCCACAAAATTTGATGGTTTACGTTTCAAGGTGCGTAGAATCCATAAATCGAATAAAAATTTGGACGTCCGTCCGCCGTACGCGGCACTTTCCCCACTTAGCATTGACCGATTTTGATGAAATTTGGTATGTAGGCTCCATTTGGGGTTTAGTTGTGCGCCGAAGATTTTGGTTAATTTAGGTCAGTTCTAAGGGTTCCAAAATGAATTTTGAAATTTTGAAAACGCCCTAACTCAAAAAAATTTTATGTAGAGGTATTGTTTTCCCTTCGATTTAAGATTCTATAGGATTTTTAGAATTTTTTGAGACCACGCGGAGCTCTGTAGGACAAACCGTTCGCTCCCTATGAGAATTCAAGGGTTTTACGTACGATAAATCAGAAACACGAGTGTGAATAGCAAAAGAGGCCTAATCGTTCAAATTTAAGCTGACCGAAATGCGATCGATGTTTTTCTTCATGTTGGATGGTTGGTGGCTTTGCAGACGAGTGAGCAATATTGAAAAATAATAAAACATTGTGTAATAATTTGCAGCGTTTTTTTTCAAATTGCTGTACTAAACCCCCCTTAGAGTTTAAAAAACCTGTTTTAGTGTGATTTGATTCGGGTGGATATAAACTCACTTGATTAAGACAAAACATACCCTCATGTAATTCCTATTAAACAAAAACGACGATTTTCCAAGAATGGAATTTTGTCCAATGTGACCCACTTGTTGGGACACTCGGGACAAGGTGGTGGGACACTTCTGACTTGTGGGGGGACAGTACCTTTCACCTTTTATGACTTATGGAACCCTCACAACTTAGCTCCTCACCAGTTTCGTCCAATTTATAAATCTGATGAGGCTCAAACGCATAACATTTCAACAACTCTTCCAGTTTGTCATGAAACAATTTGACATTTGATCGATTAAAGTTGGTTGCTTCTAGCTTTCCGATTGATAATGATGGACGCCGTCACAAGCGGTTGGATTCTGGTCGGGACACACAGGACAGTCTGTCCAAAGTGTCCGTCTCAATGCAGATCGAAGGTATAATGGCATAAACATCGAATTTCCTTCTCTTTAGACGCCAAAAGTGATTCAAATTCTTCTCTTGGAGTCAGCAATCACGTTGCACTACTGTAACAGTCCACAAATTGCTTTTAAAATGACTAAATCGATCGGAAACGAAGGAACTAAATTACATCAACACAGTGCAAAATACGAAAAACAACTGATAACAAGGAGACCTTCTTATTATCACTTGCAGTCGCCCTACTTCTTCTTCTTCGTCTTCTACTATTGGAAGGTAGTGGGGCAGTCCCCTCTAGTGCCCTCAGCAGGGAACTCCTGGGTTACTCCGTACTCTATCTCAGTCTGTTGTTACCTGTTAGGTATACCTTGTGTGTAAAAATAAATGTAAAACATTGAAATCTTCCTCGTCTTTTCTGAATCTCTCCAGAGACATCCTTTATCTACATCTACTTGAGTGGATCAAGAACTTTCTTTCTGGTGGTAACCTACCCTTTATAGAACTGTACAGTGTGTCCCACAGTCCAAACTGTACCCACTCTCCCCTATTGTTCGATTTTGATGATTCCGGCGGGAATCTTTCAGATTTTCAATTGCCTAAGTCCGTGCACTAATGAATTTCTGAAATCCTTTAAAATTTCAAATTTAGGTACAACTTTTTAAGTTTGTGCCTTCAATTTCTTGAAATACTGACCCGGAACGAGGAACGAACGGCGACCCACTGAGACTCCCTTAATACTACTGAATGCACCGGATCATCTATACAATCGGGTTATGGATACGAGGAAGCTATGCGCCACACCCACTTGGCAGACTTTTTTAAAGAAAAAAACACTCAAGTATTGATTTTCTGAAGAATAACTGAAGTCGTATAAGTTTCCATAACTCCAGGATTTTTGAGTGGAACATTGTTATCGTATCAAAATTTGCAGAAGACTGAGTAGCAAGAATCAAGGGTACGAAAACAACTATGTCATCATTTTGGATGTTTCTGCAGAAAAATAGGGTATCAGCGAATGATAACAGCAGCCTAGCAGTCGAAGAGCGGCGTTATTTACTCACAAAACTGAAGGAGGAGGTTGCGCCGGTGCTGCGAGGGAGGTTCGCGTCAGCGGATGGTGCGAGAGTAGCCGAGGAGGCCGACGGGTTCGGCAGAGCAAACAAACTCCCACGGCTGACCCCGAGCTGATGGGGGTCCCGAGCGGTTTTCCCCTTGAACAAACACCCCCGTGTATGTGTGTGTCGGGGGAGGAGCGGTGTGTGCGTATGTTCGGGCGGAGAAAGAGAACGTATGTTCGAGAAGGCGTACGAGGAGAAATTGATGGCGGGCGTGTTGGACTGTGTGCGTAGCCGGCGAGAGTGTGAGGATTCCGCCACAATCAAGAAAACGGAAGGAGGGCTCGAGAGAAAATGGGGTTACGGATAACTTGTTGAACGCAATACGCGCCCTTCGGAATACACGCATCGCGCCTTATTACCTCCAACTGTACACACGATCACCCCCGAACACAAATGAGCCAATCGGAAGGTCTCCCGCAGTGGTTCAGTTCGGTGGCAGCACATGGATTTCCTCCAGGCCCGCCACAAGTCTAGTCGGCCAATGATAGGTCAGGAATTTACACACAGAACCGGTGTTATTCAGACATGGTCGGTAAAGTCAGTAAATTTGAGGGAGTATTGAGAGATACATTTGATGCACGATAGTGCCCGATGTGTACTTCTGTGCAGGGTATCTACACTCAAGTGAGGCTTGACTTCAATGTACAATTTACTAGGTATTTCTAACAAAAACGCTGCTAATCAATGCTCAAAGGTTTATTATTTTCTGTATTGATCACCCTTCTGTATAGATCTCTCCCTACCAACCGTAGGTAACTACTACCTACTAGGGTATTTTTGAAAATTTCAACCCCAACCACCAACCAAATGGAAATGAAGGGTTGAAATTTTCAAAAATGCCCTAGTAGGTAGTAGGTACCTACGGTTGGTAGGGAGGGATCTATACAGAAGGGTGATCAATACAGAAAATAATAAACCTTTGAGCATTGATTAGCAGCGTTTTTTGGTTTATTACTTTCAATAATGACCCTTTGGAATCGACCAAGAAAAATTTTTTTTTAACACCCCCTCAAAATTTGATGGTTTACGTTTCAAGGTACGTAGAATCCAAAAATCGAATAAAAATTTGGCCGTCCGTCCGCCGTACGTGGCACTTTCCCCACTTAGCATTGACCGATTTGGATGAAATTTGGTATGTAGGCTCCATTTGGGGTCTAGTTGTCCCCCTAAGATTTTGGTTGATGTAAGTTACGTCTAAGGGTTCCAAAATGAATTTTGAAATTTTGAAAACGCCCTAACTCAAAAAATTTCGATATAAAGGTATTGTCATTCCTTCAATTTAAGATTCTATAAAAATTTTTGAGACCACCCGGAGCTCTGTAGGACAAACCATTCGCTCTCTACGAGAAGTTAAGGTTTGGACGTACGATAAATCAGAAACACGAGTGTGAATCGCAAAAGAGGCCTGATCTTTGTTCAAATTATAGCTGACCGAAATACGATCGATGTTTCCTTCATGTTGGATGGTTGGTGGCTTTGCAGACGAGTGATCTATAGAAAAACGGAGGATACAGCTTTCGTACAAGTACGCAACCACGAGAGACATTTCATGTCTTATGTTTAATAAATTGAGAGCTTTCCAATGAGTGGTGAACGATTTTTGTGGGGTGGAAAATGAGGAAGTTAATTTTCCCTAGGAACGATTGGTTGTACGTGAAAATCATCAGAAATTTCCGCGTAACGCTCCCCGCGTGACGATTTTTCATTTATGTGCCATAGTAAAGACATAAAATGTCAAAATAATAAACCATTGTGTGATAATTTGCAGCGTTTTTACCTACCAACCATTGACAGGTACTACCTACCACACCATACCGCCTTCACACCTCCACAATCAAGTTTATTAGAAAGAACTAAACGCTTCACACTCGATTCGAAAAATACAGAGATATGAAAATTTGATTACTGGTTACGCAGAAAGCAAAACTGTATACAAATCGAAGAAATGAACAGCGATCGCATTAGGAGCCCTGCCACCCTCACATCCTAGATGCTCCTGATCGCATTTTAGTCAGATAAAATTTGAACGGAGATTAGACCTCTTTTGTGATTCACACTCGTGATTCTGTTTTATCGATGGAAAACCCTTGAGTACTCGTAGGGACCGAACGGATTGTCCTGCAGAGCTCCGGGTGGTAAAGATTTTTTCAAATTCAATAATATTTAAATTTGTGAAAAAACGATACCTTTATTTCTAGAGTTTTTGAGCTAGGGCACTCTTGAAAATTTCAACCCTCAATTTTCACCCCTTAGATGTAACTGACATCAACCAAAAGCTTCGCGGCACAACTAGACCCCAATGGAGCCCATTTACCAAATTTGAACCAAATCGGTCCAGGGTTGCTAAGAAAAATGCCGCTTACGGCGTACGGCGGTAATTTTTTATTCGATTTTCGGATTCTACGTACCTTGAAACGTAAAACATCAAATCTTGAGGGGGGTTAAATTTTTTTTCCTTGCTCGATTCCAAAGGCTTATTATTGAAAATAATAAACCGAAATGTCTCCTAGCAGGTGTTAATTATTTACATAACTTGCTTATACATGTATAAGCGCAGGGGCAAAAACTCAAAAAAAGTGTGCCTAATGAATATGTTTTTCAATACCTGAAAAACTGAAATTGCCGCCGGAATCATCAAAATCGGACAATAATTGACAGAGAAATATGGGAAAAACCGTCGATTCAGCAAATTTAGGTACAACTTTAAAAGTTTGAGTCCCTGCTATTTAGGGAAATACTGACCCGGAACGAGGAACGAACGGCGACCGACTGAGACCGCCTTTAGTAGATAGCATCTAGGGGGTCCAGGGGGGCTTGCCACTCGAAATAGAGGAAGGGCGGGTAAAACCGGGTACCTAATTTTTTTTCATTATTATGAAATGGTTGTAATTGTACACAACTAGACTGTTGAGTCCTGTTCCGGATACGAAGAAATTCGGTCTAACTTTTTCCAAAATTCAAATTTTTTACGAAATCCCAAAATTGCTATTTTTTAGGGAGGGGTGGGTAAAACCGGGTACCTTTAATAAAAGTCAAAAATATGACCAAAGAAAATTCTATTATGTAAAAATCATCAAAAAATGAGGAATTAAATTCTTCAAATTTGGGGAAATGTGACAAAAAATCACTTCATATGAATTTGTGGAACGATATCAGTGCAGAAGGCGCAAACAGACGGTTTGCCTTCGTCGGGGTCGAATCCAGAGCAGCTGTCGTGTGCTGTTTCGCTGCAAACGGAGCAAATTGACCAACTGTCACCCAGGGCCATTTCGGAGATGTGCTGGTTGCAGTGCACGCAGGAATCAGCATTGTCATCGTCGTTGTCGTCGGTTGAAATAATGAAAACTAAAAGAAGGGCATTCATTGAGTTGATGATGGGGTCATACCGGGTACCCGATTTAACCCCGTCCTTTGGTACCCGGTATGACCCCACTGATGGTCTTCTACCAATATGGCCGCCACCACAAAAGGAAAACGTTCCTATGCACTGCAATTAAAGTAAAATGAAGTTTAATGATATCTCAACACATTCTGACACTTACCGTGGGAATTCCCGATGACCGGACCAATGTGGGTAAAAGTGAAAAACGGCTCTCGATAATTTTCAATTACAGCTATCGGAAAAATATTCGCACAAACGTAATCGACGGCCTTCTTTGATGTGGTCTAACAGTGCACTGCTCCACGAGGTGTGGGGATTAACATATTATTGACAGGCGGCAGGTAGCAGCACATACAGGGGTGATAAGTAGGTACCCGGTATGACCCCAGTACCCGGTTTTACCCGCCCTTCCCTTACTAACTAAATTACAATGAGCAGGAGAAAGTAAGTTAAAAATGTATGTTTTATCGCTTTCTGGTTGATATTTAGCTACACATTATGTTCACCTCCATAACATGAGAAACTACTGTATTCCAGATTTCAACGAGGGCTTCAATTTGAACAGATTTCATCGACGGTGCTTCCCCTCTTCCGATTTTAAGTTCAATTCTGATATGTTACAGTGCAGATTCTTCATTCTTCAGGTCTTCTGTGCTCCACCCCATCATAATCCATCAGGGCTCTCCACCTCCCTAGGGCTCCGGCGCTGCTCAAATATTGAGGGAGCGGTCGTCATCCGCTCTTAACCCAGTTTTCCGGGCATTTTCCGGCTCAAAATCCACCGCCGACAATCCAATTATGTCAAGAGGATTGAAGAAGAAGCGTTCCGTGTGGTGCAGAATTACTGGAATTTATCGGTAGTTTGGAGGGTTTTACGACTCATCAGCACTAATGGAATAATAAGGGCACTCGTTACTTATCAGGCGGGTAGTGAGATTTATGGGCTGTACCGGCCTATTATGGAAATCGAGCTTTTTTTCGCTAAGTCTAAACAACCTAAAATAACTTGTCCACTCAGGGAAATTAATACGGGCGACTCATTGGATTCTAAACATGGAGCGAAATAGGTTGATGTTCATCGGGTGATGGATCTGACCGGGTTCGTGGCGTTGGAATCATTTCCAACGTCTATAAGTACAATATTATTGGTATTTTAAATACACTAATGGAAGTGTTTTATCAATTTAGTTCTCTACATTTATACAAGGCGGTTTATTGTGAGTTCCTATTCGGTGTTGATGACCTCAGACCGCATATTCATATTTTCGCCTCAAAATTCTTCAAAATCTACGAATCCACCACTCAATCTTTTGCTGATTATGGTGCTGATTCTCCGTATTGATGATTTCGAATAGATTTCTTGGGGCAAGGAATCGATCACAGAAGGATTGACAGGCAAGGACACTCAATATTGTTTAGAATGCTCTGAAACTCCTCTATGCGGGTGACAACTATGATTTTTGAAAATTCAAATTTTGACAACATTTTCGGTGCCCATTCGTTAATCCCTTTGTTCTCTCCAAGTCCTGGGTATCTTGGACTCTACTTCCTTTGAATAATTTTTCTGTAACTACCTAACTATTTACTTCCAGTTCTGTAGTAATCATGCAAAGAACCCTATTTTATTTTATTTAATAATTATGGGAGCAAGTTTACACCGGAATAGATTTCCCCCACAAACTCTGGATCAAACAAATACTCAATCCTCCCTTGTACATACATTCCGCTTTCTCCTGCTTTCAAAGACCACGTTCAATCAGAACATACGTTACTTCTGAGTAATTTGTTAGGGTACCGTAAAACCGTCAAACTTTACCCCACCAGGGGTAACTTTACCCCAAAAAGTGAGAATCTTCAATTGTGACGTAAACGTGGTAGGACTTAGATAAAAGTTAGCTATTGTGTTTTCGTTATTCTCCACATCCCAGAGAATCGATGTGGCTTGTGATGGCGCCTTTATCCATGTTATCAGCTGTTATCAGTCATAGTTTCCTGTTCAGCTGTTTTTGTCCTGTTTTTTGTGCTCCAAAATTTCTTCCATATCAGTAGTTAGGAGTGGATTTACCAGGCAAGCCCTCATCATATCACTTTCAATATCTTATTCTGAACAAAATACACTAATCAAATTCTGAAAAAAGTGTTTTCTTAGTTATGCCTTTGTTTACCAAAAATTTGATGGTAACTTTACTCCAAAAACCGGGTATCTTTACTCCACTATAAAGGTTAGGGTAAAGGTAGCCTCACTCATATTTTTCTTATTTAATCTCGAAAAATATTTGAGTTTTATAATTTTCGCAGTGTTGAATGTAAGGTTTCTAGTGTATCTCATGTTAGAAGTAAGAGATGGGGAGAAGAAATGAGAAAAAGCTTGGTACGCGCCCCTACCGAAACTTTACAACTGAACACCTACATTATGATATGAACATAAACGTGCATTGGTCTCATAAGTTGTGATTTACAATATTATTTACTCGTGGGTTAACTTTGAAATTTACCATTGCAATTCATTCGAAAGTTATCGAATGTGAAACAGACTTGTTCTGTGATTTTGTTAAGTCATTCGTTTATCGTTTATTGTCCTTTAATATTTCTTTACTTGTAGAAAGTTTTGCTCGATTACCTACATGAGTCTGTCCATACTGGAAGACTGAAATTGTGATCTTTTTACCAGAAATATTGCATTTCAAGCAAATTCGTTGAAATAAATGATGAATAAATGATTATTGGAATTTATATTTTTCTTAGGTATAACTTGTATTTTTCAAGCTAAAAAGTTCAATTTTTCAGAATATATTTATAATAATATTATAAATACTTGATATTATCAAGTATTTTTGGGGTAATGAATTCAATCCCGACTAGTAACATTGCACCACTGCCCGTTTCTGTAGCGATAACCGTGAGTTTTTCAGAGTGGAGTAAAGATAGACGCACTCGTAGGTAACTGCACTCCAACATTTAAACAATTAAATAGGGGGGTTACAATTATCTGATCAATGAGCTCGACCACTCAAAATGTTCAGGAAGCCCTGAAGATCAATTCACTTATTAAAAAAATCAATTTAACCCATTTCGAGTGGGGAGAAATTGTATTTGGAAATGTTTTGGAGTAAATCTTGGGGTATAGTTTGACGGTTTTACGGTAAGTCAAATTTCTTGCGCGGCATCACCTATAGTTAGATGTTGGCAAACTTCTTCACTACCTTGATATAAATTCTATTTATTATGTTTCACTTGGAAAGTACCTACCCACCATACTTTGTGAAAGGGTTTCCACAAGCCATATGCATTAACTCTATTTGGACCGTGGTATCACTAGGGTCACGGAAAACATCTCAGGAACTTCAAGGCTGGCTGAAAGTGTCACCGGAGTAACCAAAATTTAATTACGACACAATTTTTAATTTAATGGACAGTATCAAGTCAAAATAGAGTTATGACAAAAATGTCCAAAGAAATCGATGAAAAAAATTTATGCATTTTTGTCATCATTTTTTGATTTTTCATAACTTACAAAAAATTATTTAAAAAATTCGGCTCTGTCCATTATTTCATTAAATTGCAATTTGAATCTAGTCAATCTGATGATACCTTGAAACAGCTGTGGAATTCCTAAGATGTTGTCGGTGACACTAGTGACACCATGATCCAAATAGGGTTGATTTTATTTATTTTTTTGAAAGAAGGAAGGGGAAAGGGGTTATTGAACCGAATACTCATCCCAAATATGTAGTTCCAGATGTTGGTAACTACAATTTTCATTTGTTTGTTTTTATTTTGAACAACCTGTATGTTTTGTTCATGCAGGAGGGATAATTGGCGTGTCCGTCCTTTCCCTCAAAAGTACCTACTTTTCAGTTTGAACACAATTTCGATTGAATTCTATATTGCATTCCCCCTCAAGCGGACTGGCGCCAAATTTTTCCATTATTTTCACTACCTCGTTAAATTTGGTTCTGTTTTGCATCAGTGTCATAGTTTGACACAGAGTCAGCGTCTTACTCCTTCGCTAGTAGATACGCCGAGAGCTCAGGATGGTTGATTAATATTTTGGTAACTTCCATTCCATTATACGTGGTGTCTCCGAAAACGTTTTCCCCTCCTACTAATATTGTCCAGGTAGTGGTAATTTTTTTTTTTGAATCTTCATGATTTTTCCAAAGGATCTCAAATATGACCACGGTGCGCATTGAGTTCGTGCGCAATCGTGCGCAGCGCACATTAACTTCGTTTTTTCAAATGAGACCCCCCCATTTTGGTTTATTATTTTCAATAACGAACCTTTGGAATCGACCAAGAAAAAATTTTTTTGAACACCCCCTCAAAATTTGATGGTTTACGTTTCAAGGTACGTACAATAAATCGAATAAAAAATTCGCCGTCCTTCCGCCGTACGCCGTACGCGGCACTTTTGCCACTTACCATTGACCGATGATCTAGTTGTGCCCCGAAGATTTTGGTTGATGTAGGTCAGTTCACAGGGTTCCAAAATAAATTTTCAAATTTTGAAAACGCCTTAACTCAAAAAATTTTTATACAAAGGTATTTTTTTTCCTTCAATTTAAGATTCTATAGAATTTTTAGAATTTTTTGAGACCACGCGGAGCTCTGTAGGACAAACTATTCGTTACCTACGAGAATTTAAGGGTTTTACGTACGATAAATCAGAAACACGAGTGTCAATCGCAAAAGAGGCCTCATCTCCGTTCAAATTTTAGCTGAACGAAATGCGATCGATGTTTTTCTTCATGTTGGATGGTTGGTGGCTTTGCAGACGAGTGATAAATATAGAAAAATAATAAACCATTGTTTAATAATTTGCAGAGTTTTCAAAGTACATAGAATCCAAAAATCGAATGAAAATTTGGCCGTCCGTCCGCCGTACGCCGAAGGCGGCACTTACCTCAGTTAGCATTGACTGATTTTGATGAAATTTGGTATGTGGGCTCCAATTGAGGTCTAGTTGTGCCCCGAAGATTTTGGTTGGTGTAGGTCACTTCTAAGGGATGAAAAAAAAGGTTTGAAATTTTATTTCAAATATATTTCAGGTATTGTTTTTCCATCAATTTAAGATAGTATTAAATTTTAGAATTTTTAGATACGACGCGGAGCCCTGTAGAACAAACCGTTCGTTCCCTATGAGAATTTAAGGGTTGGATCTACGATAAATCAGAAACACGAGTGTGAATCGCCAAAGAGGCCTAATCCCCGTCCAAATTTTAGCTGACCGAAATGCGATCGATGTTTTTCTTCATGTTGGTTGGTGGTAACAATGGCGAAGCCGTTATCTCTGCAGACGAGTATTCTATATAGAAAAGTGATAAACCTTTGTGTAATAATTTGCAGCGTTTTTAAAAATAAGCCGTCTGAATTTTGAAGCTTTCTTGGTTGGTATTTCTTGTTCACGATGAGGGGTGTTGGTTGTGAACAAATGGGCGAAATAATAGGCAACCTACATTAAAACTTATTGTCGTGTTCAAACGTTAAGGGACGGCAGAAATGAGGAAATGTTCCTCAATTACGGACGTAGCATATCAATTAACGAGCCCTAGAAGGTCATTCTAGAAGTACACTAGAATGTAGTCACTGTCTTTATTGTGGCCAACTGCAAATTGCCGAAATCGGTAAATACTACGAACACCTCTCAAATTCCTTTCATAATAATCCGTACAACATTCATCTCTTACGTAATGGATCGTCACTATTCGAACCACTCAAAGACAATATTCTCAGTCACAAAATAATTAAGTGAAAAACGAGGAAGTAGGCGCTGTTTCTGGAATTTCGCCCGAATAATAAATTCAAGATTAATAGGTAAGACCGAAATGCCACTTGAGCGGATTTGCCGACAATTCGAGTGCCACTTACAAATGTGTCCTCTTGAGCAGACCTTGAAAATTTTTAGTAGGAAACGGAAATTAAAACCTGTTTTGGATCATTTTGAGACGATTTCTAGAATTCAAGATTACGCCTACCTATTTGCTTTAACTTACTTTAAAGTTAATATAGGCTTTTACTTATTTATTAGGTAATAGACTATAACATCTATTTATTTATTCATAAAGTTATGTGTCACTACGGATGATATCATGAGCTTGGAGTCGACATAAAAACGGAAACCAATGCCAAAATGTTGATATTTTTGAAATAAGGGATGAGTTCGTTGTCCAGGATTAGAAAACAACTCTTCGTGGTAAATTTAAAAAAAAGGATAACAATAACAATAATAATAAGTTAACGAACCGTTTCTTGAATTTTTGTTGTAAGCATCTCTTGAGAATAAGTCATTAGGTATGATTGTGCTTATGTTCTAAATAAACTATTAAACTCCTTATAAAAAGGATATTGAATATTCATATACTTTAAATACATATAACCCCAAATAAGACCACTTGTTTTTTTTTTAATTATCTCCCCTCAAAGACAAAATGTCTTTTTTGACGGAGGGGGCACCCCATAAATAAAAATAAATAAATAAATCAAATATAATGGGGAGGACGCCCAGGACTCACCCGACGCCGGCCCTAGGGATAAGGGAAGATGAGGAAGGTGGGGGTGGGAGAGAAGGATGAAGGGAAGTGCCTCTATAAAACGACCACCAGTTCAAATATGAGCCGAGCAGGACACGGCTCATTTATTACATTATACATTGGTAACCAGCGCAAAATATCCTATAAGAGTAGGTTTCTACTTCGCCAGTAATGTAAATAAAATATTGTAATAATTAAAAAATAACTATAAAAATGTCCAAAGTCCACGTGTCAAATTGATCGGGGTAATCTTTAGTGATAGCTACATAATTTTTAAAAATGAAAATTTATAGAAGTTGTAATCATGGAAGCACTGAGGGTGCAGAAGTTTACAGTTCATCAATGACAACATTTTTGTTCGCATTTTATTTTCATTTTTATTTATCTATTTTCTAATGAGTTTGGTAGCTTATCTTCACTCTGTGATTGATTCATTGTTACGGGCAATGGTATAAATAATTACACTGCCAAAACGTTAATATCAATAAAATAATGGATGATTTCGATGGTCAGCAGTTTTGAACCACTTTTAGGGAGGAAATTATGGTTCAAGTATTTGGGTGTTTTTTGGTGGTCCAAGTCATTTTCAGAAGATTTTATTGGGAATTTTTATATTTTAGTAACTTCTTCTTTCATATAAGTAAGGATGCTCAAGCAAAATGAGGATTTTTTGGCAAACAAATTTTGGATGGAGTATAATATTATGGACAAACTTGTGCCTTCCAAGGTTCTCATCCAAGTATTTTCCACTCGTTACTCTTTCTATTCCGGTGTCATTCCACATCATAACTTGAGTAATTGTCTGGCAAAAATTTTTTAGTTTTCGCCAAAATGGTCGTAACAACTTACAAAAAGACGAGTTTTTCAGCCAAAAATGCTGGACAACCCTAAGGGGTCCAAATTTCAAAAATAGCACGAGACGAGTGGAACGTGAATTTGGACTCCAAAAATCTTCAAAGCATACCCTGTGCGTACAGTATGTTGGTATGGTATGCTTAAAATCCAAAAAAAAAATCAAGAATAGCCTTGTGGGTACTCTATGATTTTGTGGAGACGAGTAGAACGTGAATATGAACTCCTAACATCTTCAAAGCATACCCAGTGCATATAGTATGTTGGTATGATATACTGAAAATAGATAAAACCTAGAATAGTGTAAAACAACTTTCTGAAAGAAATTGCGACACCATTGTATCTTTTATTGACCATACCTTCAACTGGAAGATTTCTTTGAAAATTCGCTCATTAATTCATTCTGCATTTTTTAGGTTGTATTGGTGGTAGTTCTTGTCTCTGGCACAAGGACTTCGAGGATATATAAATTCATCTGGCTTTGACCAACGCCTTTAACCCATTCGTAAATGGAGGAGGTGTTGTAAAATCGGATTGATTTTGCAAGTTCGAAAAGACGCCTACGAGGATCGTGGAGTTCATAGACCTCGGTTAGTCACGAGCTTGCTAAATATTTTGATTTGATCCTTCCGCTTGAAATAACCGCGGAGCGCTGCTGTTTGTTTTACCGCATGGTAATTGCTGACTTCGGGCACACACTAACTAAATCAAATACACTTTTAGGACGCAGACGCTAAAGTGGTCAAATTTCAACGACTGGCGCAAACGTTATCACTTCAGCTTCAGAATTCGGTTGGTTACGGCTGAACGACACTCTGGAAATTTGCTTAAACAGTTCAATACACTCGTACTAAATGGCAAATCAACTTATTCGTATTGAAACTAGTTATTATCACCTCATTTCTCTGTAGTCATCGTTTTGATAACATCTCGCCCAGTATAGGTACAATTTTGAAAGGATGATTTTTTTATAATCACAATTGGAGTCGTTTACATATTTCATAATCTTCAGGTGTTTCTTCTATTTCCTTTACTGAACTTTTAATCCTCCTATTGGTTAATCTCCTCGGTGTAACTAGGACTGTAAGGTGGTAGGACAATGAAAACGCTTTCTTTGTACAATGCAGTTTCCTTTGGTAGGAACTGAAGAAGACAAATAGTGCAATGCCATGTTCAGTCCTTGAAGCTCTCCAAGCCTGTGGTCTCCACATCAACCAGATGGCTGCGTTGGAGAAGCTTCTGGGCGCAAAGCTAAAACCGTTGCAAACGAGAGCCTCAAGAAGGACTAAAGTGATGTGATATACTGAACTTTCCCGGGCACGGTATTGATGAAAAGATTTGCCATCGGAAAGTATGATGTGACAGTCATGAAGGTCGAATTGCTAGAGGCGAATCCAGACGATTCTTTCATGAAGCTACCAGATGGGAGAGAGACTACGGTTCCTAATCGGCACCTTGCGCCCATTGGTGAAAGACTGTCAGACCATAAAGAGAGTCATTCGCCGGGAACTTCAGAAAAACTCCCACATCCTTCACATATCTTGGCAGAACCAACAGAAGCTCAGCCGGAAGTCCAACTACTGCGTGCAACTGGTGCCAGCCCAGAACCAGTCAATACGCCAGAGTGCTCCAGACGTTCGCAACGACTGAGACGACCTCCGAGCCATCTGAACGACTACGTTGTAAACTGAGTGGGGAAGAATGTAGTAGTAGGGAAGAAAATTGTTTTATCATATTGGAAAATCCTTATTCATTTTTAATTTGAGTTTTGCGCTTATTAAAGCCTAAGTTCATGGTTCAATTCGGTATAATTTGCTTTACCACATCTGTCAAGTACGTGTCAGTCATGGAGTTTGCGATTGTGCCTGAGGTTTTCCAGAGAAAACAAGGGTCGCCTGTGAAATTGCAGAAGCAAGAGAAATTATCGATCAGATCTCTGATTAAGGCTGCAACATCAAGTAAACCGAAAGAATGTCTGAGGGATAATATATGCCCTTTTTGTAGCTGTACATCATCCAGCCAGGGTGCCTCTTTACAGCAGGAAACTTAGAGGAAGTCGTCCTCCAGGAATCAAGGGCACTAGCAGGACTGGCAGAATCGTTTATTTTTTTCATTTTATTTTAGCGAATTTTCGAGGAAAATGAAGCTATTTCAATATCCTACGCTGCACGAAGGCTTTAATGCCATCTCCTTCCTGGCAGCCCAGTATAAATTGCTTTATCTTCTCCACTCGGAGTCTTCATCATTTTTTCTTAGTTGAGGGATTGTTGGGCAATGGTCCAAGTGCCTGGCATCCATTGTGGCATTGGTATTGCACAGGGGGCGTGCCGGTGTAGGAGCAACTCAAATTCTGTGGAGATGACTCTGGAGGAAGTCATGTCCAGTTGGTAACCTAAAACTCGCTACGAAGTCCCTTCGAGGCAGGTTTCCAGGGATGGGTTGAACTATGAGTGATTCCCATTGTTTACCTAAGGCCGCATTTCGGTGCCGTTCCAGTCGGGTATGGTTGAGTCTCATCTCAGTCTCGTTCATTGCCTGGTTGTGGGTGATGGGATCGTCAGTGGGTGGCATGTCGCTTCCTTTCTTGGCAAGTTTGTCGGCCTTTTCGTTACCCATCACACCACAATGCGAGGCTATCCATGGCAGGATCGTGTTCCCTTGGAGTGGGCAGTGCAAAGCCATGGAAGAAAATGAAAGTCCTGCTTCTGGCAGGATGCACTTTCAATTGTCTGGGAAATATGAATTTTTCATATTTCTGAGTGAAGCGATGTACAGATAAATCCTATTGGCCAAAGGCATAGTAAGAAATTACGAGTATATTCGCTCCAGAATGGAACCACGGAACATCTGAATTCATCACGAGTCACCTTCAACTATAATTTCGCTGGCTTCCTAAATTACAGAACCCCATTTTCCGCCTAACCATTTTCCCTAACCAATTTTGCGTTGGTTATTTGTTGGGATTTGGCTGAATGAGAAAAACATACCTTATGGGTCATTTTCTACTCTTAGTTCCATGAGTATCATGTTCAAATTATTCTAAAGATAGAAACTTACCTACCTACTCCAAAAACCTAATATTACTCTGACTATTTTCCTCCATCATATTATGATTATTGTTATTTATTAATTAGTTTACCTTTTTTTAAAATTGCTTGATGATCAAAAACGTACGTTTTTTAAAATTTTCGGCAGAAACCATCGAGAGAGTCCTTCATTTCTAAAGAGAATGTAGAACCAGTAGGTATACTTTTCCTAAGGTAAAAGACAACGAAAATCCTCGTAAAGGGGTATTTATTCATTATTGATGGGTAAATGCCCCGAGCGACTTTTGTTTTTCGGGCGAGACCCCCCGCCACCCTCGAAAAGCAGATATGTGAAGAAGACCGTTCGGCCGAAGCGGTGAGAGAAAAAAAAATGTATTTGGGAGAACGTGGAGGAAGAAATACGGAATAAAATAGAAGGGTTGTGGGAGAAAGAGGGAAATATAAATAGGAATTCGAAGGGGAGGTTTTGGGAGAATGATATGAAATGATGGGTCTTTCTTCCCGAACGGGCACATTCTGATCAATCATGCCTGAGGGCAGAGGGCGGGACAGATAAATTCGGGATCGTATTGGTTGTAGCGCGTGGAGACGAACCTGCGGAAAGCTGTCATGTATTATTCATGCATTAGAATCGTCGTTACCGGTGGTATACTTCCACGCCTGGAGCCCAAAATGGAACCAATAGACGGGGAGGGTTCTCCATTATCCGATTGGTTTCTGGGAAGGCGTTAAGAATAAAAGGGATGGCTTCAGAAAGTGTTTTGCAGTGATACGTCATCGACATGAACGTACGCGCTGTCTGAATCTGATCGATTGCGGACCCTAAATTCGTGACGGTCTGAATATTTTACAAGAATATCCTTTTCAGTGGGGAACAAAATGCTGGGTACTTGAATAAACCTATTTTTCCAAAAAGAACTACTTTTTCTAATTACTGGATACTTGGAAGCCTTGTGCCACTCCGATTTGGGAGACTCTCCATTCGTAGTATAGAAAAGGTTGCTGGTATACTGCTGTGGTCGCTAATATAAACACACTAGTTGGAAACACTATCTAATATAACTTCCTGTTTCGTTGAGGCTTTCTCAGATTGAACTTTACTCGTGTGCTCCACCACGTTCAGCTGACGTTTTTCTGAGCTCACAAAAGAAGCAGAATTTTAGCTTCAACATGAATGGGAGGAATAAAAGAAAAGTATGACTATACAGGGTGTCTACAAAACACGTCTCATTCCTTCAAGGAGTCGATTCTACAACTAATTTTCAACAAAACTGTCTCTGAAAATTTTTTTAGAGGCTTCTTTTCCGATTTATTTTAATTTTTTAAGTATTTTTTCGTAATTTTACCACTAAGTCGTCAAGTTGGTCATAACTCCTTTAATTTGTTGTGATAATTACAATTTGAGGACACCGTTGAAAAGAGCATTAAATTTCCTATCTCTCTAATACCAAATGCATTTTTTTCAGTTGAATTTTTCGGGGAATAATGCAACTTAAAAAGTGAACTTAATAGCTTGTGATTTCCAGATAATTCGAGACAGTGAACTATTGCCATCTAGCCTAAAAGCTGCGCCAGAATCTCAGCTTTCCAACGGAGTAATCAAAAAATATTTTACAATCTAACTTAAGGGAGAAATTTCTGTTTTTACGCGGAAAAACGTGCATTTCTTTCAACAAAATCGACGGTTTGACGGGGAGATAGTGCTTCGTAGGAGCCGCGGCGGTGAAGACCCCCGAATTCTCCAGTCAAACAGTCGATTTCGTTGGAAAAAATGCACGTTTTTCCGCATTCAAACAGGAATTTCTCCCTTAAACTCGATTGTAAAATATTTTTTGATTACACAGTTGGAAAGCTGAAATTCTGGCTCAGTTTATAGGGTTACCGGCAATAGTTCATTATTTCCTATTATTTGGAAATTACGGGTGTTGAAAAACGACAAGTTTTCTAAAAGTTACTAAGTTCACTTTTTAAGTTGCTCTCTTCCCCGTAAAATTAACTGAAACAAATTTATTTCGTATTAGAGACATAGGAAATTTAATGTTCTTTCCAACGGTATCCTCAAGTTGTAATTATCACAGCAAAGGAGTTATTACCAACTTAATGACATAAGGTCAAAATCACGAAAAAATACTTTAGTATTAAAATAACTCGGAAAAGAAGCCTCTGAAAAAAATTGCTGTGGGACATTTTCTTGCTGCAAATTAGTTGTAGAATCAACCCCTTGAAGGAAAGAGAAGTGTTTTGTAGACACCCTGTATTTTGTGGACAGTCTTTAGATTCATGGTGGCATTTTTTCATTTTTTTCTTAATTATGTGGCCAATAGAAACTTTCCCCGAGATTCAAATAGTGCTTCTCCAACAGAATTGGGGTCTTCTAACCTGGCGGCATGGAATTTGAGATCAGGATTTTTCGTAAGGACTTAGGATCATTTCAAGTGGGCAGGGTCGTACAGTTCTTCCATAAGCAGCTTATAATGTTCCCCTTCCGCTTACTCCACTATCCGTTTCCTCGTCTTATTTTTTCCCCCCCTTCCCTTCCGTCAAACTTCATACCCATCGCCACCCTTTGTTATCCGCCTTCAGAATGAACCCCGGTTGCGTTCTATGGAGATCAGTTGATTACTCAGAGACAAGAAGTTCGGAGCGCCAACAGACTATGTGGCTTGAATAGTTTCTACTCCGAGACTTCCTGTATAGAACCTAGCTGAAGCTCTTGTGCATGTACTTGGATCGAGTAAGAGACAAACCGAACAAGTTAGCTCCAAGTTCTCGTGTAGTGTTTGAAGTCTTTATTGACTGTTAAACGATGAACTTCGAGTTCAGAGGGGTTCCATATTGGTATCAGACCTACAGAGACATTTCCTTATGGACGACGAAACAACCCACCACAGGCAAACTTCAAGCATACATCTTTTTTCCTAGGTAGTCTTTTTGTTTAAAACAACTTATAGATAAGTACTCAAGATTTTTTGGCATGGTCATGGTCTTTTGGCTGGAGGTCAAAGAATTTTTCGAGATACTTTTTTTTTGCCACAAGCTACAAACCCATCCAGTAAAAACCCAGAGAAGCAAGGTTCTCTAGAATACTGCGATGTATGTTTCATACTTTTCGTACCATAAACCATGATTGAGTCATTAAAAACGCTAGTGCTAATATTTCATAATTTTGACAATTCTTTCTAACTGAGATGCATCAACCGACTTCATGCTAATAAATTATTCATAAAATATCTTGTGTGTATTTTATTCCATCATTTTAATTTTCAAATTATACCTACAACAATGGACATATCCATGATCTTTTGTTTTTCCCTCTAAGGGAGAAATTGATAGCCTCTTTAGAAATGATACTTGATTTTTTTTACAAATTAGGAAGTTTTGGAACAACCCAAAATAACAATCTTTATTCTCCAGCCAATGATCAGGGACAATTTATTAAGTTACCCTAGACGGGAGAAAACAACAAAACCGTCGCCAGGGACTTTAGCAGTAAAATAATTTGATGAAGGTAAGGTATGCAAATGACATACCTGCCTGAGTGATTTCATCAGTATTAAAAATAGGCGAAAACCAATCAACAACCGATTTCACGAGCCATATTTTACAATAAATTAATTTTAACTGGGGGAATAAATTGATGTGACGTAATTGAGAATACATCCCCGTGTCCAGAGTCAATTTCAAGTTTTTGAGTCATTAACTAAAGAAACATCCAAGAATTTTTTCCTAAGAGCTCCCTAATTAGTTTAGGATAGTTCCTCAATGTTTCGTCTTTTCATGAGTTTAAATTTTATTAAGATTTTTCAGTAAAAGTTTCTTTGCTGGGTTCCTTTAATGAGTATTTGAAAGGGCTAGTGAGCCGGGAAGAAACATCGGATCGTGGTGTCTGGTTTTCAGAATTCCTGTCAGCGATGAAGTAGTGAATTTTAGTACAAGATAACCAGCTGCAGCATTCAACTGAGGATAAAAGAAGTCTGGCCTGTGCATATCAGGAATGTAGTACCGTCACTGAAGGCAAGGGAGGTCTTTATTGATTTCTGACGAGTAGAAATCAGTCGAGGAGGCAAGAAGACAAGTTAGTAGTGAACACTATGAAGCTGCTCATCTTTATTTATGATCATATATGAGAGAGTCGTTGGTGAAACCAGACAGCAAAGGTCACAACAATGCCAAGGGAAAACAGTCCATATTAAAATAAAGAAAGGTATATTCAACTGCATTCGCAAAACACAGCACTGAAATCAGAAACAAGGAAAAATTAGCTTCGTAGAACCAAACTTTGAAAAAAGGAAAATTGAGGAAATGGCATATATTTTGAATATTGAAGAAATTGCATAAGTATATTTTGAAAAACAAATAATACAATGACATCAATTTAAGAGACGTCAAAGGGCTAGCCACTTAATATCTCAAACCACTCCCTTTAAAATGCCAACACTATCAACCATCTGTATTGTAGTATCCTGTACCTATTCATTCAATAGTTTGTTATTTTGACAATTTCGAGTTTGTCTTGTGTTCTCTCTTCTGTACTTAGTATAGTATTTATTCAATAGTTCCATTATTAGAACTAAGTATCCACCGAACATAAGTGCCACCTCATAAGTCATAACTTTCTTTCTTATTAAATTTATTACACAATGGTTTATTATTTTCTATATAGATCACTCGTCTACAAAATCACCAACCATCCAATATGAAAAGAAAAAGAAAAAAAAAAAAAAATCAACATCACCAACCATCGATTGCATTTCGGTCTGCTCTAATTTGAACGGAGATTAGGCCTCTTTTGCGATTCACACTCGTGTTTTGATTTATATATATATATATATTTCAATATAAACACTTAAATTTTCGTAGTGAGCGAACGGTTTGTCCTACAGAGCTCCGCGTGGTCTCAAAAAATTCTAAAAATTCTATAGAATCTTAAATTGAAGGAAAAACAATACCTTTATGTCGAAATTTTTTGAGTTAGGGCGTTTTCAAAATTTCAAAATTGATTTTGGAACCCTTAGGAGTGACCTACATCAACCAAAAGCTTCGGGGCACAACTAGACCCCAAATGGAGCCTACATACCAAATTTCATCAAAATCGGTCAATGCTAAGTGGCAAAAGTGCCGCGTACGGCGTACGGCGGACGGACGGCCAAATTTTTATTCGATTTTTGGATTCTACGTACCTTGAAACGTAAACCATCAAATTTTGAGGGGGTGTTAACATTTTTTTTTCTTGGTCGATTCCAAAGGTTCATTATTGAAAATAATAAACCAAAATAGCACTCTACCCTAACAACTGTACTTTTAAGAACATCCTTATATCTACAAGATAGTAACTTCTGAATCCTTGTAACTTCTTCACCAAGATCAAAAAATTAGAAGTTTAACCCATAACGGCCTTTTCTCTTTCTTCTTGAATACTGAAGTTTACTGTTTTGATATAAATGAAACAATCATTTTGAGATTTTTAGTGATCCAAAACAAATGTAGATTCTTCCAAGTAACATTTTATACACAATATACATCCATCCATATCATCTAATAAGTATCAATCTAGTTGTTTTGACTGAGAAGGGGCGTTTGTAAATAAGTAAACTGGCAATTAACTCGAGTCTGAATTTATTTTGAAAAATTAAAAAGACCAAACACAGGGTCCAAAATCTTGAAAAAAAGGTAAATCATCCTATCCTTCTTAGGAGAGGCTCCTTAAAAAGAAATGAAATTCTAGAGACAAAAACGAGTATCTACACTGGATGCAGATACATCTGTACATGGATATGTCTTATGATGGCAATTTAAATGATGAGCTCACTCAGCTGATCAATGACCACTCAGGCGCCTTCAGCATTCTCCATTTACCCGCCCTCTCAAATTTCAGGTTTCTGCGTTCAACAGGAGAGGAAATGGCCTTGGAGCTCATTTTGGAATGACCCCCAGAACTAAGACATATCCATGTAAAAAAAAAATATATATATTTATGTAGAGTCCTGTAATCATAAGGACTACATCAACAATGGAGAGGGGGGGGGGGCATGAAGACGCTCCTCGCTTCTTCCCTACGCATCAGTTAGTAGAGGGCTAGATGCGGACGATCACGCACGCATCACCTCGAGTCATAAAGTTGCATTGAAGTTGAAATTTGCAAAGTTGTTCCTCTCAATTGTTAAATTTTGGAAGTCGTCAAATCTGCTGGCCAGTCGATCAGTTCTTGGAGGAGGGATACCACTGTTCTACTTCTACCTGTACACGCATTTCAACATTTCGGAGTTCACGACCTGTGTGAACTCCAAAAACGTAAGTGGGCCACCTATATTCCATTTTGATTACTTGAAGGACGAATGTCAAATCCAGTCTATCTGTTCTGGGAGGAGGGATACCACTGTTCTACTTCTACTTGTACACGCATTTCAACATTTCGGAGTTCACGACCTGTGTGAACTCCAAAAACGTAAGTGGGCCACCCATATTCAATTTTGATTACTTGAAGGACGAAATTCCAGTTCAGTTTATTTGTAAAAGGCATTTTTAGAAATAAATGTGCAGAAAAAACAGCCAGCGAAAGTTATTCAGGTGTTTCATTGCTTCTTAAACCTTAATTTTCATCTAATTAATCTCTTAATCTGATTAATTTTTTTAATTGAAATGAGTTAGAATCGCACGAAGGCTGATTGCCCCCACCCCCCCGAGAAAAGGACACTACAATATATATAGATGGAGGAAAGTAAGTAAAATGAAATGACCGACCGATTCTTGTGGATCAGGGCAGCTACTCCCAGAGACACCCAGACAGAGACTGCACCCAGGCAGAGGAATCCTCCCACGGAGAATATGCAGTACTGAATCGACTCGGCACACACGCTGCTTCCTGACGAAAAATTATCGATTGTCGATGGTACAAAAGGATGATGGAGCCAGTCGCCTGATGCAGAATCCAAGAATCGAGGATGAGAATACCGGTGATCTCATCAACCAGACCGGCAGTAGGTAGATGGCGTTAGATTCAAGTTGACGTTAAAGAGAGTTATGGCCTTCAACGATGAACTGGGAGACTGCGGAAGACCTGCAGGCGCCAGCAAGCGTCGACGCGAGGAAGGAAGGGAAGGCCTTTTATTGGGTGTTTGGAGATGACGCTTTACTTGACTACACTGGGTTCACTGAGTGTCACTCTTAGAAAATAAATAGAGTAGGTAACTCTATGGTAACCTATGGTAATCTATGGTAACTCTGGTAAACTATCAGTTGTCTTAACACTAGTAATAACCGCCTTAGCAACTAACGCCAACCGTCTTGTCGTTCCTTAATTATAAGAATAAACAAACATGAATAGGGTTTTGATCCTCGATAGAAACATCGCTTGATTAAAGAAAAAAGTACCTGAAGACTAGCTTGGTCATTTCTTCACCTCTATCTTCGAAGTCTACCTATTTGAACTGATTTCGTGGACGTTCTTGAATGAATGCAACTCTCCGTTTTTTAATTTCATTCTGAGTTGTCTATCATAAAAACATATTTGTAGTGAGTTTTGCTTAATGACGAACACTATAAAATATTCATTGAAAAATATCGTTTTTCGACACTTTCTTAATTGAAACAATTTCGAAATTACCTAAATACATGTCAATACGCTGAGGATCTAAATCAGCATTGAGACAGTCGAAAATATACATTTCACGAACTCTCTCCCATTCTCGTATGGTAAGGCGGTATTGTTGTCCTCGACTTCGCTATCAGCGGTCTCCTCTTTGTGGGATCGTTTGGCCTCCTGCGCACGTTAGTGTATGTAGCGGTGTGTACATAGAGCGGGGTTTGTGTATGTAGAGAGGTATATAGGGCAGAACTGTCGACGCCGGGCCGGTCTTATCTCGACCTTCCTTGGGAAATAAGGGTCGCATCACGTACAAGTGGTCTTATCATTATCTACAGCCTGGGGCCGCGGCTTTTTCTTTTTTTTTTTTTTGATTTTTTTTGCCCCAACTACACTTGTGTCTATTTTTGTGGTAGTAAAAACTGTGTACATTACTCTTGTATATTAATTACTCTGAAGTTGTACAAAGCGACGTCGCTAAAAAAAAAATCTGATTTTTTCCCTCGATGGGAAAAACAATATATATTATGGATACCTCAAGGTATTATTGATCAGGGAAGATCAGGGAGAAATTAGGTGAAAGATAACTCTCGAAATGAACATAGAAAGATGTAAGCAGGAAGAGAAGACAACAGAATTATATGTAACCTCGTAATTTATTAAATTACAAAAAAAATTTAAACCCCCCTCAAAATTTGATGTTTTACGTTTCAAGGTACGTAGAATCCGAAAATCTAATAAAAACAAAAATGCTTGCATACGAGTCTGCAACACATTGGGACATTTTCATGTCAACCACTACACAACAAGGTAGTGAAGTAAGGTTGTTAGTTCATGTACCCAAGCATCAAAACAGTTGATTGTTTTCTACGCAACACAGCGAGTCTATTTTATTTATTGGTCGCGTGAGCAAGACTTGCTTAGTTTTCGTGGCGATTTTTCAGTTTATGTGCCAAAGCAAAGACAGTTTCATGTCAAAAAAAAAAAAAAAAAAAATCACGCCCTGGAATTGAACCCTCGTCTCTCAGATTCGTGCAGTCTAGTTACCGAGTTTGTTTATTGGCCTCGCGTTACACTTTTTCGGGCTGACATTTTTTTTTCACAGACCCGAAGCTACAACAAACTGAATCAATGACATTCATTACACAACCTTAAAATTTTTTCAAATCCCTGTGATTTATCACCCAAGTCTGTATTCAACTAAATACTAGTAATTAGTGTCCTTAATCCCCACTTTTGACGGCCCAGGCCCTCCTAGGATTTCAATTTCAAATGATATATTACAATTATTTCAAAAATTTTCCAATGAAATATACGTAAGGAAATAAAAACACATTGTCAAGTCGAATGAATTAAAGATCACTGTGTTATTAAGAATTCAATGCCTCATTCTCCTTTTGCTTCTAAGTTTCGATGAGAGAAACTCAGTATTCATGAATCAGATTCAAAAAACTTGGATCTTCCAGAACCAAAAATACTAGCGTCTTGGAGCTTTTAGAACAACTTTGGTTTTATATCAAACTACGCTTGGCATACACTATAAACCAGGGGTTCCCAAAGTTTTTTGTACCACGCCCCCCTCCGGCTATTTGGAGACCCCCTACACATATCAGCTTTCCATTTTGCAATACCCTATTTCCACGGTGCCGTACATACCAACTCCTACTTGTACAAGTATGTGCCTACTTGATACGGTGAGTAGGTAGATTTTTCGATCACTATTGAATGCGGTAACGCTGAATGGAAAGATTCAATAATTGTACGTATGGTGAAAATTAAAACAAGTATTACATGAAAAACGAATATAATTACTGATTAATTATACTAATTAATTACTGATTAATTTAACATTGTAACACAGATACATTTTCAATTTAAGGAATTTAAGGAGGTAACGGTACACACACCCGTTGCATCTGACAGTAACTGCTATGGAGGGCGACGGTTTTGAGAATATTGAACTCTTGTGTGTTTTGATCTGTTTTATTTCAAACAATGGCTTTAATTTTTTACAAACACTTGACCATTATGTCAAGTGAATATTCTTTATGTGGAAGGGTGGAAATTGGTTTAAAAAAAAAACGTGGAAATTGAAACATTACGAAAACAATTTTGAAAACTTAGAAAGACTTTATTTCTAAAATCTGAGGAAATTATTTTTGTAATTTTTTAAATTTATTTCATTTGGGTGTCACGCCCCCCCTGGACTTTCTCCACGCCCCCCCAGGGGGGTGCGCCCCCCAGTTTGGGAACCACTGCTATAAACGATTTGGTGTATACCAAATGACTATACAGAATAACTGTGTTAAAGAGTTGGTGCCGGTTAACTTCCGCATTCGTGATTTTCCTTTTACATTGATTTCTCTCTATCTAACGTCTCAAATTTGCAGCTGGGCCAAGATGGTTGGTTATATAGATTTCAATATGATCTAGTCAGTGGGAGGCTAGGTACATCTTATGAAAACTGAAAATCACCAATGTATCCTGAATCCCCTATACCCAATCCCTGGCTCGTTCTAATTCTGGTTCTCCAATTTTTCCCTCAATGATTTGTTGATGCAGCACATGGATCGTAAAGCATGTCCACTTTGTACCTTTTTTTATATTTGTTTTATTTGGTGTCAGTGTTATAAATTTCAACTATACAGCCAACACATGTTGCATTTGTAAGTCGACATCATTGTGTGATAGTAACTAATATTAACCTGTTAAGTGAGACATCTAGCATGATAAAGTTCGAGTTCCATTCGAACGTTTCTCTTCCCGATTTTTCCTGATTTTCCCAGATTTCTCACATTTGTCTCCTAATTCTTTCGATTTTATTAATAGTAGCTCTTGCTGAGGAAACACATCCCCTTGTAAAATGGTTCTCCCTATTACAATTTATGGTCATGAGCATGGCAGCTTCACTTCCCTTCATTACTATCCGGTATCAAACACTTCAAACATTCTTGACTAGGGTTTAGTTTTCTTGGTGCCTCAAACTGACTTTGAACTTGTTTCCTCTCTGATTTGACAAAATTTTACACTCAGAGCCTTCATACTCTTTGAGTTTTTCAAGGCTTTCCCCTGTTCCGTAGCTCTTCCCAAACCCGGAGCAGTTTTCAAGATCAGCTAAGGATACATCGTTCGAAGGGTTTGTTACCTCTACCTCAAACCCATTATTATAGTACTAAGAACACTACTTTTGCCAGTTTCGTTTCGTATGAGGCCTAATTTTTCAAATTACTTGGTCCTGCGTGCAATTCAAAACTATTCACTAAAATCATCGTCCTGTGGAGTGCTCCTACGTGTTTGCCATCTTCTTGGTTTCACCATTTCGCAGCGCCACTTGTAAATATTTTGTAAAACTTACTGACTTCAATAATAAACTATTGAGAGAAAAAACACTTTATTGAACATTGTAGAAGGAATGAAGGTGGACAAGGACTCCAATAGTTGTCGAAACGTAATGGATTTGCCGAAAGTTCAAAATGAGTTGTCAAAAGTTTGCCAAAAATTGAAATTGAATTATGCCAAAGTGTTTCAGTTAGTCCTGTGGGAGCCAAATTGCTGCTCCGTCCTCCAGTCCGACTATAAATTTTAAATTTTTTTAGTAAATTTTTAAATTTTTTATTGAACGGAACTAAACTGATAGAATACGCAGCAACTAGAATTGTAACAAAGACTAGTAGTTGTCATAATCAACATAATTGCAATGCTTTTTTCAATTTGTTTGTCAATTAGTGAAAATCACGTTTCGTATTGGAGAGTTCCGACTAAATGTGAGCAATCTGTCCTCATACTTCCCCATACCCAGCTTGGCAGACATCTCATTTTTCGAAAGTTATTCGAACCCGAAACGGGAGTAAATTTTTCGAAGAAGTCCCTGTTGGTAAGAATACGAATCCTGAATGAAACGTCACCGACGTCGGTTTTCCACTTTTCTCGTCTTTTCATGAACGCGCCAAGTTTTCCACCGCAGAAAAAAAACTAGACTTTTTTTCCCGTCTAACTCTTTTTTTCCAGTCTTCATTCTTCGTGTCTTTTCGGTCCCGATGCGCAATTCATTACAAGTTGGGTCGAATCGATTCGACTTCATGAAAGGAATCCTGGGGTTGGGGCGGGGGAATCAGACTGGGCAAGATCTCAGATAAAAGGTTTGAACGAGGGTGAATTAAATCGCTCAAATCAGTTAAGCCCTCCGAGAAGAAGATTGAAGTGGACCTTTTTTTAGATTTTTTTTCAATAGTCTCTCGACAAATGTTGGTTCTTCGACGCCGATTTTAAAATTCAAATTCGCCGTTGGAAAAGCTCGTTTCAGAGTCGAATTTACATGAATGTTTCATCCTTTATGAGTCAGATTTGACATCGACTGGTGTAGATTTAGAATGAGGTCAACCAGGAATTCCACCTCGCGTACGCCGATGTCAGTACCAGGATCATATTCCGTTGGAAATGTATCATTTCAGTTCTAAATGTACACAAGGTGTATTAAATCTTTTATTGAACAAAATATGAAATGATTTTTCTTATCCTGACACACTGATGATAATTTCGTATTGAAACTTTTTTTTGGCATTTCGTTCATTTAATAATGAAGTTGATCAGCTGACCGACGGCGAGAACTACACAACCCGTAACCTAACGGTCCCTGAAACCCTGACCCATTTTCTACTGGTATAGCCCTTGGTTGGCCCTTGGTTGGCCCTTGGTTTCTCTATAGCCCTTACAGAACATAATACCTGGAAAGGTACATTCACAAACGGCAGGAGGAGGGAATGGAATCGGTTCTCCGTTCTCTTCTCGATACGGGTCATGATAAGAGGATGATCAGCGACCTGTGTACCAGTACGCACTGAGATCTCTCATGCTGCGAGCTTTCGCGAACGGTGAACTGTAGAGGAATACAAGAAGGCGAACTATCTATTCGATTCAACCCCCTTGGAAATTGTGTTGAAAGAGTAGTGCCCACGCTAAATTCTATAATTGTCTGCTCATAAATTATTATTTCTTATTGATCTTTCTGCACATCTATATTTTGATTGAAGCAGCTGGTAGTAATTGTTTGATAAAAGTCTTCGGGAGGGAAGAAAGTTTAATTTATCTATTTTTTCGAACTCCATTGTAACAATCCATGTAAAAATTGATTTGTTTAAATTAATGAAGTTGATCCAATATAGGAATTGATGAGAGTTTTGTGTAGAGAAAACCTCTTCAAACCAGAGTATTTAGTTGAAGCTCACCAAAGTGTGATAAACATGTTTGGTTGGAACAACATTATTACCACTCCCCTCTTTGGTTCCTCAGTATCGAATATGGGAGATTTAGGATGGATAAGTATCCATCAGAGATCTTCTCTCCCATTTCGAGTTTCTGAGCAAAATGTCTGATTTAGATTTTGTCTGTGTGTGTTCAATTCTTCGTCTCGCGCATGATTTATATGGGTAAGTTCGACAAAAAGTACCTTGGTTAGTTAAATCAACTAAAAACGTAAGAAACATGAAATTCATTTCGAAAAACGACGATCAATGACCGTTGCAGAATGGTTATCTGTATGAAAAAAATAATCCGTTGTTAACTTGAAGATTTGTTATTATACTTGTGAAGAACTCTTCCACTCCTTGACTCTCTGATGCACCCCTCCTTTCCTTCACTAATTTTCACAGTATGTTCTCATTCAGTCTCACTACTCAGAATGCGAACTCTCGCAATAGGACGACGCCCATTGAAAATAGGTCTAATGTCGCGTATACGTCGGTCAGACTTAAAAGAAAAATTCAACCTACCGAAGGTAACAAAACTCGGTGGTTGAATTCCGGATCGTTTTTAAAGGCGTTAAACGAATTCAAAAACGGACTAAAATCCAGCTTCTATAGATCACCGAGCTCAGCGTCACCATTAAAAGAATGAAAAAAAAAAGAAAAGAAAAAAAAGCGATGGTCGGACAAGGACTGACGAGCTCACAATTGATATGTGATGACGGGCGTTGATGGATGAGGCACCCCAATCAATGACAGATCCTGCTGGAGGCTTCCTGCACGTCGGGCTCGTAGTGACCAGAAAAAAATTTCACATCGAATGTACTCCCATAAAAATAATTTTAAGCATAAACTTACTGTGAAAGTGTGAAGTTAGTTATGGTGAATGAGGGGGAGTCGAATCTCTTTGTCTTATTTCACAGGCTAAGATGTTAAACTCGAAAAATAATTACTTAAGCAGTTTATGTTTTGGTAATCATATAGTTACAGGAGGAGACAAAAGTAATAGGTACCTAGGATTTGAATGTTTGAATAGAAGCATTTTTCCTGCATTCGTCATCGAGAAAAGACCATATCTTTTCCTTTAACTGCGTCATTAGATGCAACGCTGAAAATGATTACTCAATGGTTTATTATTTTACTGGATAGATTACCCGTCTGCATAAAACTCGGCTTTCCCACTAATAATGCGTACAGCAACATTGCTATCCGAGAGCTGTGGGTGCCTTCATTACGAAATTTGGTTCTTGGTTGCTAGGAAAGCCCAAATGAGTTTCATGAAACTCAAATGAAAGAAACGAACTTGTTCTTAACATACTCAAACAATTTAATCAGCCCAGCAAAAGTGGGAGATATAATCCTCATAATGGATGAAAATATCCCATCTCTACAATGGGATGTCGGGCAGATAGTAATATTGTCATTATTTTGGAGATGGTGGGGTTTCCTGGGGAGCTGAATTATTTATTCGTACGTCCCATTGTTAGTAACTCTGCAAACCCAGATTCCGATCAAAACCAACCCTCAACAGCATGTAGCCTCACGGCTTGGGTATACGGGTTTGAAGTATTCCATCCTGTTTGTGACTGCAATTCAAGGTGAAGATAATGTGCTGCAATAAACTCCACTTATCCACTTCTAGGAAATGAAAGGAGTGTGTTCGGCCAAATCGTTAGGGGATGATGATAGTGCTGACAGAGGAAGTGAATTCAACTAAGCAGAGTGCTACCGATGCCCTAGCATTGTCCACTTGTCTTTACAGCATTGTCTTCAGAAATTTTTTGGATGGCTTGCCCGCCGCCTGTCACAGTCTCTCAAGGCGTGAGGTGGGATGAATTGCAATTCAAATCATTTTCGATAAGCTTCCGTTGTTATAAGCGTTGTTGACAACCGCTGTTGGCAGATCATCAGGGGACAGAAGACGCTTCAGCCGAGAAAGTTCATTTGGTAGCTGACGCAAAAGTTTCGTCAATTTTCTGATCATTCCTCTGATTGAGACAAAGATTTGTAGGGAAAGAAGGGGTTGTTAAATCGTTGACTACTTCAATGTGAACGGCCTTTGCTGGGAAGCAAACAAAATTTGCTAGGTAGTCTCCAAATGCTATAAAAATATATCCTCTTTATGCCAAACGAGGAAGCTAAATTACCTACTCAATTAAGCAGACGTTTTCTGTGCAACTGTAAGCTCACACTCTAACCAATCTTTGTTTTGTTTGTTTCAGGTGAGAGACTTCAACGCTTTGATCACGGTAGTACCTACCCCCTAAGTAAGATAGTGACTAAGTTATACAGCTTTTTCATGATCAGCTTCCACGCACTTCCAGTATAATTGTAACACAGAAGACCAGGGAGTCAATTAAATCAGTAGACCAAAATACGATTGATTGCTTCCGGGGTTGATGAAGACAGTCTTGTACAGATCCCTGCTAGATTTGTGGGATGTTATTTTTAATGTGAGGCATCCGCCACGCGCCCGACTGACACTGTTATTCCTTTGGACTCTGCTCATCATTTATAAACCAGGTCTGTAGTGATTCAACGTAACGGATAGAGCCCAAAACATGAACGTGGTTTTCAGGAGACATAATTCAGAAGTCATACTTTGAACTTCTATCTTCTTCATTCGTCTGTTGTCCGTTAAATCGACTGTTCATCTCAAAAAAATGTTCTGAATGTTTTCTTTTTCCTGTTTTCTTGATTGTTAATTTAATAAAAAATAATTTTGCTGAATAAACGTTTCCGATTGATTAAGCTTCTCATTATAAGCGAAACTATCAGTAAAGGAATTTAAGTAGATTTCACTTCTGAAGGATGAAACATTTTCTCGAAAAAACTAAATTTACATTCGTCTTTCGTGTTTTAGATTTCCCTGAGCAATATTGTTTTAATGTCTCCGTCTACCTCCGTAACGGAAAAGCTGAAGGTACTAACCTTCAGTTCGATTTCAATAAAATCAGGACCAAGCGGCTTCCCTGGGATTTCCAGTTCTACCCTTTTGTCGCCGTCCCCCAACCCTACCGCTTTCTAGTGTCTGCCTGGAATACTACATTTACTAATGGATTGAGTTGGGTTTGTTTTTCTTCCTAGATACGCGAAAAAAGCCTACGTCCAGGTTGCTAATCCATACAGGAGGGGTTTCAACGTATAAAAAAGGCCAAATAGGTACATGAAAAACCAATCTCCAGGCGATGACGGTTACTGCACTGACATCTGGACACGCTAGTGATCCTTTCAAGGGAAAAATCCTTTTAGGCCATCTTCGCACCGTGAATAAATGACGGTTTTCATCACCTTCGTACTTATTTTCATGATCCATTTTGTGATCCTTCTAGCCAAATGTTTTAAACAAAAAATTGTTGACGTGGTATAGCAACAATAAAAATCGAAAATAATAAGAAAAGCAATCTCATCGTTATAATTGCGGAATAGTTTTCTCGTATTGAGTTGAAACCCTCGACCCAGGAATTCCGGCTGGACGTTATTGGGAAACGGTCGAGTTAGGGCCGTTCGACTCTCCCATCTTGAATGGAGGCTTTAAACGACGCTCTTTGAAAAGGATTTCGATTAAATTGGAGTTATTCCAGCGAGGGGGGCTAAGGGCCACTTCACCCGCAGGTTAACTTCTAATTCCATTTAGAGCTCGGGTCCCCTAAAAAGGAATATTACGGATAATAATTTTTCCGACGTTGTGCAGTTGAAGAACTCTAAAATCCGTGGGGTTGAGCCGAAAATTCAGGGTTTATTTTATTTTGATGACAAGTGACTACAACGGACTGGTTCCAATCGATTTGACCCTATTAACTACCTCAATTTTACACTAACAAACGGTACCGCTGTACCCTTCGTTGGTTACTATGGTTACTTAGCAATTCGGTATCAACTAGAGTCTTTCTTGAGCTGGTAGGTGATATAATGTACCCTGTCCAGTTATATAAGAATTGCGGTATAGTAACGCCAAGTTTGAACTGCAGTACACCAGATCCGCAATGCAGATGTGCCTCTCCACTATCTTCGGTATAACTTACGTTAGTAAATTTTCCCAGTACAGTTTGCCCACACAAACCGTGGAACATCCCTCCAGATAAGGTGGGCAGTATTGCTTTCTCACCTAATAATAACAAACGTGAAATGATCCTTATTTTGAAAGACAAGTTTCATGATTATTTTGACAACCTTCCGATTTGACAACTATCTATACGATCAATGATGATGTTGTAATACGGAACATGACGGAACCAATGAGAAATAATCTCGAGCGAGACCCAAACTTCCCTTCAACTTTGATAGATATCAAATTACTGGATCGTGAGAAATTACTGTGGTGATTGTGGAAAAAAGGCTCATTTTGGCTTAACTCACGTCAAAACGAATTGTTCGGCCTCCAATGATGGCTTTCCTTTCAAAAATTAAAAAAAAAACGCATGTGAACAGGTTTATTATTCACTAGTCAAAAATGGCACATAACTCCCAAGGTAATTCACACAACTCTTTATAAAGAGTGATGCTTTTTGGAATGTGACTAGGAACGCCTAATGTAACACATGGGTTTGTCTTATAATCGCATAACGTAATCCTCCACGGGATGCCATATTAGGGACATATTATGTCAATTTGTCTACTTCAACAGCTTATGGTTGTTCAACATCGGAATCATTCTGTTCTTCGAATAAATATGTACATTCAAATTACTGTCTCCTTACAAATTGTTGCCTAGTCAATTTATACATCCAACTTTGCAAACACGTAGGTATCTACGATTCTTTAAATATGATATAAGGACCTCTCATCCCCAAATTTGCTACCCCAAAAACCCTGTGCTCAAACCGTGGAAATTTTCAAATTTTGTCAGGTTTTTACCCATAGTTTTCAAACTATGATACGTAATTTTAGTCATCTAGGTAACCCATTAACTTTTAAAAGTAAGTCAAGTTTGCTACAATTTGAGGCCAACTTGAGGTCTTCAGGTTGAATAATTACGGAAATACAGTAAGAATTCAAAATAATTCCGAAAATTGAAATTTTTTTGCATGTTTGTAGTCCTTCAATCGCAAAACTAATCGTTTCGAGAAAAGTATAGAGAAAGGAATTTGAAGGAAATATAATCACCATTTATTTGATACCTTGATTAAAACGCTGCAAATCATTGCTCAAAGGTTTATTATTTTATGTATAGATCATCCTTCTGTAAAGATCACTGGTTCTCCATCAATAGCACCTACCACCATCTGTATTCTCCCTTGACCTTCCCTCTCAAATTTCAGCTCCTGCGTTCAATAGGATTGAAAATGGCTTCGGAGCTCACTCAGGTGATCAGTGATCTGAGGAGTGAAGAAGATCTCCTCGAATGCTGGAGACGCCTGGAAGAGCACCTCCATTCAATAGGATTGAAAATGGCTTCGGAGCTCACTCAGCTGATCAGTGATGAGAGGAGTGAAGAAGATCTCCTCGAATGCTGGAGACGCCTGGAAGAGCACCTCCATTCAATAGGATTGAAAATGGCTTCGGAGCTCACTCAGCTGATCAGTGATGAGCGGAGTGAAGAAGATCTCCTCGAATGCTGGAGACGCCTGGAAGAGCACTTCCATTCAATAGCATTGAAAATGGCTTGGGAGCTCACTCAGCTGATCAGTGATCTGATCAGTGAGCAATGATTTGCAGCGTTTTTTACCTACAAACATTGTTTTACCTACCAATTTTTTTTTACCTACCAACTATTGGTAGGTACTACCTACCACACTATAATGGCTTCACACCTTCACAATCAAGTTTATTAGAAAGAACTAAACGCTTCACACTCGATTCGAAAAATAGAAAGCTTGATATGGAAATTTGATTACTGGTTACGCAGAAGGCAAAACTGAATACAACTCGAAGAAATGAACAGCGATCGCATTTTAGTCAGATAAAATTTGAACGGCGATTAGACCTCTTTTGCGATTCACACTCATGATTCTGTTTTATCGAAGGAAAACCTTCAAATACTCGTAGGGACCGAAGGGTTTGTCCTACAGAGCTCCGGGTGGTCTCAAAAATTTTTAAAAATTCTGTACTATTTAAAATTGGTGAAAAAACGATACCTTTATTTCGAGAGTTTTCGAGCTAGGGCACTCTTGAAAATTTCAACCCTTAATTTTCACCCCTTAGAAGTGACCTACATCAACCAAAAGCTTCGCGGCACAACTAGACCCCAAATGGAGCCCATATACCAAATTTGAACCAAATCGGTCCAGTGTTGCTAAGAAAAGTGCCGCGGACGGCGGACGGCGGACGGCGTACGGCGTACGGCGTACGGCGGACGGACGGAAATTTTTTTATTCGATTTTCGGATTCTACGTACCTTGAAACGTAAAACATCAAATTTTGAGGGGGGGTTAAAATTTTTTTTTTCTTGCTCGATTCCAAAGGCTTATTATTGAAAATAATAAACCAAAACCAATTTTTTGAAAAATTGAGAAAATTTAACAAATTTAAGCTGATTATTGCCCTTCAATTTGGAGCCTTAATCGTACCTGTAGCCATCATCGTTTTCAAAAATTTATAAAAATCAACAAATTTTTAAAAAAATCAATTTTATTTAGAAAAATCAACAAATTGAAGCTGATAACGTTTTCTTCAAATTGCTCTCTCTCTACTTTTCTGTTTTCTCAAAAAATGAGTGTTTTTGCAAGTAAAAAGCTCAAAACGGTCTTTACAGAAAAACTTGAGTTTTGGGAAAATCACCTATTTTTGAATTGATGTGTCTTAATTGCTGAACCTACAGAGCTAAAGTTGGTCTAAAATTCTGGAAAATTTACCTAATTTAAAAACTTACAGGGCATAAATTATTGAAATTATCATAGATTTGATAACTTCAAAATTGCCTGGGATGGGAAAGGGGTTCACAAATAATTTGAGTTTGTGCCCTTGCCATTATGAGTTCAGGCTCAGTAGTATACAAACGCTTATACCATAATTTGGAACTTCAATTGTGTTTTATTAAGAAACAGACGGTCTCCATTTTTTAAATTGAATGTTGATGAAAAATTTGGTCGACAAAATGCTTGGCTATTGGGTATTTTTTGTGGAACCAGTTTAAACCACGCACAAATTAGCAATATCGAACCGATTCTAACGAGAGTGCCTTAGGTCGTCTTCAACTAATAATTCTTTGTTGTCGTATTTGGCAGAATGCCATATTGAAGGACTTCCCTCTATTGATGGTTCCTGTTTGATTTGGAAAAAACCATCTCCCACCTCAGTACCATTTATTCTGTGGCCGATAGCACCGCTTTCCTTTTCCTCGAGAGTATATGCGGAGCTACCCCTTTCACTTCTTCTGAAGGAAAGTACACGTGGAGAGCTTGAGGAGATGAAATGATACATGTTTCTACCAGAGAGGCCGACACGTAAGGGTCGACCCAGAGCCATTTATTTACCCTGTAGATTCAGCCTCCCTTTCCCCCTTCTATTGTATAACCCCGTGTTAGGTCATAGGTTGCCGACTCTAGCGCTCCCGGCGGGCTTCTACGGAAAAAAGATGCGATGCGAAGGAAAGGAAAACAAGTAGGGTCATTTCACAGCTAACCGATCAGAAGCCTTCAAACAGACCTCCCCTTTCCCTTCACAATGCTCATCAATCTCTTCTGGATCTCGAGGGGTCTCGGGGATGTTTACCTACTGAAAGGATTTGCCGATCGTGATAGCGCGTTTTGGAAACATTCCCATGAGATGTGGAATATATTATGCCTTGCCTGTAAACCTTCCCCCTATCTTTTCTAACAAAAAGGTCGACCTGGACATTTTCCATGATCAATTTTTCACCTCCGAACAGATGCCTCCGATATTTTATCCCAAGCATAACTACAAGTAGACTCTTTCCTTCAGATACTCGTACACATAACAAGTATAATATTATTATACCGTACCTTCCTATTCGTACAATTGACTAACTGAAACTGAAATACTAGTATGTCCTTCACTTCCTTCAAGTTCCCTTTCACCTGTAACATTACTTCTTGTAAGTTACTGATTTTGTTTTCTTTGGAAATTCTTTATTGTACCAAGTTACAACTCTTATTAACGATATATTTTCACATATTTTCTTGATTTTGTTATTGTGAAACATAGGAACTTAACTAAGTCTCTATCAATTTCCTAATGTTAGAATATTACAACCATCGCAGGTCATGCGACTTTTTTCCCCTTTAAATGCCTGAACAGGTAGTCAATATCAAGCAACTGGACAACTTCTTCGTTGCATGTATTGGGAAACGCTTATGAGGGGCTATGGATTGCATTTTGAAAACTTAATTTACGGTTGGCATGCAAAGTTGTTTATGTGCATCTATGCATCTACATACACATCAGAATCGCTGTATAACATCGTGGTTACATTGAGAAGCACCTCCCCAAAACTGGCTTGACGACTTGAATGTGCAATGTTATTTTGTTCTGCATCAAAGTTCTCAAGCCAGTTTGGAGTCATGGAGTGCAGTTTTAGGGATGTGCTTCTCAAGGCAACAAATCAACCAAAACTTTGGTTGATGATTAGTATAATGTGGACTATATTGTTGGTACATAAGTTAGTTACATAAATACACACACACATACACGAAACACAGTACATTCTCTAGAGTAGTACATAATCGGTTCATAGAGGAAGGTGGACTGCACGGCTGGTGCCAAACATTCAGACGTTGATGGAAAGGGAACATGTAGAAGTGAACTGCTTCCTCACGCAGTTCTTTACAGGACATTGACTTTATTAGGCCTATTTGCATAAAATTGGGAAGATATCTGCCCCAACATGTCTACACTGCCAGAACAAAGATGACGATGATGTGATCCACGCCTTCTTCAAATGCACCAAACGGGCGCCTGAAAGAAACCAGCTGATGGCAGACCTGGAGTTAGCTCCCCAGAGTTCAACACCAGAGGATGTTGTCAGCAGAATGCTGGAAGGTGAAAGTAGCTGGGCTGCTGTGGCAGAGTACACAGAAAGCATCCTGACAAAGAAGATACTCTTAGAACGAGAAAGAGAGAGGAGGGAGCATCTGGTCTGCCCCCTCACCCTGAACTGATTAAACGCCCCAGGACTCCGCCCGAAGTAATGTGTTAAACGGTTCCGGGCTGAGTTCCAACGTGAGAGAAAAGAAGGTGTTTTTTTATTGGGTTTGAATCCCACATAACAGGAAGACGCGGACCCTTCCAGGTATCTTACGAGATCCAACTTCACCTATGGATCTTGACGATTTTTTCACCTGCCTGCAGAAAAAAACAAAAATCAAACATAATCGGTTCGCCATGAATGAGTCCCTCCTCGTTGCTCCAGTTCTGCCATATCAACCATATTCCCTACGAATAAAAATGTTCCTTACAGTTCGAAATACAATAATATGGGTCCGTCGATGCATTTTCAAGAGGAACTAACCCGAGTGAAACGGAACGACGGGCGTTTTCTCGTTATCTGCTAACGTTCCGGTGACTTGCTTGCTCTACCATACTTACGCGCAAGTCAAAATTTACCGCAAAAGGTACAACAATACGACGATTGTCAACAAAGAGAGCGGACCGCATTAATAATTTCCTGCTCATCAATTCTTTCTATGGCAGGTCTTATGGGTCGGCGGGGTTTTTCATTCGAACATTTCCATACAGAACGAAACGCAGTGGAGAAATAATTCTGCTTCGCATTAATGGGAGATATGGAAGGGAAATACCTAATAAAGGATCAAACCTGCTGGTGGGAGATGAAACGTTGGGGGGAACTCAGGGCAGCTTGTACGCGAAAGGGAATTGTGAAATGATGAACCTGCGGTAGGTTTTCTTTCTCGGGCGTCGAGTTCTTTTGGAAATGGGAAATAATGGTGGGATGTCTCCCTCGGTTGATTCCGGAGAATAATGGTAAGGTTTTATCATGATGAGGAGGGAAGCTGTATGGAATCCCTAGCAGGTGGGCTTTTGAACTCATTCGACTGGGCATGTCCAGTACAAAATGCAAAAATTTAATTTATCCGACATACTTACTAAGGTACTTGCCAATCATACATGAAGAGTATTTGTCATGAATAACCAATTTGCTAACAATGTAATTGGTAGAAAGAGTCACGAACTTGATCTGGGCTGCAAAAATTTACTTGTTAATATGTGAGAAGAGGTTAAAAGTCGGTATGGTTCACTTTTCAAATATCTGCAACAAATCCATCTGAGTACAAAGCTTCTCAATATCTGGCGCTGAGTCTCCCTGAGGTATTACGGTGAGTAGGTTCTTTCTCATGAACCAGCCTGTTGAAGAATGTATCATTTCTGATGATGGGTGGTTACCAAGGGGATGAATTCTTTATTACGAATGTGGCACTCCTGAAAGGATGATATATTTATTGCACAAATTATATTCACGCCATAACGAACCTCGCCGTACTCATTTCTGTGATGAAATATCCCTAATTGGTGTTTATTTATGTGACTGAATAATATCATGGTAGGGTTCATTTCGAAATTACGTTATTTAGAGATAAGTAATTGGTTCACGATTATCCTACAGGTCAGGATCCGTTGATGACAATATAGTACGACTAATCACGATCCGTCCGTTGTAATCTATATATTTGATATCACGTATTCATCTGTTAATCTTGACTCAGGAATCGATTGAACAGAGCGGTCATCTCCCGGGAATAACGGGATGTTCGCGATCCAATCAGGTTTTGTGTAGTTACTAAATTACAATACAGAAGACGGTTTAAATATAATATATTTCATCGAACATAATGAGCTAACAAGCTGAAATGATTATGAGACTAGGTATGCACTTCAATGAATCCCGGATCTTAGTGGCGTGTATGGAAATGAGTTGGCTGACAGGCTAGCAAAGGGGGGCTCTTCAACCGTTTGCAAGCCTCATATAGAACATTTAATAATTAAATGTTCTTTATGAGGCTTGCAAACGGTTGAATTAATAACTATGATAATTAATGATAATTAAATAATTAATGATAATTATTATCAATCCAACGGTATATCACTTGGAAATGTTGCCCTGTTTTCCTGGAGTCTTCATACTGAGAAATTATTGAAGGAAGTAACAGAAAAAAAATCTCAAGCTTGAAAGCTTGGAAATGTTTCATTCGAAAATGAACAAAAGGTTTTTACAATTGATTACTTTATTTTGTCAGAAACAAACGATAAAATATCACGAAAGCAGATTTTATTAATAATATAATCTCATAAAAACGACCGATAGGGAACACAAAAATAATAGTAATAAAAATACCTAGTCAATCAAGGCATTTATTTTTTCTGAATTTTTATATTTCACTCTCCTCTTCCTCCTCCTCCCCCCCCCCCCCCCGTCATACTTGAATCAACCTTTGCACTTCACAAAACAGACCTCTCAAACAAACATCCACCCTATCGTCTGTCCCAGGAAAAGCCTAGGAAAACTCTCAGGAAAAAAGAAGAAAAAACCTGTTGAAGACAGTGAAAATTTGATGAAGAAACCAAATCTGCAATATAAAATGCGGGTTCTCATTCGAACGTCTGACGAGAAATTGTGATATTTGAATGCCTTCCTTGAAAGAGTTGAATTTGGGATACTTGAATGGGGTTACCGTTTGAAATTTTCCTCTACAAAGTTATAGATCAGTACCTTGTAAAAGTATAGCTTATGGCCATGTGATTTCTTGATGATGAAAATGCACTTCGTGGTGTGTAAAGTGTGTTGAATCTTCATGTGTTTTGTACTACTTTTCAAAGAAGTAACGGAATTAGTAATTTTCATAGGCTGTGTTGTAAAATAACGGACGAAGTTCCGTGATCGTATGGAAATCCAGTCGGCTCGTCAGATTCGCCCCCAAAAACGTTGAGATCTGCTCGAAAGGTTTCTCGTTTCCTCGAGCTAAGAACCGCCCGCGTCAGTAAACGGCTGCCGGCGCCGGTGATTATTAAAATCCAGACGGCGAATTCCTGTTTTAAAATCCCTTCAGGTAACCCGACTTGGCAGAGGTCAACCGGGCGCGGAACTCAAAAACGGGTGGGGCGAGCTGCGGCCTTTCTGGATCAACTTCCACCCACCGTAGGCCTTCACGAATTATTATCGTCGTGGCATCATCGTGAATAACAAGATAACGTTCATCAATCATAGTCATCATCACTTCAACTTTTGGAGAAAGTTAATACTGAAACGGGACACAGTTTTGCTTCCTCGCTGCGAGATAAAAAGTAAAAGGAAGCTTTGTAATGGTGTAGCAAGTCGAAAAAAATTGGCTCCTCAAAATCACAGTTTTAGTGCTTTTCGTACAATTTTGATTCCGTTCGTGCCAATACTGGGCAACACCTTTTTTGGACAATTTTTTTTGCGAATCCTTTCTAGACATTTCACTCATATTATACATGGTTTTGAATGGTGAGAGTTCAACTTATTTCTTCCCTTCAACTTAGGCATGACATAATATAACGACCTGAATTTTCATTGATTATTCAGTGAATTGTTTATTTGTGTTTCTAAATGTAGGCTAAAGGTGGGATACATATCCCTCAATTCCAGTATACCGTACTTCTGGAATACGTAAAGAAACAACAATCCAAATTATGCCGAAGGGTTTTTAATTAAATTTTCAGACATCACTTGTATAAAGCCCAAGATATACCCTTACGTATTGAAAACCGTGGCATTAAATGTACCGAGTGCACACTCGCTATCTAACATAATTTTCTTGATTTCGTTTGAAGGTCGATTTGTCACGGAAGAGTCACTCACTAGACTTTGCACAAATTTGAGGGTCATTTTGGTTTCAAATTGCATGCCAATGAATTTTGTGGCGATCCGATCAGGAAAGGTGAAAGCATATCCGTATCTTCGAAAATAGACTTCAATGTTAAGGAATGCCTCAAATTTGTTGATTTTTGGAAAACTGTCCACTAGATCGGTAAGTTCATGTTTCATTCGGGCAATCTTTTAAGTGCTTTTATCTATTCAACAATGTGTTCCTTCGTGGAAGATTTTTTATTTGTTAGTTACCCAATCACGCTCAAACTGCTACACCAATTTGGTTTTTTTTAATAATACGATGGCGATTCTTTTGGGAAGAAATCAATTTGATAGGAAACCCTACCATAGGACTACCTAGGTACTTGACACTTTTTGCACTTTTTCTAGTGCGTTTATGGCATTCTGCCATAAACGCACAACTGTCATAAGCTGGAATTTGTCGGTACTCCTTGCAAGTTTCCAAGTCATGTAGAAAGTCGTGTGAAGTATTTTTCGATGTTGAGGGGGCGTGATATATGGAATTTTTGGAGGGGATTCCTGAAGAGCCAGTCCTGCACAACTGCTCAGAAGGTGGGTTTGTGATGGTTTTTCCACTTATATTCATGCATTTTGGCAAGAACTGCCAATGCCAATAGTAAAAAGTTTGCACCACCATTTTCTACCCTTCAACGTGATTTGTATGTGGTGAATCCAGGTCTAATCGGTTTACTGCTCCCATGAAGGTGTTTCAAACGATCTCACCCCAATAACAAACACAATAACAGACACAAACACCATACACGAGAAACTCCGAAGAAAAAACGAGGAAGGACACATAGCGATCCCAGTATAGCGATCCCCTGAACAAAACAATAAAAACTGATACAAACATGACTCCGACAACACAAAAAATTAATTACTGAATAAATAAAAGTACAATCATGATCAATGAATACAATAATTGATGAATTTTTTATTGTTGAAGCGAAATGAACAAACATTCAACGATAAAAACGCCGAGACATCCCAAATTCAATTGGGCTCGAGACGAGGTTCAAGTCGAGTCGAAGCAGGGCTGCCGCCGAAAGGCACCTACAGGTGCCACCAGTTCATTCAGGTGGTATTTCTCACTACGATAGACTAACATGCATTGAAAACGACATTACACACTTAGTACAAGTATTAGTGATATGAAATAAGCGTAATTGAAAAAACTGCTTGCCTTTGTCTATCCATTTTCATTCAAAAATCGGAGCGGGGACACTGATGGACGATTTTCTCGCAAGAGGTCAACTTCGAACTGATATTACTCTCATATAAACACGATTGGAGGCGTCCTATACCAACCTGCTGAATCTTTAGGTCCATTAGATGACGCTAGTTGCCGCCATACCCTCGAAATACCATTTTTGCCCAGGAGCGATAGAAATAGTGGCACCTGTAGGTGCCTTTAGGAATTGACGGGTTGAAATATTCTATTTGAAAAAAAAAAATCCAAAATAGTTTGGTGGTAAAAATATGTGATTATTGTTCTACCATAGAGGTAGAAGATAGAGAGTAAACGGCCTATGCCTGCCTACGTTGAGGTTTGGTCGGGAAATGAAAGTGAAAGTTCACCCCCTCTCGCCGGGACCAAAAAATAGGAGGTACACTTACCCTCTAATTTTGTGTTGCAAGATAGGAGGAATGTCTTTGAAATATCATAGGTCGGAACAGGGGCCTCGAAAAACACACCGAAACAAACGTGAAAGAGCATTAAAAAATCTATTCAGTCTTGTGCATATTATGGAACTATGTTGGAATATGATGGCAAAACAGGGACTGGAAGTAAAAACGGACTTAGTGCAGCACAAGCTTCCAATAATTGGAATAAACTGTATTTATTCCAATAAAGGAAGTAATCATTACTTCCTTTATTGGAATAAATACAGTTTATTAATTTTTGAACAGGCTGTTCTACTCTAGATATGCTTGTCCTCAAATACCACAAAGCACACGTTGAAGAAAGTAATTAGAAGCTTCTTTTGATACATGACGTCATGCTTTATTTGAAATGAAATGTTGAATCCAACAAGGCAAAATATTGTGCTGCATTAAGTCCGTTTTTACTTCCAGCCCCTGTTTTGCCATCATATTCCAACGAAGCTACATGATATGAACAAGACTGAATAGATTTTTTAATGCTCTTTCACATTTATTTCGGTGTTTTTTCGATTGGAGGCCCCTGTACCGACCTATTGTATATAAAAACATTCCTCCTATCTTTCAACACAAAATTAGAGGGTAAGTGTACCTTCTATTTTTCGATCCAGGCGAGAGAGGATGAACATTCACTTTAATTTCCCGACCAGGGTCGGACAAAGGAGTTTCCTCTCTACCTTCTACCTCAATGCCTGAAACGTACAATCTCAACAAGCGGCAATGAAAACGCAAAAAAATAAATGAGGGGACGCCACCTTTAAAACTAGGATTCGCTCGTCGTTGTTGAAAACGAACTGTCCCTCTGGCGGTTCGATCTAAATATTTACCGCAATCTATCCCGGAAGGCTCGTTGTAAACAAGCGGCTCAGACCTCCGAAACCCGATGAATATTCAGGCCTGGCGCTCCCCATTGACATTTTTCATTAACGCCTGCCGCGAGAAGCCCCTCCCGTCACTACCCACTGGGCCGCCTCAAAGTCTTTCCTGTGTCGGAAAGGGAAAATTTTTACTCAATTATAACAAAAAGTTCAAAAATTAATAATTTTTGAACAATTCGAGGACTTTGGGGATGAAAATATAACTTTAGTAATCCGTGTTTTGTTATTTGGGGAGCCTGAACTATGTTAATAGGGAGGAACTCTTTAAATTGACCTGGGAAGAAGAAAACAATACTCCGAAGATGGTAAAAACGGCATTAGACCTGGAGAATTATCAATTTCCTGGATTGACCTACCGACAGGTCAATTCAGCACTAACCAATCGCTCTGTCCCTCTCTTAGAATTGAATAACCCGCCCTCTGAATTGAGTGAATTAGGACTTATTTCATTTAGTTTCCAAGAAGTGTACTCCTAGTGCACTTTTCCGTTAACAAGGTAGAGCTGCACAATTCTCTTCCATTATAAACACAACTCCCCACCACTTCCCAACTTGACTGACTTTCCTCTTGCCTTGCAGTTCTCACCAAATGAAAGGCAAATGGTTGTATTATCAACATTCGTGGCACCTACCGACGGCCGTTAGCTGATTCAATGAACTGGTTCCCGTGAGATCACCGAAGTTAGGGCTTGTCGGCTTGGAAGATTTTTGGATAGGTGATCAAGTCCTAATAGTTTTTCGAGTTAGGGTGGAGAGTGGGAGAGTGGCAATGAGAAGCCATGAGCCAAATCATCAGAACCAATCCCGATCTTCCCTTTGGAAGACACCTGATGACGTCCTCGACGCCAGGAATTGCTGACGGACGGAATGCTGAAATGGTACTTTACTTAGGCTCTTACTTTACTCAATGTTCATGGATTTAACTTGTTTTTCCATATAATCATAAATTAAAAAAAAAAATCGAATAAAAATAAAAAAGGTAATACCAAATCAGAAAAATCACTAATTAAAAACGCTGCAAATTATTACACAACGGTTTATTATTTTTATATAGATCACTCGTCTACAAAATCACCAACCATCCAATTTGAGGAAAAAAAGAAGAAAAAAATCGAAAAAAAACAAAATTTTTTTTTTCAAAATCAAAAAAAAATTAAAATCACCAACCATTGATCGCATTTTGGTCAGCTAAAATTTGAACGGAGATTAGGCCTCTTTTGCGATTCACACTCGTGTTTTGATTTATATATATATATATATATATATATATATATATATATATTTCAATATAAACCCTTAAATTTTCGTAGTGAGCGAACGGTTTGTCCTACAGAGCTCCGCGTGGTCTCAAAAAATTCTAAAAATTCCATAGAATCTTAATTTGAAGGAAAAACAATACCTTTATATCGAAATTTTTTGAGTTAGGGCGTTTTCAAAATTTCAAAATTGATTTTGGAACCCTTAGGAGTGACCTACATCAACCAAAAGCTTCGGGGCACAACTAGACCCCGAATGGAGCCTACATACCAAATTTCATCAAAATCGGTCAATGCTAAGTGGCAAAAGTGCCGCGTACGGCGGACGGACGGCCAAATTTTTATTCGATTTTTGGATTCTACGTACCTTGAAACGTAAACCATCAAATTTTTAGGGGGTGTTAACATTTTTTTTTTCTTGGTCGATTCCAAAGGTTCATTATTGAAAATAATAAACCGAAATGACATTTATAAAAACTAAATAATAAAATATGAAATTAGTTTTTAAAAAGTCAACTGTCTTCTGTGAGCCTCACGTCATGTGCGAGGCTCGCATTTTCGACGTGTCTCGTGTTATTGAACGTATCTTGGCCCGCTGTAACTCTCTGTTGGGCAGTTGGCTCCATCGAAAGGCCAGTTTTAAAAACTTTGCTCCATCCGCCTGACTGAATGAGGGGCTGATGCACTAATGCATTTAAAAAATCCTTGAAAATTTCAAATTTAGATACAATTTTCAAAGTTTGAGCCCCTTTAATTTAGGGAAATACTAAGAGGAGGAAAGAATGGCGACCGAATGAGACCCCCTTAACATCAAACATTCGAAATGCAATTTTTCCAGAGTTCTGAACAATCAACAATTGCATCGGAAATAATTCACGTAAATTTGAACTCATTTACAGTGAGTAGAAAGTTCAAAAGCAGTATCAAAGAAAATACATCACACAGAGAAATACCAAGTAAATTAAAGAAAGATTAAAAGAAAAACACAAACGGTGGATACAGCTTTCGTACAAGTACGCAACCACGAGAGACATTTTATGTCTTATGTTTAACAAATTGAGAGCTTTCCAATGAGTGGTGAACGATTTTTGTGGGGTGGAAAATGAGGAAGTTAGTTTTCCCTAGGAACGATTGGTTGTACGTGAAAATCATCAGAAATTTCCGCGTAACGCTCCCCTCGTGACGATCCCCGCGTGACGATTTTTCATTTATGTGCCATAGTAAAGACATAAAATGTCAAAATAACGAAAAAGATTGTACGCTTCAGCGAACATTTAAATTTAATATCTAAATTTTGACTCCCGGCCATACGATTTCTAACTCCATTTTCAATATGTTTTTGGATGATTCATAAATATGTTGAAATTATTGGAAAAACTCGGCGCTTTGCGCCTCGGCGGGGGGCTCCGCCCCCCTGCACCCCCGGTTTATTTATTTTTCCATACTCTGTATGAAATCATAGGAACACAGAATGTGTTTTTGCGATGCTAGTCATCCGTTAAATAAAAAACAACAATAATAAATGTGGAGTCTTTGGCAATAATAAAATAAATAATTGTTAGACATTTAATTTGGTCTAAAACCCTATAAATGTTACATAAATAAATATGTAACTACAAGAAAAATACTATATAAATTGAGAGCTTTCCAACGAATGGTGAACAATTTCTGTGCAATGAACACTGCGGGAGTTCTATTTCCTTACCAACGGCTTGGTTGAACGTGAAAATCATTATAAAAGGCACGTAACGGTTTTTTCTGTCGCTTTTTCGTGACGATTTATTTTCGGTAGGTCATCGCAAAAACACATTCTGTGTTAATATATTATTTGTTTTCGAATTGTTTTACGGAAAAGTTCTATTTTCTCGTAGAGATAATTTTGAGAAAGTGTCAAACATATAGTGTTGTCTAAATCGGTTTGAATAGAACGGTCACCTAGTACGGTCTTTTATAATGACAAATCAAAATACTGTTGAAAAAAAGAAAAGAAAAGATTATTTTGCATAAAAAAATAAAAGATTAAAAATTTTACGAAATCGTATGAAAGTCTAAACAGCTATCTTTGATCATGTCAAAACTAAACAAAAATAATAACTAGATAATACAACTAATATACCCGACTGCCCCAATGTTTACTCTAAGGAATCTAAAATCAGCTCTCTTACTCCTAGATGGATCTACCACTTCGTTACGAGGAGGAGATAGGTGCATAACTAGAAGGTATAAGTATCTAAAAATAAACGATATGATTCAATACACGTGGAGCTCCAAGGCGTTTGAGTCTGACACATAGCTCGATTAATGAGCCAAAGGCCATCAAGTGGCAGTCAGATTGGAACCGGATAGCAGGAAGGATGACGTACCGGATCGATCTTGGAGTTGTCGGGAGACGTCTTGAACGGTTTCCAAAATAAAGTTCTGGCTCGTACAGCCGGATTGATTATTACTGTCTCCTTCTAACGAGATGTGTCGGGAGCAGTTCATTCAAAGAAACATCGCTCGTTATTGGACGTAAACAGACCTCTCTGACTCACAACTTCTCTGTTGGCTCCTTTTATAATGTACTCGTACCAACGCACTGGATACTTCCTACACTTGTCCCAATTATTGACGATTACTAACAAATAAATAATGTAATTAATGTAAATTGTAGAGGTTATTTAGTTTTTCTGTCAATGGATCTCGTCAGTTCCCGACGCCTAGGGTTTTTTATTCAGCCTCCTTCAGGACGATTTGAGTCGAAGGAGTTGAATTGGCAGTGTAGGAACTGTCTAATAGTCAGATTGGTATAGACTTCCCTGATACGCAGAATGCTTGCTGGTTCTGGTCCAATTCTCAACTTGGAACCTTTCTGGAAATGGATGAATAAACGGCTGAAACGGCGGGAACAAACAATGTTTCATTCACCGAACCTCAAAATATGTCCACTGATTGGGAATGGGGTCAACTGGAATAATCTCCTTCTTCACCGAGATTTCGGTAAATTTATTACCTTCTTCAGCGCTTTAAAGTATTTTACATTTCTGACTTCCAATTTCCAGAAAGCTGGTGTTTCATTCGTTTTGCTTCCGAGTCCACCAAGGTTAGGAAGCTTTGTTTTCGCTTTGTTTTAGCATTGACCGATTTTGATGAAATTTGGTATGTAGGCTCCAATTGGGGTCTAGTTGTGCCTCGAAGATTTTTGTTGATGTAGGTCACTTGTAAGGGTCGAAAAATGAATTTTGAAATTTTGAAAACGCCCTAACTCAAAAATTTTTGGTATAAATGTATTGTTTTTCCATCAATTTAAGATAGTAGAGAATTTTTAAAATTTTTTGAGACCACGTGGAGCCCTGTAGGACAAACTTTTTGCTCCCTACGAGAATTTAAGGGTTTTACGTACGATAAATCAGAAACACGAGTGCGAATCGCAAAAGAGTCCTAATCTCTGTTCAAATTTTAGCTGACCGAAATGCGATCGATGTTTTTCTTCATGTTGGATGGTTGGTGGCATTACAGACGAGTGATCTATATAGAAAAATAATAAACCATTGTGTAATGATTTGCAGCGTTTTTCCTCTTGCTACCACAGTGTAACACGCTTTTATTCATACTGTGATTCATACTGTTTATTCATACTGTGCGTTAATTGGGACTGTGATAAAGTTTTATATTTCTTATTAAAGGTAATTTATTTTCAACTTTTTAGTTCATTTAATTAACAAAAAATAAAAGCTTGTTTTTAAAAAAGGTTTTTTTCTTCTCATTTTCTAATCCTGCTGGGACGATACACGGACTCTGACTCTTCCCATCCCCGACTCCTCTGATTCCTCCCGATCGGCAACGTTCACGTACGGTTGGGGTTTTATGTATTGGATGGTCCCCTATGAATTGGAAGTTGGTCCCAGAAAGGTAATAATATTGCATTGTCTTGCGATTTACACATGCAAGCAAAATTTCAGCTAAATCGGATACCTGGAAGAGGATCAAATTCAACTTGGAAGATTTCATTAATAACAGACAAACAGACTGACAGACAAACAGGAAACAGACAGGGAAACAGGGGACAGGTGAAACTAAATAAAAGCTTTGAATAAAAACCAAAATTCGATGCCTACAAAAATAGTGTTGTGCTGCTTTACTGAATGGTTTTACTGAGGTCCATGATGTTGTTGGGATTTGATAAGCGTACAGTATTATCTTGATGGCTTGCTTGGTGAGTGCAGCTCCAGCTAAACGACATCCGGTGTGTATCGTCGTCTCTTCCTGCTCATTCGACTTATCAGTTCGTCAGACGTCGAACCTCGGCTGCTACTGCACTGCACTTCATCCACCGTTGAAATCAACGTCCTCACCAGAACCTGAGGTCGATAGGTGCTTGAAGTCAGGATGCGGGTTCCTCTCGAGCCTCTCTGATAATCTCAGGCTCCCTCCATCTCAGACTCCGTATCTCAAACATTGAGCAGGTCTCCGGCTCCTGGTCGCCTTATCAGAGACACCTAATGTAAGAGGCACCAGCCACCAGACCCACAGCCTCGAGAACTTCATCAATATTAATAAACAAAGTTGAAGCGACCGCCCCGCTCATCTCACAAGTCAAACCCGACTCTCGATCGGAGTCTCCCCGTTTAAATTAACATCAGAAATAACTTTCCGGCCGCTGTGAGTTACGACTCGATTTTAATGTGGATTTACGTTCTCTCGGAATATAATCTGATTGTGAAGATTGAATTAGTAATCAATATTCCCGGTGATGAAGCTCCAGTAAATAATGTCGGGCTGATACCCAATATTCGCCAGAAAGGGATTCTTCGGTCATGACAAATTACTCGCTCTTGCGCAAGTCAGCTCGCGACTGCATCGGTGTAAATCCAGGGAAACAATAATGGAACAAATGGGGATGTGCCTCGACGCTACAGGTTTGTCGATATCCCATATTAACACAAATGGCGATTAGTAGGAACCCAGACTAGCTTCCGCCGCTTCCTGCTATTCTCTTTGGTTTAAGGCTGAAGAAGTCGCATATCGAAATGAATGAGTATGACAAGTATTTTTGGCAACATTACATTTTTCATCACGTTGCTTATGTAACTACCTATTTCCGAATATCCTCAAGATTCAATTATACCTAATGACCAATTTGCACCACAATATTATCCGATATCACCACCTTTTATTGGCCTTTTCTTTATGATTTTCAAGGATTATTGTACACCCCTTTTAGACCCTTTTTGGTTTATTATTTTCAAAAATGAACCTTTGGAATCGATAAGACAACCCCCCCCCCCACCAAAAAATTAATTGTTCAAGTTTCACGGTATGTACCAGATGCTCCAAATTATTACACTACGGTTTATTATATTTCTGTAAAGATCACACGTCTGCAAAGATCACGGTTTTTCCACAACAAAATTTTCGCGCAGGGTTTCGAGCCAAATTTATCATGCCAGAAGGTACCTACCAGCAAAACATCGAAACATTAATTTTCGATGAGTCTATGCTCAGACTCATTAAGTGCCCTTCGAGCAGTCAAGAACGGTTTTGGAAGAACGTCTGCCAAGTAGGAGTGGCACATAGCTTCCTGATATCCATGACCCGATCGTGTAGATGATCTGATGCATAGTAGTTCAAAACATCAATCTCAAAGTACCTTCCATTACCACAACAATCAATCTACACGTCAATCCGCGCAAACTCTGAATATAGTTGGAAAATGTAGAAGTTATGGTAGTCACAAGGATATTACCTTTGCGCATGCGCACAAAGTACCTTCATTTTGGGGGCCATGATTTTCATACGGGACCATCTTCACCCCCACTGTAACTCTTTTGGTTTATTATTTTCAATAATAAGCCTTTGGAATCGAGCAAGAAAAAAAAAATTTTAACCCCCCCTCAAAATTTGATGTTTTACGTTTCAAGGTACGTAGAATACGAAAATCGAATAAAAAAATTTCCGTCCGTCCGCCGTACGCCGTCCGCCGTCCGCCGTACGCCGTACGCGGCACTTTTCTTAGCAACAGTGGACCGATTTGGTTCAAATTTGGTATATGGGCTCCATTTGGGGTCTAGTTGTGCCGCGAAGCTTTTGGTTGATGTAGGTCACTTCTAAGGGGTGCAAATTAAGGGTTGAAATTTTCAAGAGTGCCCTAGCTCGAAAACTCTCGAAATAAAGGAATAGTTTTTTCACCAATTTTAAATAGTATTGAATTTTTTAAAATTTTTGAGACCACCCGGAGCTCTGTAGGACAAACCGTTCGGTCCCTACGAGTACTTGAAGGTTTTCCTTCGATAAAACACAATCATGAGTGTGAATCGCAAAAGAGGTCTAATCTCCATTCAAATTTTATCGGACTAAAATGCGATCGCTGTTCATTTCTTCGATTTGTATACAGTTTTGCCTTCTGCGTAACCAGTAATCAAATTTCCATATCAAGCTTTCTATTTTTCCAATCGAGTGTGAAGCGTTTAGTTCTTTCTAATAAACTTGATTGTGAAGGTGTGAAGCCAGTATGGTGTGGTAGGTAGTACCTAGCTGGTAGGTAAAAAAAAGTTGGTAGGTAAAAAAAATGTTGGTGGGTAAAAAACGCTGCAAATCATTGCTCAAAGGCTTCTTCACTCTTCAGATCACTGATCAGCTGAGTGAGCTCCGAAGCCATTTTCAATCCTTTTGAATGGAAGTGCTCTTCCAGGCGTCTCCAGCATTCGAAGAGATCTTCTTCACTCTTCAGATCACTGATCAGCTGAGTGAGCTCCAAAGCCATTTTTACTCCATTTTTACCAATGGTTGATAGGTAAAAAAAAGTAGGTAGGTAGAAAAAAAATTTTCTTCTATACAGATCACTGGTTCTCCATCAATAGCACCTACCACCATCTGTATTCTCCCTTGACCTTCCCTCTCAAATTTCAGCTTCTTGCGTTCAATAGGATTGAAAATGGCTTCGGAGCTCACTCAGCTGATCAGTGCTCTTCCAGGCGTCTCCAGCATTCGGGAAAATCTTCTTCACTCCTCAGATCACTGATCAGCTGAGTGAGCTCCAAAGCCATTTTCAATCCTATTGAATGGAAGTGCTCTTCCAGGCGTCTTCAGCATTCGAGGAGATCTTCTTCACTCTTCAGATCACTGATCAGCTGAGTGAGCTCCGAAGTCATTTTCAATCCTATTGAACGCAGGAAGCTGAAATTTGAGAGGGAAGGTCAAGGGAGAATACAGATGGTGGTAGGTGCTATTGATGGAGAACCAGTGATCTATACAGAAGGGTGATCTATACAGAAAATAATAAACCTTTGAGCAATGATTTGCAGCGTAAATTTTTAAATTGTATTTACATCAGACATTTTGTGTTGAATCCGATTATACCATAATATTACTATGATTACAATCTTAATAATCACAAAAAAAAAAACAAGTTTTTCTGGGTTGTTAGACCAAGTTTTGAAATTGGGACTCCTCAGGATTGTCCAGATTCCTAGCCTGATGATGATTTCCTCTCACAACCAAGTTGTGACGAACTTTATCTTCGTCATTTGAGTTCGTAGAAAAATCCTTCACCATTCGTTGGAAAGTCCTAAATTTATGCATAAATTATGTATTACCGAAACGGGTGTAATTATGGAAGAAACAGAGATATACCCCTGAGTTAGAAGAGATGTGACAATATTCGCGACAACAGCTTTGTTACACATCAACAGACAATTATTGAGAAAGCATAAATATATTTAAAGGTCAGAAGCTAAGTATTGTTTTAAATACATTTTAGATATTATGTTGCTAGGGATAATATAACTTTTGTATTACACCTACCACCTACCTGCGACTAAAGGTTCTGCACTAAATTTGACTAGAACATGTTCCATGTTTTTATTATTTATGTCGTAGGCGTTAAGTACCTAGATAGCATCCGGGGGGTCCAGGGGGGCTTGGTTCTGAGTGACACCTGTGTATAATATCGTTATATATTCATATGATTTTTGGAAAACTTTCAGAAATCGTTTTAGAATGTTCCAAAAAGGATTTCAGGGGGAAAAAATTTCAAAAAATTCCATGTTAAAAATTTTGGGTCCATTGCAATAGCAGTGTTTTTTCTAGTTATTTCCCTTTTAAATTTGGCTATACCGCGACTAGCTCAAAAGAGGGTAGATTACTGGAATAATGGCCTTCCAGGCTTAGCAATGGTAATGGTGGTATAGTTTTACCTTTAGTTGTTGGGCGCCAGATACTTTCTGAATAGGAAGAAATTAACAAAGATCTTTAAATATTTAAGATGCACTTAGGTACATCCACCTACCTATCTGCGGTACCGCTAAAAATGAATCTTCAATAAAGATATAACAATTAAAGATTACTATTTAAACTACTACAAAAAAATTAACAAGCAATGAAGGATATTCCATATGATCATAATATGATCATATATTATAACATGGTTATATATTATATAACCTTTGAGAGATAGTTATAAATACCCCTATACAAATTTTAGTCTTATTTTATTAATCATGATAGTTTTAAGAGCCATGGCTCAGACCATCAATCATTATTTACTGCCACAACCTGTTGATCCTCTAAGGTGCCTATAGCAAAAGCCGCCTGGAACAACAGAGCATAAAATTTACCTACCCTTCTAGGAGAGTGTTCAAGAAAACAATGGGCACGCAAACAGCACGCAAAACAAACGATAAGAAACGCACCTTCTTTCCAGTATTGATGCAGGTATGCAGGGAACAAATCCAACCAGTGGAGGCAGCCTATCGGGGTAGTCCGTTCAATCAGCTTATACGAGTGGTCGGTTCTATCAACAGGTTGCACCACTTGGGGTACCGGGGTGGCAGAATTTGGATGTACCTATCAGCGAACAAAACCAATCCACAGTAGAATCCCTCATATATCTCCAAGGTCAGGTGGGCACTTGAATTTCTCCAGCAAAATCAGTGATGCTTATGATTGGCAGCATGTATTTTATCAACCGCAGAAAATCAGAGTTTTGACTCATAAACTTTGACATAAATTTCTCAAAATACTTTAAACAGAATTTTCTTAGGACTGGAGCAATTTCTCCTCTCTCTAACCTCAGAAACTCCTTTTTGTCATGTTCCCTTATCAATTTCCTGCCTCATTTCAGGTTTGAAGCACATGTAAATTTTACCTCAAGATGATGATGAGGACATAGTTCTATTTCTGCACAAAATTTCCATGGTTTTTATTCAGGAAGAAAATTTGAAGAAACTTCAGACAATTCGTAGATCTTGAGGAAACTCATAAAGTTTGTGATAAGGGTATTCCTTCTCAATGCGAGCTAGATTGACTCTGTTGAGAGGATTTGGAATTAATTGAGACAGGTTACCGGACGAATAATTAACCTGTCCCTATGTCAATCATGCCATCCGTCGATTCATCGGAGAACTCTGCAGTTAATCGCACATCCTATAGATCTCACATCAATGAAGAATCGAGCGAACCCTTGCTACAATTTCTTTTGCGAAGAAAGAAAATTAAGAGAAAAAAAAATTATCTGTTAAACCACTTGCTTAAATCCTGAAAATTTCGTCGAAATCAGATGGGAAATGTAGAGGTTATGGCTGGAAAGGAAGGAAATACACGTTTGTTTGCTCAGTGGCATGAGTCTAAAGGTGATGATTTTCGCAGGGGACCATCTACATGCCAATTCTCTCAATCCCTGAAAATTTCATCGAAATCGGATGAGAAATGTAGAAGTTAAGGATGTGGCAAGGATTTCATGGCAGACAGACAGACAGACACGGAACCAAAATTGGTCAGGAGGTATGAAAATTTTGATTTGGAGAACATTTTTTTTTTTTTCAACCTTGAAAAGTGAAAACAAAGCTTCCGCTCTCTCGGTAGACTCGGAAACAAAAATTCAAAAATGTACATGGTAAAAATTTTGAGTTCGTTGCAATACCTTTATTTACCTTGTTTGAATCCGCTGAAATAGTAAACATTTGTGAAATACTTTGCAGAGAAGTGCCATAAAACCGTACAAATGAAGTGAAACTGTTCCAAACTCGTCCTCCACCGTGCAGATTGTTGCAGAGGGGTCCGAAGGGGGAAGTTTCAGGGACGTAGAATCACCGGACAGGGCGGAGGACGGTTTCCAGGGCTCGTCCCTTCAACCCTCTCGACCTCCACCTCCCGCGGATATCAATTTGTCGACAGACGAAAAGGAAGGGCTTCCGCTTGATGCCGACCGTTCGTGCGCGGGTCACGTGACCCCGACAAATAACCCGCGAACGTGCTTCAGACCCTCGCGGACCTCGCACGCACCTCATCCCCGCCTCCAGCGTCTTCATATCCCCCGGAGGAGCGAGCAGCTCCAGTTCCTTCTGTTACCTCCCTCAGTTTTCCAGATACTTCCAGATATGATAAATCGAGGGATAAAACCCTACAAGCTCGCTGTAACTGGATGTTCATTTTTTAGGACGTCCCACAGTAAGACTTGGGCGTCCTTATGCGATTGATCCGGGGTGAAGGAGGACAACACTCAACAGAAGAAAAAAAAATAACCACACACTAATCCGTTTTAGGCCATTCTGAGTCCAAATCCGCGAAAAGAAACCATATGTGTATGGCTGAGTGTGTGTGTGTGACAATATCTTGTGTCCTCTGCCCAGGACTTAGTTTTCAACCGATTTTCGTGGTTCTTTTTTTGTTCGACGCGGAAAACTATCTAGTTGTGCACTACGTCGCCGGGATTTCGAATTTTGCGTTTTAAGGTGGGGGGAAAGGGGGGTTAATGCTTAAAAACGGGGTTTTCGGGCATAATCTTGTAAACTCTGCCCAGGCCTCAATTTCTAACTGAATTGCTCGTTTTTTTTGTGTTCGACTCTTGGGATAATATTCACAAAATATCCGATTTTTCAATATTTCGGTTCCTTTATAGCTTACTAATTGTACCCAAGCTTCAATATTGAGGAAAAATTCTCATTATACCTTTGGATTTCTATGAACTATTCTCTTTACCACTACGGAACTAATAGTGGTGCCACCATGGTGCCGGGACACCATAAACCTCATATTTCGTGGGTTTTGCTTCCGAGTCTACCAAGGTAGCGAAACCTTTATTTTCACTTTTCAAGGATGAAAAAAAAAGTTCTCCCAAATCAAAATTTCCACTCGCGTTTCACATTTTAGACCTTCCTGAACAATTTTGGTTCCGTGTCTGTCTGTCTGTCATGAATTCCTTGCCACAGCCATAACTTCTTTAATTCTCATCCAATTTCGATTAAATTTTCAGGGATTGTGAGGGGAGGCGTGTAGACAGTCCCCTATGAAAATCATTACTTCCGGACTGAAACTAGCCGCTGCGCATGCGCAAACGTGAAAACCTTGTAACAGCCATAACTTCTACATTTTCCAACAAAATTCAGAGATTGTGCAGATTGATTGTTGTGATAATGGAAGATACTTAAAGATTGATGTTTTGAGGTTAACTACTATGCATCGGATCATCTACACATACAGGTTATGGATACAAGGAAGCTATGTGCCACACCCACTTGGCAGACTTTTTTAGTGTTTCACCTCTAATATGGATGTGAACTACTACGGACTTCGTACCTAAACTAATAGATGAAAGTTCTTCAACGTTACGACGCATTACCGTTTTGGTACCAAACTGGCACCATTCTCGGGGGGGGGGGGGGGGAGATCACTATTTTTTGCACAAAATATTAAATAAATTACATCCAGTGAATAAATAACATCCAGTGAAATTACCAACTGGTTTACATTGATCTACCGCTTATCCAATGGGACGTCCCCTGGAATGCATGCATTAATTAACATTGTTTGATGTTTCAAGTGTCTTTTAGGTTGTCCCGCGTTTTCAATTTTTGTAGGACCGTCACCTATTTTTCGTCAAATAAAAGTAACACGATTGAGAAGACGTTCGCGATTTTGTTGATGATTTTTCAGTGTTTAGTGGCTCGAACTGGATATGAAGAAATCACCAATCATCAATTTCGTCTATTTCCAGCCCCAAAATTTGAGCGAAATCGAGCTACAAGATCATGGGAAATTTATGTTGTCCTCCTTCGACGAAATTCGTAGGGAACCATGATTTGAAGTATTTATGCCCAGGAAGCGGAGTGGTCACAGACACGAAACAAAAGGAGTTACAAAAGCTCTGGAACGTAAAATGTAAGTGAAAATGTTGTATTCGAAAGCCTCAAATTTTTTTTGATATGCTGTGCAAATCCAAAGTTTTCTCATCTCCGATGATAAACACCTAAAAAAAACTGTTTTTTGGATCCTCAAAGAAGTGTAAATGGTTGCCGAAAACTTTTCCCACAATTATGTGATTGATCTCAATGAATTTATTGATCTCGATAATCGTAGCAGTTGAAAGCCACTCTCTCGTCAACTAAAAAACAAATAGGAAAATAAAACTTGATGAAGATCGATTTCAACAGCTCGAAAACACATTTCATTGTCTTCCTCAACCTTTGTGACATTCAGTGTCAGGGAAAACGAACCGAAAAAGTGATTATGCTAATTGTAGGCGTCAATCATCATTGTTCCCATGTTTTCATCGCCCGTCGTTTGAACGCTCCAATCTTCCAATCCCTTATTATCGAAAAGGATTCGGTATCAAAACATCTTTCTCAATTATAGCGTTGTGAAATCGACACGTCCTTCAAGTCGCCACGTGGGCTATGTCCGAAGGTTCGTGATAATTTGTCACGCGAGTGGTGGTAAATTGTTCGTTTCTGGGATCGTACAATTAGAAAAGTGCTGCCTTGACGTCTTTTCCACGCCCACTTCATTCAGTAAGTAAGTAATAGAGAGTTCGTGTATTTATTGAAATTGTACGAAAGAATAGGTTACAAATAACCATTACGACTGTCAGTCTGAAATCCTCACTCTTAGTTCTTAACAATGATGAACAGCTTTGGTTCCCTGCTATTGTGACGTATCATTTGACAAAGGCATTCCGCCAAAGTGAGATAGTTGATGCGACCATTCCTTCCTAATACTTATAATTATGTTATAACTATTTCTGGCTATGTTCACAATGGGGAATTCGCCTTACAATTTTTTAATTTTTTTTCGAAAGATGTTTCACTGATATGGAAGAGAACTGAGAGTGTGCTGCTTGAAAACGCATCCACAAAGTTTAGAGAATTTACGGAAGATCGACATTTTAAATGTAACGGGAGTCTGTGACGTGACGAGTTTCCCCTTACGACAGCAGCGCTACCTCTGATTACACACATGAAACAACTAGCTTACGTGATCAAACACACGAGTGTGCTGCGAATAGGGCGTGCGCCTGGGTAGGAAAAACTGTTTATTGTTATTTTTATTCTAAGGTAGACCTCATTCCGAGAATTTTGGCACCAACCGCGACCTTCTAGCGTGTGTTAATCTTTTCCTGTGAATTTTTAAAGTTTCGACCGTTCATGACGTCACAGTCGGCTGGGGGGTCCCGCCCAAGCGAGAGGGGCGTGTGGCGTCATAAACGGTCGAAACTTTGAAAAATCACAGAAACAAATCTACTCACGGTAGAAGGTCGCGGTTGGTGCCAAAATTCTCAGAATGTAGTCTACTTTCGATTGAAAAAAGAAAAAAAACATCAAGGTGCACCCCCCATTGGCAGAAAAAAACCAGACACAAAAATGACGAAAAGAAGCAATTTTACTCACTCATTTTTACATTATGATTCTACCTATTAGTTTATCAAGCATTATTAGTTTTCACCTTTTCTTATTTAGTTTCTGTATTAGTTAGTTTTGATATTTGAATCACATTATTTCAGTGGATTGTTTCATGTGGTCACAAGGGCGCCTACGACTCTACCTGTTGACATGATCTGTTACTTTTTGCCGAAACTCCTTTTACGCTCCGCCAGAGCACAGTTTTGCATGAGGAACCCTGGGAAGTGATGTAATCAGTTTTCCTCGATCTTCGCGGTGTTTTTTGACACCGTTTCACTTGTTTAGGCATTTTCTTCTTCAGTAATTTTTTCCCCTCGGGTATTCCTGGTGTTGCACGTTATTCTAGGACCCTATTGTAGGACTTGAAATTCCAGAATCTAAATTTCAGGCAAACCCCATTTAGAATTTTAATAGATTGACTGAGTTTGGTCTATTTAAACTGACTTGTCTTTAGAACCTATTCAGGTGAAAATAATGGAGTTTGTTGGAGTGAGGAGATTGTTAAGGATTTTGGTATAGGAAGGGTTGCTACAACTGTCACGCAGAACCGTTAATAGATGTGGGGGTGTGGTCGCACCGAAGGTGGGTCGAGAAAGGCGAAAGGTAAAATAATCATGATTTTCTGAGAAGAATGGATGATGAGGTTTCTCGTGCTGGGTATTAATACAACTGTGTCTGAGTGGAGACGGGTGGAGGCCCAGTTGTCTCCAGTCTGTTCTTTCACCAGGCGCACATGTGGTCAGCTCGAACTACCTCATAACTTTCATTTGTTAGTTCTGTAAACTGAAAATCTATCTAGGAGAACATCTTAACATTTGAGAGAATAACTCATAGAGGAATAAGCGATTATTGTGTTATTGGAATGTCCCTGCATGTGAGAAGGAATGAAGTTCAGTTCGGATCCCTAATGACTATACCTGATATGGGATAGTTTTGTGTCATCCCTAGTTAATGAATTAATGTTTAGACCACGTGATTAGTTTACAGTCGTTTTAAAAAATTGGTTGAGATCCACTTTTTACGAATTTACAAATGTCTGCAGGTAACTTGTACTTCATTCTTAATAGGAAATTCTTGATTCCTCATAATTTCTAATTTTCTTATTTATTATCTTTTCTCCAAATGTTCTATTGCAAATGTTTTACGCAAAAATGCACATAAGTAATAATATTACTAGTATTGATTATATACTTTTTTAAATTGGAACAATGCTGTTTAACAGAGTGAACGAATGGGGCGTTTGCTTAGGGCTTTTTTCTTTTAGATCGGGTCCTAAGTTTTGTATCTTCAGGGTAAAGTAGAAGAGTTTGTCCAGGTGTGCCTGGTCCTTGATTATATGCGGAGTTCATAATATATTCCTAAGCAGGTTTCGATCAGGTCTCCCAGATAGCGTCACGTGAAGTTGGGACGAACAAGCAAAGCGAATGGAGACTATAGAATTCTTGTTACAAGGATTTCTCGTTTGAGAATCCGGGGGTTATGGAATTCTTGAGGGAGTGTTTCAGAGCGGCCCAGCACAAACCCTGAACAAACCATGATTTCGAGTATTTATGCCCGGAAAATATATACGAGTAGTATAATATACTACTATATCTATCTCCATATTATGGAGAACATGGGTGAATAACTCTATCATTCTACATGCAATGAGGCTCATATCCATGTATTGGGGGGAGGGTTGTAGATTAGAGTCAATATATAATGTCTATTATCTAGATAGATCTTTGGATTTCAACCACGAGGTGGGTACTTGAACTTGTATGAAAGTAGGTAGGTAAGTACTTACAGTTCTTAAGTTGGGGGCCGCATCCTACGTCATGATGCGGTCGCCAAGCAGATAGCAGGTGCCTTGTCATCCAGCGGCTGGGATGTTGAAAGGGAGAGATTATACCACATGCCAAGTGACCAGGGCAAGAAGCCTGACATTGTTGCCGTCAAGCCCGACAGGTCTTGCATTATCCTGGATGTCCAGGTTGTTAATGGCAGCATGGACATGGAGCAGACCTGGCGGGCTAAGATAAGAAAGTATGATAGAGATGATTTACGGCAAGCAGTGTCAGAGCTAAAAGGAGTGGAACCCAACAACATCAGGGTGATGGCTGCAACCTTGTCATGGCGCGGAGTGTGGTGCGGGAAAAGTGCCACGGAGTTGCGCGAGTTGGGCATCTCGGTGGGCGTACTCCGTGGTGTCACCAGACGCGTCCTGCTCGGCTCATATCTTAACTGGTGGTCTTTTTATAGAGGCACTTCCCTTCATCCCTCTCTCCCACCCCCACCTTCCTCATCTTCCCTCATCCCTAGGGCCGGCGTCGGGTGAGTCCTGGGCGTTCTCCCCAATATTTTTGATTTATTTATTTATTTAATTTTATGGCGTGCCCCCTCCGTCACAGAGGTCTTGAGGGGAGATTATTTAAAAAAAAAAAAAAAAAAAAAATCTCGAGTAAGACTGGGGAGCTATCACCCAGTCGCGATACGATGGAACGAAAGTATTCGTTATCACGACTCAGGTGTTAAAGCAACCGTTGCTCACTAGCTGAACGAATATACCGGGGGTATACCGTGACGAATGTTTTTCATTACTTACTTTAGAATGCTTCCAAGGATGAAATGAGACATTCATCATCAAATTTTAAAAAGAAATTAAAAAATCCACGGGAGAAGAGTAGAACTGAAAATTAATTCCACATCAAACCTATTAATGCCTAATTTTAATAGTTTATTAATTAATTTTTTTTTGTTTCAGGTACTTATATTGCAGCTCCTAAAACATCACAGGTTGTAAGTATGATGCAACGATATTTATTTTATTGTAAGGAGTCACTTAAAGAAACCTACGCCGCTACTATGACAAATGTCCTAGTCTTAGTTTTAATAGTCACCATCTACAGTGAGCTTCAATGATCGAAATTGATTTTCATTTTTCTCTGGAAGGCTCGACTGATTTTCAACAGATTGAACTTCTTGTGGGTGATAAAGAAGATATTTCTGTGTTTCTCTCTATTTTTCGTTATAACTACTGTAATGGAGTCAACTACGGAATAGTTGATGGTTGTTGAACGTTACCAACGGGTGTAGTTTGATTACACTTGTAAAATATATTATTCTATGATCTGGATTGTACCAAGTCATTTCAACTGGCGAGAGAAAGAAGAAACAAGGAGGAATATGTCGGATTATGAAGGAGGAGACGGAAGGTCGAGAGCGGCGACAAAACGATAAAGTAAATTTGAAAGTACGTCCATTTGACCCAGATCTTGAGAAATGGGAATATTATTTACCATGTTTTGAACTGGAACTGGACGCCGCTGATATAGAGGATAATTATCGTAGAGATGCACTTCTTCTTCTTGAAGCCAAATCTTGCAGGACACATGGAACAAAAATTGCAACAACAAAAACATGCTCGAGGATACTTCAAGGAGTTTGTACCGGGGGAGATCGTGTGGGTGAAAAGAAGGTAAGAGGAATCAGGATTTCGGAAATCAGCTGTCAAAATTGAGACTGGTCCACTCTCCTACATAGTGATCGTCGATGATCAAGAAGAGAGTACATGCTGACCAAATAAGGAAGGTGATGTAATGGAGTCAACCACGGAATAGTTTATGGTTGTTGAACGTAACCAACAGGTGTAGTTTGATATCACTTGTAACATATTATTCTATGATCTGCATTGTACCAGGTTATTTCAACTACTTCTTCCCTCTCGAACCTGATTCGGTGTTTTTCCGGGCTGATAGTAATCTTGGAAAAAACCCTCGACTTTACCAAAAATTATTGGATTTCCAAAAGTTTGTGAACTTCTTTCCAAATTAGGAAAATTTTATGTACTCAACAATACAATACCCATGTTGCACGGTGATTAAATTATTTCGCTTTCCAACCGTCCAAGATCTAAAAATAATAATAAGGAAAAATAAATAGTAATAAATAAATAGTAATAAGGAATGTGATTCTTTACTCAGCAAACTTTTTAAGTTGATATTATATAAAAATAGTAATATTTCAAATTCCTCTTTAAAATAGGATTGAAAAACTAATAATGCAAGTGAAAGATTTCCTGCTACCTCCATCTTCTCCACCAAGTTATCTGTACTCCATAATTCTCCTTTTTCTTCAAGAGATCTGAATGGCAAGTATGAACTCTTCATGAACTGAGTGGTACAAATTAAATAATATTTCAGTCGTAATAAGTTCAGTTTTCAGTCGTAATAATTACATAATATTTCAGTCAAGTAATTTTTCAGTTGGAAAAAGTTACAACTAATTTTTGAAATATAGCTCGTTGAATTTTATTTTATTATTATTTTTGTTGTTGTTTGCTTCCAATTTACTATTATTATTTTTGGAGGGCACCAAACACGAATTTTTTGAGTTGTTTGTTGTGGTGGAACGATTTTCTTTTCCGCCAATTATTTATTTGAGTCTTCTTGGGTAGGTATTTATTGGAACATGTTTCGGCGGAACTCGGCCGCTTTCTACAGCCTGATAGATTGTAGTAATATTTGGCTGGCAGGGGAGAAAAACCAGGTAAGTACAAAAAATGGAATTTTAAAGGAGAGCATTTTAAATTTTCAAATTTAATTCGTAATCCCGGAATCCACAATAATTAATACTTAACCCTGCCATTTTTTCACGGAAGTATCCTAAAAACCTAAGTGATAGCTCGAACTGTCCCTCAAATTACTTCCTAATGGTAAATTCAATGGTTTTTCAAAAATTGTCGAGTCACCTGGTTATGTGCAGTCTAATTTCCATACTTGGTTGCAAGCAACAAAATTTCCAGACTTACCTGCTCACCCACCATAAGAAAACCTACTTGTAAAAAGCAAAAAAGTAGGTCAACTCTGTTACCGGTCTGTTCTCGAAACAGAAATTTCAGGAATGAGAGTTAACCAAATAATCACTAACGCCCCACCCAATAGGAAGCATGGTAGACTTACGCTGATACCCCCAAACGAAAGCTGACACAAAATAACGCCTACAGTGAAGATATCTAGATTTTCACCAAAAAACGACTTACCTGGTCCCCCCCCCCCCCTAAGTGGCTATTTAGTGTTAAGTTCCATCGTGATGAACGTTTATCTTAGACCCAAAGGTACATCATCTTGAATTTAATGGCTGTTTAAATTTATGGCTGTTGCTTGTGTTATCGTGCAAACTGTGATTAAATGACGTATGGCGTTTTAAGATAATAATATTCTGCAAGAATATCACAAAACTTCTTATAAAAATTGATCATAAAATTCCCACATGACTCGTCAAAAACTTTCAATGTTGACCTACTTCCCTAATGCGGAGAATTCCCCAAAGATCACCTCAGAGTTCGCTACTTAAAACCATCTTTCTCTTTACTCGTACATTTTCTTTGACACAGAGATACTGGAATGAACTCTCTCCAGGTACCTACATAATGCAAGTGTCTCAAGTTCCGCCACAACGTGTTTTGCTGCTCCTATCTTCCCGGTGGTGTGGAGGAATAATTTTAAGGGCTCGGACGAGTACGCCCCCACAAATTGAACTGTAGGGGTGGTTTGGGGGCAGGTTGGGGGGACGGAAACCTCGTTACCTTCCTTGAATAGTTTATCAGCCGGGAAACTGAGTGGGAGTGTTTTGTGCGGGTTCATGAGGGGTCCTACGCAACCCCATGTTCCTACCTGGTGAGCCTATTCGCTCTGATAATCACCAAAATTACTGCCGAAATACTTTTTTAAACTTTTATTCCATCTTCAATCGATGGAAAAACTAAGAAATATTGATCTAGCCAATCCCGAAAGTGTCAAAATGCATCCTAAATTTCAATTTGAATTCAATGAACTAAAAATATATGGTCTTTTATTTTCAGTAATGAACAAATTCTAACCTCTCCTCGAAATTTGATGGTTTATGTTTCAAGGTATGTAGAATCCGGAAATTGCATAACAATTTTTCGTCCTTCTTTGCCCAGTCGTCATGGACCAATTTTGATGAAATTTGGTGTATCGCACAGTACTGTGAGTTTATGGGTCAAGTGATCAAAAATCAATTTGTGGAGAGTTCAGTTAGAGAAAGTTGCTCTGATCATGGATTTCATACTACTTCATATTTTAAGGAAAGAAAATTGCACAATAAACAATATTAGAAGGAGTTTATTAAAAGGGTGATTCTCAAACTACGGGACAATTTATGTCCTTTGTAATAAAAAATTTTCTGTTCAACTTTTCTCAAAAAACCTTTTTGTAGTTGTTTTTGTGGTATCTCGCATACATGAAACCACCCTAGTTGATCTATAAATCGATCAATTCATGTGCATAATCAATCGATATGTACCTCAAATCGCATTGTCGTGGCCTGTCCCAGAGTCAGCTTTTCAACATTCCCGAATTTTTCTCTGCCAGTGATAACGTTTCACGGTAATTGTTTTCATTCACAATTGTTTAAAAATAGATATTGAACCACAATATGCTTGAAATCTGTCGATCATACGGTTAATATACAAGCAATATGTTACTAAAGTTTGCCCCATAGTTTTCTCCTCATTGTCATGACCTATGAAATTTATAAAATCAAATTTTGAGCAACTTAAGGGTTATCATGCAGGCTCACACATCAGAACACTTTTATATTAGACTCCCGAAGGTAGTTTAAAAAAATTTAGGTGAAATTGAGAAGGTAAAATTTTTGAAATTTCCAACTCCAAATTGTCCCGTAGTTTGAGAATCACCCAAAAATATTGAAATTTTAAATTCAAAACAAAAGTAACATTTCAGCAATTTTACAAAAGTTTAAGTACCGAAACAAAGGGGATAATTAGATGTATTTAGAAGTGCATTACACTGAATGATGAATCTAAATCATCACTGTCATTAGCGCTGCTGATGCTGGAGAGAGCGCTTCCACAACTCAGTTCCATAGCGTTAGATGTGCTTGGTACAGCATTAGATGTCAGTTTTGTGGATGGTGGTCGTGTCAATGAAGTTATCCCTAATCAGATACTGGTTGATGACTTCATTATCTTTTCTGTTGATATGAAAAATGCGAGGATGTGGTTTTTTCCTCTCCACACTTTCCCGCAACTTTAATTTCTCCAAAAGCTTTCTATTCGTATTGAAAATTTCATAGAAAAAAAAGTCGCGGCTAGTCGCGGCAAATTCCAACGGGATTGAGTCAAGGGATAGTGCCAGAAAACATTCATCAAGTGCTCTAATTCCTCATTTCTCCTCTTTTTGAGAAAATCACTATTTAACGTTAAGGTTTAAGAAGAAAAATTGGGAATTATTATTGTGGCGATTTTACCGAGTGCTTAGGGGAAATTCATACTTCAAAAATTATTTAAAAACGTGAATAAAGCACATACTTATGCCGTGACTCGTCATAAAGAGCAATAAGACCCAACTTGTTGATATGACGGTATCCGCACTCATAATGAGCAGGTAGTTCATCGTTAGCGTTTTGGGTGAAATGAGTTATTAAAATAAATGATCGCGGAACTTGCCCTCTGGTGATCCGTAAGAGGCTTGTGAGGTCAGGAAACCTATTTAAACGTGCTCAAAGACTATCTGGGGATAGGTTCTTGCACTCCTTTCCAATACTAATAGACGATCGTTTTTTTCGATTTTTTACACATACTCACAGTACTGTGTATCGGCTCCATTAGGGGTCTAATTGGCCCAAAGCTTTTCGTTACTGTCAGTCTTGCCTGTAAAGGGTGAAAACATGTTGGAAAACATTTTCAAAACGCCCAAGCTAAAAACTTAGAAGCAAAGGCATTATTTTTTAATTTATTTAAAATAGCGATGTTTTTAAAGATTTTTTTGGCACCACCCTGAGCTCTTTGGGACCAACAGTTTGCCTAATGAGGATGATTATTTACGTATTTAGTGAATGTTCATTCCGTTTATTCATCAATTTAATATAGTGTTTGATTTCTAGAAACGAATGATCGAGATGATAAAATAGTGAAATGCGCCTTTATTGTGAAATTTATCAGAACACAAGGGCACCAGCCAGGCTTGGTTAATTGCGCATTGGGGATCCAGATCCTTTCTCCCTCTCCTCCCGCCAAACCGCCCCCTGATGCTCTAAAGGTAGTTGAAAGTTGTCTCAATTACTCTGAGTTGATCAAATGATTAGTCGGAAACACGACTCTGAATTGCACATGAATTTTTGTTGGCGGATGTCAGCCAAATGTCAACGTATACTCGTAGAATGCAATCTTTTTTGTTCGTTTGAATAGAATTTCATTTCTGTCACTGGTGCTTTCTGAACAATCAAAAATCAAATTAATTGCAGGCACCCATAACTTTGGGATAACGATGTTTGTCTGGTAGAAATTTTCTGTCAGAATAAACTTTACAGTTACCCTGCGCGATAATCTGGTTGGTAGGTACCTACTCCTATCTATTAATGGGCAAATCTTGTTCTTTGCAGACGGATGATCTTTACAGAAAAATAATAAACCGTTGTGTAGTAATTTTCAGCGTTTGACTTTCAAGCAGAGTCTACTAAGAAAATGGATGCATTGTTTCAAGTTTTGGGAAAATTTCTGTATTATGTTTTAGTTCTTCCTGGACAATTTTGGTACCGTGACTACCACGATGTCTGTCTTTGGATTTTTGACTAAACAAAGTTGTAGTTCTATTTCTATGGCTCATTCAGGATTTTTGCTCGTCAAAATCAGGATGGTTGAGATTTTGAGAATTTATGTGGGGTTGGCGTGTAGATAGAGATCAACTGATATTAGCAGGGTCCGGTGTAGCCACGATCGCTGAGCGAGCAAAGTTTGGCGGTGGAATTTGGACGGTCTTCTGTGGGGGTCGTGGGTTCAAATCTCATCGCCGACAGCGTGCGTTTTCGTGCGTTCCCAACCCAGGGCGGTGAGGCAAATCTTCAGAACAAATACTGATCTTCCCTTTGGAAGACAGCTGATGACATCTGCTACGCCAGGACTGGCAGTCGGACATAAATCCATCTTGAAATGGTTGTTTACTTAGATTAGCATGGTCCTCGAAAAGATAGCAATCTCTACGAAAGCTCTTAATTTTTACAGTGTCTTCCCGAACCCGGCGAAATTTCCAAGGATTGCATGATTAAGACTTGCGTGGAAGTATAGGCGTGTAAGATTGAGTTATAGATAGAAAATCTATGCAACCAATCATGTTTCCTCTACTCTTGCTAAACTATGACGATGTTCTCATTGCAATTCATGCAGAATTACCATTGTTGTATCCACATAAATATTCAAGCCCGAACACAATATCTTTGCAAGAAAAGGTCCTTGTACGTCGTATACGACAGATTGAGAGGAGTCTCATAAATTCCCTGGCTTAAGAAAGCGGTTCCACCAACGTGTGAAAGAGAAGACGATTCGCCATACTTCAACCCCCCTCCACTACCTGTTACAGTTGGTACTAGACCTCACATACCCTCCAACTCACACAGATGCCTCACCAACTCACACTGATACCTCGGCAGCTCCCTCACTCACGTTGGGGAGGGAAAGACTTTGCGGAATAGCAATGTTTTCAGAGCCCTGCGGTTCAACCGGGCGTCATTTAGGTCTCTCCCGCCCCCATTTATCAGCCTGAGCAAGCACCCATGTTCCACCCATTGCCCATTCATCCTCTTTATTTTCACTGATTTACGTCCCCGAGGTTCCAAAAGCAGTTCGTTTTCAAAAGGTTCTAAGTTTAATTGCCACCGGAGGACAAATGGTTGTTGGCGAGAAGTTATTTCCCGGTGCATTCGTGTTGTGTGCTGAAAAACAGTGTAACTAGGTGTGCAGTGAAATGTATCGGTGAGGCTTGGACAGCAAATCTTAATTTGAAAAAAAAAAATCTGCGAGTTGTCACTTAGTCTTTGAGAAGCTAATTTAGGATTACAAATAAATATCAACAACATCGACACTACAAATCAACCAGTAGGGTCTCGTTAAAGTTGAACTTCGCAGATCTAATCAATTATACCACATCACGTGGATTGTGTGGCGAAATCGATTATGTTCTTCTTCAATATTTATATTTTGAATGAAATATTCCCTACCTGACGAGTAAAACATCGAGTTGAAAGTTGTATAAATACTCAACCACCATATAAACCGGCATGGAAAATGACATGAGTATATTCAGGTGTTTTCACACATCCAATATTTAATTACAGTCGATACATCATGAATACCTGATGAAAATGTAGAGTTGACCTCTTTTGATACTGAAACTCAATTAGCGACTCTGTCGAGTTCCTGCACTTTGGTCTAACCACCCTTTAAGCCCTTCTAGGCAGCGAACGGCTGATTGTAAAGTTGGCTACCTACCAATTTCGAATCAGAATAAAAAGCGCCTCATATCATTACACAAACAGGACAAAGTTTTTTCATTGGTTAATACAGTTGTTAATAAGTTTTCCCCTATAAATAAGCCTAGTGACATTTAAAATTATGTATTCCCAGTAAAATCATATTCCTAAGAACATGAATTTGAATTTGGTGAAAAATATCGCATTTAAATACTTATGTGTAGCGTTTAAGTATACCATACATACTCCTTTCAAATTGACCCAGTTAATGTAAAGACAGGCGAGAAGAAGGGAGGATGACCCAATCCCTTATCCGACCGTCTCACCTGGCTTTCCAGGTGGGGCGAACAACAAGCCTTGAGGAGGTAGGAAGGGAGATCACGAAACTGCAGAAGTTACGCTTATTAAGGATTTCACATTGAGCATCGCAGTGGCTGCCAATGATTTAATCACAATAAAATTGAAACTTCATTAATTAATTAGACCTGGCACTAAATAGGTTTGGTCTTACTGAGCTCTGGGCGATCTCATTCGTTAAAAAAATCGTCTGTATTTAGAAGCAATAAAAAATTCATCAATTTGATAGTCAATCTAGGGCGGTAAACGAATTTAACCCATACTTTTTACCCCTAAGAAGTGACTGACAATAATCGAATGAGTGTCCCGAAGAACAATTATACCCTCAATGGACCCAGCATATCACTTTTCCCAAAAACCGGTCCGTGCGAATGGAATCGGTCGAATTTTGAATTCTACGTACTTACCTTGAAACGAAAACCATCAAATTTAGGTGGGGAAAGGGCGTGAAATGTTCCTTGCTCGATTCCCAAGGTTTTTATTAAAAGTAATAACCCAAAACATATGTATTGTTATGTTGCGACTTTACGATTTAGGGCGTTTTTACAATTTCATCCCCTATTCTTCTATCCTTATAATTGAACGAATGTAACCAAACGTTTCGGGGATCGCCAAATGCGGAATTTAATAAATTTTTGACCACATTGAGCGACAAAAATAATTGTTTTGACGACGACGGACGGATCAAAAATAATAAAATCTTGGATTTTATGTATTTTGAAAAATAAATTATCAAATTTTGAAGAGGCTTAACGACTTTGTTTTCAACTTGAAAAATTCGTTAGGCCTCTTCAAAATTTGATAATTTATTTTCTGTTGATACGATTATAAAAGGTAATATTCCGAAATGTTGTTTTTTTTCTGGCAAAACATTCTAGCGTGTCTTGTATTAATGGTAGGTCTAATAATCTAGAAAAGTTTTTATCTACCGAAGCTGGTGAATGAAGTAAATTTCATAATCGGCCTTATCATTTCTGGATCCGCCTCTGACAAATAACTGCTCAGTTCTGACGAACGAAAACTAGTTTCATTAGTAGATCCTAGAAAACAATTCATCAAACGTTTCCCTTGAAGTGTCAGAGGCATTTCCCCTCTCAGCCCACAATCTACATACGAGATGTCACCCGGGCCGCATCAGCAAGGTCACGCCCAGCCAGCTCCCGGGTCAAGTTCAGCTCGGGTCGTTGAACAACATCGTTTCACTCACGCAAACACGACTGACCTCTTTGCTCTGGCGTCTGCCATTTTCCCCATCTTCAGTGGAAAATGTTCGTAATTTGAATTTATTTTATCTTAGGTAAGAAGGTGAGAAGGAGAAGACAGGGTTACTAAAGCACAAGTGATTGAAACATCAGTGTAGGCTTCGGTTCGTGTGTGATGGATAGGCGATAAGCAAATGACAGTTCTGGAGTGGGGTAAACTACCAAACAGTGAATAGTTGGCAAATAGATGGCAATTCTCAATTCAGTGCCCCCTCAAAACCTAATGAGTAATATCACTCCTAAAATTTTTTTTTTTTTTTCAATATTCTTTATTGCACCAAGTATAAACTTGGTGAAAAAAATATTATGATTTTGAAAATATGGACAAATATTCAAAACTAAGATACAGAAGAGATACAAATACGAGTACATCAAGATTTGTTGATTATGGTGGATGTTTTACTTCATTGCTTCAAAGGTTAGCTAGGTCAAGTGGTTTAGTACGCTTCAATCTTCTGATGGTATCACTTGTATCAAGGAGTTGGACAGCTTCCTCGTTTATGTAACATCTTAGCCGCTGTAGGTGTCTCACAGCTTTTCGCTTTATAGCATCGTTTATTGTTTTGATTCGAAGCTCATGATGGAGACGTTCGTTTCGAATGTACCATGCATTGACCACCGTTCTTAGCACATTGTTCTGGAATCTTTGTATGATGTCTCACTCAGGCCTGATCTGCCTCAATTTCCAACCGTTTTGATTGTTTCTTTTTGACGTGATAACGTCTTATAAATTGGTTTACCGGGAGACACTTCAAGAAACTGCGTTACGCTCCGCTCACGGAGGGGGTGCAGCTCGGCGCTCCCTAAAGGCGGGCGGCCCCTCCCCTTTCCCGGCGCTCACAAAAGCGGGAGCGCCCCGCCCCTCTTCCCTGGCACTCACTCCCCCCCCCCCACCCATGGGAAATATCTACTACCTACGGGAAATACCTACTCTGTGCAACTTGACAAAGAATTTTATTTTATCCTTCTTCCTACTATACGAATGAATATTAACATTAAAATTATTTTACCACTCAAAGTCGTTGTCACGTAAAACTTTCGCCCGTATACCGACTTTACAGGCAACAACACAGGGTTTTTTTTTTGTTCGACTCATAAATCTTCCAAATTGCACACTATTTCACCAGAGTATCGAAATTCGCAAGGGGAGGGGGTGAGTGGGGGGATAATATTCACAAAATATCCGATTTTTATATATTTCGGTTCCTTAATAGCTTACGAATTGTATCCAAGTTCTGAAATTGAGGAAAAATCCTCATTATACCTCCGGATTTCCAATTATTCTCTGTCTCACCATGGAACTAATAGTGGTGCCACCATGGTGCCAGAACACCATAACTCGCTTTTTTTGTGTGTTTTACCTTGAATACAGATTGAACTTCGACGGACTGCCTATCAAAACTGATAGATGAAAGTTCAAAGTTACGAAGTATTGCTACTTTGGTGCCAGACTGGCACCATTGGCAGGGGGGGGGGGTGTTGATCTCGAAATCGCTTGTTGGGTGTCGTAGATCATGGTATTTAAAATGCTCTACAAATTCGAGGCTCCCATGCCGCTAGAAATGATATGGTGGATAAGGGTGAGGGGGGGATCACTATTTCTTGCCTAAAATGCTTAATAAATTACATCGAGTGAACTTTTTTTTCGCTTACCAACTGGTATTAATTGATCCAATGCTTATCTAATGGGACGTCCCCTGGAATGCATGCATTACTAAACAATATGTTTCTTTTTGGCATGGGCTTTCCATCCAAGTTTGGCGTCTAGTGTCATGTCTTGGTATTTGGCTTCATTAGCATTCAGGATAACTTTTCTCATGAAATGTACCGGAATATATTCGATTCTCTTGTTAGTAAAATCGACATGTACTGACTTAGTTTCATTTATTTTGATTCTCCTAAATGAAAATTCCAACTTAGAAAAAAGCCCTTTGTTTTATTTTTTCAATATAAAATATTTTTGAAATCGAACGGAAAGAGGTATGAGTAGAATTCAACGAGTCTCCTCTTTTGGCAGGTATTCTACCTTTGAAAAAAATTTAAAAAAAAATGAAGTGTTGTCCTCAGGCCTCATTTGGGTTTTTTGTGTCGCTAAACTTTTGGTGTTTCGTCACTCCTCACTCCGATTTAAAATAGATCTCAATTTATAGGATCGAACGAGTCCATGAGCCCCGTTTGACCTGCTATGCGCTCCCTTGTAAAGGCTTATTTAGATGGAAAAGAGCAGAAACACTACAGGAGAAGAGTAGGTTCGCCATAGCACCTACACCTGGACAACACTTGTCCATTGCTGTGCTGAATACAAAATCGGAGTTTGAACTAATCATTAGTAATGACGGACCACAGTACTAACGCACACCATTCCCATTTCAGACTCCCCTACAATTAATTATATATCCACCCTCACTCGACTTATTAATTTGTCCCCAGCTTCGGTGTAGGACAAATATTCCATCTGTCCAATTATTATATGTACGTTGTTCGCGTCAAAACGTCACTTCTCTCGTTGTCAGCTTACTCGGAATCGGTTAAACGCACTCAACGACTTTTGTACCAAAACCTGCATACGAAATGCACTTCGCTTTTGGGTTCGTAGTGCGAGGCACGCATTTTCACATCTCTCATTCAACGAATGACTATTTATAACGAAACATGAAACATGGAGTCCATGTTCCCAAAATGCCCATGTAATGCTATTGTTAAACCCATGGTGACCAATGTGTATGGTGACGATCAGTCAGGCTATAACTGAACTCAGGATCAATTGATGAGGCAAATACGCTTTGATATACCTGGAACACTACCTTCCTTCTTCTTGACCTCTCCATTCCCCTCATATTTTTCACAGAACAATTTGATTTATCCGGGATATATTTATCGCTGAATTAAAGATGCACCAAGTTCTTTCCTCTTATAGGGTGTCACCTGAAAATACTATCCAAAAAGTAAAGTATAGTCAACAACCGTTTCAGGTTGAATTTTCATCCGATCGCCATTTCTGACGTCGCGGACGCCATCAACTGTCTTTCAATTGGATGGTCAGAATTCGACTTCTTGATTTCGAATTGGAATAATATTATTGTTTATCCGTTTTATTGCCACACCATTTGCAGTGACAATATTAGGTGGCCATGCTGAACCACATTTGTCGCAGCAAGAATTTGCATAAAAACGCTGCAAATTATTACATTAGTTATTATTTTTCTGTGAAGATCACCCGCTCCACCAGCCAAACATCGTCATCCCAAAGTTGTGGGTGCCTTCGATTGATTTGATTCTTGGTTGTTCAGGAAGCACAAGTGACAGACCTGAAATTCTATTCAAAAGAATATCGCACTTGCTCTGCGGAAATTTGGTTCACGTCCGTCGGCAAACGTTCATGTCAAATTCACACTCGTGTTTCTGACTAATAATTTTTCTAACACAGTGTGACTGAGACAACTTTCAACTAGCTTCTGAGCACCAGAGGATGGTTGGGTGGGGGGAGGGGATTTGAATTTTCAACACGCCCACCTGTTCTGATGAATTTCACGATAAACGCCATTTCACTATTTTTGATCATCTGGGTTGTTTCTATAAATTGAACACTATCTTGAAGGCACTTGAAGGCCGAGAACAATCACCAAATAAGTAATTAATTAATCCTCATTAGGCAATAGTTGGTCCCACAGCGCACTGCGTGGTGCCAAAAAATTCTTTAAAATATCGCTATTTTAAATGAATTAAAAAGTGATGCCCGTACAATGAAAATGCTCGAGCTTGGACGTTTCGAAAATGTTTTCCTTCACTTGGACCCTTGGAAGTGACTAACAATAACCAAAGGCATCAGGGCACAACCAGACTCCTCGTGGGGCTGATATACATAATTGGATCAAAATTGGTCTAGAAGACAACTGGGCAAAATGCCGCTTACGGCACAAGGTTCGGGAAATTCGTTATTAGATTTTCGAATTCAACCTACCTTGAAACATAAACCCTTCATTTTTGAGGAGAGGTTTCAATTTTTTTCTTGCTCGACTCCAACGGTTCATTACTATAATAATAAACAAAATACCTATTAGCGAGAAGCTGCAGAAATTGATCGATGCGTTTACAGTACGGAGACTGAGCGCTACACTCAGATCCCTTCACCCAAGTCCAACCTGAAAGTGAATTGGTCGCCACTTTCTAGCCCATCACCTGGCACAACCATTTGAATGTCCATCTTACCAGGAAACGATTTAAAGAGGACCTTCGCAGAAGCTATGAAGCACCTCCACGGCCATAACTTTAGACCATAGTTTTGAAAAGTCTTCGTATTGTAGACTTGGGCCAAGAGTTTTACTTTTGAAGAGACCCACTGTTACTATATCAGTCTGCCAGAAGTTATTGGCGCAACAGCCAAACAACAAAGTGTCTTGACTAAGCAAGCTGTACAGTTCTTTGAATGTTCAAGATTTTATTTAACTGGTTGCCATTCCTTCCGAGGACATAGTTCATCCATCTTCTATCAAAAGAACGAGAAATGATTTGTTGGTGACATATTCGACTCGCTACAGACTCAGCCGTGGATGCATTAGGAAACACGGTGTCGCATGTTTCAGCCCTCTCGCCTACGCTAAAACACTGCTCATGCTCCGGCGGAAATAAGCTGAGCCTGCTGTACGAGGAACGAGAGTAAATCCATTACAACGGTCGGGATACGTAGGAAGAGGCAAACAAAAGGGAAAAAAATGGGAAAAAGAGAAATGAGGGGGAGAAAAAGTACGAGTATAAACAGAGAAAGAGAGAAACGAGCATACATCCGAGTGACTAGCGAGCTCTGATTTAAAGGGGGGGCTGTGCAACATGGAGAGAAATGGTGGAAAACCTCGACTGTCTCAACACGGGCCGTGGTTTTAATAACCATTTGTCACTCTGACTGATTACCATCCCGCACACCAAGTACCCAGAAACCTGTGCGCGAGGCCGGAATTCCTTCTCAAATAGGATCATCAGGTGCCTGGAGGACCCGAATTGATTAGCTTAATTGATTGGATTGTAAAAATTATACGTATCAAGATATTATTTTTATCAGGACATTTTCAACCAATTCTTTAATTTTTACCTGAGATGTAGATAAAGCTAGTCACTAGAGTAAGGATTGTAACCATAAAATGCATATTTACTTAGATAGGTACTCTTTATTCTCTCTCTTTATTCATTATCGAGGCCTTTGAACTGTTGCAAAATAAGTTGGAAGTTCGGGTTCAGCGCATCGTAGAATTTGGGGTTTAGTTCACTGAGAGAAGTTGGAGTCAAGCCCACCGAGAAAAGTCGGGTTCGAGCTTACCGAGAGTAGTTTGCTCTAACCTCCCAAGTTCGAATGAGAACGGACAATACAGTAAAATGAAAATGAAGTTTGGACGGTCTAATTATTACGCGTATCCAAAGGGTACAATAAATTTATTATGAGCGTCGAGATCCGTTGGGAACTTCAATCCCTGAAAAGTTCGTCGAAATCGGGCAGTAATAAGTATGTAATGTACTTCTGCCCTTAAGGGGGTCTCAGTCGGTCGCCGTTCATTCCTTGTTCCGAAATTTGAAATTTTCAAGGATTTTCAAAATGCATTAGTGCAGCAGTCTAGGGACTTGAAAAAATTAATAATGCTGGAATCATCAAAATCGAACAATAATTGCCCGAGAAACATATTGTTAAGTAATGCATGCACCCCAGGGGACGTCCCATTGGATGAACGGTAGATCAATTTAAACCAAGAATAGTGGTCTCCCCTCCCCCCCCCACCTCACCCTTATCCACCATAACATTTCTAGCGGCATGGGAGCCTCGAATTTGAAGAGCTTTTGAAATCCATGATCTACGATACTCAACATCCGAATTCGAGCCCCCCCCCCCCACCTATGGTGCTAGTGAGGCACCAAAGCGGAAATACGTCGTAACGTTGAACTTTCTTCTATTAGTTTTGGTAGGAGTTTTGGTGGGTAGTTCACATCCGTAATTTAACCGTGGGTTAAGGTGAAACACACATAAAAAAAACACGAAATATGCAGTTTAAGGTGCCCTGGTTTTACTTCCATGGTAGTACAGAAAATAATTCATGAAAATCCGGAAGCATAATGAGAATTTTTCCTCAATTTCAAAGCTTAAGTACAATTAGTTAGCTGTAGAAGAACCGAAATTTAAAAAAACGGATGTTTTGTGAATATTATTCCCCCCCCCCCCCACTTGCCCCCTCACCATGCTAATTTTGATACTGTGGTGTTTTGATACGATTTAGATGATTCCAGTGGCAATCGTTTAGTTTTTCAATTCTCTAGACTACTGCATTAGCATATTTCAAAAATCCTTTGAAAAAACTTTGAGCCCCTGTAATTTATGGAAATACAAATCTGGAACGATGAACGAAAGGCGAGCGACTGAAACCTCCTTAACAAGGAGTTGCAGATCCAAAGATAAACACCAATTTGGACAAATGAGGTCGAATGCGTGAAATGAGGGTGAACATTTTGATTCAGTAGGGCATTTTGGTTTATTATTTTCAAGTTTAAATAGAATGATTGGAGAATCTCCATGAAATAACAATAATGAGTGAGATCTTTGAACGTGAATTCAAAATTGGTTTGTGAAGTTATTTGAAAATGTTCAATCAGATAAGTTACTACGTTGAAGTAGGTAATACTATTCTGTTGATTCGAAGGCAAAGTGGAAATACGTGGAAATACGTCGTAACGTTGAACTTTCTTCTATTAGTTTTGGTAGGAGTTTTGGTGGGTAGTTCACATCCGTAACTTAACCGTGGGTTAAGGTGAAACACACATAAAAAAAACACGAAATATGCAGTGTAAGGTGCCCTGGTTTTACTTCCATGGTAGTACAGAAAATAATTCATGAAAATCCGGAAGCATAATGAGAATTTTTCCTCAATTTCAAAGCTTAAGTACAATTAGTTAGCTGTAGAAGAACCGAAATTTAAAAAAACGGATGTTTTGTGAATATTATTCCCTCCCCCCACTTGCCCCCTCACCATGCTAATTTTAATACTGTGGTGAAATAGTGTGCTATTTTGAAGATTTTTGAGTCGAACGAAAAAAGAAACCCGCAAATCGGTAGGAAATTTTCACCCCTTAGAATTGACTGACATCGACCAAAAGCTTCGCGGCACACCTAGACTACAAATGTATGCCATATTCCAAATTTGAACCAAATCGGTCTAGGGTTGCTAAGAAAAGTGCCGCGTCCGGTGGACCGACGGAAAATTTGTTATTCGATTTTTGGATTCTACGTACCTTGAAACGTAAAACATCAAATTTTGAGGGGGGGGGGGGTTAAAATAGTTTTTTATTGCTCGATTCCAAAGGCTTATTATTGAAAATAATAAACCAAAAGAACCTCGAAAATCGGTTGGAAATTGAGGCCTGGGCAGAATACACAACATTATGCCCAAAAACGCACGTTTTTGAGCATTAACACCCCCTCCACCACCTCCTCAAATGGAAAATTCGAAATTCCGGCGACTGATTACTGTGTGGTTATTATTATGCTGTCCAACTTTACCCCAGATCAATCGCATAAGGACGCCCAAGTCTTACTGTGGGACGTCCTAAAAATGTGAAATACTGTTTATTCATTTAGATTTTTCCATTTTTCTCTGGCAATTAAGTACTGTTCGATTTAGATGATTCCAGTGGCAATCGTTTAGTTTTTCAATTCTCTAGACTACTGCACTAGTAAATTTTAAAAATCCTTTGAAAAAACTTTGAGCCCCTGCAATTTATGGAAATACAAATCTGGAACGATGAACGAAAGGCGAGCGACTGAAATCTCCTTAACAAGGAGTTGCAGACCCAAACACCAATAATAATACTCGTAAACACCAATTTGGACAAATGAGGTCGAATGCGTGAAATGAGGGTGAACATTTTGATTCTGTATGGCATTTTGGTTTATCATTTTCAAGTGTAAATAGAATGATTGGAGAATCTCCATGAAATAACAATAATGAGTGAGATCTTTGAACGTGAATTCAAAATGGGTTTGTGAAGTTATTTGAAAATGTTCAATCAGATAAATTACTACGTTGAAGTAGTACTATTCTGTTGATTCGAAGGCAAAGTGAAAATTAATCGGTGATTCAGGAAACCGTAGAAAAGAAAGTCGATGAAGATCGGGGAGATAAAAAAAGAAAAACAAACGTTGAAGTGTTTGAATCGGAGAGAGACATTACTCATTTCAATTAGAATGGATAATGGATGCGTCCCCCGTTATTTGCAAGAGTGCTAATTATTCAGCTTTGTTGCTTCCTACACGTCAATTGTAGATCGTTTCTTTTGTTTCTTTTCCTGTGGGCTCCACTCCAAACGAACCAACAAACAACCGAGATCATTAAACATTGGCCCTTTAGGTGTTGTAACGCGTTCGCGAGATTGGAATTCCTAAGGTTGAGAGAGAGAGTCACTGAATTTTTTTTCTGAATGAGTTACGATCGTATTTTATTTCTTTGTAATCCGGACCATGAATTAGTCGCAGCTAGGAATAGCTTTGAGATCGTGTTATTTATTCTCTTTCCAGCTCTGACCATTTTACCAAGGATATGTTTTGGGGGTATTGGTTATTCTATTCAACTAGAAACCAAGAGCTGAATTCGCTCCTGATGGCCCCACAATGTGGACATTTTACAAGGTGACTCTCTGAGACTGCTGAGTAGCACTGAACTGAGCACCTCCCTAGCTGTTCTAAATGTATCATACTACTGTCCAAAAAACGCTTAAAATGATTACTCAACGGTTTTTATTTGTCTGTAAAGATCACCCGTTTGCGAAAGATTGCATTAAATGCTGAGCAAATTTTGCTCAGCGAAAATTTAACTCCCTTCTATCCGTGTACGTTCATATGCGATTCACAATCGTGATTCTGATTCATCATTCGTCCAACGACGACTGATAAATACACAACGACGGACTGATAAATTTCACAATATATAGTTAATTGGCTACCCAGCATGTTGGGTGAGGTTTCATTCATTGAAAACTATCCTAAATTGATGAACGAATAATTTCTCCCTTGCAAGGGAAAGACTATAGATCATGGATGTATAAATATTGAAAGAAACGTAGAACATGTAAGCAGGAAGAGAAAACAACAATATTATATAAACATGTTCCTACTTAATATATTACAAAAAAACTGTTCATGTCAAGGTCTAGAATCGAACCCTGGTCTCCCAGACTTATGATTCTCGCAATCCAGTTTACGAATTTGTTTATCGGTCTCGCATTAGGTACGCTTTTTTGGAGTGAAAAATCGTCAGTTACACCTTTTCGTCACAGACCCCAACCTAATCCATGTCAAAAAGTCGTGGAACACCCTATAATTGGGGAATTAATTATTCTCATTAAGCGATTGGTTGGTCCCTCCGAGCAAATTTTTTTTTTTTTTTTTTTTTAAGTGAAATTTGTCTATTGTGAATCATTGGAGGAACAATACTTTTATATCGAAAGTTTTCGAGTTCGCTCACTCTCACTTGTTATCCCAAAAAGTGACTCACTGTAACCAAAACCTTCTTCAGGACACGACTAGACCCAAAATAGAGCCGGTATACCAGAGTTCATCAAAATACGTATGGACTGTAAATTTTTATTTGATTTTCGGGTTCTACACTCTTCGTAACATAACCACATACCTCCCTTCGGTACATAGAATCGGTACATAGAATTTCCTCATTTTTGCCCGAAGGGAGGTATGTTGGATGTGCTTGAAAAGTTCGAGATTCTTAAGAGTGATAGGTCTGGTAAATGTCTGAATGAGGTGGTCCCTCAACATGTTTCACCATTGATAGGTTCCTTCCTACAACAGCTTGGTCTCCCCTTCACAATGTTACCCTCACCAATGTTTGAGCTCCCTTTCACTTTGTATGCCTTGATTGGCATTTGATGATCCTCCCAGGTCCCTTCACTTCTCTGAGCCAATAGGATTCTCCTTTCACTTATCTGATTGGGTATGACTTTCACTTTCTCGACCAATGGGATTCAAGCTCCCTTTCACTTGTGACTATATAAGCTATGCTCTTTGTGATGTACCTTCAGTTATTGTTTGTTACTGTTGATGATCTAACCGTCGAAATCGATTTAACTTGTAACTCATTATTTTCGTGGAAATAGACAACGTTCTACTCAACTCCGTTTTTATTGAAGGGACGTATTGCACTTTATGAACGTTATTGCTGCATCCTACCTACGTAAATCTGTGCCATTTTGGATGTACTGCAGAACCAAACCACAAATACTGCAAGTCAATGTAGAATTGTCTGAAGGTACCCAGGCTATTGAGATGGTGTAAACGATTCAACGGCCTCTGTAAGCTGTATAACTAATTTCCTGGCTAAAAGTGGATGAAACAATGAAAGATCGAGAATAGTGCAACGAATGCACCCAGCGATGCGGGTACTGCAGCAATGACAGAGACGGCAGTAGATCGATATACCGGAGAGCGAGGCTTTTAAATTAAATTTGTCCCTATTTAAAGTTGAATGAGGTGTAATTGGCGGCGATGAAGCGTTTTATAACACAATCCGGTGATGAATTCAAAGCTTCGGGAAGTGGTTCAATTTATCCCGATCGTCCCCTCCCTCTCCTACCATTCTCACCATGGGCGACTATGGCAGAATCAATCTGCCGTAATCACCCCCCTCCAGCCATCACCTTTGTGCATCGAGTTTCATCCATTATGCAACTGAGAGGGCGTTCGCGCTTACGAGGCGAGCGATCTCTCGTGCAGCGCATAATGCCGACTGGATTGAAGGGGGAAATGAATGTTTCAAAAGATTCAATGACTGGCGGGGAAAATAGTGGGCATTAGCTGGGAAATAGCGGCCCAATAGTGGGCACGCGGTGGGAATCCCGCTTCACCTGGTTCCTATTGACGCTTTACAGCCGAAAATGACGTTTGATTCGCGGTCTAACTGAGCGAGGTGAAGAGGAAAGAGGTTTTCATTCAAACCCGCGCTCCGCAAGGCCGTCGGAACTGCCCGGCTGTCGGTCGAGTGCGTCTTTTCTCCTTAGTACGCGTATTGCGTCTTCTCTTGAGATTAAAAAAAAATTAATTTAGTTTTTAGGTAGGTACTGCAAATTGATCTTCCATAATTATGAGAGAAATATCTCAGCTACTTGATAGGTGATACTTGATACTTGAAAACTACTATATACTCCTGCTGCAACTATACTATACTGAAGCCTGTATTGTTACATAGTTCATACAGGAACTAAATCTAGAGGTGTATCCAGAGGCAACAATCTGCTCACACGCATCGCAGCCGCAAAATTAAAATCTTCCTATGGGGTACCGGATTTTTTTATAAGCAAAGAAATGAAGGAATTTTCTTTGAAACCTCTCAATTAAACAGCCCTGCCATTCACTATTATGGCGACGGTTCTGAAGCCAGGACGATTGAGGGCCCAAAATAACACTGGAATTCAGCATTGGTAAAGACACGTGACGATCTTTTGTCAAATCGAAGTGCACTCATTGCCCTACTTGTAACAATGACCCAGGTGATAGCAGAATGTGAGTTGATAATCTAGAAATACCCCCAGATGACAAACAAAAAACGGTTGAGGCAGAATCTGGCCGTCTAGGGAATAACCGAAGACCATTGGGTTATGTCCACGAGAAGAGAGTCTGGCACTTTCCGATGTTGAGATCGTCATCGGAAGAGCACATTGTGCTTCCAAATCAACATCCCACATCACTCCAATAGTTCAAGCGCTATCGTCAATAAAGACCCGAAACAATATTGGTCCGAGATGAGAGTCCCATAGCACCCCCGATGTGGCTATGGGTCTCAGTCGGTCGCCGTTCGTCCTTAGTATTTCAGCAAAATGAAGGCGCAAAAACTTGAAAAATTGTACCTAAATTTCAAATTTTAAAGGATTTTAGACATTCATTAGTGTACGGCCCTAGGGAATTGAAAATCTGAAATATTGCCGCCAGAATCATCAAAATCGAACCATAATTGCCAAAGAGAAATGTGAAAAACTACCGAATAAACCCCTTTTCCGAAGTTTGTTCCTTATTTCTCTGGTAATTATTGTTCGATTTTGATGATTCCAGCGGCAATATTTCAGTTCTTCAATTCCCAAGGCCCATGCACTAATGAATTTCTGTAATCCTTCAAAATTTCAAGTTTAGCTACGTTTTATGGGAAAAATATAATTGAATTACCGGTTTTCCCCATTTTTCTCTGGCAATTATTGTTCGATTTTGATGATTCTGGCGGCAATATTTCAGATTTTCAATTCCCTAGGGCCGTGCACTAATGAATTTCTAAAATCCTTTAATATTTCAAATTTAGGTACAACTTAAGTTTTTGCGCCTTCATTTTGTGAAATACTAAGAACGAACGGCGACCGACTGAGGGAGAAAAGACCACGTCTTTCAATCTCACCTTCATATAGAAATCAGTGAGATAACTGGGATGGCATTAATATAACACGAAATAACCACGGAGGAAGGATTTTTTTTAAAGCTTTTATTTGGGAAAACGTATTGTAAGACAATTAACTTCAATGATTCGTATTTCTCACGTCGAATGACTCCACCCTCATGTCCAGTTTGATGGCTATCGAAGATGAACATTCCATCCTACACTACTTCCATGACTCTCAACCATACCTCCATTTCCCGTTTCTCCTCTCGCAGGGGGAGATCTTGCTGTACAAATCCGCAACCTCGCACCCTTGTATTGGTTAGAATCCGAATCTCTCCTCAGCCGGAAGGGTAAGCCATCTATAGCTCCCTTCCATGGCATCTGATAGTCTCAAATGTACCTGAAGACTGCTCGGATCATTGAGATCTAAAATGTTCTGTGGATCCATCCAGCTATCGCAGATCTTGATATACTCCACTTTGTCGGCTTGTGCATGATTTAACGTCTCCTGGAACACGAGCTCTCTAATGGTGTATTCGGGTCTGAAATCTTCAGCGGTTAAATGGTATTTGAAGTTTTCTCAGGCTCCTCTATTGGCTACGGTATTGAACGATGTTTAGACAAGAAACTTTACTGGGTGAATCAGGTTAAGCAGTCCGCACCTCATAAATCGATTCTACATCTCAAATTTATTTGCAAAACAAGTTTCTCCGAGTTCTTTCGTTGGCAACTCTAGTTTCCTACTTATTTTGATTCCTAGTTTTCTCTTCTTTGCTGTTTCATATAAAACGTCTGCTAAATTGAATGGACTGCTTTCTCACAAAGAATGACATATTTGCTGGGAATCTGTTCATAGGAGCTTCTGAGAGTGGTTTCAAGGAACTGATGTTCTCACATGTACCATTGGCATGATATCAACGAAACTCATAAAATAATGTCCGGAAGCCAACCATCAGATTTCTTGTAAATTCTATCGAAATAGTCCTTGGACTAACGTTATTTGAAAATCTCTGAAACTCGATATGCGAGTAAAAATGTTGCTTTTGGAAGACCCATTTTTTTTTCAACTTGTTGGACGAGTAGGCACTCTTACCTTACAAGGATCAAATTAGGATGTCCGCTCGGTTCTAACTTCTACTGCTTACTTGTAGACTTAAGATTCGAGTTCATATTCTCTCGCTACTCTGAATTTTTTCTGGGGACACTCGAGGAGACAAATACACAGCATCATTTACGTACGTTCTTATTAGAGGAGAATTGTCTTACGACATGCCCAAATTTAAAATGATTTCCATTGTAGAATAGGTAACCTTCTGAGTTCAAATGCGATACACGGATCACGTCGAATTGATGGAAAAGCTAGTGATACTTGAGATAGTTGGTGTCCTACTGAAGGGCTCATTGGAGGTTTAGATTCAAAGGAGATTCAAGAGGCTCCGCAGCGGTTTATTAGTGTTTGCGTCTGCGGTTCCGACCAGCTTCTCCTGAGAGGCTGAAGGGAACAGGAGCGATGGGACGCGAGCGGGTTAATTTCGAACTCTCCCTCGAGAACAGTCAACAATAATCATTTTGACAAGCCCCCCACCCCCCATCACATCTACCACATCTCTCTCTCCGTAATCAATCCATCCTAAACTGCTGGCCTAGAAACTAAGCTGAGGCGACTCAACCTCACAATCGTCAAGTTTTCAATGATATTATTTATAAACAACCGAATTATATATTCATAAGGATTTCCAGCTTGTCCACTGGCTTCGATCTGGTCGATCATTCATGAAGGTGTACGAATAACTGGATTTTCCTTGTCAAGTTTCGACTTAATTGTTGTGGCTTGTAGCCTAGAGAGACTGTAGTCTGTAGACACAAAGTATCCTGGGGCAGGCGCTACAGGTAGGGTTTTACTTGGCCGTATTTAAAACCTACTGCCCAACTTTTTGATCTTATATACATTCTTCTAGTAACATTTATACTTTTCACCTATTTACTGGGATAATTGGCACGATGCAAATGTCCACCAAATCTTTCCACAAATGCAGTCAGTTTCATGATGGAATCCATCATTTGCCCCCCTACACTGACTGATACACCAACTATCCCATATGCCGTGTTGTTCTATGTGAGGAAGAAGTTTCTACCTACTCTGCCCACCACTTCTGGCTAACGTTTTATAGGTGTCAAAGGGAAGCAAGAGCATCAATTTTATAAGAAGATATCACTAAAATTTCTTGTTCAAGATTTCCAAGTTATAAGCACTAAGTTATTTACATTTTACATATTAAATACACATATATACATATTACATAATATGTAATATGTAAATATTATTTACATATTACACTATCTAAGTTATAAGCACTAAGATTTCTAGTTCAAGAATCGTCTGCTCCTTACTGTTTGCCGGCCTGAACATCCCTCCTGAACCCTTCGAATTAGTTGATTCTTGTGTCCGATCGTCATCTCGTTTCCTGGATGAGTATAGGAAAATTCTGTTCAAAATTCGGTTCTGAATACTACAAATAAATACACTAAATCACTCAGACAATAGTGTTCCAATTATCCTCCTTTTACTCTGCCTGATGAACATTTCAATCATTAGATGATGTCCAATGAGTCGGTGCCCTATTTATGAGAACTCTATTGAAGAATAAATGAATACCAATCCCTCGAATTTCTAGCTGGTTGATATCACTGTTATAGGCTCGACGATATCAGTCAACATTATGACTACGGTTTCCCGCGATTGTATTCGTATGGTAATGAGCGGGTTGGGATTCTCATCACCGGAATACCAAATCAACCCTCGTTCCGTTTCGATTTTAATAACATGCAAGTGGCATCCTCCCACCTAGAAACAATTAGAACTCGATTCGGACTCTCCGAACTTTTTACTAATGAAATGAACGAAATTCGAGGAAAACCGTTTTATATTCCACGGCTAACCACTTCCTGAACTGATAATAACCGCTTCAACACAAATTGAGCCGTCAAAAGTTTCTTCTAAATATAGGATTCCTTGTTTTGTGAATTTTCGAGAAACATTTCAACCGCAGTGATTCCATTAATTTGCTAATAACGCAGTTATTATCTTGCGAACAACACAAAAACAAAAATTCTATATTTGTACACATTCAACTTTGAGTTCAATTATACAATATTGATTGATATGGAAAGGAAAAATAAGGAATAATTGTTGGCCAAGTGTTATGTACATATCATCAGCATCATCACATATCTCACATCATATCTCTCATTTGCGCCGCATTAGTGTGAAAAAGGTTCTGTACTGGCAATCACAAGTATATGGAAAAACTTCATGTCCTGTCCTAAAATTTTATTTGCGGAAAAACTCAGGCTATTTGAGGCAGTAGCTCGCTCAATCTTGTGTTATTCATCACAGGTGTGGGGCTTTGTTTACAGCGACTATGTTGAGTCCGTTCTACGTTTTTTCGTGAATACGGTGTTCTCACTCTCAAGGTGCACACCGAACTATATTAGGGTATTTTTAGAAACTGGGTTGAAACCCCTCTATATGTACACATTACATATGCATTTCAATTATATGCTGAAAATGTGTGAAAATCGCTTACCAAACTACTTAGCAAAAAGAAGCAGAGAGCGTATGTGTTCTGGGTGAAGGAGTGGGAACATCTGAGGGGAAGGTATGATATCCCATTAAACATTCATGGGGACATCAGTGAGTGGAGGGGCTGGCTGAGAGAAGCCTTGAGGTAATAGGTAACGCATTGCAAGCGAGTTCGAGTACATGGCGTTCAACGCTCAAAACCATCCCCAGTATATGTCACTCAGATTGGAAAGTGAGGTGGTGGTGCTGACCAAGATCAAGGACAAGCGACCAATCATGTGAACTTTGTGGCATTGGCGAAGTGGATAATGCTTTTCATTTCATTGACAATTGTACTGCTTTTGTCGGTGTAAGACATCGATACTTGGGAAGTGCTAGAATAGGTTGGAATGACTATTTAAAGATAAGTAAGTCGGACAACCCAACCCTTGTTAGGTTTTGTGTTGTGGCATGGGGTCTAAGGTGTAAGGCGATGGAGGAGTATTGGTTGCATTGTTAGCCATATTTCTATCCTTCTCATGTCAGTAATTTATTCTGTTTGATTTAACTAAAACACATTTTTATTGCGAGTTATTTTTTGTCCCATTGTATACTCAAAGTATGATGTATAATACATAATGTGCTGTGAGGTGAGGCAAACTAATTAGTCCTTAGTGACCATGAGTAACCATGTCACGTTGATTTATTTTCTTAGATAGTGGATTTAGTAGAAGTATGTTTTATTTTCGTGTGGTAGAAAGAAGAATTTGGTATTATTTCCTTTAATTTATCAATAAAAACATGTTTTCATTCATTCATTCATCACATATCAGTGTTATTGCGTATTAAGTATAACAATAGTTTCTAGTAATTACAAGTGGTCCTCATTATTATACTCGAGTAAGTTATACTGTATACTGCCCACCCGATTTCGCAGATGTTTATTCACCTTCCAGAAGCGAAAACCGTGGTTCCATCGCTTTTTGAAGTTTTGTAAGCAAGAATAAAGAATACTAGAAACATTTATTTCTCTTGTCTACCTAATTAACAAGTCGCTCTCCAAACTCCCGGGCCATCAATTTTATATTACTGAACTACCACTTTTATGGATATCTCACGAAAGGACCATTAAAAAGCAAGATTTAAATTACTTCGGTCTTCTCTAAAAGCAAATTGTCTTTTGCATTTCGGCAGTTAATTCGCAAAACTATACAATGCATGTATTTTTCGGGAAATTTTACAGGAGACAGTAAAAACTTCTGGGTCGACGCATTATTACGAAAGAAACACTTCAATTTTCGTCAAAATAAAAATTTATTAAGTATATATTTTTATTTGGACAAAAATTGAAGGGTTTCTTCCATAATAATGCGTGAACACTGAAGTTTCAGGTTTTTTTTTTCGTCTGTAAAATTTCTCAAAAAATACATACACGGTTTTGCGAGTTCACTGAAGATTTGTTGTACTGAAACATATACCACCCTCTCATTATTTAATTAGTGACTCTCCAAAGCTGAACTATTAGAGATACTAATCTATTTAATACTAACGTTAAATAATGGAAATCGGTTAAGCAGGCTTAGGAAAATACCCTATAGACCAGATCAAAAATGGGAGTGTCCAAACTTGGAACTGTATATCATGTAATCAATACAAAAGTCCTTACGATGCTGTAAAAGCGAAAGTGGACTAGACGTTTTATAAACATAAAATCAGGAGAACCGCACAAGACCGTCTCATAAGAAGGAAGGGCCAAATAAACGCAATCCCTCAAAAGCCTTTAAAACGCCATACACGAGTAAAACCTTTTTATTTTAAGTGCACAAGTTGTTTTTTTTTTTTTTTTTCGTTTTTTATTCCGACCTCCCAAAGGGACCTCGAAGAGGTTCAATGAATATCGTCTCACGTCGAATTTTCACTCACATTCACTTTATTATCTGTGTCCGCAGTTCCTTATTACTGAAAAACTATGCTGAATCGATTCCTATGAAATTAACAGGAATTTTAAGGGCCTTGTTGGATGATCATCAAATTTGCCAGATTGATAGTAGCTTCTGTGTACCCAGAGGATTGATTCTTACTCTGACCAACATATAAATCTACCGTTCAAACTTGGGGACTGACGTTATGAGGGTCCAACATGGATTTCATCGTGATTGTGTTATAAGTAGCCTCTGCGCACGCGCAAACTTGAAGTTCAAGACTTCTTTAACCTGTCTTCTTGAAGACTCGACTGTTTCTCATCTTCTTTGAATATCACCATCAGTAGCCACTCCAAGTGCGCAAACCTTGAATCCACTGCAACATGAATCGCTATGTAACACACGTAACTTCTTAGTTGTTCATCCTATTTCCAATATATTACGTGAAAAACTGCACTGTTTACATAAAAATTAAGCTTATAGTTACATGTTGAGCCCCGAATGGCCTCCAATGGAAAAATTCACTCCCAAATTTGTGGTACCTTCTGCTCATGCGCCTATTAAAATCTCCGAAACACCAGTCTCCCCCTACCCATCTCATTTTGATACCCTTCAAATTTGAGGGTTATTAAAATTTTTCAAATTTAAATTGTCGTGTTCCACATCCCATGGTTGGTGATCGATGCTTAAATGAGCCAGCATAAAGTCGTTGAAACATCCAAAGTTTTCACTAGATTTCAATGAATGTGTTAGATTTGCCTTCTTTTCTATGTGATCTTTGAACTTCGAATTCTCTTATTCTGTTAATTATGTGTCATATCTACTTGTTAAAATTGGATTCGGGCAAAAAATAGAAACTATTTTTAATAAACTGCTAACAGCAGCAACTGTTGCTGTTTGCTGGTACTAGTTGCTATTTATCACCAGATAAGTAGGTAATGTAAGACCATTCCCTGCTGAATTATTTTTTCAGATGGCGACATAAAATGAATTGATGGGTTTAACCGATGGTTTAGTGATAAAACTATTTGCCCCCATTTCTTCTCTCCTAAGCTCGTTCACCCACAGAACTCGTTTGATAGGACTTTGAACTGCCGGATTATCGGCGGTAAACAGCTTGCATTTTACAGCTGGGAACCCCCACGGCGTTTGATGTCTTCAAGGTAGAAGATCAAGGTCTTCATCTGAACCCTTTGAGGGGGATTCGCCCAAAGGAATTTTCGGCAGACGAGTATTTCGCGACTCAACGGCCTTTCGATATAAAAGTTAGTGGAGGCGTTCTATAGAATTCCGAAAAGGGAATGAAATAAAGAAGCGGAAAAACGACTTCAAGCGACCAGGAGAAACCGGCTGCTGTTCACGAGGCAGAATCTAACGTGCTGTTCAATATTTGGGGATTTCTTCTCGAATTTATGAGGTTATTTTGCTTCCTCGCTACCAACAGTAAGGTAAACTATTCAAGCAGCTGCCCGAGAAAATTTCGGTGCTACAAAATGACTGTCTTTTGAGCTCTCAGAACACTTTCAGTTCTGTATCTGTCTGCGGGTTCTTCTCGTAGAGGAAAAAGCTGTCAAGTTGAATGATCCAACCTTGAAAAAGAAGATCGCCATCACGTGCGGGGTGCTTTATTTTCTTATTGATGGTAGAGATGGCGAATTTTTGTGTATCTACCCTTGACTAAGCAATGTGCTACAGTCATTGGTGAAAATTTGTTCATAGATAACTTTGTCCAATAGTTTTTTTTCTCGCAATTCACTCACTAATCCAAAGGAGTTGTTGACAGGTCGCGGTCACCAGTCTTAGAGCTATGATGATCGTAATACTCATTAGAGCTCTGTTAATCTGACCTTCTTCAGCGCTGCGTTTTCCAATAAATAATTCTCTTAGAAATCAGGTTGAGCATTATTTCATCAACGCCATGTAAATTAAATCAAGATTGAACTGATGCTTTGTCACGTAAGAATACTGCTGTTTGACGGATTCCGCTTCATGCCACAACGGAGAAACAGCTCGTACCTACAGTTCCAGATTCAATTCTCAGCTTTGGCTCTTCATTTAAATGAGGAACAAATAATTTATGTTATCTTATTTATTTAATATAAAAGAACAATATATTATTAAAAAGATAATACATTAATAATAATATATTATTTGTACTTACTGAGAGTCGTCTCTGGGAAAACGTCTCTTTGGCTTGATTGATTTCCTATGGTCCCTACTCAACGGAGAGATTGATCCCTGTGCTCGGTTGATTGTACTATTTCCCTGGCGCGTGATACCGACTGATGGGAGTAGTACAAGGAGAGAGCTATCTGCCTTCTCTGGAGCCTGAAGCCAGGCCAAGCGTTAATAAGCAGAACATTTATCTATTGCACCTAGTGTTCTTAATCAGACTCTAAGGCAAAGAGAATGCAGAGGCCTCTGCGCCTTGGAGGGCAAACCGCTTGCTCTGAGGACCTAGGCTAGTTGGTAGGACGATGATGTGTAGAAATGATCATATTGATTGACCATTGTAGACTGCATGAAGGGAGACTGTTGAGTGTGGCTTTTACACTCTAGGTACAAGGGATGAGGAGAGAGTGGAGGAATGGTGACGTCAGTCTGACGTGTTCTTTCCTCGTACCTCACTCCCTCTGTGTTGAGATGACTCACTCAGGGGTTTTCACACTCCTTTCTTTATTGGAGAACTAACTAGTCATATTTTATACGGGATATTACAAAAATTATGCAGTGGACAAAGCTGCAAGGAAAATATACTCAACAGTCAACTTTTGTCATGTTTGCTCTTCCGGACAAGTTTTTGCCTCATATATTGCTTCTCCCTGAGGGTGTGGGTTTGTGATACTCGTCATGCTCTAAAGTATGTTGCAACATACTCATCCCACAAGGTTATCCCTCAACCACACCTTAAATACCAAACTATACAAGTAGATTAAACGGTAGAGTGGAGTGGTAGAGTAAAGTGTAAGCAATGAACTGTACCCACTTGTGTAAACGTTTTCAATTGAGTAGAATTTACTCTGTAACTAGTACATGGTAGAGCGAAACTAGTTGTAGCAATTGATTGAAAGCCTGGAGAGGCATTCCCATACCGAGAGTGTACTCTTGTGGGTCTTTGAACTGAGTTCTTTCAGCAGAGTGGTGGGTTTCTCTCCGACCGATCTGACTCCCACCCTTTTTTTTCGCCTTTCTTCCTCTCTACACATCTCTGAAAATTATTCATCCAACAAAAACTCGTACATTCAATAAACTTTTCCTCACTTTTCCATAGTTCCTGTTTCCGTTGGCGATTCATAAACCCGAATGACGGAATTGAGTACAAGAGTACTTAAACGCAGACTCAAGAATAACAACTCTCGGCAGTTTGAACTCTGCTGGAGCCGGCCGTGGAACAACTTAGCCCATTTTGGTCTGGCGTAACATATAATTATGTCACAGCTGCAGACTCGGATATGTCGCGTTCTGTATGTCTTTCTTTGACATCAGACTCATCTTCGATCATGAATTTCCTTTCTGGAAGTATTTTTCTCGATGTTTGTGCCAGTTTAACCGCGTTCCTCCTCCCTATCAGATCTCTCGACTATTGGAAACCTGATGCAATCAGTGAATAACCAAAAACATGGACTAAAAAAACCAAACTGAATAAACGGTTTTTCCCATTTATTTCTCTGGCAATTATAGTTCGATTTTGATGATTCCAGCGGCAATCTTTTAGTTCTTCAATTGCCTACTTCCATGCACTCATGAATTTCGGAAATCCTTGAACATTTCAAATTAAGGTACAACTTATAAAGTTTGAACCCCTTCAATTTAGGGAAATACTGACCCGGAACGAGGAACGAACGGCAACCGATTGAGACCTCCTGGATGGTGAGAAAAAATATTCGATCAAAACAACCATTCTATTTCCCAGCTTTGAGGAAACAACTGAGACTTCCACCGTGCGACAGCGGCAGAACTAGTTTCTGCAAATGAGAACTAACAACCGACCCGCTAAGCCCACAAACGAAAAACGAGAAAATCAGTCGAATTTCTCGGAAAACCCCCTTGAAATGATATTTTTTCATGGCTCTTCCTTCAACAAAGCGGGGGATTTTTCTCTTTGAAATGACACCTGGAGCTGACTTGACTCTTTCTTCCTCAAATAAAAAGGTCAGTAAATTGAGTGCGAACGTAAGAGGTTTATTTCACAAAATGTCTCATCACCAGTTTTTCTTTGTTTTTTTTTTTTCGACAGAACATGCAATGTTCTCGTTTTTGATTGAAGATTCCATCCCTTCCATTTCCAAACTCCGTCGGGCAATAAAACTGAGTTACCCCGCCAGTGCTCTCAAAAAGTTTCATTCCTTTCAATTTCTTTAGTTTCTCCTTAGTTTCTCTGCGCTGCTTTGATTTCTCTGACTCCTAGAATCTTTGGGATTCTTGCAATCATTGAAGTAAGATACATTTATTAAGCGGAAGGGAAGTATTAAGGGGAAGTACCCTTTGTATTATTGGTACCTAAGCAATCGTAGTTCTTTCATTTTTAGGGCGTCCCACAGTAATACTAGGGCGTCCTTATGTGATTAATCTGAGGTGAAGTTGGACTAAACTCAACAGAAGAGAAATCACATACTAATCCGTTTTAGGCCGTTCTGAATCCAAATCCGCGAAAAAACCAGAGGTGTATGTCTGTAAGTATAAGTGTGACAAAATCTTGTGTTCTCTGCCCAGGCCTCAATTTCCAACCGATTTTTGTGGTTATTTTTTTGTTCGACGCTAAAATCTATCTAGTTGTGCACTACGTCACCGGAATTTCGAATTTTGCCTTTTATGGGTGGAAGGGGGGGGGGGGGGGGTTAATGCTTAAAAAACGTGATTTTTCGGGTAAAACTTGTATACTCTGCCCAGGCCTCAATTTCTAACTCATTTGCTTGTTACTTTTTTTCGACCCAGATAACTTACCGAGTTATTTCGGTTCCTTCATATCTTACTGAATTATACTCGAGCTTTGCAATTTAGGGGAAATTCTCATTATACCTCCGGATTTTCAAGAATTATTCTCTGTACCACCGTGGAACTAATAGTGGTATCCCCATGGTGCCAGGACAACAGAAACCACGTATTTCGTGGGTTTTTTGTGTATTTCACCTTGAATAAGGATGCGAACTTCGACGATCTGCCTACCAAAATCCACATAAAAGTTCAAAGTTACGATGTATCACCGCTTGATTCGTATGTTGGGTATCGAGAATTTGGATTTTAAGGCTCACATGCCGCTAGTATTTCTTATTTTTTTTATTTTCAATAATGAACCATTGGAATCAAGCGAGAAAAAAAATGTAAAGTCCTCCTCAAAATTTTATGTTTTACGATTCAAGGTACGTAGAATCCAAAAAATCGAATTGAAACTAGTAAGTAGGCAGTAGGATACTACCTATGGTTGGTAGGTAGAAAACTTAAAATATAAATGAATAGTGACAATGGCAAACCTGTGATCTTTGCAGACGAATGATCTATACAGGAAGATAATAAATCTTTGTGAAATAATTTGCAGCGTTTTTTGGAAGAAATAAACGCTTCACACTCGATTAGAAGAAGTAGGGAGCTTCATAAGGAAATTTGATTACGGGTTGCTCAGAAAGCAAAACTGAATACAAATCGAAGAAATGAACAGCGATCGCATTTTAGTCAGATAAAAGTTGAACGGAGATTTGACCTCTTTGGTGATTCACACTCATGATCCTGTTTTATCGAAGGAAAACCGGTAAGTCCTCGTGGGGAGCAAACGGTTTGTCCTGCAGAACTCTGGGTGGTCTCAAAAATTTTTTAAAATTCAATACTGTTTTAAATTGGTGAAAAAACAATAGGTACCTTTATCTCGAAAGTTTTCGTGCTAGGGCACTCTTGAAAATTTCAACCCATTGAAATTTCTACGTACCTTGAAACGTAAAACATCAAATTTTGAGGGTTAAAATTTTTTCTCGCTCGATTCCAAAGGCATTGCAGAATTCCAATGGTACGCGGCACTTTTCTTAGCAACACTGGACCGATTTGGTTCAAATTTGGTATATGGGCTCCATTTGGGGTCTAGTAGTGCCGCAAAGCTTTTGGTTGATGTCAGTCACTTCTAAGGAGTGAAACATGAGGGTTGAAATGTTCAAAAGTCCCCTAGCTCGAAACCACGCGGAGCTCTTTAGGACCAACCGTTCGCTCCCGACCAAAGTGCGATCGAGTGTGCTTCGAGTAGTATGCTTCTCTTAGAGAGAATTAAACACGGTGAATGAGCGTGTAGGCAAGACGAAAATATTGTAGAGAAGAAATTACTATATTTTAGTAAAGAGACAATATGTGAATAAGAGAAACATTGGTTCCTCAACAGGTGACAAAATCAACTTGTTGATGGAGTCATTACAACAATTGGATGAACTCCCTCAACAGCTTCCTTAGCATCCAGTAATCGAATTTCCCTTATGAAACTCCCTATTTCTTTGAATTGACTGTGAAGCTTTTATTTCTTCCAAATAAACTTTTGTTGTGAAGGTAAAATATGTTGTTTGGTAGGTGCTGACAATGGCGAAGCCGTGTTCTTTGTAGGCGAATGATCTGTACAGAAAAATAATAAACCTTCATGTAATAATTTGAAGCGTTTTTCGTTCGTCTCAGATAACTTCATAGTTGCACATTATTTCACTAGAGCAGCGGTTCCCAACTAAATTTTTCCAAGGACCCCTTCATCAATGACGAGGACCCCCACTATCTAAAGTTACCTAAAGAGAACCAAAATATGTGAACAAATAAATCAAACTGATGCTATAAAACTTAGGATTTATTCGTGAAAATACAGAGATTTTTCAAGGTTCAAGAGACGCCGACGAGTTGGGTTCAAGAGATACTAGCAAGTTCGGTTCGAGAGTCACTGACTTATTAACTTTAACATCGAAAGCATTTTCTCGTTCTTCGTCTGTATGCCCAGGCCGTTTTAACGATCCAAATTTTAACCAACTGTCCATAACGTACGCGTAATTAACTTTCCGTGAAAAACAAAGCTTTTCAATCACTAAAATGCTGCACAAAATTACACATGTAAACAACTCGGTCAGGGACCGTACCAGCACTACCAAACTCCACTAGCACTAACTTGTCTCCAGTACTCTGTGAGCACTAGCAATAAATAACTAACAATATAGCAATAACTGATATCTCTGAAACACATAAAGCCAAACTAGAGTGTGCTAGCGTTAGTTGTCATATGAAGCCAGACGCAGAAGTCAACGTTCAGAAGCTGCAAATATATATTTAATTTGTATATCCTAAGGACCCCTCAGCCATACCTCGCGGACCCCCGGCGGTCCGCGGACCACCAGTTGGGAACCGCTGCACTAGAGTATCAACATTAGCATGGGGAAGGGGAGAGGGGCGATAATATTACAAAATATCCGATTTTTCAATATTTAGGCTCCTCCAAAGCTTACTAAATTATACCCAAGCCAAATCTACGCAATTACGACTCCATTATTTTACAATCGAGCGAGACTGTAACCCTGCTGCACCAAAATACTACGAGTCCAGAATCAAAATGATCAATTTTAATTTTCAAATATGAATTTTTAATGTTCCAACGAAGCTCTTTTTTCCACGAGGTTTTGGTTTGGTGATAAAAGGCGTTTTACACCATCTAAAGGAGCTTCATGATTCTCTACTTCGCTCGACGTCTAGGAGTGTAGGAGAACTACCACTCCGTAACTCACTTCAGTGAAAGAAAGAAAGAAAGAAAGCTTTCCAACCATCTCAACGTACTTTTCAGCGCTTGACTGTAATCTGGAGGAACTCTCGTACAGACGGGTGGGAAAGGAAGGAGAAAAACCTCGAGTTGAGGAGGAGGGAGGTATCCTGGAGATGAGTCGCTGGAGGAGGAGGTAAGCAGTACAAAGGAGAGGAAATGCGACGGTTTGACTAATGGAACCGCCAGCACTTTGGCAGCAATATCCGCATAAAACATCCAAAAGAAATGGCGAGGCGGAGATGACTCGTGATGGGCTGAGTGGCGGAGGAGGGCGGAAAAGGCGCGAGGTGGAAAATCACCTCGCGGCCTGTTAATATTTCACAGTAGAAAGAACTCCGCCCCTCCTCCCTCACTCCTCCTCCACTCCCTCTCCTCCTCCACTCCAACTATCCATCACAGTTCAACTCCACTTCGCCGGCTGCTGTCGGCGTTGCCTTCAGTCATTGGCAACAATCGAGATGGCGGAGTGACATCTCACCCGCCATAACTGGTCAGTTTCTAGCAGAACCACCACCGCTCTCTTCATGATACCTCATGTAGGACTCGAACCTGACCAAATAATAGGAGATTTTTTAAGCCAATTTTTACAAAAAAAAAGAAAAATAAATAAAATCCAAATTTTTAGCGTGGACTTCGTTTTTTTCACTGAACTTTGTTTTAGAATAATCTTAAACGAATCGTGAAGTTTTTTCAGTTACTATTATTTTTGTCTGAGACTATTCTAAAACAGATTTGAGTGAAAATATTCAAAAAGTCCATACTAATATATCATATTGATACCTATGTATTTATGCCTCACTGCAGAAGACAACTTGAGGAATTGTTTCGCAACAATTTCAATTTATTATTTTCAATAATGAACCTTTGGAATTGACCAAGAAAAAGGTTTACCCCCCCCCCCCCCCCCTCAAAATTTATTGGTTCATGTTTCAAGGTAGGTAGAATCCGAAAATCGAATACAATTTTTTCCGTCCGTCCGCCGTACGCGACACTTTCCTTAGTTCCCAAGGGCTGATTTTGATGAAATTTTGTATATGGGCTCCATTTGGGGTGTAGTTATGCCCGTAAACTTTTTTTGATGTCAGTCACTCCTAAGGAAATTTTGAAAATGCCCTAGCTCAAACAATTTTGACATAAAAGTATCGGTTTTCCTCAATTTAAGATAGTATTGAATTTTTAGAATCAAATGAGACCATCCGGAGCTCTGTAGGACCAACCATTCGCTTCCGACCAAAGTGCGATCGTTGTTCGTTTCTTCGAGTTGTACTCAGTTCTGCGTCCTTAGCAACCAGTATTGAAAATTCCCTAATGAAGGCACCAAAACTCCCTATTCCTTAGAATTGAGTGTGAAGCGTCTATTTTTTCAAAATAAACTTGATTTTGAAGGTAGAATATGGTTGGGTAGGTAGTGACAATGGCAGAGCTGTGTTCTTTGCAGGCGAGTGATCTATACAGAAATGCCAAGTGGGTGTGACACATAGCTTCCTCGTATCCATAACCCGATTGTAGGTATCGATGATCCGATGCATAGCGGTTTAGTCCGGAAAAATAGTATTTTTCCCTCTTTCTGTTTCTATTTTCTTGCTATTGAAGATAGGAAATCTGTGTATTCGTGCAGCAGGTTAAAAAAATAATAATAATTGTCCACCACATACTTATTTTCTCACTTGTTATTGGAAATGAACTAAGTATATGTTGATGCCGATTCTCTGCTCCCACCATCATTTGTTTTAATGGTGCTGGTTTCAAGTGACATGTGGTGTAGAAATGGAGATTAAACTGAGATATAAACTAGAATTGATGTCAGCCTAGGGCTCACCAGGCGTCATTCATAGCCACATCGATATTGTACAGGTATGACGTGTCGTTAAACTTCGTATTCGACGGTACCCCGGAAATCTATGGGGAAGAGCCCCTTTGCAAAGTTATGGCTGAGAAGTGATATAAAAGATTTTATGGTCGTCGGAACTCGAACGAATACGAGGAGAAACGAGGGAACATGGCACATGTTTACACCTTCAGAAGTAAGTGGTCGCCATGTGCTACCAGATTCAGGCTCCTAACGACGTTTAGATGTAATTGGCTACTTCAAAAAACTACCAGCAACTTCTATATAGGACTTCTGGGTATGAAGCCATCTTTATCGAAGAACATCTTGCTCATATTTGAGGAATCAACAAACTCGGACTATTAAAAGGGGGTATCTTGGGGCTTCGTACTTTCTTTGAAGTTTTATGGTCAAGATAACTCTGTGGTCTAGTAACTATGAGTTGTGTTATAAACTATTACGTGAATAGCCAATAGTCCATTCTGGTTTATTAGTTTTTTTTAATGGACCTTTGGAATTGATCAAGAAAAAAAGACTATTATTGGAGTATGAGTTAATGAGCGAATTTTCAAATACTTCTTCAAAAAGTATGGCTAATTATCATAAATCATGTTGGATGGTTGGTGGCTTTGCAGACGAGTGTGATCTATATAGAATCGATGCTTAGTAGATTATCAATCTAGCACATTACTATCAATCCGAGGGCGATTTTGCATTTTTTATGACTCCCATAATCAAAGAACCTCCCGCCCCCTGCTCCTCCCACCCCTTGCTCCTCCCGCCCACTGCTCCTCCCGATCGGTGACTACAGCTTTGGTACAAGTACGCAACCAGGAGAGACATTTTATGCCCTTTCCCCTTCATATTTCCCCTTCGCGTGACACTCCCCGCGTGACGATTTTTCATTTATGTGCCATAGTAAAGACATAAAATGTCAAAAAAATCGAAATAACAGCTATATGAGAGACTAGTTAGTCTTGTGTGTGTGGCACATAGCACGAATCGTTGAATTATACTATCAACCTCGTGGTTTATCATACTATAGTCTATTGTTAAGGACCGCAAACTTCAGGAGTCACTTTTAAATCTAAGTCAAGTAAGTTGGGGTCAGCTGTGACCGAGCGAGCTACGGCATGTGTCTCTGGAGACGGGACTCGAACCGGTTGCAGGGGCCGTGAGTTCGAGGCCCGCCTCTACGGCATATTTTCGGGCGAGTCGGTCGCAGTTCCCCCTCTTCCCAACCCAGGGCGGTGAGGCCAATGGGAAGCCATGAGCGAATTCATCAGAACAAATTCGGATCTTCCCTTAGGAAGACAGCTGGTGACGTCCGCGACGCCAGGAATGGCAGTCGGACGAAAATCCAACCTGAAATGGTTGTTTACTTTACCACCTTTTTACTTTACTAAGTCAAGTAAGAAAATGTCTCCTGGCAATTTTGTTTCAACCCCTCACCTTTTCAAGTTTTTTCTGTTTCCAAATTTGTTTCGTGCTTTAGACTTTATCATAAAAATTACCATAACTAGCTTAAAAATGTAAAAATAAGGGCACCGTTGGACAGGACGTAGCTAATCTCAAAACGTCAATCTTTAAGTACCTTTCAACACCCTTAACGGACTGTCTTCACTTCAACCAGCATAATCTCTGAATATTTCTTCGAAATCGGATGAGAAATACAGAAGTTACGGATATGGCAAGGATTTCATGACAGACAGAAAAAAGTCTGCCGAGTAGGTGTGGCACATAGCTTCCTCGTATCCATAACCCGACTGTATACAGGGTGTAAAACTATTAGAACGTCAAACCGAAGAATTTCGATTCTGCAACTAATTTTCGATTGAAAATGCCTCATAGCGATTTTCGTTTAACCCCTTGTTTTTCCAAATTTTTACAATTTTACGATTTTTTTCTTTTACCTTATGTAACAAAAACGTCGTTAAATTTCCCATCTTTCTGTAACAGAATTAAAATTTTCAAGTACATAATAAGAGGGAAAAATTGCCCTGAACAGTAAAATTTGTCAAATCTTCTAAATTTAAGGTTTTTTCAATCGTTCGAAATATCTAGTAATCTCACTCGATTGTTTCCCATTGTAATTCCAAAGGTTGACCGAAAAGCTCAGCTTTCCAAAGGTCAGAATCGTTTCCAATATTTTCTTTAGTGGATGAAACCGCGCTTGAATACGAAAAAAAAATTTTTCTTTCAACGAAATCGACGGTTTGACGGGAGGATTGGGGGTTGGATGGTGAGTGAGAGGAGCGGCGGCGGAGGAGACTAAGGATGGGTATCGATACTCGATATTTCAAAACATCGATACTTTCTCACCGATACTCGATATTTTAGTATCGATTACTGCACTATCCGATATTTTTTGATATCGATACTTTGGATCCGATATTTCTAAATATCGAATATCGATACTGTTCTCGCGGAAAATTCTGCATAATGGTTAAAAGATGAAGAAGATAGAGAGGCTTTTGGGTCATTACTCTTTGGTTGCACAAGTAACGTTTATATCATGGAAAAAATCACTCTGCTTGAACTCTTAATAGTAAAAAATGAATAAAAGTTGTTGAAAAAATTATTTTTCTTGAGAAAATTGGATGATATATGATATGATCAAGTTTGAGACACTAAAGTATCGATACTCGTATATTTTAAATATCGATACTCATGCCCAACGATACTTGGGATATCGATACTCGGATACGATACAGTATCGATACAAAATATCGATACTTTTATAACGATACCCATCCCTAGAGGAGACCCCCCCAAATCCTCCCATCAAACCGTCGATTTCGTTGAAGAAAACCACGTTTTTTCGCATTCAAGCGCGGTTTTCTCCACTAATAAAAATATTGGAAACGATTCTGACCGTACCATTGGAAAGCTGAGCTTTTCGGTCAACTTTTAAAGTTACAATGGGGAACAATAGTTCTTTCAAACGATTGAAAAAACTTTAAATTTTGAAGATTTGACAAATTTTACTTTTCAGGCCAATTTTTCCCTGTTATTATGTACTTGAAAATTTGTAATTCTGTTACAGAGAGACGGGAAATTTAACGTTCTTTCCAACGATGTAATTTGTTTTAATTTTTTATTGTATTCAAAGGGAGTTATGGACGTTTTCGTGACATAAGGTAAGAAAAAAATCCAAAAATACTAAAAACTTGGAAAAACAAGGGGTTAAACAAAAATTGCTAGGAGGCATTTTCGATCGGAAATTAGTTGTAGAATCGAAATTCTTCGGGTTGATGTTCTTATAGTGTTACACCTTGTAGATGATCCGATGCATAGTAGTTGATCTCAAAACATCAATCTCCAAGTACCTTGCACTACTATAATAGGGGACTCTACACGTCAACCGGCACAATCTCTGAATATTGTTGGAAAGTGTAGAAGTTATGGTTGTTACAAGGAAATTTACTTTTGCGCATGTGCAGTGGCTACTATCAGACTGGTGGGGGGGGGGATGATTTTCATGGGGAACCATCTACACGCCAACCCGCACAATCTCTGAAAATTTCATCAAAATCGAATTTTCATCTTCGTATAGTTATGCGCGTTACAAGGAATCCATAACAGACACACAGCCACGGAACCAAAATTGTTCAGAAAGGTATGAAACGTAAAATGCGAGTGGAAATTTTGATTTTGGAGAACTGTTTTTTTCGTCCTTGAAAAGTGAAAACAGAGCTTCCGCAACTTTGTAGACTCGGAAGCAAAATAATAAACAAAAATGGCTGAAAAGCGGTGAAAACATGTCTTTGAATGTTCGCTCATGTGCCAGGAATGGGACTTTTTACTACCTTCGCCTGTAGACTCAGCCAACTGAATTACCTCTCGCCTGGGGGTCCTGATTGCAGAAAGTATATCTGCGGGGCTGAAGCTCTTTTCAGCTTAATTAGTAGTTGTGTCGGCTACGAGTAGAGAACTAGAGGCACAATGGAACGGTACGGAGTGTATTTCTGTGACAAGCAGGAGTAGCAGTATCTCTGTGTCAAGGAGAAAAGAGGTGGACTCGCGAGATGATGGAAGTGGTCGATAAGCGGCGGGTATAAAACTGAGGATAAGTCGGTGTTTGGGTAACCGGGGAGCATGACAACACGTCCGACTCAGCGTTTTCCGGTTAGCAGGGAGAGAAGGCGAGGGGACTTTGAAGGGAGATAAGACAGGTAGTAAGTCGTTGAGAAAACGTCGAGATGGTGGTGGTGGAGGGTTAGCCGGGGTCGTGAACTGTTGATAGCTCAATTAGAGGAAGGTCCCGACGTGATACCGGGTGCCACCGTGCGGTAGTCCCTCCTCGCCTCCACGTTGAAGACCTCCTCCATCATCCACGTGTCCTTTCTCTCCTCCTCCATCAACCACGTGATCCTCTTGTTACCGACACCTCATCCCGAGCGATGGATCATACCAGAGAGATAACTGAATCTAATCCCTAATCCATAATCCTCCGATGTGTAAAACGAGTTCAGGAAACTCATCTATTCTCGCTCCACCTTCACTCCACACTTATCTTGAGAATCTTGGATTACCCAGAATCTTTTTTTGGTTTATTATTTTCAATAATAAGCCTTTGGAATCGAGCAAGAAAATTTGGAATCGACCAAGAAAATCGGAGATATCGATACTTTCTGGACGATACTATCGATATTTTTGCCTAAGTAGACTGATAAAAACGCTTGCATACGAGTCTGCAACGCATTGGGACATTTTCATGTCTTTACCTATTGCTTTTTACCTCACTATAGGATTTTATAACCCACCCTCCGTTGTTGTCAGAATGTGAAACGAACCATTAACATAATAGCATAGATATATTATGTTAAAAATTGACACAATTATTGATATTAAGAGGTAGGTACCTAATTTCAATAAAATAGACGATTCCGGATTAATTATCTTCTACACTCACGATCATTAGTTTGTAAACAAAATATGAGAACAGTTATGCCCATAGCTCCGCTATTCGTATAGTCAATATGTTATGGAGAACATGAAAATGTTCGTTAAATCGAGAGCTTTCCAACGAGTGGTGAACGATTTATGTGGGTTAAAAAGTGTAGAAAAGGAACAAACCTAACAACGGGGTCGTTGTAAGCGGAAATCATTATAAAGGCACTGTAACACAATTTCGTTACGCGATTTCGTGACAGTTTTTTGTGCTATGTGCCAGGGCAAAGACATGAAAATGTCAAAAAAAATTTAACCCCCCTCAAAATACGATGTTTCACGTTTCAATGTAAGTAGAATCAGAAAATCGAATAAAAAAATTTCCGTCCGTCCGCCGTACGCGGCACTTTTCTTAGCAACACTGGACCAATTTGGTTCAAATTTGGTATATGGGCTCCATTTGGGGTCTAGTTATGCCGCAAAGCTTTTGGTTGATGTCAGTCACTTGTAAGGGGTGAAAATTAAGGGTTGAAATTTTCAAGAGTGCCCTAGCTCGAAAACTTTCGATAAAGGTATCGTTTTTTCACAAATTTTAAATAGCATTGAATTTTTGAAGTTCTTTGAGACCACCCAGAGCTCTGCAGGACAAACCGTTCGCTCCCTAAGAGCACTTGAGAGTTTTCCTTCGATAAAACAAAAACACGAATGTGAATCACAAAATAGGTCTAATCTACATTGAATTACTAGCTAACCAAAACGCGATTGCTGTTCGTTTCTTCGATTTGTATACAGTTTTGCCTTCTGCGTAACCAGTAATCAAATTTCCATATAAAGTCTCTATTTTTCGAATCGAGTGTGAAGCGTTTAGTTCTTTCTAATAAACTTGTATGTGAAGGTGTGAAGGCTGTGTGGTGTGGTAGGTAGTACCTACCAATGGTTGATAGGTAAAAAAAAGTAGGTAGGTAGAAAAAATTGTTTCTTCTATACAGATCACTGGTTCTCCATCAATAGCACCTACCACCATCTGTATTCTCCCTTGACCTTCCCTCTCAAATTTCAGCTTCCTGCGTTCAATAGGATTGAGAATGGCTTCGGAGCTCACTCAGCTGATCAGTGATCTGAAGAGTGAAGAAGATCTTCTCGAATGCTGGAGACGCCTGGAAGAGCACTGATCAGCTGAGTGAGCTCAGAAGCCATTTTCAATCCTACTGAACGCAGGCCGCTCAAATTTGAGAGGTAAGGTCAAGGGAGAATACAGATGGTGGTAGGTGCTATTGATTCTCCAAAATCACAATTTTTACTCGTGTTTTACCGAGTTCACATATTTACGTTTCAGACCTTCCTGAACAATTTTGGTTCCGAGTCTGTCTGCCTGTGTGTCTGTCGTGAAATCCTTGCCACAGCCATAACTTCTAAATTTCTCGTCCGATTTCGATGACATTTTTCAGAGATATTGCGGGTTGGCATGTAGATGGTCTGCAGTGAAAATCATCTCCCCCAGACTAATAGTAATTGCTGCGCATGCGCAAACGTGAAATCCTTGCCACAGCCATAACTTCTACATTTTCCATCCTACTTCGGCGAAATTTCTCAGGATTGTTCAGATTAGCGTGTAGATGGTCCCCTATGAGGGTAGTGAAAGGTACTTAGAGATTGATGTTTTGAGATTAACTACTATGCATTGGATCATCCATACAATCGGGTTATGTATACGAGGAAGCTATGTGCCACACCCACTTGGCAGAGTTTTTTTTATTGTACACAATTAACCAACTTTTTTAAAACTTTAATTTTTTTGTACACAATTCACAATTTCCAATCATACTGAAACAGTCAATTATAGCCATGTCCCAGTAAAAGTCTGTTAGCCCTGGTTATTTCAAACCTAGTCGTTTCTTTGTTGAGGTACCAGGCAGAAGTACAGAGAGTCCTCTGAAAAGAGGCAACTCCATCTCCAAATTGGTACTCAATGAGCTGCCCAAGTAGGATTCAGCTCAGAGATGGTATCCTTCAACTCTGCAGCATCCATCCATCTACATGGACTTCCTGGGTGGTGGTTTCAGGAGATGTTCTTCCACGCAGAATGCTGCAGACGAACGGTTGGGTGTCATCTCATGGAGCCCCTGTGACGGGGAATAGACCTTTGAGACTTCTTGAGACCTTTAAGGGATTGCTCACATTCGCTACCAACTATACGTCGTACAAGATAGATGAAAACCATCGTCGCAAGTCCCAATTGCACATTGCCTAAAAATGTTATCAAATTTTAATGGAAGCTGTAGAAGTTATTGTCATCGCAATGTCAGTGCAGGAGTTACTCATGATCTGATAGGGGACCATCTAGATTCCAATCCGCATAAACTGTAAATTTTGTGAAATTTGGATGGTGAATGGAATTCTCGATCTTGCTAACTAGGCCAATTACTCCTTGTGAAAAACTATACTGTCCACTCAGTTTGGTACACATTTTTAATTCACCTCTTCAAATATAAAAAATTCCCTCTATTTCTGATGGGACCCTCAATTCTCCGCTACTGGCCGCCTCTCAGCTATTGTTCGGTCGACGGACCAGCCTCTAATTATGCAATCCGCAACCTCCCCAAATAGCCAATTGATTAGAATTCTGCTAATCGTTCTTGAAGACGAGGAAGAAAAGAGAGGAGAGGGGTTCGCGTTTGTAATTACCCCGAAGTCGTTCTAAATTGCCTTCGATTTAATTTACCACTAATTAAATGTGACTACACAAAAGGTTTTCAACTCCGCTCGCAGACCCGCCCCTTTGCCAGGTCGTTGTTTTCGGTTGAACCCAATAAAGGATCCCTCACACCGCCCGCACGGCTGGCTGGGTCTTTCGTCTGCCCTTCCTGGAATCTAAACACATTATATCCTGCTCATATTGTAACCGGTTGCTTCATAATTGCCCAAGGAAATTTTCACGTTCTCGGTTTTCAGCGGAAAATTCAGCTTGAATACAACCAGATTTTATTCATCAATATAATGGAAACCCAGCTGGTTTCCAGGAAGTTTTTTCTACTCCATTTTCTGATTATTGGTGAGATAAAAATTATTTGATTTAGGAATTCTCAAAACGAAAAAATACTGTTGTGTCTATTTAAGGGGGTCTCAGTCGGTCGCCGTTCGTTCCTCGTTCTGGGTCAGTATTTCACGAAATTGAAGGCGCAAAAACTTTAAAAGTTGTACCTAAATTTGAAGTTTTAAAGGATTTTAGAAATTTATTAGTGCACGGCCCTAGGGAATTGAAAAACTGAAATATTGCCGCTGGAATCATCAAAATCGAACTGTAATTGCCAGAGAAAAATGGAAAAAACTACTGAATATACGGTTTTGGTTTATTATTTTCAATAATGAACCTTTGGAATCAACCGAGAGAAAATTTTTTTTAACACCCCCCTCAAAATTTTATGGTTTACGTTTCAAGGTACGTAGAATCCAAAAATCGAATAAAAATTTGACCGTCCGTCCGCTGTACGCTACACTTTTGCCACTTAGCATTGACCGATTTTGATTAATAATAATAATCCTCATTAGTGACTAACTGGTGCTCACTAAATGCTCTCCGCCTCAATGAAGAAAAGACCCAAACCTTAAACTTCGATTTGAACGGTCGTACGTCCGATTCAGTAGATTTGTTGGGCCTTGTGGTTGACGGCAGACTGTCATGGGCAAATCATGTTGAGTCGTTGTCCTCAAAACTGGCCTCCTGCAACTTCATGCTTCGTAGGTTGGCCGGGAATGTTTCACCTGAAGTTCTAAGATCCGTTTATTGTGCTTGTTTCCAAAGCCGGTTGTTGTATTGTGTGCTTCTGTGGGGAAGTTCGTCCCACAGCTTGAAAATTTTCAAACTTCAAAAGAAGGCGATCAGAACGATCCGTAACTTGGGCTGGAATGAGAGCTGTCGTGGGCAATTCAAGTATTTGAATTTGATGACGCTTCCAGGATTATTTGTGAATGCATGCCTATTATACGTCCGCCAAAATATTGACATTTTCCGGAAAGGAACAGACCTTCGTGACCATTCAACGAGGCGTCGTAACGACTTATACATTCATACTACTCGCTTGACAACTACGATGAAGATAAGCCCTGCATATATTGGTGTTAAGTTTTTTAACCATCTCCCGGTCAACATCCGCAAGCTTGAATTCCCATCGTTCAAGAATGAAATCAAGAACATTTTGATCCCGGCCGAATTATACGACCCGAGCGATTTCTTGCGGATGAAATTTTAAAATTGATGATGCGATTGGGGCGTTCAAATCTTGTTGATTTTCTTATTGTTATTTCTATTCAATTTTTGTCTATTCTATATTTATACAATCGTATTACTTACTCACGTTTGTAATGCCAGTTTGGCCGCTACAAATAAAATGATATTATTATTATTGTTATTATTATTATTAAATTTGGTATGTAGGCTCCATTTGGGGTCTAGTCGTGCCCCGAAGATTTCTGTGGATGTAGGTCACTTCTAAAGGTTGAAGAATAAGGTTTGAAATTTTGAAAACGCCATAGCTCAAAACATTTCGATATCAAGGTATTGTTTTTCCTTCAATTTAAGATTCTATAGAATTTTTAGAAGTTTATGAGACCACGCGGAGCTCTGTAGGACAAACCGTTCGCTCCCTACGAGAATTTATGGATTGGACGAACGATAAATCAGAAACACGAGTGTGAATCGCAAAAGAGGCCTAATCTCCGTTCAAATTTTATCTGACCGAAATTCGATCGATGTTTTTCTTCATGTTGGATGGTTGGTGACTTTGCAAACGAGTGACAATATAGAAAAATAATAAACCATTGTGTAATAATTTGCAGCGTTTTTCCATGTTTTTCAACTCTTGAATGTGGCGCCACCTACTGACAATTACGTAAGATGACAGATGGCTGTTTTCACGAAAATCATCGTCCTTCTATTACTTGTTAGTGCGGCGACAGTTCTCGCGAATTTCTCGGAGTTGGCTATTACGATCTGTCGCGGTTCCGTTCTACCGTTTTCCTTCAGCCTCAGCTCTCGCTTTTCTGACCCCGTGCCACATCCAGGTTACGGCTCCCTCCCGACCTCAAAAATAAAAGAGGCCTCCGAGCCATAAATTCCGCTGCACTTTTGTAATGGCTAGCGGAGTTGTAACTGTTTATTTGTTCTCTGAAGCCAAGTGGCTCACCTATGGACGTTTACGGCCATGCCCCCTTTCTCGCTTCAGGGATTGGAAGCTCAAAACGAAAGAACAGAAAATAACAAGTTTTTACGTCCATCTCGTAATTGGTCAAAATCGCTAACTGTAAAAAGCGCCTATCCCCCTGCTTCGGAGTGTTTATGCGATCCCGGGACATAAATCAGTGAGGAGTCCCATTCCGTGAGGCCCTGGAAGTTATACCACACAAGCCGTAAGCCGTGTAGGATAAATCAACCAACGCTCATATCTGTCCGTGGACGGCCGTGTCTCTCATTCCCTGTTTCTCTTTCTGGTCTCTCTAGTACGGTGTTCCTCGGGAGTTCAGTTGGGATTCGCGTCCCCTTTGTGTGAGATTCTGCGGCTTTATGTTACGTGGAGCCTCTCGAGAGTCAGGTTGAATGCACTCGTTACTTGAGGGACCTTTGTGTTGACGTGGTGATCTCTCATTATCTCGAACCTCCGCCTATGCAGAATAATTCACGTCGTTTTTAATATCGAACCATTTTCTTGATGGGAACAAGTTTTTTTTTAGCTGTTTTTAACCCTCAACGGACCTTTAGTGTCACATGTTGTACTCACTCTTCGAATTGAGTGATCTTGCAGACCTCGCTCTAGTTAATTCCCTCCTTTTTTATTCATAATTTGCGGTTTTCTTTTGATACCCAAAATTCCATTTTCATTTCATTTCGGACAAATATTAAATTAAAGAGTCAATCTATATAAACCACAATCTGAATTTTTATTGAACCTCACCCAATTCATAACTATACATATTTAGTTAATTATTAACTTTAAATTATATTTGAATCATTTTTCAGATATACGAGCTGGTTATTCCATCAGGATATTTCCAACTCTATTGGAAATAAACTTGATCATAATAGGTCCGAAATGAAATGAAAATGGAATTTTGGGTATCAGAGGAAAAACGCAAAATATGAATGAGAAAAGGAGGTCACTCACTAGAGCGAGGTCTGCAAGGTGACTGACGGCCCCGTCTCTTCCATCCAGGGGAGTGTCCAGGAACTGTTTCAGAGTGAAGCGTTCATTTCTTCGAAATAAACTTGATTGTGAAGTAGGTACCTAAGTAGTAGGTAGGTAGTATCTATGACTGGTTGGTAGTGACAATGGAAAAGCTGTGTTCTTTGCAGGCGAGTGATCTGTACAGAAAAATAATAAACCTCTGTGAAGTAATTTGCAGCTTTTTTATGCCAGCATCATATAGCTCCTTCTCCACCTCTTTTAACAACTTCTGAACCGCTTCCTGGTCCTTTTGCTCGCCTGCTAATCATTTTCACCCACAAACTCCTTCAATTGAGTGTAGAACGGATTTGCTGATCAAAAGGGTCGGCCTCCTCCACGGCGATGCCAGGCCGCACACTTTTTACTCCATTATTAATCACCGTCCCTATTCACCCGACCATTCTGATTTCTACGCGTTCACCAAATTGAAGGAGTTTGTGGGTACAGAACGATTTTCATACGATCAAGAGGACCAGGAAGCTGTTCAGAAGTCGTCAAATAAGTAGCCGCGGAGGTCTACGATACTGGCATAAAACACTCGTCTGCACAGAACGCGGCATTGCCATTGTCACTATCTACTAACCATACATATGTATACTACATATACGAGGTGTGTAAATAAAGTAATGAGACTGATCTTTTTTCAATTTTTTATTCAATGAATATTATAATGCAATACTGTCTCCTTCAAAATAGTTCCCTTGGGAAGCCACACAGCGCTGGAGACGGTTCTTCCAATCATCATAGCATTGCTGGAACTCCGATACTGGAATAGCCTTCAGCTGGTCGGTTACAGCTTTTTGAATGTTCGCAAGTGTCCCAAAATGAGTTCCCTTGAGGTGATTTTTCAATCTCGGGAAGAGAAAAAAGTCACAGGGACTCAAATCTGGCGAATAAGGAGGCTGAGGAGCTACAGGAATGTTTTTACTGGCTAAAAACTGCATTATTGAGATTGCAGTGTGACATGGTGCATTGTCGTGATGCAACACCCAGTTCATTTTGATGTTTGGTCGCACTCGAAAGACTCTTTTTCGAAGTCTTTCAAGGACAATGCAGTTTTTGGCCAGTAAAAACATTCCTGTAGCTCCTCAGCCTCCTTATTCGCCAGATTTGAGTCCCTGTGACTTTTTTCTCTTCCCGAGATTGAAAAATCACCTCAAGGGAACTCATTTTGGGACACTTGCGAACATTCAAAAAGCTGTAACCGACCAGCTGAAGGCTATTCCAGTATCGGAGTTCCAGCAATGATGATTGGAAGAACCGTCTCCAGCGCTGTGTGGCTTCCCAAGGGAACTATTTTGAAGGAGACAGTATTGCATTATAATATTCTTTGAATAAAAAATTGAAAAAAGATCAGTCTCATTACTTTATTTACACACCTCGTACACCACATTCCAACTTCACAATCAACATTATTTGGAAGAATTAAACGCTTCACACTCAGTTCGAAGAAATGGAAAGTTTAGGTTGCCCTAATTATTAGGAAATTCGATTACTGGTTGCTAAGGACGCGAAACTGAGTACTACAACTCGAAGAAACGAACAGCGATCAGCAAAAATGTGAACGGAGATTAGGCCTCTTTTGCGATTCACTCTCGTGTTTCGGATTTATCGTAAGTCCGACCCTTAAGTTCTCGTAGTGATCGAATGGTTTGTCCTATAGAGCTCTGGGTGATCTCAAAAGATTCTAAAAATTCAATACTATTTAAAATTGGCGAAAAAACGGTACCTTTATTTTGAGAGTTTTCGAGCTAGGGTACTATTGAAAATTTCAACCCTTAATTTCCACCCCTTAGAAGTGACCGACATCAACCTAAAGCCTCGGGGCAAAACTAGACCCCAAATGAAGCCCATAAACCAAATTTGATCAAAATCGGTCCATGGTCACTAAGGAAAGTGCCTGTTCGGCGGAAGGACGGAAAAATATACGTGAAGTAATTTGTGAATTTAATGAAATACGATAATTTGCTTTCTACATGACCCTAATAGTTTGCTTGAATCAGTATTGATTTCTAATCACGTTTTCCATTTGCAGGTATGTCTCCGCCATGGGGGATCTATGACAGACATTTCTAGTGAGTACCCGCTAGTATGGTTCCTCCGTCGACATACCTTTGTCTGGTATGTTGTATTAATGGTATGATACCTTTGAGTTTGCTATCAACCATGGTCCATGACTGTAATTTGGCAATATGTTGCGGTAGAGATTATACGTCTTTATCGTAATAATTTATTCCTAAACATACAATCATTCGATCATTTCAAACATTTCGGAGATCTTAACATTGAACCAGTTGCTGCGAACGTCAAATAAACCACGGTTCGCCTTCTAATACTCATGGTGGCTTTTCATGTTTGTAAATGATGTATAATTTCCTATAAATCCAAAGTAATTATATAGTATTCATGAGAAAAATTATGGAACAGAACACTGTGAAAAAAAAAAAATTTATGAATAAGTTTATGAGCGAATTTTCAAATAAATAAAAATAAATAAATAATAAACAAATCGAAATAACAGATATATGAGTGAGTATTTAGTCTTGTGGGTGTGACACATAGCACGAATCGTTTAAATTGTACTATCAACTCCTTGGTTGACAATATTTTTAAAACTCGAAAAATTCTCTCTTCAATTCGAAGAATACCCACACGTGTATTGTTTTTTTTTAGTATACCATACGAACATACTGTATGCACAGGGTATATTTTGAACTCGACTACTGCGTTTTCAGGTACAACAAATGTACAATTTTTGATTTCAGAAATCAAAAGTCTTATAATATAAGTTTTATAGTATAAGTTTATAGTATAAGTTTTGATATTATCAAAACTTTTATGCTGAATCCGAATATAGGATATATATATTAGTATAGTATATATATCCTGAATCCGAATATAGGATATATATATTAGTATAATATATATCCTATATTCGGATTCAGCATAAAAGTTTTGATATAAGACTTTTGATTTCAGAAATCAAAAATTGTACATTTGTTGTACCTGAAAACGCATTAGTCGAGTTCAAAATAATATAGTAATTCATAAAACGATAACTGTTAATGATAATCGATAAACATCTTGAATAATATAATACAATTGTTAAATGAATATTATGGCTGTATGGGCAACCAATGCCAATTAAAAATTATTAAAATATATATATATATATTAGTATAAATATGATGGTAATGTAAAAAACCTAAAAACTTGTTTTTTGGCCTATTTTTGAAAATTCGGAACCCTTAGAGTTGTTCAAAATTCCTGGTTATTCGTCATTTGTTTTGTTATTATGGTAATGTTGGCAAAAATTGAATTTCTTGCGAAATACTTTCTCAATTGTTTTACTTCTACAATTACTTAACAATTTATATTGCTATATACATATGATTTTCGGAATAACTTCAGAATGTTCCATTTCAATGGAATATTCTGAACGGATTTCAATGAAAAACAAATTCCAAAAAATCCATGCTAAAAATTTTGAGTCTATTGCAATGAAAATTGCTTGGATTAATAATTGCCATTGCAATGAAAATTTTCTTGAAATTTCGCTTAAATTTAAACCTTGGTATCTTCTGGTTTTAAGCTCATATAGGCGCAATTTTCTCCAGACAAGTAGGTACTCTGGGTCTTCCAAAAATGTGATGTATCGAAAGACCCGTATTGACCGTTGAAGGAGTTTTCAACTTCAATTTTCACTCGAGGGGTTTTAGAACCCTTCATTAGGTTTGCAGAAGAGAACAACTTTCAAAATCTATACTTACGTTATTCATACAAAAACTTTTGACGAGGCAGCCATAACCCACATTGTCGAGTTTCACTTTCACTCTTATCATTCTGATTTCGATGATGGAACGAAAATTGAGCAAATTACCGACATGTTCCATCCCAACGTTACCCCAGTTTTCCTCAGTTTGCGTATTTTTAGTCACTCCATTCGTGACCGTGATCACCTCTCATGCCCGCTCGGCCTAATTTGGTAAACATTCCTAACGAGAAAATATTTTTGAGACTGTCGCTTGTCCGAATGTTCCAAATTAGCTTCAACGCTGATTTAGTGTCAACTGCAGAGTTTCACTTTTTCCATTCGAGCAGGAAAACAGAGAAAATATACTGAAATTTTCCTGTTGCATTTTGCATTCAAAGCTTTTTTGAAAACATTTCGATTTGTATGTGATGAACTCCTTGTTCCTCAGAAAATTATTTATATTCATAATCCTTCATCATTTACATTTTCCGCATGGTCTCAAAAAATTCTAAAAATTCTATGCTATATTAAATTGAAGGAAAAATAATACCTTTATATCAAAATTTTTTGAGTTAGGGCGTTTTCATATTTTCAAACCTAATTTTTTAACCCTTAGAAGTGACCTAAATCAACCAAAATCTTCGGGGCACAACTAGACCCCAAATGAAGCCTACATACCAAATTTCATCAAAATCGGTCAATGCTAAGTGGGGAAAGTGCCGCGGACGGCGGACGGACGGCCCAATTTTTATTAGATTTTTGGATCCTACGTACCTTGAATCGTAAACCAACAAATTTTGAGGGAGTTTTAAAAACAATTTTTTTCTTGGTCGATTCCAAAGGTTCACTATTGAAAATGATAAACCAAAAATCGGAGGTGGGGTGGCCTATGGTTCAAATTTTCTTCTGAACACCAGTTCTAGTACTGCATCTGCCGAGATTAGCCCGACTGACGCCTGACTGTCACCAACCTGGCTAATCTGATCCTAGTCTCTGGAGTGAGAGCAGCCACTTGTTTCATCATTGTTAACAATCAAATTCAGAGGTGAAACGGGTTAGTTTGTTTGTTTTCATCCTGGAACTGCAGAACCCCATTTGCTATGATCCACCAAAAGTTGGCTTGGCCTGATATAAGTAGTTTGAGAGGTAGAGACAGAGGACTCCTGTACTTCCTAGGTAGATTATATCACACTGAAAATACATGTAAATCAGGATTTTGGTGCCAAATCACACGCCTAGCATGCACTTCGAATAGTCCAGGTTGCGTTTTCGGTGCGGTATTTAATGCTTCAGGTAGGTAACGCTCCAACCTCTCGATTTCCAAAGTCTCTTTCGTCTCCGAGAAAGGAACGACCAGCTCAAAGTCAAGGTCATTTCTCCCCATGACAGCCCACAAAAAGGAAGACTCCGAGACGTTTCAGTGACAGGGACAATGTAACCGAGTCATGTTCTCTGCCTCATTTGCAATGGATGGACAACTTCTTGTAGAAGTCTCTCGCTGACTCCTTTTGTTCGAACCTATCGAACCTCTACTTCTTTCTTCGTCCTATTCATTTCCAGCTTTTTGCCTTCTCCTTCGAGCTCCTTCAGGTTGAGCTTGCGGCCTTTCCGCGGAAAACGGATATTATGGCTCCTATCGCGCCGCCGACGGCCTTGCGGTTTGAAAACCGATCTTTTAACGAGAAAAATCTCAGACCCACGGAGATGGGAAACATTCAAAGACCTGTGAAATCGATATCAGCATCCGCGGATGGTATTACGCTGCCGCCCATCGAATCGGACTTCCCTCACCACTCGAGGTACGAAGGGAGTTCCATCAAGGATCATATTTCGCGCCCTTGATTGGGAATTACTCTAGTTGCCTGGTGACAACAGAAATAATGTTTTCAAAAAATCGTTTATTCAGAGATATTGAGTCCAGGATTTGTATTTCAGACATCTTTCTACAAAATGTGATTGTGATGTACTCAAAACAATTATGTACGAATACGAAAATAGGAACTAACTTGTATTGAAATTTCAACTTAGAAGGTAGGTAAATAAATGAATAGATGTCATTCTAACTTTCTCGTCACCGAAGCTAGCTTTGCATTCGTGCAGTAAGTTAAAAAAAAAAGGAACTGCTAAATAGAAAATTGCAATAGCATTTCTTGTGTTTCAAAGCTTTCTGTACGCTCTTGTTACACGCCGTCTGTCTGTGGTCAAGTCCTTGTTTTGACCGAAACTTTGCATTCCAAAAAATATGACAAAATGTTTGCAAATTTTGATGAACATTAATTTTCTCACATCAAACATGGACACGTTGAATTGTTTATCATGGTACGGAATCGTCAAGAACGTGTTGATTGTTAGAGAGATCTGGGTATAAGAATATTTTGTGTCCTTGCTACCAAATGCAACTGGTAGAACAAACATTGTTAAAAACAAATAAGAGTGTTCAAGTGGTACTCGTATATGAGTTACTTGAGCCACCATACTGCCAACACACCAACACATAAATATCAGCAAAAAAACTCTGCAAATTATAATACAGAGGTTTATTATTTTTTAATATAAATCACTCACCTGCAAAGAACTTAGCTTTACTATTGCCACAAACAATCATATTTTCGCATCATAATCAAGTTTAATTTGAAAAAATAAACCCTTCACACTCAATTCGAAAAAGTAGGGGTTGCGAATGCCTTTACTACAAAATTTGATTACTGGTTGCTAAGGACGCAGTTGCTGAGAACAGCTAAAAAAAAAAAAAAAAAAAAACAACAACGGACGATTTTGGTTAGATAAAATTTTAACGGAGGCCTCTTCTGCGTTTCGCACGCGTGTTTCTGATTTATCTTAAGTCCAACCCTCAAGTTCTCGTAGGGAGCGAACGGTTGGTCCTACAGATCTTCGGGTGGTCTCATTCTTTTATAAAAATTCAATAGTATTGTAAACTGAAGAAAAAAACAAGAGCTTTTAATCAAAATTTTATTTTAAAAAATTCAGCTCTTATTTTTCAACCCTTACAAATGACTGAAATCAACCAAATCTTTGGGTTACAACTAGACCCCAAATGGAGCCAATATACCAAATTTCATCTATACCGGTCCATGGGAACTAAGGAAAGTGCTGCAGATGGACGGCAACATTTTTATTCGATTTTTGGATTCTACGTATCTTGAAACGTGAACCATCAAATTTTGAGGGGGCTCAAGTTTTTTTCTTGCTCGATTTCAAAGGTTATGAAATCATAATCTCGAGAGATTACAATTTACTAGCAAAAAGTTTAAGCCGTTTCGATGAGCAATAGAAATGAGCGGTCATGCCGGTCATGCAAGCATTGAATAAGTTATTGCTTGAAGCAATCAAAGTTTCAAATGACCTAAAAAAGAATTTCCTCGGGAAATCTCTCTTGTTTTAATAGCATCTTGTTATAAGCTTTGTAACAACCAGAGTTATTGTATGGTTGGTAATTTATCCTTTTAGTACCAGCAGTATAAGACACACTTTGGTATTTTCCACATAGCAGCTTGCTTGAAACATATGTGCACAGCTGTTTCACTCTTCATTCTCACACTGGTCACTTAACCCATCTTCATTTTTATCGTCCTATTCTCTTCACCTCTCGGGCGGTCGGGGGTGGGAAGAGGTGAAAAAAAGACTACGAGACGAGAAAAGGAGGCAGTGAGGTGTTTCAAAAGAGTGGACAGATAATGTTGGTTGAAGGATGGCTCCATTTGCCGGAGCTCAGGCCCTGGAAATGGCTCCCTCACCTGGTGCCGAGGCAATGCGATTACCCGGCGTAATGACCTGAGCATTGTTACAACCCGCGTTACAACACAGTTCATCTTCCTCATAACGTTTAGCGCCAAACGCACGACATTGCTTCCTTTGTTATCACTATTAGGAACACCGGGCCTCAAGGCTGTGAGTATCCGCTACATTTCGTACGAGTGGCAATTCTGAAGAGTACTAGGGTTCCTAAAAATTATTGGTGTGGAGAGTGAAGTGTTGAGGCTCTTACATCCGAATTACTTGGATTTCAATGGAATTGACATTAACCCTGGAATACAAATCTACTTTTTTTATCGCTTATTACAAAATTAATTTGTCTATGCGATGAGCAACTAAATAGAAAATTGTGATCATAACTGTAGATCATTTTTGAAATCTGAGGAATGGAATGATTCAATTCAACATCTATAATTGTTAATTATTGATGTAAGCAAAAACCAAAATCCGGAAGATAATGACCAATTACGTCCATAAGAACATTAACATATTTAGTACTAAAATCTAGAAAAAATAACCAACTTTTTATAGCACTATTTTTTTTTAAGTCGCAATCTTTTTTAAAGCTTACCAAATAGTATTGGCAGACTCGTACATGTCATTACATTCATGTGTAAATAAATGAATACCTAGAATATGAATAAAACGAACTATGACTACATACTTACAAATGCTTGATCACAGAAATATTCACGTTAATATCACGAATATCACGTCATACTTTATCGTATTAGCATTATAGTCACATGAAAGGGTTTGAGCAAGTCAACTGTCCCGATTCTTCCAGAATTATCCTGCTTTGCCATTCGGAATACATGATCAGGCAGTAAGCAACACATTGCTTGAATTGTATGAGCTTAAAAGCTTCTAGAGTCGATAGTCACAAGTGATAAGTAGGTGCATTCGAGAGGCAAAGTGGGAGTACGGAAGAAGCGCTGATGGGGTACGAGGAATCAGAAAGTGGGACGGCGTGCAAGCGAATCCATCAAGCTAATCCGAAGCTGTTGTGGTTCCATCAAGGTATGCAGATGTACCGGCAGAATTGAGTTACCTACACTCCAAGAGCTTGAGATATTGTTTGAGGTATTGTTTCATCAGTGCTCAACGCCTGTTTCAAGGTCCTTATTCGATAGGAAAGTTCTATTAATGGACGGGCAAATTAGGTACTCCAAGAATTTTGCTTTCCCACTACCGAATGTAGGGAAAGTGTCTCCTTGTAATAGGAGGAAGAAATTCGTAATGTAAATTTATTCTCTGTTGACTACGGCATCAGCTGTTGTCATTCAAATTTCAAATTGGTAATACAATGTGAAGTGTTCTAATTTTTTACCTGATACCTCTATACAACCAAAAACCGAGATAACCGTCGCAAAATCTGACAAAATTCGTCTGAGATTAGTGCAAAAAACTGAATCATTGACCTCTCCAGGAAGCGTCGTAATCTCAATAAATTTATCGACCATCCGCTCACAGCTTTCGACTCAAATCTCTCCGTTACGAGAACGAATTGTCAAATATCGGGACTAAGGTCATCCAGAAAAACGCCGTTATCGCCTAGCTTTCGGAAATTGTATTTCTTTCATCAGGGCTCAAAAGCAGTTGTATGCGAGTAGAGAGCACCCACCAACTCATACTCTCTATCCGGTTCTGTTTCAGCTGTACTGTAATGAGTTTTGTTTTGTTTCCAAAATTTGATTGTTGCATGTTGCCTATTCATACGCCTAAAATTTTTGAATCTATTGTTTTTGTTATTGTTGAGAGCCTGATGCTATTCATTTTGAAAGTTTTGACTTGTACAAGCTGAAACAGAACCGGATAGAAAGTATGAGTTGGTTGGTGCTCTCTCCTCAATTACCTATAACTGCTTTTGAGCCCTGATGAAGGAAATACAATTTCCGAAAGCTAGGCAATAACAGCGTATTTCTAGATGACCCCAGTCCCGATATTTGACTATTTAGTCATACAGTTGGTCAATACACACGTTATGAGAACCATCGATGTTATGAAAACCATCGCAAGAACGAATGTGCTTGCAACTTCTCTTCTTACAGAAAATGGGGTGGAAGGTGCTCCAAAGTAGAAGCTGAAGGAGGCTTTCTACTGGGTCGAGGTTGCAGCAAAAATTTGTACAATTTATGGTATTTTTTAAAAAGTTGGTCTATGCTCCGTAAAAGCAGGATAAAAGCCGTTTCCGTCATTAAATTTCATTCTAAAAGCTGTAGTGGTTAAAACTGTATGGCTGAACACAGAAAGGGAGAGGTTAGAGGCTGATTAACAACAAATAGTTACGATACTGCTTAAGAGATAACCCCATTGTAGTCTCTCTTCCTCTGCTTCATCCAATCACTTTCCTACTTCAACTTCTTCTATGGTAACTCTCCATTCCCCCCCCCCTCCCGACCATCACTCTCATCATCCTAATGTTCGAAGGATGGGCAAACCGACACTGCCATGCGGACTGCAGTTACAATGTAAACGAGGCTTTCTATCACTCAGAGGTTTTTAGCTACTGGCGATTCCTACCACTTGACGTACCTATCTCAGGTGTATTACACAACAATAAGCTCAATCATTACTGAGGTTCGACAAGCTCTCAATGAAGAATTGAGTTAGTGCTTTACAAGCCCCTGAGTGGAAGACAATTACATTATTTACAAAAAGTTTAATACATAATAAATCGATTGTTATTTTCTTGTGAAATTTCCCCTCTTCCCAGTCTCACAGCAACATCTGAACAACATTGCTCCACACACTATAGTCGCCGGAAGCTAGCAAATTCTTGCTAAGGAAAAATTTAGAATCCAGGTAAAAGTTTCACGGAGAAAATCTATTAATTTTACCCCGAATCTATCAAGGTAGTGGAAGAATTATTTTCAATTAGCAAGGATAGAGAAATACGTTGCTCACGTTTTACATCTTTTTGAAAAATTTTGGTTTCGTGTCTGTCTGGCTGTGTGTATGTCTGTCTGTCATGCAGGTCCTTGTGTCCGTAAATCCCTATAACGGTCCAAACTATTCCAAGTTATCGTCCTATTTAGATGAAATTTCCTGGGACTGTGCGGGATTGCGTGAAGATAGTCCCTTATGATGAGCATCGCCCTCAGATAAATATTAGCCTCTGCGCATGCCCAAACGTAAAATCCTTGTAACAACCATAACTTCTTCATTTTCCTTCTGGATTCGATGAAAGTCTCAGAGATCGTGCGGACTATGAGTACGAGGATAGTTCAAGGTACCTACTTAGAGGATGATGTTGTGAGATTATCTACTAGGGATAGTCTATGCCTATACAATGGAGAATAGATGCGAGGAAATTGAGTACCACACCCACTTGGCTGACTTTTAGAAATGAAGCAGCAACTCTCCTTCCGACAATAATTATCGTAAAAAATTGTTCCTCTAAATGTTTCTTAACCCTTAACTTGACAATTAAAAGCGACCAATCGCTCCAATATTTTTTTGCAATTAGTGCCAAATAGCTAACAAACAAGGGGAAAATGCTTTTCTAAAAAAACATTATTACCTTAGGCCATTGTCAGTTTTACAGATGATGTAGCTTTAAACCGATAGATTGGGCCATTATGTGGATGGATATTGCTTTCAAGATACAGTGCCAAGATACTAATGCTCATGTTGCATTCAACCAGAAACTTCATCAAACTCAATATTAAGATGATTTCTAGTAATTTAAAAATAATTTTTTCTCCAACTGAACTAGAAATTAGGTCAATTTCGCAAGATTTGTCTTCAAATATCCGAAATTTAACTATCATATCGTTTTGGGATCCGACTGATTTTGCTTTAAAGCTACATTGCCAAGTTAAGAGTTAAGTATTCCTAATTTCGATTTTCGATTTCGATGAAACGTCGTAAAATTTGCTATCCCGTTATCAACATTCTGAAAAACTCTGGACTAGTGGGACGACCTACGTTGGCCTCAGTCGAGTTTCAAAGCGTCCGTTTTTAATGGTCGTCTAAATTAAAGCCGCGGCTCCCCTACATGGTTTGAACCCTCAACATAAATGATGCTCAGCAAAATCACGTACGAGCTCGTCAAGTTTTCATTTCGATGTTATTTCAAGTAATGGTAGCTTGAATTGAAGGGTGGAAAAACGTGGGTCGAGATTCCAGTTGTTGCCATTAACGGGATTGGATCGATGTAAGTAGAATAATAAACGTTTCAGGGAACGGGGAACACTGACGTGACGTTTCCATACCGTACTATCAGATCAATTCACTTCGAACTGGATCGGCTTACAAGTGAAATAAATACATAGTGAGTCAAATAATTTATCATCTTATGTATTTTATTTGTTTATCGAGAACGTCATTTTTAAGGTCTTGTAATAATAAATTATTATTCGAATATTCTTTTCAATATACCCTCGCGTTGGGCGGGCTTATATCTGGGCACTGTGATGTTCTCAACTTATACGACGGTTTCTTGATAAAACTTCAAGATTGAAGAAGAGTCCGTTTCTCGAGCACTTCTATGATAAGTAACAATGATGCCTATAACAAAATTGAGAATATTTTTACAATCGGGGAGCTCACTAGCAGGAACTCCAAGATTATTGAAATGCACAGGGAAGACAAAATAAGTAGATCCGTTTTGCAGAGGTCCAGTATTCTGGGCAGTTGGATAGCCTTCCAAAATCGATAAATTCAAGAGATCGTCAATCTCTAGCTGGGCGGAAGGATTGGAGTTTCTTTGGAATCCCTTCTCTGTCATCCTCGCTGCATCCGATGGACTCTAGACTCTACAATATTGTGGTTTGGTGCACTGTTGGCTTCAAGAAACCTGACCAGGGTGTTACAAATTAGATGAAGCTCAGTTACCCAGCTGATCTAATATGAAATCACTCTTGGTGAAAGTTATGTCGGTGTGTCATCAAGTGAAGGCAATGGCCTTCTAAGTGACTATCTCTTTTCTTTGGTGCCTACTTCCTATGCAAGGTGTATGCACTATTTCCCCAGCACATAATCCCGAGCGATAGGAGTAATAAGCAGTAAGTAATGGGTTAATAAGCAGAACATTTACCTAGTGCTCCTACTGAGACTCTAAGGTGAAAAGAATGCAGGGGCCGGCGCCTTGGAGGGCAAACCTCTTGCTCTGAGGAACTAGGCTAGTTGGTAGGATGAAAATATGTATAAATGATGCACTTGATTAACTGTTGAAGACTGGATGAAGGGAAACCCCCGAGTGTAGCTTGTATACTCTAGATACTTGTGATGAGGAGAGAGTGGAGGAAGGGTGACGTCAGTCTGACGTGTTCTCCCCTCGTACCTCACTCTCTCTCAATGTCGTGATGACTCACTCAGGAGTTTCTACTACACCTTTCTTTATTGGAAAACTAAATTGTTAATGATACTTTTTTAAATAGTCAGTACAGTGATCTCAAGTGTTTAATTTTTCATCGCTATTCAGTATTCAAAACCACTTAAATAAATGAAAGGATTCAGTGCTCAGGATTGACTTATGGTACACATCTGTATACTCTCCAACCAGGTTCCATAAGATGAACAGTGACAAAAACCTTTGAAAACGTCCAACGAAGTGATAAGTACGTACTGCAACAAGCACTTCTACTTGTTTTTTATTTTTCATTTTTTATTTTATCGCAAAAGGAACTACGAACTGGGAAGTTCTTTAGAAAGCTTTTATTACTCCAACATTGATTCTTTCCCTTCCTCAGGTTGGCTTCTATTTGCAGCTATTGAATCCTCTAAAAAACGTTAAGGCGTTTCAACTACTTTCCGACGGAAATTACTGTACTCCAAATCGGTTAGCTCAGATCTCAGAATCCAGTTTCTAGAAGTCATCCCGATGAAGATAACAATCCAGCGATGATCGTTATGAGTTTCCCCTCGTAATCCTCCCGCCTCTCTACTCGCTCATTCGGATCGATCCATTTTCGTTTATTGCTCCATTACAATCGAAAACGGGGATAAGAGCGTTTCAGGGGCAATTATGCCGTAAATCGAGTCAAGTCGTTCCATTAGAGCGAACCCGCTTTTGTGAGGCTCCTTCTGGCTGTCCCGTTTTTCGAATGATATTCCGCACTAACGCTCTTCCCTTGTCGACGCGTTGGAACCGAAGACGATCGTTTGAATTTATTTAGGTTATACAATCTTTAAGAGGAGGATCCAATGGAGTGGAGCTCTTCTGCAAATTTTTATTTTAGAACTAGATAATCAGAGAATTGCCCAGAGTCATCCCAGAACCTACATCTTCTTAGCAAGCCTTGGCGGAGTTTATTTAAATGCGATGATACTCCCAGATTAAGTCCCCGGGGCAGAGCTTCGTTGAGACGAAACCCGAAATTTAGGACTTGTACCCACATAGTATGACAAAGCCTGTAAATTCATTAATAAGACTGATTTTTAAAAATATTCAAATTTAATTACATTTTATAATTGTCACTTTGCCCTTATAGTTGTCAGTTTATAATTTGTCCTTCAAGATAAATCCCATCTGTAACCTCACAGCGCTGGAGACGGTTTTTCCACTCTTCATAGGAGTACTGGAATTCCAACGAAGCCTCCCCCTGTGGCTTTCTTTTGATTCCGAAACTTAAAAACAATCTCAAGGAACTAATTTTGGGACATTCGAAATCATTCAAAAGACTAACCGACCAATTGAATTCAATTATTGTTGTTAACGTACCTTATACGAGAATCCGTCGTACTCCCTGATGAGCTGAAGGCTGTTCCAGTATTGGATTTCCAGCACTACTATGAAGAGTGGAAGAACGTCTCCAATGCTGTGTGTAGGGACGGACCTCCTCTTAGACATATTATGTCTAAGAGGAGGTCCCTACACTCAGCATTATATTATATATTTTACAAATAAAAATATATATTATATATTTTACAAATAAAAATATATATTATATATTTTACAAATAAAACGTTGGCTTGGTGGTACCTCGAGCAAACCCACGTGCTTACTAGTAACGGTCGAGACTAGAGGCGCCAGCCTCCCTTCGTCTCTTTAGTCCTTCCATTCTTGTCTTCTTCACGCCTTGCCTTCCAAGTTCATTTAACTTTTACGGGATAGTGATCCATCCTACCTACGAAACCCAAATCTTTTAACGTTTCTGGGCCACTCAGATCTACCCTCACCCACACCGTGTAAACGGTTACGGCCGACACTCTCCAACGAATTCTTTCCATCTCTGTTCTCCATTCGAGTAATTTCTAAACAAATTCAATTTAGATTCAAGTTTCTCAATTTAATAAAAGAAGTTAGTTTGAGAATGACAGCTCAAAATTGTAATTATATTTGAATATTTTTTTAATTACTCTTGTCACTTAATTTACAGACCTCTTATAACATTGGAACAGAAAAAGTCTCTAAAATACTTATTTTCGTCGTTTTCGAATCAGTAAATCAGGATTCACGTCACTCAGTTGAAGTACCTTCAAGAACCCGATTTCGTTATGAAAGCATTGGAGTCAGGACCACCCCCAACTGTGACCTGTGTCTCTCTTCCACACCGATGAATGCTGTCCATCTTACGACCTGTCCTCTTTTGGAGGACGTGAGAAGATCTTTTAAATCTGACGACACCACATGGTCGAAAACAGCTAAACCTTATATTGGGCTGCAAGGGGTCAAATGGCTTTACTTCCCTGACCCTGGCGTAAGGGGGAAAAAATCTTAGATACTTCTTACTTCTTCTTCCTCTTCTTACTTCTTCTTACTTCTTCTTCTAAGTTCTTGGATTCTTCTTTTTGGTAGTATCTTCTCGCACGATAGTATCGTTATTGATCCTCGTATCTTAAAAGCTATACTATAATATATAGCTAATACTAGTAATTTATTATTTCGACTGTATTGACCAATAGAGAAGCCGTGTAGAAAATAATAAAATGTTGTTTTACAATATTCACTGCGATTTTTTATATTTTTTTGGAAGTTGGAAAAAAATATAAGTAAAAAAACTGATATTTTGCGGAGGGCAGAAGCCGAGTTGAACGAATAATTCTTGTTATCTCCCGGAAAACTTGAGAAGACAACTGCCATAGTTAGTTTCAGTCAGGGCAGCTTCCTCCACGTATACTCTTTAAGGATTTATCAATTTAACGGACTAACTTCCACTCGGCTGGTTAGGTAACCCTCCTTGCTTCCGGAGTTTTACCTCTTATTCCCCCCCCCCCCCCACTCGTCAAGTAATTTAGTTTTGTTGGGCTGGGGAGAGAAGGCACATCCGAGAAGCCTCCTTCTCTCTAATGCAGTTCCTTACAAATCCTCGTTGACTCCTCCTCCTCCCCTTCACTGGTTGGCGAAGAAGCGGGGATAAGCTCGAACTTTCCCATATCAAATAGTAAAGTAAACCGAGAGAAGAAGTTTTGGTTTATTTTCTTTTTTTCGGTCCGCAAGAGCTCTTAACCTTTTCCAACGAGAGTTGAAGCCGCCAACTTATACGACGGGCGTTTTCTTTAGGAGGGACATCTTCTCTGCTTAGCCCCCAGTTTTCCACTTTAGACGATAAATTCAGGAAGAATACCAACTGCTTCCTTTCTATCGAGACCCGTTCAAACGAGTTTGTATACTTTGAGAGTGACTGAATGGGATTTTATGGACATTTTCTCGACTAGTATACCCTTTTTGAGTGGATAGTGCTCTAGTAGCATTGACACATCGTCAATGATTTTTATCCACAAAATACTGAGTATTGTTGTAAAGGGAAGATGCATAGACAATTGAGAAGCATGTTTTCTAGTAACAGTTGGAGATTGCCTTCTCGGAGGTCGGTATACCCAATGTAAAAATCCGATACAGAAATTAAATCAGTTTGTCACTAAAAATATAATTTTCTTTGGATAACTAATTAAAATATTTCATTTTGATATTATATGTCCTTATTTTGGCACTTATTTAAGACTGCTGAATCTGATTTACTAACTGATCTCCTCCCTGATCAGCTGGGTGAGCGAAATACGCACTCGGTGAACATAAGCAATTCACAGGAATCTTATTTAGAACTTCCTTATATGTATAACAAATGTTCATGAGGAACATAAAACATGATCCTTTTTCTTAAATACATACCTATAATTCAGAAATTTGAGTAGCGGTTCATTACTGAAATTTTCGAATATTGTCACTGCAGCTATTGCTGCAAATTAATGCCTAGTCCTACTCAGTGCTAAAATAATTTGTGTCACGATCAGTGTTGATACTTTTCCCATTTTTTCCGTTCATCAGTCATGTATCCAGTACTGATTAACAGTAAGTAAGGTTGTCACAGTTATGAGCGAAGAATGCTACCTTCAGGTGGGGAGAGTTGGGACCATTTTCACTACATTTTGCTCTGCCCTGCCTGGACTGAGTGTTGTAAAATAATAATAAAGGGCCTTTTGCAAATATGGGACCTCAGGCTATCCCCCCACGGTATCAAAATTGAAATACCTCCACTGGGGAGGGCGTATGTTTGTTTTCTAAGGTCGGTTTCAACTCTCTTCATTAGTGGAACCGTATTGAGACCACTCATGTTTTTGGCCTCTTGTCAAATCTAAATGTCATAGAGGAGACTCAATACCACTCTGTGAGGTTAAAAAATAGAAAGTGAGTAGCAAAGAGTAAAAAGAAGGAAATGGAAAAGGCATTTATCGTTCAAAATAATCTGTTTTGATCAAGTCTTGACTCATATTCCTGATCACAATGTTTTCAAGTGTAATGGTACAATTACATGTAATGGTTACAATTGTATTGTATAAAGTCGTTGTATCACAAAAAGTCTTGGTTTCTCTAATGGTAAAAAATAATATTGCACACTTTTACGCTAAGAATTACGTAGTAAACTGACTTAACTTTATGAACAAAACTCAACTTTAAGATTTAAAAACTCTGGCACCGAGTTAACTGATTTCATTTTACCCTGATTTTTTTTGTTTTTTTAAATTATTTTTTACAAAATGAAAACATATGAATTGAAAAACTCAGGCACGTCCACCTTGAGAATTGAAATTGAAAAAATTGAACAATTGGAAAAATGTTACAAAAAAATGGAATAAAAAATTGAATTCTTTACAAGTCTAACGCTTTTCGTAGATTGTCTTTGCTGTACAGCCGATAGGGCTTGAATGTTTTCCCCTTTTGTATGTTTACGGATATACTTCCTCGTCATCTAAAAACCAGAAAAACAACAAAAAACATCACAAATCGTCAAGTCTCAACTATCCCCAAATTGAGGTCTCTACTTTCCCTATCGAACAAAACTGACAACGATCTTATCACCGCTGATGACAGTCTTATAACCGCTGATAACTGTCATACTGATAAGAGAAAACGACCAAATTTTCAGAATATTCTCAAAGACTAATCTAAAATACGCCTAGAAAACAAAAACTTACGGTAAATGATCGATGCCCACTGTGGAGATAGAAGTGTGACCAGGTTCTACTGAGCGCCAAAAACAACTGATAAAAACACCTATTGAGAGGAGTTTGAAATTGGCGCACTTTGAACTAATAACATTGATAACTATCATCGGGAAGGTACTAAAATTGAGAATCTAGAAGAACCAGGTCGCTAACTCGACATCAACTCTCCTGGTGATGTACGAGTATATTCATAACTTTTTGCGCGAAATCTCCGTCCCCACCTGACGGTACCTACTTATACTCAATAACGTTCTAGACGATACCTCATCTTTGCGCGTTTTTTTTCACGTTGTTGCATATTGTTTCCAAGAGTCTATCAAAAGCATGGTTTTATATGGGGATCGAAAAAAATGACTTCTGGTATCTAAATTTCTCGCTTTTCACTTTTTATTCCAAGACAATTTTGGTTTCGTGATCACATTCCATAGCAGTTATGTTAGTTACTATTGTCAGTTAGTTAACTTTCGTTAGTTACTAACGACATTGATATTTTTCAACTTCCCGGAATGGCAGAGGTGAATGGGGTTCCCTTCTCGTAGAAGTACTACGTATTACGTAAAATCGGCACTCTTCGAACGATTCGGAAATCTTCATTATCTTGGTGTTTTCGAGATAACGTTATTTTTGGCAGAGTTCAACAACCCGAAAGGTGGTGTGATGAGACATCAAACTGATTTATAGGTGCTAAAATAAGGCATTTTGACAATTTTCCAAATTAGTGCAAATATTGTTCAACTCATATAGTTATAGTGAATAACTCTCACGAAGACAACAAGAGGCGAACCATCAGACCTAACCAATACATAAAACTTGATAGATCAGTATCTAGGCCAATGAGAGATATATTAGTGTAGACCTATGAATTCAACTATGAAATTTGTGAAATGAATTACATATTATAATATAGTTTTATTTTAATATAAAACTATATTTTTATTTTTCAATATAGTTTTTATATTTTTATATACTTAGTTTTTCAACATTTATGGATGTAAAATTGTCTGTTAAGTTGTGTTGTCCCAATTTTCCTATAGCCCAATTCAAAAAATGATTTTCACGGTCGTGTTGCAAGTTTCCTACGTTTACCTATGTTTAACAGCAGCACGGTATTGAAGTTCTCGCATGTTTTGACAATTTTTCTCCACTAGCTTACGTGTATCCTGGATCCTACTCAGTGAATGTTGATAATTTTGAAAATTTTTCGGCTTGAGAATAATCTTCTAATAATATAAAACGCCAACCGTACGTACGTACGTACGTACGTATGCACGGAGGGGTCGTGGGAGTGGGGAGAGTCGGTGGCTGGAGGGGTTGGGGGCGGGAGGAGTCGGAGGCGAGAGAAGTCGGAGGCGGGAGGAATCGGAGGGGGTGGGTGGCGGGGAGAGTCGGAGGGGTTGGGGCGGGAGTAGTCGGATGAGTTGGGGGCAGGAGGAGCTGGGGCGGGAGGCGGAGGGAGTGGGTGGCGGGGAGAGTCGGATGAATCGTTTTTGCCTGCTTTAAGTAGGCTTTCCAGCTAGTACTTATAGATTTCAGCATTATGTGTCTGCATGGCTGATGACTGATGGGGGCTTTAAGTGTGATTGGATAACAAACAAATTATGCATTAGAATTTTAGTTTATTTTAATTTGCTGAGTACCTAATTTTTCAACTTGCAATTCCGACGAGAGTGTGCGTTTTTGCCAGGATCTTACCCTACAACCTGGCCAAGCCCAATGTAGGAATTCTGGGCAAGCCGCATCACCTCTGTTTCTACATTTTCTCTTGTTAAACTGTTTTCTTCGTCATATAAAATATCTGTCTGTCGATCATGATCCGACCAGTTGCACTTGTGAAAAATTGAACACCAATAAACGTATATTATAAATAAAAAAGGACCACCCTAAATCTGAAGAAGACGCATTGCAAAAATAATCAGATCAATTGATCGTCAAATAATAACATTCTGGCTGTGGAAATAGTACTCACTGAACTGAGTAACATTCCTTCTTTGTTGTAGTCGGTCAAGAACCAATATTGATTCCGTACGTTATGAATATGAACAATAAGCCAACGAATAAAAAAACAATTTCTGTTCAATTTCATGGTCGAATTGATTATATTTAGCGCACCTTGATCTGAATATGCGCTTTGAGTGTACTTGACGGGAGATATATAATCAAAACAGCATGTGGCGGACGGGAGTGACACATGATTGCGGGCAGCAGCTCCATAACTCGGGTAATTAGAGTTATCTTTGATGTCTGACCTTCATACGAGGGCTCGACGGTGGAATTCAATTTAGCGGCTCAAATGATTCAACTGATAGCAAGGGGTTATCTGCTTTTATTTCATTGCACGTCACGAGAACCCACCTTCGTTTTCCATGTCCCGCGGTAGCTCTGCGAGGTCAATTTACGAGTAGATTGGATTCTTGTGTTTGTAATAATTAAATATCAGAGACCGTGAGGTTGAGAGGAGCAAAAAACAATTTACGTTCAGACTTGGTCATGATTAACGTTATACTTCGAATTCTGCCAATCATGGCATCTATCGGTAATTCGTTGTGGGTTTTATGATTCGGAGTCAACCAAGGTTGCAAAAGCATTGTTTTCATGACATTTTGGTGTCTTTATGTAGGGTTTTCGCTAGCTGGGGTATAAATGGTCCCCTATGAGTTTTCATTCCCACCAAACATAAAATATTTGTACCTACAAGTATAATTTACAAAGTTAACTTATGTTTCTCATAAAAATGTCGGGGTTTGTGCTTGTTGGGGTGTAGACGGTCGCCATGACGTCCAATTTCGATGACAGTCAGAGACACTGTCTCTCGGTTAGCATTTATTTGGATTCCTATGAGTTCCGTTGCACTCAGGTTGATACAACCTCTGTGCATGCACTAACCTTAATTGGACCATGGTATTAGTAGTACCTAACACCGAAAACATCTCAGGAATTCTACAGCTGTCCAAAGGTGTCACCAGATTAACTTGATTTAAATTGAAATTTAAAAATGAATGGACATAGTTGAATTTTTCAAACCAAAAAGTCAAAAAATGATGTTCTGACGAAAAATGTCCGAAGAACATTTCAATAACTCCCAGACAGACAGCTCCCAATGTGTCACCGGAGTTACCAAAATTTAATTTCAATTTCAAATTTAATGGACAAAATTTTAGAATTCCAATAGCCCACATTAAATTTAAAATTGCAATTTAATTTTGGTTACTCCGGTGACACTTTGGGAGGGACCTGTGGAGTTCTTGAGATGTTTTCGGTGACACCATGGTCCAATTAGGTTGGTTTGATTTATTGTCGTATTTCTCCTTTGTCATTAATAAAAGTTCTACAATTTTCATTAAGATGAAATATGCGATAGTGAAGATCGTGTCGAGGAAGGCTTCCTGTACACTTCATTTAAACCAAATTGTTTACATCCGTCGTGCATTCAAAAACCCAAATACCTCTCAATTGAATTTTCTCATTCACTCAAATTTGTTGTTCTGATGAAGGAGAAAGTTGAAGTAATAATCGTAATTAATTATTTAACCAACCTATTAGGTATTCGCCCATATTTTTCTACATACTCTGGCCACCGACGTTAAATACTCGTACGTGGGGTCTTCAAATTACCCCTGGCATCCTAATTCCATCGACGATTCTGCACCCGCCACACCGCCTTCCTTACCTCGTTTCCCAATAACCAGCTCAAAGACTTTCAAAAATGTTTTCTTCTTTTTTTTAAACAAACCCCTCCTTTCATCTGGCACTTTTTTTTTCGTCTCTGAAAAAAAGAACGAGTCTAATTTCAAAGCTGTACCTACATCATCTGCAGATGGCTCCCAGATAGATTAAGCTTCCCTTTCACTCGAAAGAGGAGCAATTAACTTTGGACGCAGCACAAAGCCGTTCTTGTTTTGAAACGCCAAAAAGAATACCAGCAGAGAAAAATCTTGATAGCACACTCATTTCTTGCAATTTTATTCACTGACCAATCTCCTCTTCTCATTTTTTACCTGAGCTGCTGTTTAAAAAAAAATTATTTTCCTTCCTCATCCCGTTCTGCGTTAATTAATATTGCTTTGCGTTTTCAGCGTTTTAGTTACCGAAGTTTTTACCTAAATTATCATTTCTCTTATCTGCCAAGGTAGAAACAGCTTCGGGGTTTCCCTCAAAACTGAAGGAAAGGGCGGGTTTTTGCGAGGCTCAAATAACAAATTTTTTCTTGAGTTTCTTTTCATCGGCGTTTTAATAAATGCGATGGCAAGGGAAGCACTGCGGTTCTCAAAGTTGTTTCCAGAGATGGAATATTAATAGACACATCTTTCGTATAATGAATTGGCGGTTGAGGTATCTTCTCTGATCGTTTCATTTAGCACCGAAGAAAGTCGGAAACACTTGAGTGGAGCTCTTCTATTTGTTATCAGTTCAGAACTTGACGGTTAGTTCAGAATAACCATGGTCCAACAATTGAATAAACCTACAGAAGATCAATGAATTTACTGTTTTTTCGTTTTAACTCGATAGTTTTTGTCATATAATACTCGTATATCATACTTTGAATAACACAACAGATAAGACCACTGTAAAAATCATCACGGTTATAATAATGAATGTTGAATGTCTCTGCGGTACAGGCCGAGAGAGCAGCCAAGATTGTCTTTCGCCCGTATCCTGTGAAGGTGGGCATTCATGTATTCATGTCTCGCCAAATACCTGTTACCTGTCACTGACTTCCTTTCGAACTTGTTGGAACACGATTTCCTGTTTTCAACAGAGTTGCTAATATCTTGCTTTCGCCTATTTGTTGTTGGAGTGATTTCATCTTCTCTTCCACTGAATTTCTTACGAATCGTTTAGCAGTTCAGTGCGCTTAAGGCACGATAGGACTTTCCAGGTGGGATCCCTTCTTCGCCAGTTCATCAGCGCGCTCGTTCTAGAGATGATCCAGTGAGTAATCCACTGCTAGGAAATATCATAAAGCTAATTAGATCTAATGGGAATTAGCCTTTTAAAGTTTAAAACATGGATAAATCAGGTCTATAAATCATTGAAGATTACTCTTCATACTCGTATTATCCAACCGATGAACGTTTTTTTTTCAATTTGAGTTAGCGACCGAAAAATGTATACATGATAATTAGTTCGAGTAAATGTATTTATTACTTTCAATCAATATGTGAGAGGGTTAAGTAGATTTTTCACGGTGGGTCAAAAATCAATGCAGGGTGGGGAAAAAACCTCTCTACTGCTTTATTCTACATAATTCGTGCAAATAAGTAAAGCCATATCGCGTTGTTTGTCCTGCTTCCAAGTCACAAAGCTGGGAAGTGGGAGAACCTAACGAAAAGGGTAGAGAAGAGTCTCCTTCCTGGACGCAAACGACAATGTAGAAGGTATAACCTCTCCTCCGCAGCAAAAAATGTATTATAATTGTGTAAACCCTGGTGACTCTGAAATTTTGCATTTACGATTGACCTTGATAGATTTTACGGCTCAATCTTGAATCCGCATGAGTAAAACTGCGAATAACTTATTGTTAAGAACTTAATAATGAAAACTAATTTTTCTATTCTTCGAATTCTGAATTCTATCTATGTTTACTGTCTATTGTCGTGCCTGCTTAGGAAATGCTGTTTCTGCCCTAATTTCTGGATAGTGAAGTCCTTCACTGCAGCCCAAAAATATAGTCAATAAAGTTCCAAAATCAGAGTAAATACGCTGCACGAGTTCGTATCTTTCAAGTGTTTGAATTATGAAAAGTAATACTTTTTTATTGAACTAGGTAATCCTTATAATAGGTATATATGTAGTCCAACAAATTATTTGATGTCCAGATTTATGTCTGGTCGTCCCGAGGAATTCTTCTAGCTAGCGTGTGGTGTTCAATAGAGGTACTGTGCGGTGGTCAAAAAGAGTGCCTAAACAAGTTTTAGATAAAGGTGAGGCAATGCTGTGAGGAAGTGCCAGCTGTGCAGTGAAGTTTTTTTCGTATTCAAACACCATTTTCCCCTTAAATTTTATAGTAAACCTAACAAATGGGTTACCGTTGCAAATCCGATGAAATCATCATTTCATCATCCGATGAAATCCTGAAACCCTCAAAATCTCAAAACATGAAGCATGTTTTGAGATTTTGAGGGTTTCAGGAGACCCCACCCTTTGGTTGTTCTGGGAATCCGCCTTTTAGCAACAACAAAAAATCTGCAACATTTTTGAAAAATATAAATTGACAAATTATTAAATTTGATGTAGAAAGACTCAATTACAGTTTGAGTACAGTTTTTCTGGAATTCTGAAGAGCTCATCATCTGGTAAATTTACGTTCTTTTCAATAGTGTAATCAGATTTAATGTGTATGTAGAAAACACGAAAAAAACTTCGAAGTGAAGAAAGTGGCATTTCGAGCAGGGGTAAAATTAGTTGTCAATTAGTTGTAGAAATGATTCCTGAAGTATTGTTCATTCGACTTGGGACACCCTGTAGAGGCGCCGATGAGCTCTCTATTACGTATTGACTCGATAAATTAAAATATCAAGGCAAATGTGTGAAAGGAGATCCTTTGCTGCTTGAGACCTTCCGTCTTTCCCTCCGGACTTCATGTGTTGCATCGACAAACGTTGTGCAGTGCAAGTCAGGAGGGTAAACCTGCGCAGTAAACAAAGACGATGTGGGACGCGGCCGAGAGGTTAAGAGGTTACGACCTTTACCAAGGACTTCTATTTTGGAGTCCGCCCGTTTACCGCTCCGGTATCTAATAATACGTCCCTTCCCGCCTCTCCTACCATCGCGTGGGAGTAGCGGACCGCATATTTACAGACCGCGTATTTACGGACTGAACGGTCATCTCCCTCTGTCGATGCAACTTGCTAATATAAAAAGCTAGCGGATTACCCGTGCGTTTCTTAGGCCCACAATTAGGTATAGATACATAGATAAAGTGTGTGATATATAGCTTGAAAAACAACAAACAGAAAAGGTATAATCGATACACGTTAAGCCTTGGAAAAAAACAGTTAGCTGGGAGACATAAATTAGTAAGTACAATAAATATAAATTATCTATATTATTATTTTAATAAATTATTATTACTATATTCATTCATCAGAACTTGAGTGTAATGCATACAAGTTCAATTATTGTGCCCAAATTCAACTACCTAGTAGGTATTTCTTAATATTCCACTTTATACTTGTATTTAAACATGCATTTTTTACTATAACCAAAGAAGATCATTGCAGGTTAATGATAGATTTTTTAATATTTCTTAATAATTACTGAACAATGACGCTCTGTATAAAATATTTTCTGACATTACATTTACAAATAATGCGAGTTGAAATTAAATTCCTCTACTATTAATCTTCGGTAGAACCTCGCTGCTTTGTAGTAGCTAATCGGTACAGAGTAACAATCCCCGTTCTGCAAATCAATGACTTCACAAGTCGACGATGTCGCTTCCCCAACAATTTATTCCACGCAGGATGGCGCATCTTCCCAGAAAGTGCTCCGTAGTTTCATTTTTCTCGAGGTTGCACATTGAACAGAGCTTGGTGGTCTGGTCACACGGTCGGCAATTGAGGTTTAGGAGCTCTCTTCGTAATCTTACGATTACCTTCATGTCCTACAACATGAATTAAGCATAAATAATGTTTTTTCATGCATAAACATCCGAAATAATTTATTGTAACAGTGACAAGTTTCCTCTACAGGAAGAGTCAGATCAAGATCAGCCAATCTGATTTACCTTCGCATACCGAGGAACACTCACTAGTGTTAGTGCCCAGTACCACTTCAGATGATTCATTTTCAACCCTTTCTCATTTCATTATTATTGGACCTTAAAATATATTTCATGGAATGGGATGGCCAGAAGGAGTCTCTATATAAGATCATAGAAATAACTAAACATTTGGGAAGATCTTTGAATTTTAATTTATCAGTCGCATCAGATTCTATTATGAAAAGAAAAAGAAAAAATGTGTATCAAAATTCAAAAACGAAAATCTGTTTCGTCAATTGACTATTCTTTCTGCAAATTTTCAGCAGGTAGGAAGTTAGTTGGGAAAAATAAGCTTAGCTAGTAAAAAAACCGACAAATCAGAAAACAGTACCTATCAACAAAATTAAAATGTAGGAACTCGAAAAGAATGGAAGGTTCTGAGCATGAAAACATCTGCAAATTATTACATAATGGTTTATTTTTATGTATAGATCAACCACCTGCATAGAACGCGGCTTTCATTAGGAAATTTGATTACTAGTTGCTAATGACGCAAAACTGAGTAGAACTCATAGAAAAGAACTTCGATCACGTTTTTTATCAGCTAAAATTTGACTGGAGATTAGGGTTCTATTGCGATTCACAGTCGTGTTTCTGATTTCCAACCCTAAAAACTTTATAGGGAGCTAACGGTTTGTCGTAGGAGCTCCGAGTGATCTTGTTCGATCCTAAAAATTAAATTCTATTTCAACTTTTCGGCGAGCGCACGACCTCACTGATTGCGGAAAAACCTACCTAGTTTGAATTTCGGACGGAAGAATTGAAGAATATTTTTAGAGGGCAAGATGTAATCTTAGTACACACTCAAAAAACAAAACTCCTGTTAGTTGTATTGTATTGATAGTCAGAGTGAACTTCCACGATCCGCCGCACTGAGTGAAACCCGTCCCGTTGCTCCCAAAACCTCATTTAAATTTTAATTTCTATTCAAAGTCATGTTCAATTTTTTCTGAACGAAGTAGGAATCGTCCTTATACTCGTACTTGTACATCTTTGTGCACCGCTACCATGGTGGAGGAGACTGTTGGAGGTGGTTGGTCTTTGTAGCAGCCTAGTAATGACTCGCTGAAAATTATGTAGGCATGTGCTCTGAATCTTGAACTGAATGAAATTATTCTGGAGGTTTGTAGTTGGATGTTCTAATTGCTGAGATACTCCAGGCCAGGTTAAGTTAATCAAGAAACCTGATTTACTGACACTTGGGGAATGACTTCATACCAGGTTGTTAATAGCGCCAACTGTTCCCTCTTTTGCGGGTGTTGAAATTAAGGAAACCATCGATAACACAACTATTAGACATACTATCAACCTGAAAGCCCCTCTTCGATGTGCAACATGGATGTTCCACACAACGATACATATAATTTCTTGCGATGGCTCCATACTGTCGAAGTTAGAGTTGGTTACTGATTTCTGCTCATCGACGCGGTTGGTTTGATCTGCCAGATATCGGTCCGGGATGACTATTCGGCAAAGTAGATTGTTCATCAAAGAATTAATTTAGTGACATCAATGAAGGATATCATACGTAATAAAATTTTAGTCAACTTCGGTAGACTACTGTAAGTTTGTCTACTCAAAGTAGTCGAAGTTTTTTGGCATGGACATGTCTTTTGACTGGGGGTGAAGGAATTTTTCGCAATACTTTGTTTTGCCACACAAAAAATGCAACGCGATACCAGTAAACAAAATCATAGCTACATACTGGTATCTATGAATCAATATTATACCTGCGATCGGAGAGTTTTTTTTTGGAATAAAAATTCTGTTTTGACATTTTCATGTCTTTGCTTTGGCACATAAACTGAAAAATCGTCACGAAAACTAAGCAAGTCTTGCTCACGCGACCAATAAATAAAATAGACTCACTGTGTTGCGTAGAGAACAATCATCTGTTTTCTTATTTTGATGCTTGGGTACATGAACTAACAACCTTTTCTTCACTACCTTGTTGTGTAGTGGTTGACATGAAAATGTCCCAATGTGTTGCAGACTCGTGTGCAAGCATTTTACTTTCTGCAAAATCTTTGTTTATTTCTCATAGAAACAATGGAGATATTCATGATCTATTGTTTTTCCCTCTGAGGGAGAAATTTCATGTCGTTTTTTTTAAATTTAATTGGTATTTATTCAAATAAATACTCTTACAAATGCTTCTAATTTCATCCATTCATTCTTAAACAGCTGACATAGTTGTATCATTATCGAATTTCCACAAGTTTTTGATCAAAACCAGTCGATTTGGTTTCCTTTCTATGTTATAATGAGCCCTCTTTGTCAGAAGTTATTTTAAATTACAGCCCGCCAAGACGAACAGGAGATACTTAAACGTTAACGCTCACACCACTGATCTTTCTTTCTCCTATTCACTTCCAGTGGCACTTAATCTACTTTGTCCCGTTCATTTCTAGTAGTCTTTTTTAACATAATATCCGCTGCCATGAATTACTTAGGTAAGTACACCTATAATATTTCAGCGAGAGGATAAGTAAGAAGTTCCTCGATATTTCCTACGGCATTGCTTTTTTCCGCTTCTTAACAACTACTACCAAATTTTCTTTTATTGAGGAGTTGTATTGTTAGTCTGCCAAACTGTTTACAGTATAAACCCCTTTTTGCGACTAAAGATGCTCAGGTGGCATCAGCTACTCAGTTTACGTAATTAACTGAGTGTTGACAGCGATCTTATTGCAAAGTGTTTATCAGGGTAAATGGGTAGCTGGAACCCGCCTCGAGGGGATTAAGGTAGGTCAGACGGTGACGCCTTAATTAGGGTATCTCTAGAAAGGAAGGCCCTGTAGGAGGATATTAAACCCTGTAAGGACGGTCTAGACGCGCAAATGAAGTATAACGGAAGGTAGGAAGGAGAGATGAGAAAGGGAGGGCTCCAGAAAATAAAATAATTTATTGTTCCAGCGGTGCTGCGGGTGAGACTCAATTAAAACAAGAGCGTCACTCGCTTAATCTCCATTTAGCCCCCGGAGTGGCTTTTTCGCTTGACTTCCCCCCCCCCCTTCACCACCATGAACCAACCTCTCAAAATGATCATGTATTATTTCTTGAAAACTTCCAATCTTAGTTGTAGAGAAATATTATGTTTATAAACCCAGGGGATAGATTCAATCACAGAGTAACGGACAACTTATCAATTCAAAGTACCCAGAGTGAGACGATTTATAAAACATCTGTGAGTAGCCCCCAAGTAAATCATCTTGAATGAATCAAGAAATATGTGCTTCTATTCAAACACGAGTACCTAATACTCTGTTCGGCTTTTCAATGGAAATAAGACTATACTTACTGTCGTGACTCAACATGTTTTATATTTTACAAGTACATGGGCAAGTCTTATCTCGACAAAGTCGACCACAGTAACGATGTCCAGATTGCGCCTAACCGAATCTCTAACGTATAACAAGCATTGAACGGGGAGTATACTTATACTCATACCATTTTGTCTTCAAATCTCAGGTAGTTTCCACTGAAACCCAGAAAAATATCTAGTAACCTTTCTAGATATCGTAGTTTTGATATACCGATTATCCACTCCTTAATCAACTCACTGGTAGACTGGGGTGATAATCCTTGTATTCCACGGGTTAATTATTTCGTAATCTACTCTTCCTACACAAACGCACACCTCTTTTCCAAATTCCCACTCACAAATAATTTTCTGGTAGATTCAGTACTTAAGTCAGATTGACAAACTAGAATTCAATTAGTCCAATTTCGCAATAGTCACATTCACAATAGTTACTGCATTGTACAAAGAACGACGATGAAATTTGCGGAAATAAGATTAATGAAAGATCCAGACAATGCACCTGTCATGAATAAAAAGAGGGCTCCAGAGAAGGAATTGCCAAATAAATAATCTGAAGAACCCCTTCCCATAGTGATTTAGATATTTAGGTTGCTACGTGGTGGATAACTAAAAATACTATGGCTACATACTGCGAAAATACCCTGTTCCTAAAATAATTGTACTTAATAATTTTAAATAAATAAATTTACTTAATAAAATTTGTACTTAATAAAATAATTGTACTACTTAAGAGGCGAGTTGGGTTATTTGGGGCAGCTGTTGGAGGACTGTTCGAATTATTTTGATTTCGAAGTCCATGAGATTCAACGGTTGCAATGTAGACTCTCAAGAGCACGAACTTCAGAAGAAAAGTAACGAGGCTGCTCACAATTTAGTGCATATGTCTCACACAATAAATTTCGTATTTCGTGTATCTGTTTCTAGTTTAGGTAAACTTTCTCCGATTTCCATAATTCAACGTTAGAACCTTGGTTTTTCAAAGGTTGAGGGTAAATTTTCCCACCACCTGCATCATCTCTTCATGTTCTCAAAAAATGAAACGAGCGCGAAATTCTGACTGGACAGCGCATGTTCCGAGGAAAGGTCATTCTTATGCACACCCATGTTGCACGTCAGAATGGCGGATTAGGCTGGTCAAAACTCCTACAGTCCTGGAAAATTATGAAGTTCCAAAACTTTAGTACAGAAAAATGATAAAATGACGCTGCTCAGCTAACAGACACTCTGGCCTGGCAAGGCGATGTAACTCTTGTTTACTAACCATCACACCACTCAGCCACTGAAAGCGGATCTCAGGTATCAATCTGTGTGCGACACGTCCGTATGTCTCCACTATCTTAATAAAAGAAGCTTCCTCTCCCCGCCCTAGTACCTTCACTTGACTACTAAATACCATGAACAGCCGTTACCTATTGTTTCTGAAACGAAAACACGCGGGTTTGTGTATTGTGGCAGAATAAGCCCTTTCACGTGTTTATCAAACTGTAATTATGGAGAACTAGAGTGCAGAATGTTCGAGAACTCTTTAAAATAAAATAATGATAAATTTTCTTTTCGGCGGTTTCTTCGGGCTTAGGTAAAACCAAGGCTTCCAGTTGCTGAATATCCATTCAGCCCTCCCTTAGCCGTTTCTATTCACTCCTCTTCGCCCTCTCATATAATTCTTAAGGACTTTCTGTCCTAGTCCACTTCTTCTCCCTCAGTCCGCCCCCAAAACCTACCTTTGAAGGTTTCCTCTAAGCTTTCTTCCAAGTCTCTTATCGTATCATAGAGCCTAACTTAGCTAAAGGCCGGATGTTAAGTCAATCATTGCCAAATCTACTTTAAGGTTTTGCTCAAAAATTCCTCTCAAGCTGCCTCCACTTGAATTTCTCTCCCCAACGTAAGCCTCTCTCAATTCCCCGACGTCAATCCGGTGTCTATAACTGACTTAGCGTTAATTATTCCAACTTCCTTTTCTTTCACTTTTCCATAGCGTTACTCAGTTGGTTCTACTCAACTCCGCAGCGGCGCTGACCCCGTTCAAAAGAGAGCGAGTTTCAAAGGAAAGTTGATTCCATTGAGTAGTTAGTTTCTTGTTCTTCCAATTTCAAAGTGATTACTTTATCCCAGCGAAGATTCTGAATAGAAACGAAAATTGAAGATTGATTAGTGTTCCCTTTGAATGATCACAGTCAAGAGGGTCATTAACTACTCTAACGACATTAATCAAGGCGTCGACACTTCCTCACAACCATTCTTGTTCTCGCCGAAAGCTAAAGTTTTAATCCAATGTATTTATACTATTCCATTTCAAATTATCATTAAAAATAGTAAATATTGATACATATCGAGGGTCAAGCTGCAACACCACGGAACGTCATTTTTGGCCAAAATGAGTATTTTATATCGTTCGATGCGTATTCTTGCGGCGGATCCGGTAAAAATATAATTTAGATCGATTTCTCAATAGGTAGCGTGAAATTCAAGAAAACGTCAAACTAACGGACTGGCATCGTCTCCAAGACACGATACAACACCACCGACCGACGGTGGCGACCGTCATTGTTTCCACCATGTTTTCCATACAAAGCGACGACTGCGACGAATTTGACGTGTCTTCCCGTTTTCAAGTAAGTTTTTGAAAGTATTTATTATTATAAATCCGTTTCCTTTTGATATTTTCGTCTTCTCATTGCTACAAAGAATGCGATGAAATGTTTTTTCTATACATTATGACTTTTCCAGGCCTCAAGTTCGAAGCTTTAGCAAACAGTTCCGCTCAAGTTGACAGTCGGTTGAATTGCATCACCACTTCACGTTCAGTAAGTTGTGTTGCATCTCGTATTCTCGTGTTGAAATAATGTAGTTTATTCATTAGTTGTTGAACTAATAATAATTTAGTGAGAGATTCCACCATGAGCCCATTGTTGAGCCCATGATCAACCCTCATGATGGACCTACTCTCAAGAATCTCTTCGCTCCACCACATAATTTTGGATAGTGGTTCAGAACCATCTTAATTTAATATTAGGTAGGTACCTATTGATGTGTCAATAGCTCGTTGCCCTACTGGTTTTAAGGGTTGAATTTAGTAGTCAACTTATTGTACGGCATTACGCGAAAAAAGTGGAATAAGCGACGATTTTTCGAAATTGATTTTTTGGTAGGTACCTACCGTTGGTTAGGCAATCAAAACATCTACCAACCAGGCTCGATTTTGGCGCCCTCTTCATTTTTCGCTAAGTTATTAAGGAATGGAATATCCGCCAAATGCCGTATCGACATCGATCTTATTGATTTTCGCAATGTTGAAACAGATGATACCTAGGGACTCCCACGGGTTTTTCGACTCACTACCGCACGACGATATCAGCAGAAGGAGAAATACAAAAAATGGAACATCACAAGACAGAACTGAAGACATGAAGTTGAAGAATTCAACCCAGTCCAAACCACCCAAACGTGGCTCAAATGAGGGGAACAAAAATATAACAAAAAAAAAAGAAAACCTGAGTTTTTGATGAGAGATGAGACATTCATAAGACTGATTTCTTGTCACTAATATCTTTTCTTGATTATTTTGCTGCATTTTTCTTTGCATATTATAGTTTAAAAAAATATATTGTGATACTCTTAGTAACAATGTTTGTGATATTCTTTAGATAACAAAGTTTGTGATATTAGATAACAATAAATTTAATGTGATATTTCTTAGATAACAATGTTTGTGATATTAGATAACAATACATTTATCGTGATATTTCTTAGATAACAACGTTTGTGATTTACGCTGTGATTTTTTCCTTGACGAAAAACCCACTTTTATGAAACGTGTTCTGCCCATTTTTGCGTACTTACCCTATTCTAATTCCCGAAGGACACTTTTGAATTCATACATTCATGATTATAATGATTTTATTTTGAGCAATAATTTGTTTTGTAAATGAAAGCCCGTATAGTTCTCATTTTTGGTGAAAATATCATCCTAAAATCATTAGCTGTATCAATATCGTCGATATCAATAGTGCCGACCCAACCAAACTGTGTAAACTGGTGAATATCCATGAAAAAGGAGGATACAATTGAAATGGATTGGATTCATGAGTTGAAAAATCCAGCGGGAAAGGAAGGCGCAACACAACTTACTGTCAAGCATTGACAAAACAACACCACTTAGCGTCATGATTTTCTTTAAAAACATTTATTTTGGCTTAAAACTGTTTTTTTCCGATGAAATACGTATTTGTGAACATAAGGAACTAGCTGGAGGAGAAAAAACATAAATATTGTGGATTTAAAACATTGAAAACCAGTCTTTTGGCTCTCCTGAAAAGTTGGCAAAATGACGTTCCGTGGTGTTGCAGCTTGACCCTCGATATATTGAATGTTTACACTATGAAGATTTGACCTAATATATTCCAGAGTGCAACATTAAGAAATTGTTCTGCTTTAGAGTTTACTGAAACCATGCTTATCCACTCAGCTGTCCAGCTGACCAGAGCATAATATGCTCTAACTAACTAAATATTATTTATTTGTCGGATTAAACTATTTAGTATGAAGTGTGGGAAAATTTAAACGTGGTTCGCAGGATTGTGGAATCATCTAGGCTTTCTGACCAATGACAGCTTGGTTTTCCACACATTTATTTCTCAGACGTTCCTGTGTCAGAACCCTCTAGTAGCCAAGCAAGTGCGTTCGGAAAAACTACTAATTTGATTTCTCAATGAAAAATTTTTATGAACCTGTGACCGTAGTGCAATTATTCTTGTTTCATGCTGTTCGTTGGTTCATGAAAGATCGACCCATATAAGATTATATTCCCAAAAGCATTGTTTTTCACCGAAAATTTCGCTATTTGCGAACCCTTGTTTAAAACGCACTTGCCCCGGACACTGGGGTAAGTGCGTTTTTTTTCTTCTGACTAATCTAAATTTATTCAGAAAGTTCAAGAATGCTTTCAAATTGAGAAAAATGTATTCAATAATAAATAATATTAATTATTAAGTAAATAAGGTAAACAGTTGAAAATTTTCATTTAGGTAATAGCCCATTTATCCCGCTATCTTCAAGATGAGCGAGGAAGTCCTTCAATGATCCGTCTTGAGTTTTTCTCTTGTAGTTACGAACCATCCTTAAAGAAATATAAAATAAACATGCATCATACAACATGCAAACAACAGGTTTCGCCACAAAGACTCCCAAATTATACCTACTCAGCATAGTTCAAATCTTAAATTAAATAGCAAACAAAAAGTTAAGAAGGACCGTATATTTTTAGCAAAGGTTGAAGCCTCAAACTAGAGGAACGTATATTTTTAGGAAAGGTTGAAGTCCCAAACTAGAGCAAAAATTGTTCGAAAAAACGTAGCATGCAGGAAGCATCTTTACGAGTAACATCATGCTATGATTCAAACGCACTTACCCCAGACGACAAAACGCACTTGCCCCAGCCTTGTGTTTTACTGGGGGAAGTGCGTTATGCTTCTCCTGACTGTAAATTTAAGTTTTCCGAGTAGAAAAAGCTATAGTTTCTTATAGAAACTATTCAAGTACATTATTCAATAGTTTTTAACACAAAAAAACGTAAAAAGAAGCTAAAATTCAAACAAAATTGAGCTTACCTGAAGTTTGATGTTGAAGTTCCAAATAACCTCACTTTCGAACTAACAGTACAGCACTGAAATAAGCCTTTTAGACCTTAAAAACATATGATTACGCTGGAGGGACATCCTAATAATAATTTTCAGGAGGTTTTGAAGCAAATAATCACATGGGCTTCATATAATACGCAGGAGACGCACTTACCCCAAAACGCACTTGCCCCGGGTTACCTTATCTGGTTTTCTTGTATTGAGATTGTGTTATGATAAACATAACGTAATTCCTGCCTACTTTCAAATTAGTCACCAATAATTTCGTAGATATGTTGCTGGACTGTTTCAGTAACAAAGTCTTTCTTCCTACCTATGTTCCAGCTACCTTGTTCATCAATTAAGATGTTGCTCATCATTAGGATTGCTTATCAAGGACGTAAATGAAGTGGAGGTATTGCTCTACAACACATGATTTATTTATTCTCCACTTTCCTCTCGTTTCATTAGATTCTCTTCATTTCTTGATTATCAAAGAACGAACTACCTGCTATACAGACTTGTCGAGTACCTATTGCTTGTAACGCAGCACTGCCGACAGCATCCTGATTTCTTCTAATAGTCTATCAATTATTCTACAAAGGCAAGGGTGGGCCTCTTAACTTGAAGATCAAAGAAGAACGGAACTCCTCCTTTCACATCAATGGTTCTCGCAGCGAAAAATCTACAATACCTGTGGATACTCATTCGACCTCCATTCGATGTGACCATTGATTCCAGTGTTGTTAATTACTGGTTCCACGTGTGTAATCCTAAGGTTACACTTGGGTTCTTTCTGGATTGCCATGTGTATTAACTTGGTATGAGAGGAAGTAATTGGTAAACTGGGGTGGGTACTGGTAAATAAATTCAACTACCATTCTACCAGTAAGACGAGGGAAGAAAATGGTTCGGGGAAAGTCGTCCAAGGTTATGCTTTGGGCCGATTTTAGCCCTTATGCTCGTTTTAAGTGTTGCTCATCGATGTGAGTAAATTATAGGTACTTAAATCCTGGTCTCCAGTTTTGGGTCCGGGTTTCTTTCTTTTTTTCTTGAGTATTTAGTCAGATGATCGTAAGGTCCGGACATTACCCTCTTCACTTCTCTCACGTCCACTTCAGACCAGTGAGGGGGCCTTTCTTGAACATTTCAGATTCACCGTATGAAGCAATTCTATCGATTTTAGGCTGACTTGAAAATTCCTACTTTTCTTATACTTATTCGTTGTCTGATCCTTTCGAATCATATCCTTGGTCATTAGATAAATTACAGTAGGTTTTTATAGGGATTATAAATTATATCCCTAACTATCCACCTGAAATAGACTCGTCTACTTCTATGACGCACAATTCTTTTATGATGCACAATTCTTGCCACTATGGAAAAAGCATGAATCAGTTTTTTAGTACCATAGATACGCTGGAATCCTCCATAAATTGTTATTCTACTGCTAGTCAGTGGATAATCATTTTTCCCAACTGCATTCAACAACTGTATGAAGAATTCTGGGCAGCCTCATTATAATTAAATTCCGTGCATATTTTTTTTATTAATTAGCTTTTGTTTGTTTCAGGTATTCTATTTGAAGATTCTGCGATAACCTTGCAGTTGGTAACGTATTAAATTGAATATGAAGTCAAATAGGTATTTGCTTAGAGAAAGAAGTTGTAATGACTCATACTTTCAACTATGTAGTTCTCCAATAAAGGTCGAGGGAAACCCTGAGTGACTCACACCATGCACGGTAGGTAAGGTGAGGTACGGGGAACAGTGACATCAGTTGACGTCACCTTTTTCCACCCTCCTCTTACCTTGTCAAGTCCATATAAAAGGAGGACTCAGGGCTTCCCCTTTATGCATTCGTCTTCGAAAACTCGACTTGTTTATTTCTCGATCTACCTCGCCTCTTCTCTGAAACCCACAGTTCATCGACGGGTCTCGGTATGCGATAAAGCTCATCGCGCCGGCTTCTGCTCCCATTTACCCTAGTCGTCGTCTGCCTCCAACTAGGTATAGGTAAATGTGGTGCATCCCCCGGGTCGGCGAGCAATCGCGCCTAGGAATGTATCCGAGCTGGCGATCTTAACACTCTTGCACACGGTCTGCGGTTACCCGCGCCGGGCATCGAGTGTTGTCCCGTCCTTTGTCTTCGTTGAGTAGGAACCAATCAAACCGACCATCCGAAGGAAGCCGATCGCCTTCACGCTCCGACACGCCGTCATAACATTGGTGACCCCGCACGTTTTTGGTTTGCTATTCAACACGAAGAACACTCGAGGATTATGGACCCACCGCTACCGCCGCCCGACTTCGCCGAGGCCACGAAGGTCTCAATCCCGCTCACGCTTCCGCCGTTCTACCGAGAGGATCCCCGGCTGTGGTTTATACAGCTCGACGCGGCTTTCACCGGCGCGCATGTAAACACGCAGCGCGCTCGCTTCACCCGGACCATCCCTCTACTGCCCTACGATGTGGCAGTTCAAGCGGCGGACTTAACACAAGCCCAGCTTGTGACACCATACGACGACCTCAAACAACGGCTCATCGAAATCTTCGAGCCGTCTCGGCATGCGAGGATCACGGCACTCTCCGAGCATCGGCCACTGGGGGACCTCAAGCCTTCCCAGCTTTTACGCCAAATGCGCCATCATCTGGGGGACCTCACGCCTAACGACATCCTAAAAGCATTTTGGATCAAGGCGCTACCCGTCGCGGTCCAAATGTCCATTGCTCCGTGGATGGACAAAACTCCAGAATTCCTCGCGCCGATCGCAGATGCTACGCACGAAATACGTAGCGCCGCAGCGGTTCATCAAATCGAACCGGACTGTAATACTGAGGCGGTAGCTACGAAGCGACCTCCGAGACGAAATAGCCCCGCACGACAGTACCAGCAACCTCGTCCGCAATCTCCGGCTCAACAAAAAGGTATGTGCTGGTACCATTTCAAATACCGCGACAAGGCGACTAAATGTCGGCAGCCTTGTTCATTCAAAAAGGTACGATGGCAGGAAAACTAGCGGGCCCGCCTGTTTACAAGGCGGGCGCCCCTTTCCAAGACATTTCCAACCGACTATTCGTCAAATGCCATAAGAATAATATACCTTTTTTGATCGATACGGGGGCTAGCATCTCAATTCTTCCGAACTCTTTAGTTCATCGGAAGAACAAAACATCCGACTACCTACTTTTCGCCGCGAATGGCACCGCCATAACGACTTATGGTAATTTTACAACGAAGGTTTACCTACAAAACGACATATACGAATGGACTTTTGTAGTTGCGGACGTAAAACGACCCATTATCGGAGCTGATTTTCTCGGATATTTTGGCTTACACGTTGACCTAAAAAATCGATCTTTATTCAACCCTAATTCGCAAAAACCTATACGAGGGTACGTCAACACGGTCAATTCCGGCGTCACTACCGAACCTACTCCGCCGACCTTCATCAACATGCTCGCTAAATATCGACCGGAGCCTCGATCTTCGTCACATCTCTCCACGGTCAAGCATTTCATCGAAACGAAAGGTCCACCTGTCACAGCGAAAAGTAGACGTCTGCACCCCGAGCAACTCCGTCAAACGAAAGAACATTTCAAACAACTCATCAACGACGGAATAATTCAACCTTCGAAATCACCTTGGGCAAGTCCACTTCACGCGGTACCTAAACCTAATGGTACTTGGCGTTTTTGCGGTGATTATCGACGATTGAACGAACGCACTGTCGGAGACCAATACGCCGTTCCGCATCTTCGAGATTTTTCGTCTCACCTCCACGGATGTACGGTTTTCTCCACGCTCGACATATCGCGTGCGTTTCATCACATCGACGTGAATCCTCAAGACGTTCCGAAAACAGCGATCATAACGCCCTTTGGGTTATACGAATACCGCAAGATGAATTTCGGATTGAAAAACGCTGCACAGTCATGGCAGCGATATATGGACCAAATCCTTCGAGACTTCGACTTTGTCTTTTGTTTCTTAGATGACGTTTTAATCGCGTCCCGAAACATCAAGGAACATGAACGCCATGTACAAGCGGTCCTCGACGTTTTCGCTGCTGAGGGTCTCACTGTAAACAAGGAAAAATGCGTCCTTGCGAAAAATGAAGTGACCTGTCTCGGTCATATTGTAAACGAAACTGGGATTCGACCGGTACCTAAGAAGGTAGACAATCTCACGACATTCCCTCTTCCGACTACTGTCACCGACCTACGCAGGTTTCTGGGGATGTTAAATTTTTACAGACGACACATTCCGAACGCGGCTATACACCAACAGCCGTTAATAAATGCGATACCACAGCCTTCCAAAAAGAAGGACCGTCGCACGATTGAATGGACGGAGCAAATGAAATCCGCATTCAATAAATGCAAAAACGATTTGCAAAATGCAACTACGCTGGCTCATCCTTCTCCGAAAGGTCGACTCTCCATTACTACGGATGCCTCGGACGTCGGAATTGGCGCGGTGTTACAACAAGAGGTCAACAACGAGACGTCACCCCTCGGATTTTTCTCTAAAACTTTATCAACAGCTCAACAGAAGTACTCCACTTTCGATAAGGAGCTTCTGGCTATTTACGAAAGTGTAAAGCATTTCAGAGACTTCGTAGAGGGACGTACTTTTCATATTGTGACTGACCACAAACCGCTCACCACTTCGCTCCATCAAGACCGGAAAACGGCCTCGCCTCGTCGTATTCGGCAAATGGAGTTTATCAGCCAATTCACGACTGATATCCGATATACGCCGGGCACCTCCAACGTAGTCGCTGACACATTATCTCGGCCTTCGCTCGAACTTCACGAGCTTACGACTTTTCCGTCCGGAAAAGATATTTACCTAAATCAACAGACCGATGAATCACCCGAGTTCCGCAACCTTATTTCGACCGGGCGTCTCGAAGAAACCCAGGTACCTGCGCTCGACCTCTCTCTGTGGTGTGATACGACATCGGACATGCCTCGCCCGTTTGTTCCTAAACGACTTCGCCGCAAATTAATTGAACACTATCATTCATTTAGTCATCCAGGAATACGCGCAACACGAGACCTAATTCGCGCGAAACTTTTTTGGCCTCGAATGAACACGGAAATACGGGAATATGTACAGGCATGCGCCAAATGTTCGAAATTCAAAGAATTCCGCCACCCTCAAATTCGCCCAGCGGAATTTGACGATTCGCTCCCCTTCGAGGAATTAAACGTTGATCTCGTGGGGCCTCTTCCGGATTCGCAGGGTTATAAATATCTATTAACCCTTATCGACAGACATACCAGCTGGCCGGAATGTATCCCATTACGAACGATAACGACGAAGGCGGTCACTGACGGCATCCTTAACAATTGGATAGCGCGATTCGGTTGTCCTTTAACGATTATTACCGATCAAGGCAGGCAATTTGAAAGTGCAGAATTCTCCGAATTCCTAAAAAAATTCGGCATCAAACGCAATCGCACAACGGCCTACCATCCTGAATCGAATGGAAAAATCGAACGATGGCATAGGGATTTAAAAAACGCCCTACGTACTGCTACTTCTTCGCCATCATGGTCTAAGGATCTTCCGACCATTTTATTAGGGCTCCGCACTACCATTCGGTATTCGGACGGTTACAGCGCCGCCGAACGTACTTTTCGTGCGCCCCTCCGCCTCCCGGCTGACCTATTTCCGCCTCAACCGACGGAATATCACCGACCGCCCGCAAAACCCTCAACGGACAAACGCCCACGGGTTTTCCCCGATACATTCCAAAACGCAAAAAAGATGTTTTTGCGAGAAGAAGGGCTTCGGAAAGGCTTGAACCCCCTCTACTCCGGCCCCTACGAAGTGGTTAACAAAGGAGAACGAACGGCTACGCTGCTTATTGACGGCTCACAGGTAACCGTTTCTCTCAGTAGGTGTCGGCCGGCTTTCGGTATTTCCCCCACCACAACAGGGACAGATTTACCTGAGGTACCTCCGGACACAAGCCTACTCGAATCATTCGACGCATGCACCTCTTTGGGAACGGATCCACTCCGCACAGAACCATTACACGTGGTGAACAATCATGGACCTCATATTCACGAAGAGGGAACTGGACGAAATTTTCAATCCAGAAAAACGATCCGGCCGCCCGCTGCACCCGCCGCCACGGATACGTCATGCTTCTCACCAAACCGCCGAATTACCCCCGACACTTCGGAAGTTAAGAATAAACGAACCTCCGACGTCTGCGCGCCGATTCCGAAGCTCGCCCTCTCCTACGCCGAGGCTGTTCGTCGCAGGACTCCACCAAGATCAGCAAACATGTAAGAAAAGGAGAACGATCAATTTCTCCGCCACTACGACAGCGGCATACGAAACTGCCAGGCACGACTCACCGCCTCAACAATCTTGGAAAATCCACCCGATCGAGATACCACAATTCAAGAAAAGAGCGACTACTATCATCCAGTATTATAATGCAAAACATTCAAAAATTTTCGAGAGGTATTCACCCTCAAACGGAATGGAGGACAATGAAGAAGTCGCCGAATTAACGGCTAAAATAAATAAAATTGTTTCAACCCTCGTCGCTCCTACCTCAGCCTCATCCTCCATTTCCGTCCCAAAAAGACCCGGGCCGAAACCTCGCCGTCGTAAAGGGCGCCAAGCCCGAGCGAGGCTCGCCAAACTTCGGTCCGGGCAATTTTCACTACTTGAACTTACATTCTCCAAACGGAGAATGCGGCGGAGCCTACCGACGAGACCCCACTGGGCCTCCCGCTATAGCTCCAGACAGCGTGGCTCCCCTACGTTCGGCGCGCTTGTCCTCACCGTTCAAGACGACGCTATCACCCGGCTCCGCGTCTTCGCATCACTTCACGACTTCTCGTCTACGCTCGATTCCATTCAAATATATGTTATTTTTGTTCATTAACTCATTCGACTGAATTCTATCTACCAAGATGCTATATTGTTCCTTAACGATTCTTGTCATAATATTTTTCATATATTGTCCTTAACGATTCCTGTCGTAATATTTTAATATTTTATCTTTATTGTACGAACTGGGGGACCTATGTAATGACTCATACTTTCAACTATGTAGTTCTCCAATAAAGGTCGAGGGAAACCCTGAGTGACTCACACCATGCACGGTAGGTAAGGTGAGGTACGGGGAACAGTGACATCAGTTGACGTCACCTTTTTCCACCCTCCTCTTACCTTGTCAAGTCCATATAAAAGGAGGACTCAGGGCTTCCCCTTTATGCATTCGTCTTCGAAAACTCGACTTGTTTATTTCTCGATCTACCTCGCCTCTTCTCTGAAACCCACAGTTCATCGACGGGTCTCGGTATGCGATAAAGCTCATCGCGCCGGCTTCTGCTCCCATTTACCCTAGTCGTCGTCTGCCTCCAACTAGGTATAGGTAAATGTGGTGCATCCCCCGGGTCGGCGAGCAATCGCGCCTAGGAATGTATCCGAGCTGGCGATCTTAACACTCTTGCACACGGTCTGCGGTTACCCGCGCCGGGCATCGAGTGTTGTCCCGTCCTTTGTCTTCGTTGAGTAGGAACCAATCAAACCGACCATCCGAAGGAAGCCGATCGCCTTCACGCTCCGACACGCCGACATAACAGAAGTCATCCAAGTTGGATGAGCAGAAAAGCTTCCTCATAAAGAATATCTTGCTCTGAAAACGATTGCATTGGTCAGAGATAAATTTCACGATCAAGTTGCTAGTCCCTACAGTCGGAAACTGATACCAACTCAGTAAGAGTACCTCTGATTCAAGTAAATTTTTCAGAATATTTTCTCGGGATTCCCATGATGCTGGTTGAATTGCTACGAATTTAATTTGCAGGTATTCTGAAGCCAACTTCTAACCACCCTCCAAATCGACACAAAATCGGTACTTTTAGTGTGACAACGTTGAAATTTATATGGGATTATCTAAGATCTGATTCACGTATTCATGACAATTTCATCAAAGTTGTTTATAGGTTTGCCCGGATCAAGGAATTCGACGTTCTTTATGATTTTTTCCTGAGTTTTTACTGAGCATAAATTCAATGGATTTTACAGGCACTCATCTTGTAGTTCAACCACGAAAGTATTCAAATTTGAGTTATTTTAGACTAAACTGAATTGCCTGGATTAGACGTTAGTTACCTCATCAGACTCTTATTTTCAATTTAGGAAAGGATTTAATCTGTTTACGCTTGTGCGTACGCTAGTACTGTTGGTCTAAGTGCAATGAAATTCATAAAATACTGTCTAACGACTTACCCGCACATTTTCGCAAAATTCCAATCGAAATCGTTGGAATATTTTTCTGTGGTTTTGTCAAAATAAACTGGTTTTGTCGGACAAACTAACAAGGAATAACAATTTTTTAAATCAAAAAATATAAATTCTCATTTTGAAAGACCCAAATTTATTCCAACTTCCTTTTATTTCTGGTACAAAAAAGAGGTAGTCAAAAATCAGTTTCCATTCAAAAATTTTCCAAAAAAATGTCTTACTTGCTTTACACTTCCGTAATTCTTTCAAGTAGTTTTGCAAAACTAACTTAACTGGTGGTTCTTTCCGCCAACTCTAATCGTTGAGGTCTTAGGAGTCGTGGGGATGATCTTTTGTCGATCTCCTGGGATATTCTTCTGCAGTAACATATTTCGTGGAGGACCAATGCACGGATCTTGACAAGGCGTCAACTTTCATCATCCCCACATGAATCAATACGAAGTAACGCAGCGGTAGGATTAGATATTGGAGGCGTGAATGGAGCCTTTAGGCGAGAGGAGTTGTCAGATGGTGTTTCCAGGGAGAGATGTTTGTTCTCTCACGTTTTCGTCCGAGATACGTGACGCAGGGGCGGACCAGGTGTTGCCCTCCGGCTCTCGAGAATGAATCGTGTTTTTATGGATTGTTTGAGCGAGTGGGTGAACAGAACGGCTGCCGAGAGCCTCCAGAGAGACTACCAACTCCGCTCTGTAAAAATTATTCACGAATGCACTTTTGATCGAATATTGCGATTCCCTCTCCTTATGAAATTTATGACCCCATGAGATTTTTTTTATACTTAACGTCGGTATTTTCTCTCCGCAGTCTGAAGATTGCTATTCAGCACAAAACGTATGCAATCTCCAAAAATGTACGTAGGTACTTTTCTCTTTTTAGCTTTTCTGTGCAAATGTTGATTGCTTGTGACACATCAAAACTTCTTACCCCCACAACAATTCAAACTGCGAAACATTAGCACAAAAAGCGTAAAAAAACATGACTAGTAGTTTGAAATCCATGCACATAATAGAATGGTGGTGAGTACCAGAGTACCTAATTTTTGGCACAATTCCCGAAACTATCGTTAGTTACGATTCAAGGCACACCCGCAACCTAAATTATTCAAAGAGATGTAAAACGTAAAATTTATGATATTTTCACTTCTATGTCCCAAAATTGTAAGCCATCCTTCCTCTTCCTTGAAAAAACGCTGCAAATTATTACACAATGATTTATTATTTTTCTATATTGATCACTCGTCTGCAAAGCCACCAACCATCCAAAATGAAGAAAAACATCAATCGTATTTCGGTCAGCTAAAATTTGAATGGAGATTAAGCCTCTTTTGCGATTCACACTTGTGTTTCTGATTTAACGTACGTTAAACCTTTAAATTCTCGTAGGGAGCGAACGGTTTGTCCTACAGAGCTCCGCGTGGTCTCAAAAAATTCTAAAAATTCTATGAAATCTTAAATTGAAGGAAAAACAATACCTTTATATCAAAATTTCTTGAGTTAGGGCGTTTTCAAAATTTCAAAATTTATTTTGGAACCCTTAGAACTGGCCTACATCAACCAAAATCTTCGGGGCACAACTAGACCCCAAATGGAGCCTACATACCAAATTTCATCAAAAATGGTCAATGCTAAGTGGCAAAAGTGCCGCGTACGGCGGACGGACGGCCGAATTTTTATTCGATTTTTGGATTCTACGTACCTTGAAACGTAAACCATCAAATTTTGAGGGGGTGTTAGAATTTTTTTTTCTTGATCGATTCCAAAGGTTCATTATTGAAAATAATAAACCAAAATTGATGATTTGGAATTTATACCTTCAATATTTGTTTCTCAAATCGGACGTGCACAATGATTCAGAACATTCTAGCTTCCTCCCAAATGTACTTCACCGGAGCTCTCGCCATTTCTGTTATCTTTGCGAGATATTATTAATGATATAATCTTCAAACAATTTTTAGAACAGTTTCAAGTGGATGGGGTACGACTTCAATTACATTAATGGGTTTGTCTTGGTCATCAAATGTCTTGACGTCCATTACCAGGTAGATAACCAACAAACGCCGTTGTGTACTCGTGGTAATGAACTGAGATTTACGGTCACGGTTAGGTAAATATTGTTATACCATGAAGAGGTCCGAAAGTAAACTAACTAGAGTGGTGGCCTTGTTTTTTTGTCATTAATGCCCTTTTTCTCCAACAAACTGGTGTTTAATCGTGAAAAATAAAAACGTCTTGACGCTGGTAAATTACTTTTTATATTCCGAAAACAAGTTCCAAGTAACCATTATGGAATCAAAACTTCATACCCAAATTTTGTATCAAGGTGATATCAACCAGATAATATCTGGCTGACATATTATGTCAGTTTTTAACATTCTCAGGAGAACAAAATCGGTCAGTCATTCACTGTTTCAACCAAAAAGTGTTTTTTCACAATTTTCTCTCTCGAGTTGTGACTTTAACAATATTAATATTGACATTTTCAGAAATTCGATCTTTTTTCCTGTTCTTTTTTTTTGGCATCAGGATAAGATCATGGGGTGGTAAAACTATCGATCAAAATTTCGAATTAGTATTATTTAAAGGGGAAAGAGATAAGATATTTTCCGGAATTTTTCAGATCAAAAATATTTTGACTTCAAGACCTTTGGAGTTGCCAAATAACGGTTAGAAACAGGAATCATCGGAAGCATTATGGTTTTTGTAACAATTCATCACGCTATAAACTGCCCAGAAGCCACGGTAATGCAAAACTCAAGGCAGAAAATTCCAAAAACTTAATCATAAACACCCGCTCAAACAGGTGCTTTCGGTGTTATTCGACGCTGAATTAAATTCTCCACAACGTTTTGTGTATATTGCTTATTAGCTGGAAATGACCCGTGTTTCGATAGAAAAAACCTTCAGAATCGATCCAAAGAACAAACACTACTCTCATAAGTATTTGGAATCAGCGGGCATTTTTGTAGAGAACGCCAAATTTCTTCTTGTTTATACAGTGCTGCCATACTGCACACATATTAAATTGGCGTATCAAAACTCCTCATCAAGGTGTGGTATACAAATCAAGATCGTATGATGTAGTCAAATTTGAGCAGCACCAAGCTATTCAAAAATTCCAATTCGGGTCATAAAAATATTACTTTTGAGTTTACCACGTTACATGACTTCCATTGATGTATTTTAATGTCCTATGAAAAAAGTTTACGGCATAATTCCTTTGATGTTAACCGATTTCCATTTCGTACAGCAAACGCAACGACGTTGTAGGTCGGTGCTTCAGTTTTACGAGAATAATAATTACATCTGCCAACTTGGTGAATGTTTTACGTACGTAATGAAACCGGAATCGTCTCTCTCTAGCAATGTTACGTAAATGTAATCAACAGTAGCAATTGTGGTATGGATACAGTGATGTTTGCTATGGATTGTTTTTCTGAGTTTAGAGAAACTTATTGATGGAAACAACTTTACATCGTGCGGTAAAGAGTATAAAGATCTGAACGATACCTACTTTGATTCGTTCATCGTTTCTCGGAATGACAGCTCCAAAATCGAGCTACATTCGTGTGGTGACGCTACGGAGTACTCCTTCCGGAATAACAGTTGTGGTGTTCCTGCTTTTGACATGGATATGTCTTTTGACTGGGGGTCAACAATTTTTCGAGAAACTTTTTTTTTGCCAAAAAAATGCAACGCTGCAACCAAAAACCAAAATCATAGCTGCATATCGGTAGCTTTGAAGCAAAGTTCTCTAGAATATTGCGATATAAAGGGTCTACAAAACAAGTCTCATTCCTTCAAGGGGTCGATTCTACAACTAATTTGCAACAAAAAATGTCTTTTAGCAATTGTTTTTAGAGGCAGGCATTTTTAGGGAGTTTTTTCCGTGATTTTGACCTTATGTCATAAAAAAATCGTCGTCCCACGACAACCCGAATTGAGTACCTACCTCCTCTTTCGCGCGCCTTCGGCGCGTTGAAGTCGGTCAAAAATTGGTAATAACTCCTTCAATTTGCTGTGATAATTACAATTTGAGGATACTGTTGGAAAGAGCGTTTAATTTCCTATCTCCCTAATACAAAATACAATTTTTGCAGTTGAATTTAACGGGAAATAAAGCAACCTAAAAAGTGAACTTAGTAACTTTTCGAAGACTTTCTGTTGAAAATATTTTACAATAGAATTTTAAGGAGAAATTCATGTTTGAACGCGGTCTTCACCATCGCCGCTCCTCCCGAGCACCGAGTCTCCCCGTTAAACCGTCGATTTCGTTGAAGAAATACACGTTTTTCGCTTTCAAACATGAATTTCTCCTTCAAATTCTATTGTAAAATATTTTTTGATTATATTGTTGGAAAGCTGAGATTCTGGCGCAGTTTTAAGGCTATCCGGCAATAGTTCATTATCTGGAATTACTTGGACATTACTGGCGTTGAAAAACGGAAAGTTTTCGAAAAGTTAGTAAGTTCATTTTGACATTTTCATGTCTTTGCTTTGGCACATAAACTGATAAATCGTCACAAAAACTAAGCAAGTCTTGCTCACGCTACCAATAAATAAATAAAATAGACTCACTGTGTTGCGTAGAGAACAATCAACTGTTTTCTTATTTTGATGCTTGGGCACATGAAATAACAACCTTACTTCACTACCTTGTTGTGTAGTGGTTGACATGAAAATGTCCCAATGTGTTGCAGACTCGTATGCAAGCATTTACAATTTTATGAAATACTTTAGAAGAAATTCATCGACATGCTTGACATCGGAAGATCTACTCAGGAAAACTTTTAGGTTGCTTTAGCCCCTGTAAAATTCAACTGAAAAAATTGTATTTTATATTGGAGAGATAGAAAATTTAACGCTCTTTCCAACGGTATCCTCAAATTGTAATTATCACAGCAAAATAAAGGAGTTCTTACCAATTTAATGACATAAGGTCAAAATCACGAAAAAAAACTTTAAAACTCGGAAAAGGAGTCTCCTAAAAAAAATTGTTAAGAGACAATTTCTGTTGTACGAGTAAATTAGATCCCTTGAAGGAATGAGACTTGTTTTTTAGAAACCCTGTATATTACGTGCGATCGGAAAATTTTTGTTTTAAAAAAAAAATCTTTTTATTCATAGAAACAATGATCATATCCATGATCTATTTTTCCCCCTCTAAGGGAGAAATTTCAAAATAAACTTGATTTTGAAGGTAAAATTTCAAGTTTTGAATCGATTGTCCGATTTTAATGACACCATTCAACTCATGCATACTGACCTCCTCAACCTCATACGTTTTTAAAAAAGCGCAAAGTCTCCCTCGAAAGAATCTTTTTTCGCAAAGGACGATTTCGAGTAGGATAAATCCGGTGAGGAAATCGTGATTTAGAAGTATTCAAAAGTGTGCGTGACGTGACGACGTGTGAAACTCTTTGTCGAAATTTATAGGAAGCGTTATAATATAACGTTTCCTATAAATAGAAATATTATTTCTAATAGAGAAATGGGAATATTATTTCCTATAAATAGAAAAAAATAGAAATAATATTATTATTCCTCACCAAATGTAAACCTTTCTCATCCTCCAACCCTTATTATTGCTGCAAGTCATACTTTGTAACAGATCACCACCACATTATCTTACAACCAGAAATTCATCTTTGTGGCTTTTGTCAGCATTTTTCGGTAGACTCGGAATTTCTATAACCAAAAACACGATAGCTGAGCATTGCTCATTCGGGATGCTTCACATAAAGTTTTATAAACATGGCTTTCCTTGCCTAATCTAATAACGAATTTGAGACTAGTTTGTGATATTTTTGCATTACTAAATGGATACCGACTTTGTACGCGACTCACAGCAGAAATGTGACTCAGGTACGTGTCACTGACTGATTCTCTTGTTTCTTTGCCGCAAACATGTGCCCAGAGTGCGACTATATACCACAGAGACCAGCTAATTTACACCGTCTTTTGGATGTACTCGCTTATCTCATTCGAGACGTGTCTGACACGGTGTCAGACACGTCTCGAATGAGATAAGGGAGTACATCCAAAAGACGGTGTAAATTAGCTGGTCTCTGTTGTATATAGTCGCACTCTGGGCACATGTTTGCGGCAAAGAAACAAGAGAATCAGAGAGAGAAACAATCAAAACGGCAATATGAACTTTAAAAAAAGTGGAACAAATAGCTGCAGTGCAAACAGGTACTCACAAGATCGATTCATTAACTGGAATGAGTTCCCACATCTTCGACTCATTTAGTTCGTATTTTAGAGTGCTTGGTTCCGGGCAGGGCAGAAAGGAATTAAAACCCCATTGACTATATAATTTCTATAATGTTCATAGCAGCAAGGTAGTTGTTTCCCATATTTCTCACTCCAGGTGACGTTTTTGTGGTGATGACATGTCTGTTCCCCCTTCGAAAGCTGGAAACAGACAAATCATGTTCATTTGGGAAGAGCTTTGAGGTGGTTAGAGTAGAGTAATGTATAATAGGGGGTCAAGATTATTCCGCTTATTCCTCCGCAGCAGAATAGCTAATTACAACAGTTACTGTCCGATGATGACTTGAACCTCTTGTCTGAATGGATTACACTTGACTGCCGAGATCTCTGTAGGTACGCGTAGATTCTTCAACTAATTCGATGTTGTCCATTCAACTTGGATAATTTCCGGCCAACATGTTAGTAGTTAGCAAGCACCGCTAATGGTTGGTCCTTTCTCACATTCCTCACGTCCGGACAGGTGACGTTTTGTAGAGATTAACGACATTTCTCATCCCCCTTGACGAAAACTGGAAAAAGTCCGACGTTGTCAACCCTCCAACGTCCGTAGAAAGATTGCGCTCTCTAACAAATTATGTTCATTCAAAAAGCGGCCAGAGATGGATGGAGAATGGTGAAGGGAAGGGAGGTCAAGACTTTTTTTTGGGAAAGACAAAAATCCCCACAGGAAATTACTTCAGTGGCATTAAGGACGGCGCTGCGGGATATCCCACCTTTAAATAAGCTACAATGCCGGGGGGAATAGGTGGGAAAAGGCTTGAATCCCGTCCGGTAGTAAAAAGAAGCGTCTTTTCGCTTCTTCTTTGAAGTAGCTTCGGAGGATGAGCCAATGTGATGACTCTGCACCAAAACCACGCCCTACGCCCGCCAAAGCCTTTTCACCTGAAAAACAAAGGGAATCAATAAGTGCGAAGGCCTGTTTTTTACCCTTCTTTAGAAGGTGCTGGGAAGAGATAAAATAAGAAAAGCGAAAAAAGAAGAAAAAAAGCGGAGTTTCTATCGGCGCGGTTGGGTTGCTATACAACGCACATATAGACCGGGAGCATCACTGGGCTCCTTGAAACCCCACTTCTTGTTTCTTCCATAAAGTAACTTCAAAATATACGTAATTTTGGCTAGTAATGCACAGAAAGTGTTATTAGTAATGTCTAACATGTTATAGCTTCTTTGTACCTACATCTGTCCCGAAATTGAGACATCCAAACGCACCAGAGATTGTTACAGAGACGTCTCAAACTGCTCAAACATATCACAACCTCCAGCTTACCGAGCCATCTGCGAAATCTCATTATGACAACTTAAGATTTACAGCACGTACCTAGATTTTGATGTACCTACAGTCCTACACTATAACTCATGTGCATATAGACATATACACAAACACATATACATATTGACATAATAGACGCAGCACCAAACCACCCCATTGATGTCCCTGAGATAACTCAGTCACTACGTATACATCTTTTTTGAAATATTGTGAAATTTGATAGAACTATCATTGTTTCCAATAAACCATTCCTTTATAGCATTTCACTTAGATTTATTTCCAATTATAGATTTCACTTTGTAGGTATCACTTAAAGTGTAGCACAGTACCTATCATATCATGCGGAGAATGTTCAGTTAGATTTAGAAAGACAGAGCTCCCACATTCTTCTGAAAATACTTGTTTTCTTTCAAAAACTGCCCTATTCAACTTCAAAGTGAATGTAATGATTACGCATTTATTATGTCGAGGTTACTTATGATCGCCCCTGATGAAATTTCCTCTCAATTATTGTTTTTATCACTCAACATCCTCGTTATTTCGATTCCAAAATGAACAAAAACTCTTCCAATGTCTCACGTGCCCTCAAAAATGGTTGTTTGTGAGAGAAATCAGTGTATGAACAGCTACTAAAATTAGTTTGAAATTCGTGACCCCCAGGGTGTGAGGTTTTGGCGGGCGTAAATGTTGATTAAGATATTAATTCGTCTGTCTGTCGTTACTCATTCTTGATCGTCAAAAGTCAGGGCTCTTAGGCGGTCGGTTGAAAATTATTTGAGAATTATTTTATTTCTGTTTAGGTCATTGATTCAAGGAGTGGTTCCACGAGTAAATCCTAAAGTCCAATTATTCATGTAGTTGGAGTTTCAGAAATGTAACTGAAAACTTATTCTACTTTTTGTCCTCCGTTACCGAGTACACAGAAGTGCTTTCGCATAGCCACTGTACCACATTTTTGAATCAACGTAACTTGCTGGGATTGATAGGACATCCTAACTTCTACTTAAAGGTCAGAAAAGACAGCCGTTCATCAACAGCTATTGATGCATCCTGCTGAGGATAGCTGTACAATCAATTAGAAACTATTTTGAGAGTTAGATGGTACCTGAAGTCGCGTGGACTTCATTGCTGTACTCAGTCTCGATCTACCTAATCTTTCAAAAATCTTTTCATAAAAATAAGTAAATAAATTATCCAAACATCTTTGTTCAATTTGCGAATTTTCTTTATCCATTAGGTCAGACTGGCTATCACTATTGCGGCCCAAAATATTTTGGTGCTGAGCACTCGAAGAACTGACATACTTATCAACATTCTCTCTGTAACTTGTCATGGAAGGACTCAGGTGCAAGTACATAATAAATTATTCATCTTTGTAGTTCAAGAACGACTGAAGGAACAAGAAGAAAGTTAATTTTGAATCACATGTCCAGTCGAAGAACAAGGGGACCAACTAATTCTAATATCGTTGAGAAGACTAAAGCACAAGTCGTTGAACTTCGAAGATCCGCCTACTAGGGATCTACTCTCCGGTTTTATTCCTTCCTCGACCTCCGAAAAGTTTTCCAATCGAAAACGGTCCTTCGAGTTTTCAAGTTCGGACAAAAAGAACAAAAGGTCGTCGAGGAGACGCCACAGAAGACAACTGGAGCCTCGTTAATAATAGCGTCCACCGCTGCTGGTCTTGGTTTTGGGAAATAATGAGAATGGCAATGCGAAAAACAGCTTTACGATCTAATAAAATTCTTACCCCTTTATTCTACTTTGTATGTTTTTTTGCTGATTAAGCTTCTGAGTGTTCCTTCTTCTTAAGTTCCAGAGATACATGAATGTGTGATAGATAACTGACTGCGAGTGTATCCCACCGGAAGAATACAATTCCACAGCAATTTAGAGACGATTATGGCGGTTTTCTGGTGAATTACTTTAGTTTTCGTTTTTCATTTACTTATTATTTTATTTTTATTTTTATTTTTTTGTGTTGGCCAGAAAGGGCCATTCAACTATTGACTCGAGTAAAGTAGGTAGGACATATCCAGACCATTCAAATATGAGTGGAGTTCTTGGAGAAGGACGTGGGATTTCATGATTTTTGGTTTATTATTTTCAATAATGAACCATTGGAATCGGGCAAGAAGAAAAAACTTTACCCCCCCCCCCCCTCCTATTTGATGGTTAACGTTTCAAAGTTGTAGAATCCGAAAATAGAATACAAAATATTCCGTCCGTACGCCGTACGCGACACTTTTCTTAGCAACTACGGACCGATTCAGTTGAAATTTGGTATACAGGCTCCATTTGGGGTCTAGTTTTTTCGCTAGTAGCTACCTATGATTGTATTCAAACCTTCTGGAACGTGAGATCTAATATCACTGAAAATTGATTGCCATTTTAATTCGTTGACAGTTTTTACTGGATTTATATAGTATTAGTATAAGTAGTTATTATTTTATGGTTCCAAAATTATAATATCATCAATAAAATCAGAAAAGATCATTCTTTGAGAGATCTGTTTTTATGTTGCAACCGCCAAATTCACAACGTCCGTAATATGAGTTCGAAACATGAAAAGGCTTAATGAATTACCTAGAATATGCGATGAATGGAGACAGAATACCTAGGTATATTTAAAAGAAACAGTGCTCTTCACTCATTCAACAACCAAAAATGCTGTACAATGTAATCAAGTAATGTTGATTTTTGATTTGACTTTTTTTCACTGATTTGATTTTTTTTTCACAAATTTTGTGAGAACCAACTGGCTTTACACGGTGTTATTATGGGCAGGACTCAGTTTCGCCCGACGACGTATGAACCGAGGAAGACCCTTCAGGTCGAAAGAAAATTGAACTGATGCAGCTTTTCTGTCTTGTAGTCTGGAATAGAAGAAAATATATATAATAAACGTGAAGAAAGGCGGAGAAAACTAGGGCAAGGCCGCTGTTCGCCATAAAGTAAGGGACCGTCTAGCAAGCATTCCCCGAGTTCCCTTGAATTCCGACGGGAGCGCTATTATGCAGACCCACTCGAGTCTCGAGCGCTGAAGGTCACCTCGACTGCAGTTATGGTGACGAAGGACTTTTTCTACCGGTTTTCTCGGTCCTAAATGAAGTAAAATGTACGAGATAATATTCTGGAATAGAAGAAGATGTAGGCTTAATCTACTTTTGAGACGTCTGGCATTCCGATTCACAAGTAAAATGTTCTCCGTCGGCTCTAACGACTTAGATAGAAAACCTCCTATCCAATTTTTGTGTTTTTTCACCCGGCATTTCCTTGATGAACAGCAGTTTGTTTTCTATGCGAAGTTGTTGGAACGTAATCTCTCGAATCTGCTTTGAATAACGTTATTGGATCTTGTAGTCGGTTGTACTTCGCATCACTTTGAGAAAGAACATTCATACAATTTTTGTGTTTTCATCGTTTCCTCAATAAAAGAAGAACTTCTGTTTTGATTGCTCTACTCAGTTGTTCCAAGTTGAACATACAAATCTGCAGGTAGTCCTAGAATAGGATGAGGGTTGAATTTAGGTTTTTTCAGACAAACGTTTTTGCTTCCGAGTCTACCAAGATAACGGAAGCATTGTTTTCACTTTTCAAGGTTGAAAAAAAATTCTCCAAGATCAAAATTTCCACTCGCGCTTTACGTTTCAGACCTTCCTGAACAATATGGTTCCGTGTCTGTCTGTCTGTGTGTCTGTCATGAAATCCTTCTTACGGGCATAACTATAAGGAGTTATTGTCCGATTTCGATGAAATTTTTAGGGATTGCGGCTGATCGTAGATGCTGCGCATGCGCAAACGTGAATTCCTTGTGACAGCCATAACTTCCACATTTTTCTATCCGATTTCGATGAAATTTTAAGTGATCATACGGATTGGGGTGTAGATGGTTCTCTATGAAAATCATCATCCCCGGACTGATAGTAGCCACTGCACTTGTATTTCCTTGTTGCAGCCATAATTTCTAGATTTCCCCTCTGATTTCAATGAAATTTTCAAGAATTATGGAGGTTGGGGTGGAGATAGTCTCCTATGAAACACATTGCCTACAAATTGAAAGTATTTTGTGCCGATTCCCATATGTGAAATCCTTGTAACAGCCATAACTTTTACATTCTCTAAAAATATCCAGAGATTGTGCGGATTGACGTATAGAGTCCCCAATGAGTGTAGTGCAAGGTACTTAGAGATTAATATTTTGAGATTAACTACTATGCATCGGATCATCTATACAATCGGGTTATGGATACGAGGAAGCCATGTGTCACACCCACTTGGAACCCGTTCTTCTATAGGTTGCTAAGGTGTACTTCCGAATGGTTTTTCACCTAAACACCAAACGCTTCGCATGCGCAAACATGAATTCCTTGTAACAGCCATAACTTCCACGTTTCCCATCCGACTTTGATGAAATTTTGTAGGATTGTTCTATTGGCGTGTAAATGGTTCCCTACGAAAATCATTGCCTTCAGACTGATGTTGCCACTGCGCATGCGCAAACGTGAATTCCTTGTAACTTCTACATTTCTCATCTGATTTCGACGGTTTGGGTTTTTTTCGACGGTCCCCTATGAGGGCAGTGCAAGGCACTTAAAGATTCATGTTTTCAGGTTAACTATATGCATGGAATCATCTATACAATCGGGTTATGGATACGAGGAAGCTACTTGCCACACCCTCTTGGCAGAATTTTTTTTGAGGTTTTCAGTGAAAATTACACATCAATTTGGTGCAAAAAATATATTTTCAGAAAAATATTAAATTATCGTTTAAAATATGTAGGAGAGTGGGGGAAGTTCCTCCAGGTTCAAATAGGTGAGTTTTCGCAAATTGAAATTTATTACATTTAGAATGATAAGCCAGTGCGAAATCAATTATTTGTTAGAACTTTACCTGTTTTTTCTTAATTTTTAGAACCTTGGTTACGATCCCTGACAATATCCCAGTACTGGGGAATTTCCAAGGGAGTTTTTGATATTTTTTGGTACGTCTTATTGTGATATACATGGGATTTATTAATAATTAATTGTTTCCGATGGAAAGCCTTTCTGAACAATTTCCTACAAGCCTGATCAACTTGAGGTTTTTTTCCAGACGGTATCTTCATATCGATGACTCAATACGAAAAGTATGTCAGCCTTGTCTATATATGCTTTTACAAACAAAGTCGCGGTCATTGGTTCCAGCTCAATTCTGTACGAATGGGTTGGTACCTTTATGTTGACGTATTTGTAATCGAACTGAAGCTCAAAACCTAGTTTCCTAGGGAATCTCATACTATCTTATCCTCTCCTATTGTAAAGCCGTTGGGCCCCAGGAGGTCAAACCGATAGCTCAACTGCCACATCGACCTTTCCCGAAATTATCATTCCACCCCACCACATAATGAACCCCCTCTACATCTTGATGTCCATAATAGTATGTTGTAGCATAGAATTAAGACAGTCTTGACTTTCAACTTGAAAAGTGTAATTCTTGTTAATATAAGTTTCTCCTTGAAACTTGTGAGTTCTTTCTTTCTACCATCTGCACGGGCTTCCAGTGAACACGAATCCATTTTAATTTTCTACGGACTTAGAGTTCTAATTCTTTAGAGTATCAAATTATCACGAAAGGTGCGGGAACTTCCTCCACCTTCCCTATATGCGTAAGAAGAAAAAAAATCACCATTTTACCCGTGGTTCACGAATGTAGATATTTTTCAATTGGGTCGTGATTCCTTAGACAGTGATGTTTGTGATGCCAGTGAATGTAACGTGCTGAAGCTGAAGCTGACCACTAGTTGCCATCAGTCCTAAACGAAGGACGCCGTGAAGACCGTCGAAGGAGGCTCTCGCCCCCTGGAGATAATTGCTACCAAGGCCCTTCTCCTTTCCAAAGTTAATTAAGGGGATTCCTCATCTGAGGGAGCCAACTTCTGTTTGATAATCTGGCAATAATTACCCCCTCCCCCCGCCAAACGGTCGGCCAACATTCACAACTATCGATTAAAACACTTCGGACAAACTTTGTTGTGAGACCTCCTCCTTTCTCAACTTCTCCTCCGCCTCCATTCACGATTCGGGCCGTTCGTTGCCCATATTTGGTGCCGTTCTCAATCACCATCCCGTAGTCTGGTAACCTGCAGCAATCTCGAGCGGCCTACAAATCGTGTCAAGAGCGAACAGTTTGGAAACGTGGAAGCCGTGCCAACATCTGTGTGAACCTCACCATTGGAAGATGTGTTTGCCTGTTAGCTTTTGCTTGTAGGATCCGAAATCCTGGATTTTTTAATGCAGTCCAAATAGAAGTCATAATACACTACTGAGTGGAAATGAATATGTATACGATTTATCATATTCCTATAGTGGAAAAGAACCTGCATGCGTCAAATGTAACAATATGTGTGTATGTGTGTGTGTTGTCCCTATGAAACATCCAAATACACACTCAACAAGAAAGAAGCTAGCAAATGCGTAAGGGGAATACCAAACCGTAAGGGGAATCATCCTGCAAACTGGAAACAGGATGCGAAGTTACCAAAGTTTAAAGACTGAGGTATAACAAAATGTTAGGAAAGCGAGATGTCTCTGTTGAAAACAACATTACAAAGATCACACCCATAACAACTAGTGATAATCATATGCCAACTTAACTGCCGAAAAATGTGTTGAAGGTTTTTCAAATGGATTTTCAGACTGCTAACTTTTTCATTATTTTCTATTGCTTTGATTCTATTGATCCTGAAACTTCGATAACACCAAAAAATCAGTATTTGAAGAAACTATTCATTTTTTCCAAACTATTTTTGCCCCTTATGTCACATTGTCACATACGGTATTAAAAAAAAAAAAAAAAAAAAAAAACTCAGCAGCCAATCCAAGTGCGATATGATGTGAAGGATCTAACCTAAAGGATTTGAGATTCCACAAACGTGAAACGTGGAAATCCTGTCCGTTCCAGGCAACGAAAGAGAACTTGGAAAAGAAAAAAGGCTGGTTGTAGCTCAACAACATACTTTATGCTGCGATTAGACTTATTATGCAGACATATATACATGATACATACTACATATGATACATCACAAAAACTCAAATAAAACGGCGGACGGACGAAAATTTTTTTATTCGATTTTCGGATTCTACGTACCTTGAAACGTAAGACATCAAATTTTGAGGGGGGTTAAATTTTTTTTTCTTGCTCGATTCCAAAGGCTTATTATTGAAAATAATAAACCAAAATTGCTCTTGTTTTATTACTTTCAATAATGAACCTTTTTTTGGAAAATTTGTAAACGATTTTTGGATTACAAAAACAGGGGGGATTTCAAAAGGGATCATTTACACGCCAATCTGAACAATGCCTGTGAAATTCATCAAATTCGGATGAGAAATGTGGAAGTTATGATTGTTACAAGGAAATTCACTTTCGCGCATGCGCTACTATCAGTTCGGGAGCAATGGTTTCCATAAAGGACCATCTACACCCCAATTTTTATTATCCCTGAACATTTCATGGGACAATAACTTCGTATAGTTGCCCGTTATAATGATTCAAGGAAAAATAATTGTTACCACACTCAAAATTTGATGGTTTACGATGCTAAGTACGGTGTATTCAAAAATTGTGTAAAAATTTCCTATCGTCCGCCGTACGCAGCACTTTGCCCTGTTCCCATGGTCCCCTGGACTGAATTCGATTGAATTATGTCGGCTCCATTTGGCGTCTAGTTGTGCCACGAAGCTTTTTGTTATTGTTAGTCACTTATAAGGGGTAAAAAGTGGGGGAAAACATTTTCAATACGCGGTAGTTCGAAATACATGTATTTTTTTATCATTAATTCAAAATTGCAAAGGTTTTAAAGAATTTGTTGACACCAACCACAGCTCTGTAGGCCAACCCGTTCACCGAATGATGATAAATTATTACCTAATCAGTGAATGTTCATCACATTTTATCATGAACAGGATAGTGTTCAATTCCTAGAAACAAATGATACCAACCAAACAGAAAATTGTGAAATTCGCGTTTGTTGTGAAATTTTTCGTGAGCGCCAGCCAGACTGAGCCCCTAGCATGTGAGGGTCAAAATTCCCTGTTCTTTGAAGATATTTCACTTCTCTCGCAAGATTGGTCGAGTTGTTTTAGTTACTCTGTGTTGAACAAATGATGAGTCAGGAACATGAGTGTGAATTGCACATGAATGATCGCTGACGGAAGTGAGCCGATTATCAGCTGATCAAATGCGATCTTTTTCCGTTTCTTCGAGTATAATAATTAATAATTATATAATATATTACATAATATATAATTATATAATATATAAAAATAATCCTTCTCATAAAAATTTAATTTCACCCGTCATAAAATTATTTCATGAAAAAAAAACTTTTTTTTTGTGGTGAAATTAAATTTTTATGAGAAGGATTATGAAAACATCACGGGTTCTAGATCGTGTTGATGTCAATAAAAATTAAAAAAAAACGTTCAACGTCAACATGGCTCCACTCATGGCTTCCACTGGTCTAATGGTTCTATCAATGAGCAATCGTTTTGACCTGAAACTACATTGACTGACTTCCTAACTTCAACAGTAACACATTTATGCAAAGGCCACTTAAGTCTCTAAGTCCTTAATTACTAATTGGGATTAGTTACCGACCTCTGTGCATTATTGAGGTCGTTCCATCAGAAATTCAATATCTGAAATACAAGTTGTCCCTATTGTTAAGTGGCCCTCAATGAAGTTGCATGAATAATTTAATCGTAACCCAAAACTAAACAGTAACAGACGTAATAATTGCCGCATTGTATAGTTCAAATTACCATCGTCTGTAAATTATACTTTTCCGAGGTCGAGGTGAAATTGAAACTATAATGGAAGGGAACCTGGCGGAACGATAGGATGATGGAGTAACATTACACTCAGGTACACCTCCCTCTTTATGTATTAAGGGAAATGTAGAACGGCGTAAATAAACGCGCAAATATTGTCAGTTGTACTCGAGGGTGCCGGTTAGTGTTTTCCCCATCATATCTGGGTTGTAAGAATAAAAAAATTTTAAGTATTTATTAAATGTGCGTGGAACAGCTGTTATATGATTTATGTGATTTATTTGACAGGGGGAGTACTGGATACTCCCCATGAATGATTTTCTGCGACAACCGACGATTGGGACAAGCCCGAGGGCGAAGAGATCCTAAGGGCTGAAAGGACAGGAATAACATGGATATGAGGCGCCTTTAGAGTTACAAGAAGAGTGGCTTAAGCATCTAGATGCTGCCATCTCCTACCCATGAAAAGAACACCCCAAGAAAACATACCGAGCACATTCAAAGGACAGGGCATTCTGTAACGTCTAGAGAGTGATGAAGAAATCCACTTCTGCCGCATTCGAGACTCAGTATTATTTGTATCGAACCAATAATTGGCCTCATAAACAATCAATCTTAATATGGTACAACGTATTATATAAGTTTACAAACAATTCATAAGATAAAACGTCCGCCAAGTGGGTGTCGCACATAGCTTCCTCGTATCCCTAACCCGATTATTTAGATGATCCGATGCATACTTAGTATGCATTAACTAGTCTAGTTAATCTCAAAACACCAATCTCTAAGTAGTACCTTGCAATACCGTCATAGGGGACCATCTACACGCTAATCTGGACAATCCTAGAAGATTTCATCAAATTCGGATGAAAAATGTAAGTGAGTAGTGATTGGATCAAAAAATGTGTCTGTAAGGCTGGAAGTCGAACCCGGGACTCCTGGGTGGGAGTCAGAATCGCTGTCTAAGCTATGGGGGCCTGGTAATAGCTGGTGTAGGATTTGAGATTCTGACGTACGCACGGCTGTTACAAGGATTTTACGTTCGCGCATGCGCATCGATTACTATCAGTCCGGGGGTGATGATTTTCATAGGGGACCATCTACAATCTAATCCGCATAATCCCTGAAAATTTCATTGAAATCGGATGGAAAATGTAGAAGTTATGACCGTTACAAGGAAATTCACGTTTGCGCATGCGCAGTCGCTTCTATCAGTCCGGGGATGATGATTTTCATAGGGGACCGTCTACACACCAATCCGCACAATCCCTGGAAATTTCGTAGAAATCGGACAATAACTTCGTATAGTAAAGCGCGTTACAAGGAATTCATGACAGACGGACAGACACACAGACAGACAGACACGGAACCAAAATTGTTCAGGAAGGTCTAAAACGTAAAACGCGAGTGGAAATTTTGATTTTGGAGAACTTTTTTGTTTCATCCTTGAAAAGTGAAAACAAAGCTTCCGCTACCTTGGTAGACTCGGAAGCAACTAATATCAAACAGGCATAGGAGTATAATGTAAAGGGGATGTTTGAAAATTGTAGTCAAAGATATTGATTCTAAAAGATTTCCTGTGAAAAATTATGAATTAAAATCACGTATTTTGTACTGAATTTTTAAATATCCACCTCTACTCGTTGTCAAAATTCAAATATGCAATCAAGAACAAATAAAGGGCAATTTAAAGGATTAGAACATTTTAAATAATCACTCAATGATATAGATTCGGCCTGGTGCAGTAAGAAATAATATCTTCTCTCATCGCATCAACTGGTATCTAGGTATTATTGTTCTTAATGTAACCAGAAATCCTTCTTGGTAAACTATAGACTACTGTAGCAATAAAATCGATCCCAGGACAAAAACGTGGATTCAGATTCGGGTTTACCCAGAGTAATGTATATCTAGTGCTCAAGCTTTACCTTCAGAAAAAGCTTACTTACTCCCAGTCATAAAAAACCCCAAGTAACATGAAACTAGAACCGACGACAATAATATTGATCTATCGAGCTGATTCTATTTGCTTTGATATAGAAAATGAACTTTTTGGACTCGGAGCGAGGTTTTCGTCGAATGGTCCTGAAGACGATGTGTGTATTCACTTGTAATCCTTGTATGCTCAGCTCTTGTTGTGAGTTGACTCGACGGATCATAGTTATGATAAGGTTATCTAACGTCAACCTAACGGGATACGAGAGCGCTTAGGGTGAGACGTCGAAGGGGGAAGAGCTCAAAGCGATAGTTTGTCAGAGGTAAACTCAAAAACTATTCAAACAAAGGCGGCAATGATGAAAAGGTGCGTCCACCGGACCCCACGTAAAAGGAAGAATTTTTAGGAACCTTGAGACAATCCATTCCGTCTAATAAGTAGAAGAAAAAGTGAAGTAAACAACCATTTCAGGTAGGATTTTCGTCCGACTGCCATTCCTGGCGTCACGGACGCCATCAGCTCTCTTCCAATGGGAATATCAGAATTTTGCTTCCGAGTCTACCAAGGTAGCGGAAGCTTTGTTTTCACTTTTCAAGGACGAAAAAAAAAAGTTCTCCAAAATCAAAATTTCCACTCGCGTTTTGCGTTTTAGACCTTTCTGAACAATTTTGGTTCCGTGTCTGTGTGTCTGTCTGTCTGTGTGTCTGTCCGTCTGTCATGAATTCCTTGTAACGCGCTTAACTATACGAAGTTATTGTCTGATTTCTATGAAATTTTCAGGGATTGTGCGGGTTGGTGTGTAGACGGTTCCCTATGAAAATCATCATCCCCGGACTGATAGAAGCGACTGCGCATGCGCAAACGTGAATTCCTTATAACGGCCATAACTTCCACATTTTCAATCCGATTTCAATGAAATTTTCAGGGATGTTACAAATAAGTATTTAGATGGTCCCCTATGAAAATCACTACCTTCGGACTGATAGTAGCCATTGCGCATGCGCAAACGTGAATTTCCTTGTATCGGCCATAATTTCTACATTTTCCATCCGATTTCAATGAAATTTTCAGGGATGTTACTGAGTAGTGTTTAGATGGTCCCCTATAAAAATCACAGAGAATGGTTCTTCATAGAGGGATTCATTCATAGAGGGATGGTCTCCTGTGAGAATCTCAAATCCTATTATTTGCAGGTCATCGGTAGCTCAGAGAATAAAGTCTTGATTAGAGCTCCTAAGGTCGCGGGTTCGAAACCCAGTTGAGGCTATGTATTTTTTTGATCCAATCACAAGTGATGTATGTGTATGTATACACCTACTCATTCAATTTTTCATCCGAATTTGATGAAATTTTCTAGGATTGTCCAGATTAGCGTGTAGATGGTCCCCTTTGAGGGTAGTGGAAGGTACTTAGAGATTGGTGTTTTGAGATTAACTACTATGCATCGGATCATCTATACAATCGGATCATGGATACGAGGAAGCTATGTGCCACACCCACTTGGCAGACTTTTTTGATGATTTTGCTCATGGCTTCCCAACCGCCCTGGGTTGGGGCAAGGGAGGCGGCAAGCCTCGAACGCACGAAAATACGCCTCAGTACCGAGATTTGAACGCACGATCTCTCGCAGTAATCGGTTCGTGTCTCCCACCCAAAAACGCATGCCAGAGCGATCGCGGCAGTACCGGATCCCCTATTCCGTCTAATATATAATGGAGAATATCCTAATTTGTTTATGTTTCTGACCTCTACTCGTTCCGATTTTATAGTGGAAGGATTTAGTAATCATATGAAGATCCCATTAATCTATAGATCCCCATCTATAGATCCCCATTAATCTATAGATCTGATCCTAACCACATTATCTTCAGATAATAAGTTAGGCCAAAGCATCGAGGCTCCAAATTATTTCACAACGGTTTGCTATTTTTCGCCGTAGATCACTCTCCTGCAAAGAACTCAACTGTTCCACTATCAGTTCCTACCAATCGTATTTTCGTTCTAGGTTCACTATCAACCTTTTATTTCGATAGAAAATATCAACCAAAAAACATAGTTTTCTGATTTATTGGTGCCCTCATATTCATAACGTGATTTTCGTCTTGGTAGCTAAGGAAGTTCAACTGAGACACTACATGAAACTATTCAAAAAATGAAAAAATATCACTTTTTTGATAAGCTGAACATTGAACATATAACTTTGAACAGTTATTCGGAATCAGCAAAAATTTACACATAAATTTAGTTTATGTTATCGTCATGATCGGAAAATCTCCCAGATGCTATATACTTGAAGCCTACGGCGTTATTTAAAAAAAAAGAACATGTTTTAGCCAAATTTAGTGCAGAACCTTTATTTGTAGGTAGGTATAATACAAAAGTTATATTATCTCTAACAACATATATAAAATGCATTAAGAAAAACTCGGCGCTTCTCGCCTCGAAAACCGGAGTGTCGGAAAAGGCAAGTGACCCTAGGGCAATAACATGTTCCATGTTAAAAATCTTTTAGAAGACCTATTGTGCTTCTGCCGCCCCTATAATTGCATTTGATACGAAGAGAATATTCATCACAACTTCTTGTCATATATGAGTATTCTGTCGTTACTAGTCTGCTCTTAAACAATCATTGCGATTCTGACACAACAATACGCTCTGGGAAGATCAGATAAATCGTTCCGAACCCGCACGGCCGAGAATTGCGGTTCACACAGAAGGGCTTTTGGAAGGTGGTAACTCGGGCGCCTTTGCGAGTAGCTGCCCGCATTACTATTCAAGAGGAGTTCAGCCGAAGCAAACCCCAGAAGCATCTGCCACTCGAAGACGCCCCCACAAGTGTAATGAGACGCGCTCGAGTCCGTGCTTGTCGTTACCGATCTCGACAGTTTCAGGTTTCCCTTTAGAGCTAATCGATGCTTGTTCGAGGGATTTCATTGTTATATCGTTCCTTAGGTATGCTAAACGTGCAGGGCCTAACGACAAACTGTGTGACCTCCAAATAGTGTGGAGCACAATGGTGTGGAATTGCCTCAGACTAAAACTAATGGGATTCAGCACACGGACTTGAATTACAAGATAAAGATTTATGAAAATAATAACAATCAACATATCGTCGTTTCAGGTGCAGCTTGACATATCTAACTTCAGCCAACTTTTCTGGAGAGCCAAAAAACTGTTTTGCGAGTTAGGTAATCGTGTATTCTTTATTTTCTGTGGTCGAACTAGTCTAATTGGGGTCACTCAACGTGATTCCACTATAAATTTGGTTGCCAACGAACTACCTTCGAAAGTAGGGTAGATGTGCTACGCTGCCGAGATTTCGTTCCCTAGATATGCTATGCTGTAAATTCCATCGAACAGCAGCGTAGCACAACCGCATTTCACCCCTTTGCAGCATAACACAAATTTTTTGCAAAGCTGCAAATGATAGATATATAGATATGTTTATTAGGCACCATTTTGTACACTTTTACAAGAAGATAAATTCATGATGCGATGCAATTTGCTCAGATTTCCTACCCGACGTTAGGCGTGGCCCAAGTTGTTGTCGGGTGAAAAATAGGTATACTGTACTAAAATAAACGTCTAAAAAAAATTATTATTTGGTGTTACGAGTTATTGAGGCTCGTAAACGTTTTACGGTTTTCCTAGTTTTCTAAACCTAGTAAGGCTGATTTTAGGGAATTTATAATGATTTTAAAATTGGGGCCTTTCCATCGGGACAGATCTGACGGACTCGGCCAGGGAGCAAAATTTTGTTGTTTGAATTTTGGTAACCTTTTCAGCGAGACGAATCTACTTTACTTGGTTAAGGGATGAAAACTTTTCAGCGAGAAAGATCTGCCGTACATGTTTTCGACCTATAGAGTAGGTTTTTCGTCGAGACGGATCTGACGTACTGGCCCGGGGAGGAGTTTGATAGAAAAGAGGTTTTTTGAGTTTATACAAGAAGCAACAGTCAGTTTGCACTGGGAGTACGGAAGAGAGTGGCAGCATGGAAGAAGTATTCTTCCATGGTGGCAGCCCCTAGCTGAGCGCCGAGGGCTTATAAAGGGTTACCCCACCCATCTTTCTGTCTGAGAGAGTAGGAGCTGAGGAATTCTTTGGAGGGCGTTGACTAATTCTGGGGTGCTTTCTGGCTCTTGATTTTTATTCGTTTATTGAAAATAGGTATACATGAATTATTGTAACTGATGGTGATGCAAGTCATAACATTTGGTTCCCCTCCATATGGCCAAAATGTGGTATTAATTTACCTATTTAACTAAATCCATCAGGAAATGGGGGCGTACTTACCTATAAGGAGCTTTTTCTTTAGGGGAGTAAATGACTAAAAAAACTAGGTTGTAGCACAATTAAGAGAAATTTATTTCCCGATCAGCAAGTCCAAATTTCCTAAGGGACTCAAATTGTGAAAATCATTATTCAACTAAATTAATGTCCAGAGGGAGAATAAGGAGTGCCACTTACCAAGGATGCCTTCCAGGTTGGTAGTGGCATCAAAGAATCAAATGAAGCGTTTCATGGCAGTTCTTGAGTAGGAAACCAGGAAGTAGGTTTCCAGGTTTGTCGATCCAGATCCTCCCGTAGCTGCAGCCTCCGTGATGGTCCAATAATTCGACGAGGAGCAAGAAAATAACTGATGATTAAAGGGTGATTAATCATCCACATGCGGGGTATTTGATCCGATGGGGGTATTTGATCAGATGGGGGTATTTGACCCGATGGGGGTATTTGATCCGATGGGGGTATTTGACCCGATGGGGGTATTTGATCCGATGGGGGTATTTGACCCGATGGGGGTATTTGATCCGATGGGGGTATTTGATCAGATGGGGGTATTTGATCCGATGGGGGTATTTGATCCGATGGGGGTATTTGACCCGATGGGGGTATTTGATCCGATGGGGGTATTTGACCCGATGGGGGTATTTGATCCGATGGGGGTATTTGATCCTATGGGGGTATTTGATCCGATGGGGGTATTTGATCCGATGGGGGTATTTGATCCGATGGGGGTATTTGATCCGATGGGGGTATTTGATCCGATGGGGGTATTTGATCCTATGGGGGTATTTGATCCGATGGGGGTATTTGATCCGATGGGGGTATTTGATCCGATGGGGGTATTTGATCCGATGGGGGTATTTGATCCGATGGGGGTATTTGATCCAATGGGGGTATTTGATCCGATGGGGGTATTTGATCCGATGGGGGTATTTGACCCGATGGGGGTATTTGATCCGATGGGGGTATTTGATCCGATGGCTCGCCAATGCAGACTGCCTGAAGAAGTCAAGAGCGGGGCATCCTCCTCATCAGTTATCAGCTTAGCTGGGTCTTCGAAAAACGGTGACTGATGTGTATGTTTGACGAGGCATTACTCCTTCTAGTACGCGATTTGTTCAATTAAGCCCATCGAATTCCTCATGTATAATTGTAAATTATGCGCATTTTTGGGAATTTTTGGAACGCAAAATAGATCTTCTTGTTTTTAGTACTCTTTTTGGGAGTTCTAGACAATTGTGTAGCCCTATGGATAAAGGAAGCGTGAGGTTGTGGGGGATAGAGTTGAGGATTAACCGAAGTGTCCTTAAAGGAAGACCCCAAGACACAGAACCTGACAGTTGAAAACCTGCCGAGAAGCCCAACTGGAACTTCGTGGCTCTTTTCCCATATCAAACCCCGCGCCGTGGCATTAACATGATCTCCTCCTTTTATGACTGTATATGAGGTGATATTTTAATTTTTATTGAGCTTTTGGACCTGATTTTTCACAACTTGAGTGTAAAAATGAACAAATTTTTAGTCTTAGACAACTTGAGTGTCCCTTACTATTAGAAGGGCACGCTGAATAGTACTGAGTGCCGGAATGTTTTCGTCTTGGTGTTACAAGCTCGTAAATTAATACCTAGAGAAATGGGGGGGTCTTAGTTTGAGTTGTTAAAGTCGACATGACTGATATACCGTTAGAACCAGCCCATTCGCATTTCTATGAGAGACGCGACAGCGAGGCACCACCTGTGGCGACGCGAGTACACAGACCGAGCGAAGTACCCCGACTCCTAATAGAGCTGTCTCTCCGAGACGAGCCTATATGCGCACATTAAAGTCAATGTAATTGTGTACCTTAGTAATTGAATGTAAGCTACGAAATAGCTTGTAAATAGCCACCTGCGCAAACACAGAGTGACTCTATGTCCATAACTAATCGCGTCGCTCATGTGCGCCCCTCGACCAGCCGTTTGTTACGCCTCTGCTTTACATTTACCGTTCACGTTGGAGGTCATAGTGATTCAATAATAGCTAGCTTTTCATTGAGCGAGTAAACAGGAAATACAAAGACCATTACGATTTTTGTCTTGACTCCGGAAATTGATGTGATAATCTTTGCTTGTTTTAATGTGTATGTATTCATCTGGTATGACTCATTGTCTCAATCCGTGGGTGTAATGGTATATAGTGAACAACAGCAATTCAAATGATCCTGTCATAGACTTCAACTAGACTCATCCTAAGAAATTCCATTGTTCTGAAGTTTTTGATCGAGTCAACGCAAAGTTTTTGACCGCCCGCAAAAAAAAATTTTCTGGAAGCAAGGTAACTTTTTGTAATTCTGTAAATTTCATCGAAATTCTTCAATTTTTTTCTCGCCAATTTATTGTGATTTCAAGCTCCACAGTAGCTTCGTATTCAAGGGAAGTCATAATAAGCAGGTTTTCCAAAATTTTAATTTTTTACTTCTATTTTGCGTTTTAGAGCTTTTTTGTCTTGAGGTGGCAGCTGTTCGGCAGTTCTTCCTGTGGATGACTGGTTAGGCTGAAATGCTCACTGATTCACTTTCCACCATTCTAGCTCTTGCTTCAGTTGAACATCTCCCAAACATAAGAATAGTAATGAGAAAGTTAGCCGACTAATGGATGCCCAACTTCTGTGGAACCCAGAACAATAGAGGAAAAAGGCGATGGGCCAGCAGCGCTGAGATTTGTAACAGGGCTTTAGCCAGACAGTAGCCCAAAGAAGTGGAAGTCCTGTTCACTGCTTCCATTTCAACCAACCTACCGAGGACGGACGCAGTGCCTCCACTCTGATATCGGACACGACTGCATATAATTGGCGCATTGGAGTGGTTTCCTTCAGATTATGACGTTCAAACGAATCACAAAGGAATTTTCTTAGTTTTCAATATCCCGCTATCAAAAAAGAGAATTAAAATGAAGGAGGGTAAGTCGGTACTTGCCGATTTTACTAAGAAAAGAGTCGAATACGTACCAGCTTTTCTCGATGGCAAAGTTGTTCCCTACGCCAATTTTCGAAATAATTGACTCCACCTTGAGCTCCAAATCCAAACTGTCAACGAGGCCATCAAATGACAAACTGTGCACCATCTTCATCGGCTAACATTTCATGTCAGTGAGGAAGCTGTCCGTCTCCCCGACACAAGTGAAATCACCAGAAGTACAAAACCTCTCGACATTGTTTGCAGATGAGACAACGTAGAAGAGCTTAGAGAAGTGTCAATCTGAACCAAACTCAGTGAAATACCTGGTTTTGAAGTAGGAATCTTATCCTAATTTCAAAATTATATTGTTATAAAAATAAATAGGTTAAGACTTGGTGCAATACAATTTTTTTTTTTAAGTCGATTTTATATTAAGCTCCATTAGACTGCTTGTACTCGGAGCACAAATGCCGTGACTCCCTCAAATTTCAAGGAAATGTTGTTTCTATTACTAATTTGGCCCAAGTATTTGAATTATAATTAAGTGAAACTGAGAGTGTAAACGCAGCAATCTGATACCATGACCAGTGCAGAGTAACTAATTTTCTCACCTATTTCCCAAATGGACGATATTGGACGTTGTGAGAAACCTCCCAGTTTTTACCTAAAATAATTTTAAGATAATAAACAAAAGACAAAGTGATGGACCTTCCACCAGCCAGACCACCTCCCCTGGGGAATCTCCAACCCTTGGGAATGATTCCCAAATCTTGAGGAATCCCCAAGCACAGGAGTGGGGAACTCGTATGGGTATTCTGCTTCCTAAGGCCCTTGACACAGTCTGGTGGAAAGCCTTGAATGTAGTACCTACTCTTATTGAACGAACCTCTTGCTTTCTTAATGAACACCCCAAAAACCTTGCCAAATTCAATCTAGATAATTTCAAGTTCAAATGAGGAATTTCACCATGTCGAAATTTCCTATTTTTGACCCCAAAATCGGATTCAGCACCTCGAAAAACCTCCTAAAGCAAACTTTCAGCCCGAACTTCCTAATTTACGAATAAACAAAACAGTGTAGAAAATACGAATGTTTAAAAAAACCGGGAAAATGACGTCATCCTGGAATAGTTCATTTATGGCCGCTTGAAGCGCTGAGATCGAGAAATATATAGTCCCCAGATGCAAAATTTCACGAAACAGTGAAGTTCGAAATCGAAAAACTGAAGATAAAAATAGAAAAAGCAAGATGGGGCAAATTAGGTTTCCCCTGTTTTTGTTTGATAACTTTTCTCTTAGAAAACACGATTTCGTCGTCCTAATGGGCAACACTGGGAGAAGACGGCAATCCGAACAGCCCAATCAGCGAGCGTTCCCGCTTCACGTCCGTTTTCCCGGTTAGTTTTGAAATCAAAAATTTTGATTGTCTCCCAAAAATAACAGGAGACTTTGTTTCCGAAATCAGCCCGATTTTCATCTATCCCACATCATTAACTATTCAGGAAAAATGCAAACAGAATTCGGTGAAATTCCTCATTGGTCAGTTTTGGCGCAACCTATATACATTGTTCCTCAACTCAATGAGCAGACTTACCCGCAAGAAACTGGTACTGAGCGGAGCTTCCATAGCAGTAAAATCAAAACTCCCATATCAATTCTATGTTGATGAGCTATCCACTGGTATCTACTGAGTAGAATTCATATTAGCCTAACCAAAGGCGAACCGACGCAGGAATATCCTGGGACTGATAGCCGAAATCCTTACTATACCTTTTTGGTTTATTATTTTCAATAATGAACCTTTAGAATCGACCAAGAAAAAAAAATTTTAACACCCCCTCAAAATTTGATGGTTTACGTTTCAAGGTACGTAGAATCCAAAAATCGAATAAAAATTTGGCCGTCCGTCCGCCGTACGCGGCACTTTTGCCACTTAGCATTGACCGATTTTGATGAAATTTGGTATGTAGGCTCCATTTGGGGTCTAGTTGTGCCCCGAAGCTTTTGGTTGAGGTAGGTCACTTCTAAGGGTTCCAAAATCAATTTTGAAATTTTGAAAACGCCCTAACTCAAAAAATTTCGATATAAAGGTATTGTTTTTCCTTCAATTTAAGATTCCATAGAATTTTTAGAATTTTTTGAGACCACAAGGAGCTCTGTAGGACAAACCGTTCGCTTCCTACGAAAATATAAGTGTTTATTTTGAAATATATTTATACATATAAATCAAAACACGAGTGTGAATCGCAAAAGAGGCCTAATCTCCGTTCAAATTAGAGCTGATCGAAATGTAATCGATATTTGGTGATTTTGATTTTTTTTTAAATTTTTTTTTTTTTTTGATTTTTTTTTTTTTCATATTGGATGGTTGGTGATTTTGTAGACGAGTGATCTATATAGAAAAATAATAAACCATTGTGTAATAATTTGCAGCGTTTTTTCCTGTAATTGATCAAAATGTAGTAATAAACCATTACCAGTATCATATCATATTGGGAAAGTTAAATAGTTAAACGATAAATCCATCAGATCTCGTTCTTACAATTTTCACCCGTAGTTTAATAGTTGGTAGTTCAATATGAGCATCAAGAAATGTATAGTCGGATTTGATCGTCTGGAGAGACTTTGCCGTTGGAATACCATTGAAGTTCAGACAAAGCGGATCCGCTATTGTGAGAAAGTGGTTATTCACGTGCCATGGATTAATCCTCTTGTCTGGCTATATTGTAAGCTGGTTTTGTGTATTATGATAACATAGGCAGCATATTAAGCTACACACGTGCCACTTAAAATTAATAGTCCACATGAAATAATCAATTTGTAGGTATCTATCTGTTTAACACGGATCTATCTGTTGTAAGAAAGCAGTACTTGGCTAGTTAGATGTTCAATGAAGTTGTGCCTAAAAACTACTATACAAATTTACGCGGTCAACTAATCCGTGTGTAGATGATTTGAGGAGTCTTTACTCACCTCGAACGATGTATAATTGTGGTTTTGTTCATTCAACGACATAAGCACAGCAGCTCCAACAGCTCATCTCTTGACTAAAATATGAATTTCTCGAAACATCTTACTAAAAGTACCTACAAGAGGAATTAAAGTAGCAGATATCAGTACTCAAAGCTAAAGTCCACTCTTCAGGTCAGTCTATCTGGCTGTATAAATACTAGTTGGTTTCGTGTTTGGTGAAAACAAAAACAACATAAATGATATTACCGTAGGTCTGTCACTGGATGTGAATCCAATTTTCACGAACAATTTACCGAATAATCTACGAGATTTGAGGAATCGTTGTAGTATCCATAAATCATAATACAAGGAAACAATATTGTAGATACATATGGATAGATACAGAAACTATAAGAAGACTGGTCCAACTCACTGCACTACGCGAATGTTTGAGAATCAGGAGTTGCTACCACAAACACAGGTATTTTTTAACGATCAACTCGATACCATTCTTCATAATGGTCGTTCTTAGTAAATGCAACCTCCGTACAACCACTAATCGGCTCCGTTTTTACGAGCTGAAACAAGCACTTCCAGAAACCCTCTAATCATCTCTGCCATCCCCTGTAATTATTTCCCGATAACGAACAAATTAACGGACTCTCTCACTCGTCCCTTGAAGGCTAATGAGTGAGAAATGAAGTCATTTCCACCCAGCTCTGTTGAAACACCATGTAGAACGTGGAACCAGAAAGTGAACCGGAGTTGAATTTGATTATGCCGAGAGTTGCGCACCACCTGGATATCACTTGATTAGCTTCTTTAGCATATCTCTCGCGGATGTTTAATTAATTTAGTTGGGGAAAGATCGATGTTGATTAGGCTAGAGTCCCCTCCCTCCACGGAATACGACCTACGGCTGGCGGGCACAAGGTTTAAATTAGTCGAGAGCGAAATCACGAAGAGCAGTCCCGTTTACGACCACTGTGTTAACTCCACATGGATTACTCCGCTACATGTATCTCGAGGAACTTGGATTGTAATCCTGAGGTAGACTCACTGTGGTTTCATCTGTGTTGCTTTTGATGTCTTGAGATTCAAAACCAACTATGTAGGCATTCAAATAGGCATTTGAACGAGGAAAGTGAAGTACAGTTCTCATTCACAACAGATGACTTGATAAACACTGTGTTAACTCCTCATGGATTACCCGCTATATTTATTTTGGAAATTAGATTGGAATTTTTACTGTCCGAATTCTGAGACTGCCGTTTCTTAGGAAGTTAGAAATGAAGGCTGTGAGTAGTTTTTTCAAATTAGAAAGAACTTCGTTTCTGGGTCCCATCATTTTACAGTAAAAAACAGTCAACTGGAAAGAAGCATTCCCTTTGATTACGCAGTGAAATAAATTGATATGAAAGGTGAAGGTGGTGGTGTCTTGCTAAAGAAGGTCTATAAAACAGTGAAAGGTGGTGTCTATTGAAGTCTTGGCCAGACAGAGGCAAGAAGGCGCTGTTGAGCCACTATAATATCGTTTCGACCTTCTAGAGCCATCTTCTTGAGAGTGAGTCTTCAAGTTATAAGATACTCGTAGCTATGTTTAGGATAATTTCATATTTTTTTCTCGATTTACATATATTCCATATTACAAGTATTTTCCTCCAATTCGGAGCTCGTTTTTCGTGTAAAATGATTTTTATAATTATTCCGCAACCTAATCGAAAAATATCCGATATCGATATTCTGTATGCTCAGAAAATTACTATAACATGTTGTAAACCTCATTGGTCCTTTGAGCCGGATTCAAATGTTGAGGCCTAGGACTGGTGTGGACTGTATAAATTGATTGAAGAGCAACTTTGAAACGAAACTTGTATTAAAACAACTCAAATTGATATTTCAGCACAGTAAGTTCGAATGGGGGTACATTAGACGATATTTGCGATAGAAGTAGTGAAGTGACGTAAGACGACGTGTGTAGAAGCTGGGCATCGCAGTAGTGGCGAGGGGATAAATCGCCCAGTTCCATCTTTTCCTCGGTAGGGCGCGCAGGGTACAATTTCCAGCAATGTTACAAGAGCTGCGTTCAAAATATGAGTCGAGGGCTCCTCCACTCATATCTTCAGAAATAACTTTATTGGCAGCGGATCAACTGTTATCCGCTATTTCGAAATAACTCTAATTTGGTGGTGGTTCAAAGTGCCCATTTCGGCACCTGAAGGATCAAAATAGGCCCATACTGTTGTGATGGCCAAAACGGTCATACGGAAATTACAAAGAGCTCCGCGTGGTCTCCAAAAAATTCTAAATATTCGATACTATCTTAAATTGATGGAAAAACAATTCCTTTTATAACAACATTTTTTGAACTAGGGCGTTTTCAAAATTTTAACCCTTATTTTTCAACCCTTAGAAGTGACCGACACCAACCAAAAGCTTAGGGGCACAACTAGACCCCAAATGGAGCCCATATACCAAATTTCATCAAAATCGGTCTTTGGTAACTAAGTAAAGTGCCGCGTACGGAAGACGGCGGACGGACCGCCAAATCTTTATTCGATTTTTGGATTCTACGATCCTTGAAACGTAAACCAACAAATTTGGAGGGGGGGGGGGGGAATTTTTTTTCTTGGTCGATTCCAAAGGTTCATTATTGAAATAATAAACCAAAAATATAGTCCAATTACACAGTTTTTTGATACACTATACCAAACTGTTACTTACGATGGATTTAACGGACGTTCAAAAAGACAGGCTATACTCTTGCCTTTATTTAAAGAGCTCTGGGATTTTTGAAGGCCCCGAAGGTTCGGCATCGCTGCAAGAATCCGAGCCCCAGCGGAAGGTCGAGGTATACCTGCGCGACCCCTCCGCCCATGAACCCCCCCAACCCCCCAACAGTTTACCCTCTTCTGCGAATGCACACTTGATTCACAAATTATTTCGATCATCCCATCACCAAAATCGTGATCAGCGAGAAAAATTGAACATATCGAGTATAAACTCGAGGCAGGTACGATTAAAACTCAGCAGCCCTCTCCCGGCCAATCCACCCAAACGAATTACGCCCTCTTCGCCGAATTACAGGAAATTTGGACTCATTTTCATCAGAATAATTAGTAAGTTACGAATTTAAATTACAAAAAATGTTCACCGAACGATAAATAATTAAATTGTATGTTGATAGAAGAGGAAGAAGGAAGAGGGATGATGGGTTTTGACCGCAAAGGGTTGTGAGTTGAGACCCCAAGGTGAGCACCTTGCAACGTTGCCACCTCTTGGCAGGGAAGTGGTTTTGGAACCCGCGGTCCAGAGCTCTTTAAATAAAGGCAAGAGTATAGGTACCTGAAAAGTTGAGTTTACGAATGCAAGCCGACAAACTTAAGCTCAAGCTCAAGACATCAATTACCATGAAGTTCCGTCTATTGGTGGAGATTTTATGTTGCAGAGAGTGCACCAGAACTTCATGGATTGTAGCGCCTCTTGTTTTGGCCAATATAGTCGGCATATGAACAAATTGAAAAATGTTGGATACTTTTTGCTGTAAATTAAATGATTGTAACACAAAACTTGAACGCGTATTTTTCATTTCGAAATAGTTCTATTTCCGAGAACCTCCCTGCATTATGGTATTCACTTTTAAAGTGAACCCCTACTAAATTAGTAGGAGACCTACTTGTGTATATTCGGAGAATATTGACAAGCTTGGTGCACGATGAGAGAAAGTTATGATGTGTAAAAATGTATTCTGTTCTGCATAATCCGTGGGAGTTATCGTTCAGTTTGATTGGGTTGCGTTCGATTAACTTTCTCCGTTTCCTTTTGAAATATCAATTCGTATGTGAACGCGGACATTTTTCGCCGGAATGCCTCTCGTTGAAGTAGCGGTCAAGCTATTTACGGATCGAGTTAGCTTGACGTCATTTAGGAATCAATGCGTTCACTCGACGCCCACCCTCGCGTTAGTTCCGAGCCCGGGAGCACAAGAGCTCACGTCATCATGATAATAACATCTTCACGGTATCGTCATACCTGACCAGTAACCGCTGACTATACCAGCGGGCTGCCCACCAGCAGCACTGCCTACTACCCACAACGCAATTTGTAGTCAATATTACTCCAGGCTTCTGGGGGGAATCATCTGTCTGGATGGATCTCAACTATTCAAATTGCTTGGTACGAGTAGTATAACCATATAATTTACCTTGAGTTCTGCGTAGGATTCCAATCACTAACAGTAGTGCATGCAGGCCTATGGACAGCTGTTGATATATGGATATGATTTAAAGCCTCCAAACAACTCGAGAAGATTACCAATTAGTTTTTCAACGAATTTTGGTTTATCATTTTTAATAAAGAACTTATGGAATCGAGCAAGAAAAATGTTTAACCCCCCCCCCTCTCACTCTCTCTCTCTCTCGGTTTACGTTTCAAGGTATGTAAGAATCCGAAAATCGAATTTAAATCAGTCCGTCGACCGTACACGGTACTTTATTTAGTTAGCATGAACCGATTTTAAAATAAGGGTTGCAATTTTCAAAAGTGCCGAGCGACCAGAGGGAGAAGCCTGACATCGTTGCCGTCAAACCTGGCAGGTCTTGCATTATCCTAGCATTGCTAGCTGCCATTAACAACTTGGAGTAGACCTTGCGGGCTAAGATAATAAAGTATGTTAGAGATGATTTAAGGCAAGAGGTGTGGGAGCTAAAAGGAGTGGTACCCAACAACATTAGGGTGAGTTGGGCATCTCAGTAGTTGTACTCCGTAGTGTACTGCTTGGCTCATATTTGAACTGGTGGTAAAAAAGAGTGACAATGGCAAAACTGTCCCCCCCCCCCCCCCCCGACGAGTGACCTGTACAGAAAAACGCTACAAATTATTACACAAAGGTTTATTATTTTTCCATTTATAGATAACTCGCCATTGCGACAACCTACCAACCATATTTTTGCCGCTAGTTTATTCTGACGAAATAAACTATTCACACTCAATTCGTAGAAATAGGATCATTAGGAAATTTTATTACTGATTGCTAAGGATGCAAAACTGAGTACAGCTGGAAAAAGCGAACAGGGTTCGGATTTTGGTCATCAAAAAAGTGAATTGAGATTTGGCTTCTTTTGCGATTCACATGTGTTTCTGATGTATCGTAAGAGCTACCCTCAAGTCCTCAAAGGGAGCGAAAGGTTGGTCCTACAGAGTTCTGAATGGTCTCATTCGATTCTAAAAATTCAATACTATTTTAAATTGAAGAAAAAACAACACCTTTATATCGAGAGTTTTTGAGCTAGAGCGTTTTGAAAATGTCAGCCCTTATCTTTCAACCTTTAGAAGTGACTGACATCAACCAAATGCTTCGGGGCATAACTAGATCCCAAATGGAGCCCATACACAAAAGTTCATCAAAATCGGTACATCGGAACTAAGGAAAGTACCGCGTACGGCGAAAGGCCTGATTTTTATTAGATTTTTGAATTCTACGTATCTGGAATGTAAACCAACGAATTTTGAGGGGGTTCAAGAATTGTTTTTCCATGGTCGATTCCAAAGGTTCATTATTGAAAATAATGAAATTAACCTTTGTGTAATAATTTGCAGCGTTTTTGGCCGTCTTTGAACTATTTTTTGAAAATTGTATCCCTTAGGGTTGTCCAAAATTCCTGGCTACATTCTTGCGATACAATTACTCAAGTTATCGTCTGGAGTGATTGCACATATCGTTAGGTATATCGTTATTATAATTGTAATACATGTTACGTTCATATGATATTTTTGAAAATCGTCAGGAATCGTTTTAGACTGTTCCAAACCGAATTTCAGTGGAAAAAAATGTCATGCTAAAAATTTTGAGTCTATTGCAATAGTTTCATTTTTCTTGGAAATTCGCTGATTGGTGTTGATTTGGAGCCCCGGTGATAGCCATGGCCACTTCGTGCACTTGTATTCTGATAATATCATAATATATTATAAAACGTTTTATATTTGGGAACCGCCATCCAACAGCTTTGATCGGAATTCACTTACACACACACACACGATGGACGTGTAGAACCATAACAGATTCTGTCCAGAACCATAACACTAGACACGAGCAATAACAATAACAGGTGGGCAACCTACTCAGGCGAGCGAGGTATCCATCGGGCCAACCTGATCTGATCTGTTCTGTCTCAATAGATTGATGGAATTCCTTGGAAGGCCGATTTTTCAGCATCAAAGTTTGATTTTTCTCTAATTCGGAGAGTTGTTGGTGGCTAACTCCTAGATCATGGAGGATGAACTACTGAATGAATCGTTTTTCTCCATTCTGTTGGTGTCTCGGAACCGTCAGAAATCGAATAAACGTCAACATAACCGGAAAAATTCATGATTGTTATCATATTTCATAATTAGTATTGATTCTTTTATGTACTTGTAATCGCATACTAGGAAGCTATCTGAAAATCTGCTAATGAACACATAAAATCTCCTTCAATACATTTCATGGAGCTCACAATCCTATGTATACAATATAATATAAAACACAATATACAATATATAAAGTTATAGAGCTTTCATGACTGTAAAAAAATAGAAAACTTTCATTATCTCAAAGTGTGTAATTTTTATTTATAATCAAACATTCAATAACCATTTTGAGGCAATCAAATTTATGGCACACAAGAAACTTGGGCTTTGAAATCCGAAATACTATCTACCAATGGCAAGGAAATATGGATTATTATAGGTATTTTTACACTCTTTGATAAATCCCTGAGTACAACAGAATTCTCAGCACTCCCCGCTACAAAAAACGCTGCAAATTATTACACAAAGGTTTATTATTAGGTTACTTAGATCACTACTTAGATCAATCGCCTGCAAAGAAAACGGCTTTGCCATTGTTACCACCAACCAACTTGAAGAAAAACATCGATCGCGTTTCGGTCAGCTAACATTTGAACGGAGAAGGCCTCTTTTGCGATTCACACTCGTGTTTCTGATTTATCGTAATTCCAACCCTTAAATTCCCGTAGGGAGCAAACCGTTTGTCCTACAGGGCTCCGCGTGGTCTCAAAAAATTCTAAAAATTCTATAGGTACTATCTTAAATTTATGGAAAAACAATAACTTTATACACAAATATTTTGAGTTAGGGTGTTTTCAAAATTTCAAACCTTATTTTTCAACCCTTAGAAGTGACCTACATCAACCAAAATCTTCGGAGCACAACTAGACCCCAAAAGGAGCCCACATACCAAATTTCATCAAAATCTGTCGATGCTAAGTGGGGAAAGTGCCGCGGACGGACGGCCAAATTTTTATTCGATTTTTGGATTCTACGTACCTTGAAACGTAAACCAACAAATTTTGAGGTGGTGTTAAAAAATTTGATTTCTTGGTCGATTCCAAAGGTTCATTATTGAAGATAATAAACCAAAACAGAATGAAGAACTTGAAAAAGTACAAACTCCCATAAATTCAAGTTATTCCAAAAACCCCATCAATATTCTGATCCACGCCGCAACTTCTCGTACGTTATACTCCAAAACCAATATACACTCCAGCATTCACGACAATAGGACCACTTATGGGAAATGGCCCACCTTCAGAAAATGGGGGGAATCGGGATGGGAATCAGCAACCACCATCATTTACACCGTCGTCATAGTTACTATTTGCAACTTTACGAACTCCACATCAACTTTCTTGTGTCTCTGCATGGATTATTTATTTACCATCATAAATACCTACTCAATTGCAATGTTTTCAGTTCTCCTCTTTAAAATCTTGTTTACCTCTCTAGTTAACGGAAAGTTTCTCCCACCTAGAAAGCACGAATGTAGTAATTCTGGGAAAACTCGTGCAATATCAGCCGCAAAAGGGGTTTTGCCACCCGAAGACACTAAAAACTTCTACTTTCAAACTTTGAGCTTACCTGTACTTATTCAAACTATTACAGTTAGAAAGGAGTTTGGGAGAGCGAGACTTTACTTCAACCGTCACTTTTCCCGTGAGTGAAACAGAACTTAAAAACAGGCATCATCAAGTTTACGAACGATTGTTCCTTGCTCATGTCTTTCGGCTTCTGGCAAGTGTTTTTATATCTCTTGTGCAAATGTACGTACTTGAAGAATTCTGTTTATTGTAACGGTACGTATGATTCTTCTTATTGAAAGCATTTGCCGAATACGGTTTTCAGTACGAGTCTTTCGTCAAATACTTACCTACGGTCTGCAGCTACACCAAGATGACAGTTCTGTATCTTCGTTGTGCCAAAGTGAGATCCAATATTACAGACACCCATCTGAACTGTTTTAGTTGGTTGTATTCTGGTACATATTATGTACTTCTGAAGTCTGACAAAATTGATGTGTGAAGTATCCTTCCAGAAGTAGAAGATGCTATTTTTGAGAGCCGCTTTATTAACCCATTTCAAGCCAAGGGTAGAAATAACCGAGTAGTGAGAGGAGGAGGATGAACTGTTGTACAGGATGGCGGCCGAAATAAGGCATAATTTTCTCACCAATTGAGAGCTAAAGTACTCCAAATTTCATGAATTTTAGGTACATTTTAATGGGATTTAAGAGGGACAAATCGTTGTGATTTATCCAATTCATTGTTGTTGATAACATTTATGTTTTCTATGGACCGGAATCCGTTTCGACTCGTGGCCCAGAACGCTCAATCGCCCAGGATCGAATTTGAGCCACCATAATCATGATTTCGGCCAAAAAGGCTCCTTTTCAAAAAAAATCCAAAATTGCATCGACCTCCCGAACGTCGAAGAATATTTTTTTTACGAGTTTAGGAACACCATGAATGAGAAAAAAAATTCTACGAAGATTTTACACTATTTTTAATATTAAAAAAAAGTTGATACAAAAATGCATCAGTGGCCGGAAATGGGTTAATGATATCAATATAGCCTCTAGCTCTTCTTCTTGCCGTCTGCATTATAGAAGGTGGGCAATCAACTCCACAAATCCTCTGCGATCCTGTTTCAGGTGAAGAAGGTCCACAGCTCGGCTTATTCCCGATCAGCTTCGAATGTTTGACAATCTTGACGCCCTTTTTCTCCCAACTCCCATGTGTCCACTTTTCTCATCCATCATTATGGATTGCAGCACTCCGTACTTAAGGCTAAGACTTGTCCCAAGTACGCCACTTCCTGTCTCTTCCTTCCACTAAGACCTCACTTGTCAGGGAGTTGAGCTGAAGAAAATGAGCATTCCGAAGTCTGGCAGTCTAGATTCTCAACGTTTATATCCTTGGCTTTCAATGTCCAGCTGTCTTCCCCATTCAGAAATATTGAGCATAAATTACGTCAAACTACTCCCAGCAACAACCTCCATCTCCTCAGTATATTAATAACTCAGATCTGTAACCTCATTGATCGTCCTCCGCCCGCCATAGGTTTAGGGTGGAGTCTATTTGATAATTTGTGTTTATTCTACGTCAGATTGCGTCTTTGTTACTATTTTATCTCCTACAACCCAACACAATCCATGTTTCGACTTTTATTGGCACTGGAGTTCTTTTTCATTTATCAGTGGCTTGAGCAACGGGTAGTTCTCATGATGGCTTACCACTCTGTCTCCTTAAAAAGTAAAATTATAATGTAGTTGTAATGGAGATTCTTTTTCAAAAAATCATCACATTACATTATTTCTCAGCGGCTTTATTGCGTCTGGTCAAGTGGAAGACGATTTTTAGGAGCACCCTTAACGGGCAAACTCTCAGCTCCCCAATTTCAAATCCGACCACACTGGGTGGTCTATTCATCAAATGAATTTGACTTTATCAGCTTATGGCGACTACGTGAGAAATGAAGTTAAACTTCTAATTTTAAATAAAGTTACTTGAAGTTAAACTTCCCTCGCTACGAATTGGTTGTAAAAACCATTACTTAGTGAGATTCGTGACACAACATTTTTAGTCTGCCAAGGACATTGACACTTATGCATTATGCAATTTCGAGAGTGCTAAATCCTAAGTTTGTTTGTTCCAACATGTCCTTTTTTGCTCTTTTTGTTTATTATTTATTTTTGTTCTCTTTTCGCACTGTTCTCCATATTGAATAAATCTTCGAGGAACCACAACTAGAAAATCGCGGGTTCCTCTCTTCAGTGTAACTCCAGAAGTGAGGCGGCAGCTATTAGCTGGAGGGACTATATTGCTCTAGGGTGGCGTTAAAAGTTCATTTACATTCACTCCTTTTCGTTTCTTTTTCTGTTCTTTTTTAATTTCCGGGGCCGGAGGGGAGCTTTTCGGATCCGTCTCTGAATCCACTTGCTCGTCGCTTACTTCCACAACTCCGCCCCAACGAATTTTCATAACTCGACCCTTTTTTCGAGCTGTTAATCAGTCAGAGGGCGGAACAACGCTGTATTTTTTACTGGAATGCTCTCGTCGACATGAAGGAAACTACTCCATGTACATAAAATACAGAGCCCGGCAGTAAAATGTAGTTTCAACTGCAAAATTTACGTTAGTGGTTCGACAAGGTGCTCGTATATTGAGTCTCGATTATTTCAGCTTGCAAGAAAATGTAACTACCTGACAGTTAGAATTTTAAAAGAATTTAATCCTTCAAATAATGGAAAATATTGCCCAGTCACAAATCTAGTTGTAATTTGCAGTTAGATAGAAGTTGCTGGGAGATCTCTTCTAAAATACAATTCAACCAAGTTACAATCCAATCCGAACGTCGTAGCAGGACGTTTTGCCAATCAACATCTCTTTTGCATTACAATCCTTCGATAAACAACAACTAATAAACGTCCTGACAACACTGAGCGCAGCAGTAGCTCTAACTGCAGACTTAGCTTAGGTTTGACAAGGTTTCCACGTGTACTTCTGACCTTGGTTCGAACACAAGAAGCCCACTGCTAAACCTGACTTTGATTAAAATGAAGATCTACTTTACGTTACAATCCTTCAATCAGAAACTTATGTCCAATAGCAGAGCTTCTATGGTGATAAAAACCCTAAGGGCAAACTTTTGGAGTTCGGTAAAAACGTCGGGTATGTTGATTCTTGATCACTTCAACCTCATAAATGCAGAAGTTTCCACGTGTACTTCTGATTTCAGTTTGACAAGAAGTCAACCTCTGGACCTTGGCTTCAGGTCTGCACGATGATCCATTTTGAAATACAATCCTTCAATCAATAATTTATGTTCTGTAGCAGGGCTTTTTATAGTAATGAAAAACGTTTTTAAAAAAAACAGGAAAATATTTGGGAGTTTTAGTAAAAAGAACGTCTTGTATATTGATTCTTGATTACTCAATGCAGAAGAAGTGTCTAGCAGTTGAAAGATGTTGCTATTGTCTGATAGCTCTACCCTGATTCGTATAACAGCCAAAAACTAATCATTTCCATATATTCTTTCATCTGCAGCGTTGGTTTGACATGATCGATGTTACCAGTAGAGGTAATACATGATAACCTCCTCCCGTAAAGATTGAAAGGTTTGCTGTTGATAATATCACATCTCAATCAGATTGTTCAGCTACATCCAATTTCTTCTTCAACGGGAATTTGAAAAAAAAACCTGATTTCTTTTATCGGACCAATCAACAGGCGTTAATTCCTGGGAGAACCCGATAACACCAGTCATCGGGCAATTCTGTGAGGACCGATGCGAAAATTATAGCCCAACGCCAGGATGGACTACCGGAGAACTGAGGGGGCGTTGCTGAGGGTGTTTCTTTTAACATTGACATAAATCTCGCAGTTTGGGTTATCACCAGTTATTATCTTTGATTTCAGAATAGCTTTCGAATTGTCGGCATGTCTCAGTAAACCTGTCGAGTTGAAACGGTAGCCCGGTGTTTCGGAGGTGAGCGGCTGTGTTTGTCTGTCTGTGCCTCGTCGTGTGCGTGAGGAGGAATAGTCGTTTAACTGTCTCCCTCCCTCTGGTTAGAGAAAATTAACACCGGGCTGTGGGGGTCGGCCGGTATGCGGGTCTGTAAATCACGGCTGGGGGCACTTCCTCGTTATCCACGGCTCCCCTTCTGCTGTAGTCGACGTCGATCGGACTTTCAATAAATTGAATCACTACAAGTCAGGTGTGGAATGGAGATTAGAACTGGACATTCAAAACACGGAAATCCTAATAAATGTGATACGGAATCGCGTTCAAACTCGATTGGTTTTTGGAGTTGTTCCCTATCTGTAATAATAAACCACCGTGTTCGTATTTACTCCAATGGAATAAAGAAAACAGGGTAGATCTGAAGATTTCTACTGTAGTACATTGTATCGTCAGCGAACGCACAAGAACTGCTTTTGTTAAAGAAAAAATCAATCAATTTATTTCACATAACAAATAGTTTTCTGAGGCTTCTGTTTGTACGTTACCTTTTAAAAACCCCAAAATTTGAAGTAAAACACCAAATTGGAGCAAAATCCAAACTTACGTGGTACCATCGCAGCTCCGAAGTTCATATGGGGATATGAATATGTATTATTGAGAGAGTGAGGGTCTGTCTCCTCATTACTTTAGTATTACCAAGTCGTAAACAACAAACACGGGACCGAAATTGTTGTGTAATAATATGGAGAGTTTTCAAGTTCGATTTTTGGATTCTGCGTACCTAGAAACGTAAACGATCAAATTTTGAGTGTGGTTAAAAAAATTGTTTTTCATGATTGATTACAAAGGTTTTTTATTGAAAATAATGTAATAAAAGAAAGATTCCTGGTCAGTGGACCGTTATTTAAACTACCTACTCCGAAATTTGACAAACATTTCTCAAGTCGGATTTTGCTGGGATCTTCGGCGATGACTCAGCGGAGGTCGGCCTTGTCCTACTTCTTCTTCTGTTTACGTTTTTCTCTCTTGGGGCTGTTGCTGTTGCATATTCATTGGGAGGCGCCGGACCACGTCGACCACCCCAAGTCACGCTTTTATGTTGATATCCCGGTAATAACAGCCGTTCGGACGACCCGTGACCGATTAGTCTCCGACGACGTGATATGATAACGTATCAACGGGCCATCGCTTCCAGGCGACTTTCTCAGCCTGCGGACGAATATCGATGACTCAGCGGCGCGGCCAAGATAAAATGAATTTATTTAGAACAATCCAGGAGTGCCACTCAGCCATTCTTCATAGTCCGCAAAGCACATAATATCCATATAATAAGACCATATTATGGTCTTATCCTGGGTGGTCTCAATGGACAGAGCAGTACGGATTATATTATTCAAATAACATTTATAAAACCTTTCATTTGAAAGCACCTATCCATCGATGGTGTTTCTCAAATTTGAATTCTACCTCTTATTCCAAGACATCAATACATTTGAACATACATTTTTGGGAATAATATAGTCTGCCAAGTGGGTGTGACACATAGCTTTCTCGTATCCATAACACGATTGTACAGATCATCCGATGCACTGTGGATAATCGAAGATCAGATGATGATTGTGCCGATTCCCAATCATTTGGAATCTCCATCACTTAGTTGGTAAATGGGAAACCACATTTTTCCACGGGATCAGAACAGATCCCACACAACTCCTTCCCCCAAAATGATATTTATAGGGAGCCATCTAGAGTCTCAACCTCACAACCCTACAAAATCCCAACAAAATCGAATGGAAACTAGAGGAAACCAGGGATGTCACGTTGAATGTATTTGCAGGGGACCATCTACAACACAACTCACACTATCCCTGAAGATGTCATCGAAATGTGATGGAAATTGTAAAAGTTATGGCAGTTATAAGGGTTTCAAATTTGCACTGAGGCATCAATTGCTGAAAATTTTATCAAAATCGGACAAAAACTTCGTACAGTTTTGCCCGTTAGAATGATTTGCGGACACAAAGACAGACACGAAACCAAAATTGTTCAAGAAAATCTAAACCGTAAACTGCGAGTGGAAATTTTGGATTTGATGGACGATTTCTTTTATCTATAGAAACTATTGTAGCAACCTATTAAAAAGGCGATAGTAATTTGAACGTATTCGGATAGATTGGATGGCAAATACGCATTGAAGTCGCCACTGTGCCCGTCTGCAGACACAAACATACACAAGTGTATTCTACTTCAATATTCACACAATCTGGTTAGTGACCTGCGCCGATTGTGCAACAAAAACATGAGTGAAATTAGTTTTTTGTTTCGAACAAAATTTTTGTGATATCCCCCATTTTTGTGATGGTCTTTCAGATCCGTCACTTACGGACCAGGCGTAGCAACGAAAAGAGAGCATTTTCGCACCCACAACGTAGCTCATTCATGTGGTGTACCTCCTCCGTCACCATGACAGAGGTACAACATTTTGGAAATTAAAAAAAAAGGAAATCTGTCTCATTTTTGACCGGGTAAGGATGACGAAAACATGTTACGTTTTGAAATCAAAATGAAAAATTTCGTTGAACAAAACGAATGTTCTTTTTGTTCTGGCAATGTAAACAAGTTGGGGCAGATACATTTCCCATTTTATGCAGATAGGCATAAAACAGTCCATTTCCTGTAAGGAAGAAGTTCACTTCATGTTTCCTTTCCATCCACGTCTGAATGTTTGGCACCAGCCGTGCAGTCCACCTTCCTCTATGTTCTCCCGTCCATATATCTTGCCAATTTGGCATTGTACGCTCCCTTTCTTCCTTGGCTATGCGGGCCCTGTCTCCTTCATCCCTTCTCTCAAAGATTCTTTTCCTCTCTGAAGCCATCAACTGAATAGGTATGACCCTTGTGAGGACAATGTAAAAAGTTTGGAATTCTATGAAAGTCAATGCGGCGGCACGTGGGGACGCTCCTCGAATTTTGGGGTGGCAGCGAAATTCTGTCTCATTTTTGACCAAGTAAGGATGACGAAAACATGTTCCATGTTGAAATCGAAATGAAAAATTGTGTTGACCAAAATTACCGGCGTACTCTCCAGGGTTTACTTTAGAAAATTAAATAAAACTTATAGAAGTAATTTGAACGGAGCTCAGCAAATTTATTTCTAGATAATATTTTCATTCTGACCTCGAGCAATGTTGCACAACGTCGAGCGTACCAAGGCCTTCGAATGAAACCTTCGAGTTGATTAGAAATTATTTTAGAAAAAACATTCGATCATATAATTTAAACAAGTCCATCCCAACAACAACTGGATCAGACCTCCGACAAACCCATTAGGGCTCGACCCAGATACTCCCTGATGACAATCTAATATTCCGTCGGTGCTGAAGGGGCTTATAAAAAATTAACTCCACTGTTGTCGTTTCGTAATGCTCGAGTGGATTAGAAAGTGGATTATTTGGGTCGATAGACGTTTAATTGAAAGGACGAAATTATGGCAACCAAATTGAATTGCGATCTGCGAGCCCCCAAGAGCTCTCGTCTATCCGAGGAATTAGTTTCGTTTTGACAGAAAGCTAATCATCTTTTGTGTGTGGTGAAGGATAATTCTCCGGAATATATTTTTGGCTGATATTCCTGACGTGGGACTTCATCTGGGAATGATTTACCAGCGTGATGGATTGGTGATCTTGTACATTTCTACTCTGGTTGAAATAGATCAACAAATTATTCGTTTTGTTTCGTTTGTTGACTGAACGGCTGTTGTTACCGGGATATCAACATAAAAGTGTGACTTGGGGAATCTTATCTTTGAGAATGCGTGTTCCACTGGATTAAGCATTGGGGAGTAGGGAGGTAAAAGCTTGATATTCATCGTTAGCAGAACTACAAAATCACTTGCTAGGATGATCTGTGAATTCGAGCATTGTCCATTTTTAATAGTGAATCATCTGATGAATTGTGCAGTAGAACTTCTTCAAGTTCCCTCAGAAAATCACAAAAGCTATGCTAAGATAGCTATACCTGCCTAATTACCCTCCTACGTGTGGCCTATATAGCATTTACAGACTTATTTCAAACTTTTACAAATTTAATTCAACTTTTTACAAATTCAATTCAACTCTCCACCAATTTAACTCATCCCAAACTTTCAACTGATCTCATGAGAAAAAGAAAAAAAACGTTTGCCCTGTAGCTGGGGCAGGTAAAATGAGAAACACTTCCATCACGTAGCGCAATCTTGTGCAGTTACTGAAGTCACACTTTCTCGTATAACGTCAGATAAGTCATGATCCTCTTGGCTACTATTTCTCGTGATCTTGACTTTATCTTGGAGAATGCGTGTTCCACTGGATTAAACTAAACGTACGCCGGCACTAGGAATGAGCGATGATGAGGAAGGTGGGGGTGGGTGAGAGGGATGAAGGGAAGTGCCTCTATACAAAGACCTCCAGCTCGAATATGAGCCTAGCAATACGCGTCTGGTGACACCAAGGAGTAGGTACGCCTACTGAGATGCCCAACTCGCGCAACTCCGTGGCATTTTTCCCGCGCCATGATAAAGTTGCAGCCATCACCCGGATGTTGTTGGGTGCCACACTTTTTAGCTCTGACACCGCTTGGCGTAAATCATCTCTATCATATTTTCTTACCTAATTGCCCACCTACGTCTAGCCTGCTACCCTAATCCGCTATTTTCTATATCCAACCCCTCTGGTGGAGAGTTGAATAGAATTTGTAGAAAAATGAATTGCATTTCTAGAAGGTTTGAATGAATCTGTAAAAGGTTGCAATAAATCTGGAAAAGGTTGAAATCAATTTGTAAAAGGTTGAATTGAATTTGTAAATGCTCTACCTAGCTGATATAGCGATTTTCTTAACCATAGCTTTGAAAATTCGCTCATTAAATCATACTGGATGAATGAACTTCTGGTTTATTATTTTCAATAATGAACCTTTGGAATCGACCAAGAAAAAATTTTTTTTAAGACCCCCTCAAAATTTGTTGGCTTACGTTTCAAGGTACGTAGAATCCAAAAATCGAATAAAACGCTGCAAATTATTACACAATGGTTTATTATTTTTTATTTTTCTATATAGATCACTCGTCTGCAAAGCCACCAACCATTCAACATGAAGAAAAACATCGATCGTATTTCGGTCTGCTTAAATTTGAAAGGAGATTAGGCCTCTTTTGCGATTCACACTCGTGTTTCTGATTTATCGTACGTAAAACCTTTAAATTCTCGTAGCGAGCGAACGGTTTGTCCTACAGAGCTCCGGGAGGTCTCAAAAAATTCTAAAAATTCTATAGAATCTTAAATTGAAGGAAAAACAATACCTTTATATCAAACTTTTTTGAGTTAAAGCGTTTTCAAAATTTCAAAATTCATTTTGGAACCCTTAGAAGTGACCTACATCAACCAAAATCTTCGGGGCACAACTAGACCCCAAATGAAGCCTACACACCAAATTTCATCAAAATCGGTCAATGCTAAGTGGGGAAAGTGCCGCGTACGGCGGACGGACGGCCAAATTTTTATTCGATTTTTGGATTCTACGTACCTTGAAACGTAAACCATCAAATTTTGAGGGGGTGTTAAAATTTTTTTCTTGGTCGATTCCAAAGGTTCATTATTGAAAATAATAATAAAGCAAAATTTAGCCGTCCGTCCACCGTACGCGGCACTTTCCTCACTTAGCATTGACCGATTTCGATGAAATTTGGTATATAGGCTCCATTTGAGGTCTAGTTGTGCCCCGAAGATTTTTGTTGATGTAGGTCACTTCTAAGGGTCGAAAAATGAATTTTGAAATTTTGAAAACGCCCTAACTCAAAATTTTTTGGTATAAAGGTATTGTTTTTCCATCAATTTAAGATAGTAGAGAATTTTTAAAATTTTTTGAGACCACGCGGAGTCCTGTAGGACAAACTTTTTGCTCCCTACGAGAATTTAAGGGTTTTACGTACGATAAATCAGAAACACGAGTGTGAATCTCAAAAGAGGCCTAATCTCCGTTCAAATTGAAGCTGACCGAAATGCGATCGATGTTTTTGTTCATGTTGGATGGTTGGTGGCTTTGCAGACGAGTGATCTATATAGAAGTATATAGCGTTTTCTTCTCCTGAGGAGAAGGTGGAGGTGGAGGAGGTGCGGAGGTGGTCGAGGTGCGGAGGGGGAGGGTGACGACCCGTTTTGATAAGAATAGTAAAATTTCTACCTACGGTGCGGTTAACTGTTTCTCTTGAGGCAACACAAGAGTTTCTCGCGCATCCCGTTTAATACTCCGCTTCAAAACTGCGAAAGGGATAACTCAGTTTGAAGAGGGAACCCGGCGCCTCCCCCGGGGGGGCGAAGTTGAGCGGCGGAGGGCTGAAGTTGAGAGTCGGCGGGGGTTTAAAATTGGTGTACTCAAAAGACCGAGTTCGGCAACATCTACTCCTACGTGCTCTTTCCCCGACGAATGTAATTTACATCTCACACGCCTCGACGAGCCGAGAGTTACACGGCGCGAAGGTGCACAAAGTGACTCACTCCGACTCCGAGCGGTCTCACGACTCACACGCGAGCTTGTGTGAGTTCGAAACTGACTGAAAGTTTTGAGGAAACGTGTGATTAAGGGAAAGAAATTATTCAGCTTTTAATAACCGGATTTCGCGTCAGAGAGAATTTTCGGTGTTTCCTTGAGGGACTTCTCGATTGAATTAGTCAGCCTTTCAACTCCAAGAAACAACTGTGCTAAATGTTTCCTGAGAAGTTGCAAGAATACTGGATGATCGAATTTACATAGGCGGTAATTTTACACACCTCGCCTCCTCACTACCGACAGTAGGGAGGTTTCGAACTCCATTACCTCCCACTTGACTCAGCTGATGTATCCATGGTTCAACAGGAGTCATACAACTGCTCAGTCAGAACTACAGCTATAAGAAATAGGTAATAAACTGGGGACTGCAAGCTCACAACTTATGGTTTACAAGCCGAAAAGCCTGCTTAGTACAGGCAAAAACAAATCGTGGATAATAATATAATCGATATATTATATCGATACCTTGAAGCACAAAGGTGGTATTTCCACCATCTTCCACATTTTTATATTTTTTTAACTTCAGAAAAACTCAAATATTAGGAGATGGATAACACTTAGTTACATTTCACACAGTTTGGAATTTTATCCCTTTATTTTAGCCGGCCAAAATCCACCGCGCCACGCCAGAGTTCACCATTCGCTATCACGCCAACGCTCCAAACTGTGGAACTTGGAGCAAAACTGTGAACCTAAAAACTCTGCAAATTATTATAATAAGGTTTATCACTTTTCTCTATGGATCACTCGCCTGCAAAGAACACAGCTTTGCAATTGTCACTACCTATCAACCATATTTTCGCTTCACATTAAAGTTTATTTTGAAGAAATAAAGTCTTCACACTCAATTCGAATAAATAGGAAGTTATGAATGCCTTCATCAGGAAATTTTATTACTGGTTGCTAAGGATGCAAAACTGAGTACAATTAGTCGAAGAAACGAATTATTCACGCTCGTGTTTCTGATTTTTCGTAAGTCCAACCATTAGGTTCACATAGGGAACGAACGGTTGATCCAACAGAGCTCTGGGTGGTGTCATTCGATTCTACAAATGCAATACTATTTTAAATTTTTGAAAAAACTAAACCTTTGTATCGAAAGTCTTTCTACATGGGCGTTTTGAACATTTCAGCCCTTGTTTGTCAACCCTTAGAAGTTATTGACATCAACCAAAAGCTTCGGGTTACAACTAGACACCAAATGGAGCCCCTATACCAAATTTCATAAAAATCGGTACCTTCATTAGAGCCACACTCTTATTAGTTTTTTGGTTTCTACCTTGGAACGTAAACTAACAAATTTTGAGGGAGGTTTAAAAAAAATTTCTTGGTCGATTCCAAAGGTTTATTATTTGCTTCACTAAGGCTCATAATAGTTCGCCCTTGTGGCTAAAAATCTCAGGGTAGCCACGAGCCTATCTTGAGAGATAATAAATTTCCTCATGGGTGTAACTTTCTTTTGAACCAGTGAAGATATCAAACGAAGTTTGAGACCAGTTGAGAACCAGTGATCTATACAGAAGGGTGATCTATACAGAAAATAATAAACCTTTGGGCAATGATTTGCAGCGTTTAGATTCTACGTACCTTGAAACGTAAACCAACAAATTTACTGGGGGTGTCAAGAAACAAATCTCTCGGTTGATTCCAAAGTTTCATTATTGAAAATAATAAACCAAAACGTGACGAAAACGCACGAGTTCCCGAGATAATGAAGTTCGAAACGAAGAGAGTTTCTCTTGGTCTCCGTTTCTATTAGTAATTCAGCGGGTCATAAGTACCGAGATGAAACGGTACTCCAGGCCTCATTAATAAGTGCTCAGCGTCGCCCTTTCTTTCACCGTAAGAAATGGAGATCGCTGGCGAAGGTGGCTGCTGGTGCTTCCTTAGGAATTTCATATTTTTCTCATCCCCTCACCAGTAATTACAGTGGAGCTATGTAAGCAGCTGCTACGTCATCGCTCCCTCTCCTTCAACCGCATCTACTCCCTTAATAAATAAACCCTCCAAGACTCGACCCCCGCTTTTTGTCCTCTTTTGATACAGCTTTTTTCCCCTTCTTCTTTTTCAAGTTCGTCCCTCCAGGCTGGTCTATTTTTATTTTCTCTTCCCACTCCTTTCCTCTTTCCGTCTTCCATTCTCTTCTCGCCAAAAGCAACAAGCTACGTAGTTAATAAAGGGTGCATTATGCAAGGGGTGTTTGCTGCCGTCAGGCTCTTTTTTAACTCCGAGTTGGCTTCCACCGTCATCCCTGCCCATCAAGTAAAGCTGATTTTCTCGTAGTCTGTTTCTCATTCTGAGCGTCTTCTTTTCAGACGTCGAGTTAAATACGTCATCCATGAAAATATAAGGACCACGAATTTTTGACACTGAAAGGTCTACAAAATTGAACGACAAATGCGGCATTTGTGACGTGTGTAGGGAAGTATTAATAACAATACAGTTTCACGGGAATATATAATATAATTTAATTAATATAGATATAATTGAATAAAGATTCGCTCACCGGGGGCTGGATGGGCGATGATGAATGCGGAGGACGGCGAGGGGCGTCCTTACTTCTTGAGGGCTCGTTAAGGAAGGAAGAACCTGTCCCCCCCCCCCCTTCACCATGGCCTCTCTATCCTTCAAGGTCATCCGTGATATCACATATCACACATTTAACACTACTTTCCTTGCCACTTCAAATGAAAAGTTGTTACATTATCCGCGATGTTTAGTGAAATAAAACCACATTGTAGCAGAAGAAAACTATATAATTGATTACACAAGATTACGAAATTTAGGGTTGATCTGGCTGCTCCGTTCTTTGACCACTTTTCTTATGGTATTTGGTACGCTGAATCCAAAACTGACGTCAGTTTTTGCTTCCGAGTCCACCAAGGTAGCGGAAGCTTTGTTTTCACTTTTCAAGGATGAAAAAAAAGTTCTCGAAAATCAAAATTTTTTTCTCCAAAAATCAAGAATGGTTCTTCATAGAGGGATTCATTCATAGAGGGATGGTCCCCTGTGAGAATCTCAAATCCTATTTATTACATCACTAGGCTTCAATATCTCAGAGGTAGCGCTTAGAACTATCCCCCAGGGGTCCCGGGTTCGAATCCCAGCTGAGGAAGTATTTTTTTGATCCAATCACATACATCTACTGACTTACATTTTTCATCCGAATTTGATTAAATTTTCTATGATTGTCCAGATTAGCGTCTAGATGGTCCCCTTTGAGGGTAGTGAAAGGTACTTAGAGATTGGTGTTTTGAGATTAACTACTATACACCGGATCATCTATATAATCGGGTTATGGATACGATGAAGCTATGTGCCACACCCACTTGGCAGACGTTTTGTCGGTTGCGCACAACCCGTCCAGTGATCGCGTTTTTTCACCAATTTTAAGTAGTATTGAATTTTTAAAATTTTTGAGACCACACTTACTACTTACCTAGCCTTCATTTCCATTTGGTTGGTGGTTGGGGTTGAAATTTTGCAAAAATGCCCTAGTAGGTAGTTAGTAGGTACCTATGGTTGGTAGGTAAAAAATAAATAAATAGTGACAATGCAAAGCTGTGTTCTTTGCAGAAGAGTGAGCTATACTAAACTTGCGTCGTAACTCATAAGGATGGAATAAGAGAGATTTTGTATTAAAAACCACCTAATTTTCGCCTGCCGTTTCGAAAAATTCCAGTTAAATCCGAAAATGGATACCACCACGTGATTAAGCGTCGAATACTAATGAAGAAACATGATTGTATCACAGTGAGGGTCTACCTCCATCTCAATTTTGGCACAATCCAGGGGTTGCGCGTGTTTGCGCGCTGCCTGGACGGGTCGTGCGCCACCAAAAAATTCGGTTGAGGGGTCCCAATAAAATTTGGAAATTTTTTTTCCATCTCCAAAAATAAATATTTTAGAGGGGGGGAGAAGTCGTGAAACACCCTGTAGCTCTGGAAATCACTAACTGATTCATGCATATTAATCGTAATTGCAGATAGTTCCAATCTATCCTAACTTTAGGTCCTCATCAGGTTCTCTTGGGCTATCAAGTAGGTATAATGTTTTGGTCTGTTGATTTGATTCTCCTACGCATTTTCATTATTCTTCACCAAATAGTTTTTCAATTCCTCAAAGTCTCCAGTCTCACAAAAATGAGTAAATTGAGCGTTTAGGGATTGGTGGATTCCTCCTTGTGATGTCTAACTGACTCTGGCTACTCGATGGTTCAATTATCTTAACCGCTCGTTGTTCTGAGCACGTTATTGACTAATCATTGTCACTACGCCTGTTAAACGCTGACATATGCAGGTAAATGATGGAAACGTAATAGATATACTCTCGGAGTTAGACGCGCTCTGGGGTCTCCTAGCTGCTCAATTAACATGAACATCATCCGGTCAATTACACGCTCTCGCATTGATACAACCAGCTAGCAGTTCGACACTAACCGCAATGTAACATTCTGACATGTATGAGTAAGTAGGTGTACACGATGTCATTGCACAATTGTTATGTTCCATCACAGCAAGTACCCTCAGCTCTGAGGAATTTTTAAAAATGATTGGATTCTTGGCAATTTACCTTCTGATGGATCCAAACACCGAATTTAAAACTAGTATTTTCTTACAAATTGTTCACTTATTAGATAGAAATTTTCCTCCAATCTACATTAACTACATAATAATGATGGGTTGATCGTTCAGTGGCAATTAAATGCAATATAATTAGGCATTGAAAACTACAAGACCGATCACCAGACTTGAATGGTCAAAATTGGTCGGGACAAGAGTCAAACAGAGACTCACTCCTCTTTTGTCGAGCTTTCGGTCAATATATTACCTTCATCGGGGCCTAAAAAACAACAATACAAATAAACACCTCTCATTCCTGACTGATTATAGTGATTATGCTAAAGATTGTTCAAAAATAGTTTCTGCATTTTTGACATTTTATGTCTTTACTATGGCACATAAATGAAAAATCGTCACGCGGGGATCGTCACGCGGGGAGCGTTACGAGGGGAGCGTTACGCGGAAATTTCTGATGATTTTCAGGTACAACCAATCGTTCCTAGGGAAAACTAACTTCCTCATTTTCCACCCCACAAAAATCGTTCACCACTCATTGGAAAGCTCTCAATTTATTAAACATAAGACATAAAATGTCTCTCGTGGTTGCGTACTAGTACGAAAGCTGTATCCACCGTTTGTGTTTTTTTAACTATCTTTAGCATTATCAGTCAGCTCTGAGAGGCGTTTATTTGAATTGATAAAGGTAATTACATTGACTAAAAGCTTGGCAAAAGAGGAGTGATTATCTGTTTGACTCTTGTCCTGATCAATTTTGGCCTTAATTAGGCAGGTATTACTGAGATGACAAAATATGACTTTTTACGATGTTTTTTTTTTTGGTTCCAAAAAATATATATATTCAAAAAATATATATCTATGTAGGAAGAATAGCATAATCGTTTGCGAAAGTTGCTGACGTTGTTTCAGGAGTTTTCGGGATGGCAGAGTTATATATTTAGGAAAGACACGGCCAAACACTTCCTTGAGGTACTCCACTGTTCATAGGTCTGGATCGAGAATGAGCAGCGTCACATTTCACTGTACAAGTTCTTCGAATTTGATTCTGGAGTCAGTGTTGAGGAGAAGGAGTTTCAGTTTGTACAGGATTCCAGGGTGATTCCACCCTACCACCACTATTCCAAGCACACCTCTCCAACTTCAGATGCTTCATTTATGTACAAGATGAATGTGGATACCACTTGGCCTGGTTACCTCTTTGTGGCCCCTTTCTAATCCCTTCACTTCGCCTTCACCCAGCGTTATAAATGAGATCGCTGATTGACTTTAGTAGGTACATCTTTACGACGTTACACAGCTAATTTGTTACATCTTTGAGATGTACAAACTTATGTAACTCTTACTCAGTACATGAGTGGCTTCTAGCCGCATTTTGCAGACGAATGGATTTTTTCGATCACCATACCCGGACAAAAGCTTGGTTGAAAAAAATGCCTTAAATTGCCCAAGGCCAATTTCCATTCCGCTGTTGTAGGCAAACTTTTGCTAATAATGCGACAACGCCTGCGGTGGTTCGAACCGTATGCGTACGATTCGGTTTAAAAGAAAAAAGAGCTTCGATAAAATCGCTTGGGTGATAAAAAGCAAAAAAAAGTTCGTTTACTATTCAGGGAGCGTGAAGGCATTAAAAGGGAGGAGACGAGCCGTCAGCACTGGGGTTGACCTTAATGAGCTGATCGCCACCACTACAACCGCTCTATCCCGCTTTCAGCCAACCCGCCAAACCGCCCATCCATATGTTAATTTGATTATTCCCGCTGCGGTGTTTTTCGATTTGTATTCAAAAGAAACGGTGAGGAGAGGGAAAAAACGTTCGTTTCTAGAAGCCTCATTCGGCTAAGTTGAATTGATATTATTTGGATTTGGAGCGAGGTTCCGAATAATTAACGTTAGTGGAGGAATCCGTTCCACGTCAAATGAGCAAATACAGCAGCATTAAAATGTAAGAGTTCTGAAAGGTGCATTGTATGATCCTAAACAATCCAGAAACGACAGAAACATGGAATTTCCATCCATTGTTATTTTATTTTATTTTTCATTAATGGCGTGCTTTCTCCTTCTTTGAAGGGAGTTTAAAAAAAGTGGTGACAATGGCCGTGTTCTTCGCAGACTAGTGATCTATATAGAAAAATAACAAACCTTTGTGTCATAATTTGCAGCAATTTGTCTCCCATGGATTGCTGCTTTTATAGTTTGTCTGTCAGCCAAGGAGAAGTGCTTTTGAGGTTGGTCTCATGGCCATGGCGTGGACAGATGCTTCCGACGTTTGTCTTTCAGCCAGCGTGTGGATAGTTGCTTTTGAGTTTTGGTTTATTATTAAATAATAAATGTTAGAAATGTTAGAAATGTTAGAAATGTTAGAAATTTTCTAACAATGAACCTTTCGAATCGACCAAGAACAAAAATTTTTAACCCCCCCTCATAATTTGTTGGTTTACGTTTGAAGGTAGAATCCAAAAATCGAATAAAAATTTGGCCATCCGCCCGCCGTACGCGGCAGTTTCCTCACTTAGCATTGACCGATTTTGATGAAATTAGGTATGAGGGCTTCATTTGGGGTCTAGTTGTGCCCCGAAGCTTTTGGTTGATGTAGGTCACTTCTAAGGGTTGCAAAATGAGGGTTGAAATTTCGAAAACGCCCTAACTCGAAATAAATTGACATAAAAATGTTGTTTTTCCATAAATTTAAGATAGTATTGAATTTTTCGAATTTTTAGAGACCACGCGGAGTTTTGTAGGAAAACCGTGCGCTCCCTACGAGAATTTGAGGGTTGGACTTACGATAAATCAGAAACACGAGTGTGAATCGCAAAAGAGGCCTGATCCCCGTTGTAATGTTATCTGACCGAAATGCGATCGATGTTCTCCTTCATGGTGGTTGGTTGTTGGTAGTCGATTGATCTATATACAAAAATAATAAACCTTTGTGTAATAATTTGCATCGTTTGTTTTCCGTATGTAATGCGAATATATAAATTGGAAAATCTCACGGCAAGAGAGCTTAGCTGGCATTTGCTCACTGAGCTCTGTTGTTGGTTTCATTCGGTGTCTTCGTGTTGAATGTGTCGATGGGAGGAAGAACACGAGGAAGAAGTCGTTATTTGGTTGAAGTTGAAGATGCATACAAGCGCCAGATCGCAGGCTTTGGAATGAACTAGGCGATGTGGCATCAGCTCCTGAGCCGCACTATCATCGCTCCGACCACCACAGGTCATGTTACCGGGAACTTCATTTTCGAACATATCAGTAGAAATCTAAAACTCTTCTTCTCTTTTACTCTTACACTCTAAATTTTTACTACTAATTGTATCCCATTTATGTGCAATCGCCCAGCAGTATTTAGTCTCACATTATTGTTATTAGATTCATTAGTAATGGAGGTAGAATATTAGTTTTACCGTTGTAATTTGTTTTCTAAAACAAGATTTTTTTCTTTTTCAGGTGAGAGAAAACTACTGTTTGAACCCAACCTTGTAAGTAAAAGTGGATAAGCTTTCTTCAACTTTTTGTGATTCAGAATACTTTTCTTCACTTAAAAAGTATTTGCCTACTATAATAGAACACCCGAGCTCTCCTGTCGCTTACCGAGAGTACTGTAATAAATTTTTCTTCGAACATCTCTGAAAACTTTGAAAGTGGGAGACTTTGTCTTTGGCACTGGCAGGAATATTGAAAAACTTCACGCTCAGTGGACGTGTATTGGGCCTTGGAACCTTTTCTGCTACGGTAGGGCTTTTCAGCGTATCCTCGTCATTCGGTATTTCATTTTCGTAAAAGTAGAAGTATTTCTATTCTTAACTACAAACTGAAGAGATAATAAACGGCATTCGATTTAAAAAAACGCTGCAAATCATTGCTCAAAGGTTTATTATTTTCTGTATAGATCACCCTTCTGTATAGATCACTGGATCACTGGCTTCTGGTTCTCCATCAATAGCACCTACCACCATCTGTATTCTCCCTTGACCTTCCCTCTCAAATTTCAGCTTCCTACGTTCAATAGGATTGAAAATGGCTTCGGAGCTTACTCAGCTGATCAGTGATCTGAAAAGTGAAGAAGATCTCCTCGAATGCTGGAGACGCCTGGAAGAGCACTTCCATTCAATAGGAGTAAAAATGGTTTTGGAGCTCACTCAGCTGATCAGTGATCTGAAGAGTGAAGAAGATCTTCTCGAATGCTGGAGACGCCTGGAAGAGCATTTCCATTCAATAGGAGTAAAAATGGTTTTGGAGCTCACTCAGCTGATCATTGATCTGAAGAGTGAAGAAGATCTCCTCGAATGCTGGAGACGCCTGGAAGAGCATTTCCATTCAATAGGAGTAAAAATGGCTTCGGAGCTCACTCAGCTGATCATTGATCTGAAGAGTGAAGAAGATCTCCTCGAATGCTGGAGACGCCTGGAAGAGCACTTCCATTCAATAGGAGTAAAAATGGTTTTGGAGCTCACTCAGCTGATCAGTGATCTGAAGAGTGAAGAAGATCTCCTCGAATGCTGGAGACGCCTGGAAGAGCATTTCCATTCAATAGGAGTAAAAATGGTTTTGGAGCTCACTCAGCTGATCATTGATCTGAAGAGTGAAGAAGATCTCCTCGAATGCTGGAGACGCCTGGAAGAGCACTTCCATTCAATAGGATTGAAAATGGCTTCGGAGCTCACTCAGCTGATCAGTGATCTGAAGAGTGAAGAAGCCTTTGAGCAATGATTTGCAGCGTTTTTTACCCACCAATATTTTTTTTACCTACCAACTTTTTGTTACCTACCAGCTAGGTACTACCTACCACACCATACTGGCTTCACACCTTCACAATCAAGTTTATTAGAAAGAACTAAACGCTTCACACTCGATTGGAAAAATAGAAAGCTTCATTTGGAAATTTGATTACTGGTTACGCAGAAGGCAAAACTGTATACAAATCGAAGAAATGAACAGCGATCGCATTTTAGTCCGATAAAATTTGAAAGGAGATTAGACCTCTTTTGCGATTCACACTTATGATTTTGTTTTATCGAAGGAATACCTTCAAGTACTCGTAGGGACCGAACGGTTTGTCCTACAGAGCTCCGGGTGGTCTCAAAAATTTTTTAAAATTCAATACTATTTAAAATTGGTGAAAAAACGATGCCTTTATTTCGAGAGTTTTCGAGCTAGGGCACTCTTGAAAATTTCAACCCTTAATTTTCACCCCTTAGAAGTGACCTACTTCAACCAAAAGCTTCACGGCACAACTAGACCCCAAATGGAGCCCATATACCAAATTTGAACCAAATCGGTCCAGTGTTGCTAAGAAAAGTGCCGCGTACGGCGTACGGCGTACGGCGGACGGACGGAAATTTTTTTATTCGATTTTCGTATTCTACGTACCTTGAAACGTAAAACATCAAATTTTGAGGGGGGGTTAAAATTTTTTTTTTCTTGCTCGATTCCAAAGGCTTATTATTGAAAATAATAAACCAAAAAAGTTGCTCATCTTGAAATTATGGCTGGTATGTTCTAGGTCAGGTTATCATCATCAATCCTCTTCCCTCAACTCGAAGTCACCCTTCACGCTGTAATATACTATAACGCCCTACCATCAACCCATTTATCTGTTCTCCTGACTAGGAACGTCCAATTCTTTGAACTAGCTAGACACCTCCTAAAACTACCTTTGCGACAGGAGCTGAAATTGAATATTATAACATGAAAGTAAAGAACGAGTAAAATGTGTGGAGGGTTTTACGTCTTACGACGCCATAAAAATGTGGTTACAGGCACCCTTAGATGGGTAGAGTGACGCTAAAACGTAGGTACCTCCTCAGAAGGGAATGTTGCCTTTTTAAAGATGACGCCACCTCCTAGGAAGGGTGTTTTTACAGTTCTAATCTGTTTCAAATTGTGTATACTCACCTCCCCGCCAACGGAAAAACTGAAAACGCTTGTGTTCAGGGCATCTTATTTCCAATTCCTTTGCCTTTTGCACACCTTCAGACTAGCTACGGATATCAAAGAAAAAAATATAAAACGTAACATACAGTTTATGAAGCTGAGATAACGTGAATGTTTTCGTGGGAGACAAGCGAAAATGTGAAATTGTTCATAGGTATATAATTAGATTTTACTCAGCAACAATTAGTAAACCTTTGACATATGAGAATTGTTCGGAAAATATGGAATTTTGAAAACAGAAAACATGATGATATTGATAAATAAAATAATCATTCAGATTATCGACGTCCACCTCTCACGTGTAACTGACACTACCTGGCAAAAACAGGATCCTTACATTATTTTCGGGAGAGTGAAGTAACATTCGGTCGGAAATTTGGAATATAATTTGACAATAATCAATGTTCGTGATTCTAAGTTACTGTAGAGCAATAATTGACTTTGCATCAATAATGAGCAAATGAGGAATCATTTAAAAAAAATCGAAAGATTGTTCACTCATATGAAAGATAACTGTAGTGTGCTGCTCGAAAGAGCATTCAACAAATTTTGAGAATTTAAGGGAGATGGAAATTTTAAATACAGCGGCAATTTGTATGGAGGCAGCCATGTGGTGACGTAACCGCCTGCCTAACCAATCTTATTCCATTGCTCGGTGATCACATTCCCGCCTAGACCCCTTCTCTCTGGTGGTATCCGCGGGAAGGTTATGTAATCAAAGAATAAACGTGAAACTTTTTTCATTCAAGAGTATTTAGTCGTGATTCAAGTAAAGCTAAAGTGAAAACTTATTATGGACAGGATAGAAAACAGTGTTTTATGAAATAGTTGGCGAATGATGACTCTACAGAGGAGGTATCTGTCCAGAGTGCTGGACGTATCCAGCTAGAGAGAGGCGGAAATGGTAGGAGGCTGCAGGTCGACCACTTCCAACAACCTAGTTCTATTGCTATAAGACCATTTCAAAGTAAGTTTTTGACTTACTGTTTTATTGCTTACTGCTCACATTATTGGACTTGCGATTGTATCAGCCAAGGTGTTCAGTTGACACGTTTTTGAGCGAAGAAGAAAGAGGTGAAGTAGGTCAGTTTTCGAGTCGTTTTGCGAGGAGAAACCCCGAGGATCAGCCTGCTTCGATTTTCTCGATGTTTTTTAACGGAGGCTTCACTTGTTTAGGCATTTTCTCCTACGGTAATTTTTTCCCCATGGGTATTCCTGGTGTTAAACGTTATCCCAGGGCTCTATTATAGGATTTGACTTGAAATTCCAGAATCTAAAATTATGGAAAATTCCTTATTGGGAGAAACCTATGTTTTTAACGTTCTATTATTTACACCTCCAAAATACCACTTCTTATCCAAAATAACGGAAGTACTCAATACATCTGAAAAACGTTTGCCAAACTGGGTCTCCAGCATAGCTCTTAAATTCGGGTTCAGACGCTACCATTCGAATGGATAAGCCGTGTAGATACTAGCCTGAATAACTCTGAAAATGCATTGAAATTGAAACATAATTTCGTACAGTTGGTTCCCGAAGCAAGGGCAATAACCAAAAATAAACAGACAGGAAACCAATTTTTCAAAAAAATATCTCTAGAACTCATAACGGTTGAGGAATTTTAAATTTCAGGAAGGCAAGAAAAAGCTACTACCTTCTGAGGACTACTACCTGACTACTACCTACTACTACTGACTACCTTCTGACTATCTGACTACATTACTACTTCTGACTACTACCTTACTGAGGTTACTGAGGGAGGAAAACTTGTTTTATAAATCGATAAAGTATAAAATTGAGTTATTTTGACGAGGTTCTGTTCAGTGTACTTAATCATGAGTAACTCGTCAGTTGAACCAAAGTTAAATTTATGTCTCCAACTGCTTATTTTTCGAATCGAAAGACGCACTGGCGATAATTGGTGTCATGTTAGTAATAGGTGCCGTTACGCTAGAACCTGTGAATAATTTTTTCGACGGGAAACTAAGCAAAGAAGATTACTCATCGATTTAAGCAAAATTCTTATATCTAGATGACATCAAACTCTCACTTGTATTGAAGTAAAATAGCCACCTCCGACAATTTGTGTCATGTAAATAGTTACAGCCGTTATCTTAAAACCCGTGAGTAACTCCATTTTGTCGACAATCTGAAGCCGAGGAGATTCTATTCTATCTAACAGTACAATTTTAATTTCTAGGTGGCACCAATTGCTAATTGAAGAGCTAGAAATTTCAATAAATAGTTGGGTATTTTAACAGTGTGCTGTAGTATTATGATTGTTTTAGTGAATTTTCAAGAAAAAAAATTGAGCTATGGGGCCAACATTTTAAATGTGCAAGTTTTTGATGATTTGCTTCATGAAAATTCGTTTCAAACAATTGAAGACCGCGGCCGAAAAACATTCTGATACATTTTTGAAATTTTACAGGAGAGCCACAAAACTGTTGAAGAACCTTTAGATTCGAGAATCGGTGGCTCTAATGTAATATAGACTTCTTTCCGCCAATCCAACCAAAACGACAAAATATTTTGCAAATTAATTTCATTATAGAGCTGTTCTTGATAGTAACCGTATTTTGTGTTACTACAATATGGCTTTAGGATATCCAAGTTTTTCAGAATTTTTCGCGTCTCATCCTTCCAGTCTTTATATTTTATGGTTCGTGACTTTGATTTATTAAGTGCATACACATCATTTCCCGATAGTATCACCAAAGTATCCATTTTCGCGAATCCGCGCACCGAAATTCGAAACTTCCCACAAAAAATTCGCCTACACCCAGGAAAAACGACAACGGTATGAATGACACGGCGCACGGCTAGTGTTGTTTCGATACTTGCGATATGTACTGGTATCGATACCTAGCTTCCAATACTTCCTATATTTGTATCGAATACCGAGGGTTCGATATTTTACTAATATCAGTCAACATAATGAGGTATCGGTAACAAACTACCTTCGGTAGGCAACATGCCTGCTAATCTATTTTCTGAGCATCAAGAAAGTTTATAAATACGCTGCAAATTAACAAACAAAGGTTTATTATTTTTCTATATAGATCACTCGTCTGCAAAGATCACGGCTTTGTCATTGTTTCCACCATCCAACATGAAGAAAAACATTTCGGTCAGCTAACATATGAACGGAGATTCGGCCTCTTTTGCGATTCACACTCGTGTTTCTGATTTATCGTACCCCCCAACCCTTAAATTCTCTTTGGGAACGAATGGTTTGTCCTACAGGGCTTCGCATGGTCTCAAAAACTTCTAAAAATTATATACTATCTTAAATTGATGGAAAAACAGTACCTTTATATACACATTTTTTGAGTTAGAGCGTTTTCAAAATTTCAAACCTTATTTTTCAACCCTGAGAAGTGACTTACATCAATTAAAATCCTTGGGGCACAACTAGATCCCAAATGGAGCCTACATACCAAATTTCATCAAAATCAGTCAATGTTAAGTGAGGAAAGTGCTGCGTACGGCGGACGGACGGCCAAATTTTTATTCGATTTTTGGATTCTACGTACCTTAAAACGTAAACCAACAAGTTTTGAGGGAGGGTTGAAAAGTTTTTTTTCTTGGTCGATTCCAAAGGTTCATTATTGAGAATAACAAACCAAAATGGAATAAAAGGGATGATTACAAAAGGAATGAATAAAAGGGATGATTACAAAATGTCAGCATCGTCTAAATGAAGTTTGAATGTCAAAAAACGTGTGTTTTACAAGCAAACCCAGTGTTTCAAGCCACTTTCAAGCAGTGTTCAAGGTTTATGGTCTCCCTCGATCTCAAGACGGCTTGGCGAGTTTGGTAAGTATCATTTTCTATGTAAATTTTTACGCTGAATCCAATAGTGATACTTCTGAAAGATTCTGACGGCTAGAAAGTGGATTTTTCGAAGAAAACCTTTGTTTTTCGTACATAAAATACGCATTATTCGTAGATATGGTAGTGAGCATGAAGTAACACCTTTCTACTCAATAAAAACACCTAATTTCTAGCTGATTGAAGTTTTTGTTGAGTAGAAAGGTGTTAGTTTATGCTCACTACCATATCTTCGAATAATGCGTATTTCATGTACAAAAACGAAGATTTTCTTCGAAAAATCCACTTTCTAGCAGTCGGAATCATTCGGAAGTATCACCATTGGATTTAGCGTAAAAAATTACATAGGAAATGATACCAAAATCGTCAAGCCATCTTGAGGTCGAGGGGGACCATAAACCGCTTAAAACACTGGATTTGCTTGTAAAACATACGTTTTCTGGCATTCAAACTTCATTTACTATTCCAATTTGAATGTTAAAAAGAAAAATTGATAGACCGTTGAAAAGCTGACAATTTGAGCATGTTTTCTTCGAAGAGCGCCCATCGAAATGAGTAGGGATTTAGAGGGAAAACTTTGGTCGAAGAAAGTCAAGTTTAGAAACTTTTTGGAATTTGGCTTTTGGTTTATTATTTTCAATAATGAACCTTTGGAATCGACCAAGAAAAAAAAAATTTTAACACCCCCTCAAAATTTGATGGTTTACGTTTCAAGGTACGTAGAATCCAAAAATCGAATAAAAATTTGGCCGTCCGTCCGCCGTACGCCGTACGCCGTCCGCTTCCGCCGTACGCGGCACTTTTGCCACTTAGCAATGACCGATTTTGATGAAATTTGGTATGTAGGCACCATTTGGGGTCTAGTTGTGCCCCGAAGCTTTTGGTTGATGTAGGTCACTTCTAAGGGTTCCAAAATCAATTTTGAAATTTTGAAAACGCCCTAACGAGACTTTAAAGTTTGGACGCACGATAAATCAGAAACACGAGTGTGAATCGCAAAAGAGGCCTAATCTCCGTTCAAATTAAAGCTGACCGAAATGCGATCGATGTTTTTCTTCATGTTGGATGGTTGGTGGCTTTGCAGACGAGTGATCTATATAGAAAAATAATAAACCATTGTGTAATAATTTGCAGCGTTTTCACTTGATTTTTTAAAACTATTTTATTGCTGAAATATTTTGATTTTGCACTAGGTAGCTTAGGAATTTAACGCTCTTTCTAACGGTGTATTCAGAATCGAATTTTCAGGAGAAATAAGGGAGTTATGATATCAGTGCCGTAAGGTCGAAAACGCGAAGAAAAACTTTAAAGTGAAAAAAAAGGAATTTTGAGTGGGTTAATGAAAATTGCTACGAGACATTATTTGTTGGAAATATCTTGTAGAATTGAACCCTGAAGTTATGCCCATCCAAAGAGTAGACACCCTGTATACCTTAAAATTTGCCAGTTAAATACTGCAAGAACGAAAATTTTCCACATTTTTCCGTTATTATGCGTGGTTCTTCTGATGTTGCTCTTTCCTTCTCAGCAAAGTGTAAATCAAAATCAGCTCAAGGACAAATTCTTACCCCGATGGGAAAAAAGAGAAAACCCCGGTTCTTCCCTTAATTCGATCCCCGTCGTTGCTGGTTGTGAAGGCGTCGCAAGTGCTTTTGCAGGAAACAGCGTAACGACAATTTCCATCGAAGCTCTCCCGTCGCGGCTGTCGAAATAAACCGAAAGCTAAATCTAATTTGCGGAGCGAGTCATCAGCGCTGGGACCAGACGAACGGCTCTTTCGAGAATCAACAAACTGATGAAGAGGTTCGGTCGCAACTAAGCCAATTAAGGCTCAAGAGTTGAAGGAAAAGGCGGGAAACCTCGCCATGGCGAAGTAGAAGAGAAACTTGGCGAAGGAGTTGGCAAGATAGATTAGGAGCAGCGCGTGTACTGGCCCTTTTGTCCTGATTAACCCTTTTCTTTTGCGGATGGGAACGGGCTTTTAAAGGAGTCAGGTAGTTATGTAATGAGCCAACAGTGGCCATCATAGAACTCATGAAAAAGTATGCTGAAAAGTCAGCCAAGTTGAGTAGGCAGTATGTTTTCCTCCCAAAGATCGATTTGGACACCAATCTAGTCGATGGTTCCCTGAATTTCAAACACAATTTCGTTCATCCTTATTTACGTTAATTTCAGATATGTTCCCGATTTAGTACGTTATTTAGTTATTTCATAGTGGGTAATGTTTGAAGATAAGGAACCCCGTTGTTCTCTTCCAGCCGGTCGATGAAATTTGGATTCTCCAACACAAAACGCTGCAAATTATTACTCAATGGTTTATTATCCAACACGAAGAAAAACATCGATCGCATTTCGGTCAGCTAAACTTTTGAACGGAGATTAGGCCTCTTTTGTGATTCACACTCGTGTTTCTGATTTATCGTACGTCCAACCCTTAAATTCTCGTAGGGAACGAACGGGTTGTCCTACAGGGCTCCGCGTAGTCTCAAAAAATTCTAAAAATTCTATGCTATCTCAAATTAATGGAAAAACAATACCTTTATATCAAAATTTTTTGAGTTAGGACGTTTTCAAAATTTCGAAATTCATTTTTTGACCCTTAGAAGTGATTTACATTGACCAAAAGCTTCGGGGCACAACTAGACCCCAGATGAAGCCTACATACCAAATTTCATCAAAATAGGTCAATGCTAAGTGGGGAAAGTGCCGCGTACGGAGGACGGCGGACGATGGACGGACGGGCCAAATTTTTATTCGATTTTTGGATTCTACATACCTTGAAACGTAAACCAACAAATTTTGAGGGGGTGTTAAAAAAAATTTTCTTGGTCGATTCCAAAGGTTCATAATTGAAAATAATAAACCAAAATGGCATTCTCGTTGGTATTTCAGAGCTCTCTGAACAACTTTGGTTCAGCGGGAGACCACCCGGGTGCCACCTTAGTGAAGAATAGCCACTACAATAGTCCTAAAATTGCCATTATTTCTAACAAATTCAGAATAAATACAATATTGAAAACTAAGAAAATGTATTTATCTCTTTAAAAAAATGTAGCGATGAAACTCAGGAATCGATTTAGAATGCCTCAAAACAGATTTCCATGAAAAAATTTAAACACATTCTTGTGTTAAATGTTTTGGAATCATTGCAATAGCTACATTTCCTTCAAAAATTCGCTAATTATAAAAAATCTTGAAATTCATTCATCTCATTTGTGTAGTTGATTTTTGCGTATATCTCTCATGGATAATCTGTAAAGACGTCTACAAATAATACATCTCGCTTATTTAGTGCAATAGTGAAAATCGACTCTAAATTTTCGGTTCTCGGGTTTCTGAAGAAAAAACTCCTTGGAGGGCTAGAAACTTGTGCAAAACTAGTCGCGAGATGGCCTTGTGTGCATTGTCGTGTCACCATGGTGCCAGGACACCAGAAACCGCGTTTGGCGTGGGTATGTGAGTGTTTCACCACGAATGCAGATTCTACGATAAAACCCAACAGATAAATGTCCAATTTTTTAAAAATCTATTACCGTTGCGGTACCGGCTGGCATCGGGTGAGGAGGAGGGGGAACACTCAAATTAGCATGCTGAGAATTGTAGATCATGGATTCTAAAAAGCTGTTTGAATTTGGGGCTCTAATGTCATTAGAAGGGTTATGGCGACTTATAGAGATGGGAGGGAGTATACATGTTGGATACCTTGTTATCGACGATTTCCGATTTCTTAATGTTCAATTTTGGGCACTTTTAATGCTTAAAATGATAAGTTACTTCCTCAGCACACTAACTAAATTATATTGAAATAAACTGTTTTGTGATGTAGAAAATTGAATAAAAATTTGTATCGTTTATTTTTATCGTTGGTATTGAACTACTCCTTATATATTTGGTTCAGTGTCTGCCACATACGTCCATGCTTCCTACGGTCTAACAGTGAAGCTTATTACGTATGGGATTGCCGATACAAGACAATACTTACTAAATGTTCTCGGTTTTCTACTGAAGCTTCAATCTTTTCAATAAAACGGTTTGTTTAAAAAAAAATTGTATTTTGGTATTTCTTAATAATAATATTCATAAAATGGTTCAAAGCCTTGTATACTTTTTTACCAGTGTAAACGGAAATGTCGTTAAAAGTGGACCAGACCAGACCCTTAGTGGCACCAAGCTAACCAACCTTACCTTAGTAAAACTCATAGTAAGGAGATAACTTGCTACTAGAAAAAGGGACATCCTTCCAAACTAAAGCGTCCACCGAAGTGTAAACCGCACCTCTTTCCCAACTGCCCCGAAAACCGAGAGGGGAAATTAGCCGTGCGAGGAAGCGAATTAGTCGCTGCGATTTATGCCCGACAGTTGAGCTACTGTTTAGTGCCCCATAAATATCGCTCGCTAGCTCATTAATGGAAGCAACTCTTCGTCGCTTCTACAAAGTGGCTAAATTTGTCAGAACCCTCTCGGGGAAGCGAGAATCCGTGCCAAGATCGGGAAACGGGAGAAAGACAGCAGTCAAGTTGAAGGGTGACGAGCCAACGCTCAGCGTCGTTTTATTTATCTTTTCGTTACATCTCGTTGAAAAGGCTACGACTTTTTCATGCTCGGCGCTCGGACGTTACATGGTCTAGGAGATTTAACCACACCTGGCCCGGCACTTACTTATATGTGTGAGTCTGTGTGAGGAGTCTTGTAGCTACCAGTTGAGTTGGGCTGGTTACGAGATGAAAGCCCATGCTTCATGCTACTTGAAGTGATTATTGGGGTAATTCTTTCGGCGGGATCGCCAAAAATATGTTCCCCCAGGAATGATTTCTCCTCTGACTTATAATTTTGTATTGAAGAATCAACATCGCGAACTTACTCGCCGACCTCCACGATGTAAATGCATTTTAGAACACGTTGGTCTTCTTGACAATGAACTACTTGTTACTTGTTTGTAAACTGCCCTTCCTACTGACTTCAAAGTCATGAAGAAAATTTAGAGCTGACCACGAATATACCATATGCTATATGTACACATCGCTGTGTCTTATAAACCTGCTCTTCAAAGTGTTTTTTATAACATCGTCGGAATTCATCAGTCTTCTAATGAACTTCAATGGTGGAGATGTTTGAAGCAGATGCGCGGAGTCCTAATTCCCAGCTTTCTCATGCTCTAGTAATTTTCATTTTCATAGTGGAATTTATTACAGAAATTCATATTTGAACGTGAAAAAACTTTATCTGAGTATTTCGTAATTAGGTGATTTGTCTCTCATATTATCAATTTTGTGATACTTGCGAGTGATATTTTTATTTATGCCCCTAATAGGACAGTTTTTGCACCCATGAGGTACCCGCAATTTCATGAAAAAATCACACCTTACCGAAAGATAGTTGGAACTTTGGAAGAAGGAGAAACAGCACAACTAACAAGCATGGCTGTAAAAAACTATTGGGTGTGGCACATAGCTTCCTCGTATCCATAACCCGGTTATACAGATGATCCGATGCATAGTAGTTAATCTAAAAATCAATCTCCAAGTACTTCCCACTACCCTCATAGGGGACCATCTACACGCTAATCTGAACAACCCTGAGAAATTTCGTCGAAATCGGATGGAAAATGTAGAAGTTATGGCTGTTATGGAATTCGCGTTTGTGCATGCGCAGCAACTACTATTAGTCTGGGGGAGATGATTTTCGTAGGGGGCCATCCACACGCCAATGAGAACAATCCTAGAAAATGTCATCAAATTCGGATGAAAAATTTGTTATGGCTGTTACAAGGATTTTACGATTGCGCATGCGCAGAGGCTACTATCAATGTTAAGGCCTTGATTTTCATTGGGTACCATCCACAATCTAATCCGCATAATCCCTGAAAACTTCATCGAAATCGGATAGAAAATGTAGAAGCTATGGCTGTTACAAGGAATTCACGTCGGCGCATGCGCAGCGGCTACTATGAGTCCGGAGGTGATGATTTCCATAGGGGACCATCTACACGCTAACCCACATAATCCCTAAAAATTTCATCGAAATCGGACGAGCATTGTAGAAGTTATGGCTGTGGCAAGGATTTCATGACAGACAGACAGACACGGAACCAAAATTGTTCAGGAAGGTCTGAAACGTAAAACGCGAGTGGAAATTTCAATATTGGAGAACTTTTTTATTTCAATCTTGAAAAGTGAAAACAAAGCTTCCGCTATCTTGGTAGACTCGGACGCAAAAGAGCATAAGGGTCATTTCGCTCTTGCACGTTTCTAATATGGCTTAAGCTGATCCCCTTTCAGATTGCTGCAACGAAACTAAATTAAAATTATGTTCAGCTGTGACTAACCACATCCACCACTGAATAAGTTGTAGCGTTTTTCGCACTGATATCACATCATTGACATCCCCCTACAATTTGGGTCTGATTGGAAATTCCGAAGGCCCGATTAATTTTCCAAATAGCACGCAATCCCAATTGACGGTGGAACTTGTATTTCAGACCTCCGACGCCGCACCGAGATCCCATCCAACAGCCTGGACCGAAACCCCTGCAGAACCTTCCAGTATTTCAACCCCTTTTAGCGATCCACGATCACTCAACGTCCCTTTCGAGAGAGGAAAAGTAGCTTCAATTTCGAACAATGGATTTCACCTTTTTTCTTCTTTTCTCTCCCCGTACTCCGTCCTTAACGTCGGGCTCCATTCAGGGATTGAAGTTGAGGGTAGGTGTCCTACATATACGTAGGGATACCTCTATTAAGAGCTTTCCACTTTAATTCGCAGCCTTTTCCTATACAATGGCGGAAGGAAACGCGAGACCCGTAACCAAACAAAGGCTTCCTCTGCGAAATACCCCGGAGTTAAAATACTATTACTCCCAATGCAAACAGGACGACTAATTTCTGTATAAAGGAAGTCGACTTTGGTCCTGCAAGTTTAATGAGTCTCATACAACAACAGCACTCGATTTTATTGTCTTGCAAGTCATTTTGTACGTTTGCTTTTCTTCCAGTAAACAGTCTCCGGAGAGTTTCTGCTTTGGTGCTTAATTGAAATCTTGTTGATTTTGAAATATTTGCCAAGTGCTGATTTTTTTAGAAACATTTTGGGACATCACGAAAATAATGAGTTACAAGTTAAATCGATTTCGACGGTTAGGTCATCATCAGTAACAAACAATAACTGAAGGTACATCACAGAGAGCATGGCTTATATAGTCACAAGTGAAAGGGAGCTTGAATCCCATTGGTCGAGAAAGTGAAAGTCATACCCAATCAGATAAGTGAAAGGAGAATCCTATTGGCTCAGAGAAGTGAAGGGACGTTCTACTCAACTCCGTTCTCATTAAAATGGTTTTCCTCAATTTCATCGCGATTGACTTTATTCGTATTGGGACATCATCTTTTTTTTCAAAAATTTGGGGAGGTTTTGATATTTTTCACCAAGGATTTCCATTTGCCCAGCTGTTTCCAGCTGTTTGAATTGTAGCATTTGGTAGTTTTAGCTAGTTTCTACATTTGTGAAGTGGCTCAGCTATACCTCCAGTCTCCTGTCAGCATTGTGGTTACGTATAATGGCATGAGAGGAGCATGCTTGTGAACTTGAGCAGACAGTGAACTGTAGCGTTTGGTTATTGATTTATTATTTTCAATAATGAACCTTTGGAATCGACCAAGAAAAAAAAATTTTCAACACCTCCTCAAAATTTGTTGGTATACGTTTCAAGGTACGTAGAATCCAAAAATCGAATAAAAATTTGACCTTCCGTCCGCCGTACGCGGCACTTTCCCCACTTAGCATAGACCGATTTTGATGAAATTTGGTATGTAGGCTCCATTCGGGGTCTAGTTGTGCCCCGAAGATTTTGGTTGATGTAAGTCAGTTCTTAGGGTCAAAAAATGAATTTTGAAAACGCCCTAACTCAAAAAAATTTTGATATAAAGGTATTGTTTTTCCATCAATTTAAGTTAGCAAAGAATTTTGTACAATTTTTGAGACCACGTGGAGCCCTGTAGGACAAACCGTTCGCTCCCTACGAGAATTTAAGGGTTTTACGTACGATAAACAGAAACACGAGTGTGAATCGCAAAATAGGACTAATCTCCGTTCAAATTATAGCTGGCCGAAATACGATCGATGTTTTTCTTCATGTTGGATGGTTGATGGCTTTGCAGACGAGTGATATATATAGAAAAACAAAAAGCCATAATGATTTGTTGTTAAAGTGTAATAATTTGCAGCGTTTTTTGTATGTTTCTATTTCTGTGAACAGAAAGTACTAACAGTCTTCTGTGATGGTGGCGGTTACGCTAAGTGACTTGTGAGGAATATACTCATCTATTACGTTGTAGCTACTCCGGGTTCGTTATAGCTACGGTAGCTGAGGCGAGCTTATTGGGCGGTGGAATTTGGACTGACTTTTGCGGGGGTCGTGGGTTCAACTCTCATCGCCGGCAGCGTGAGTTTCTTTTGGCTCTCATCGTCACCCTCGTCCCAACCCAGGGCGGGAGGCCATCAGATCAAATTCTGATCCTCCTTTAGGAAGACAGTTGATGACGTCCGCGACGCCAGGAATGGCACTCGGACGAAAATCCAACCTGAAATAGTTGTTTACTTTGCTTACTTTTACTTTACTTTACTCATCTATTCAACTGAGGTTCTTATATGACATAGCTCTCAACTGACTAACAGTGAATTTGAGCATTTGGTTTTTTTCCCCCGGTGGTGGTTATGTTGTCACGTTTGGTCACATCCTTCTGTTTCCTGTCATGGTGGCAGTTAGACCAAATGACTCTTAAGGAATATACTCTCCTGCTACGCAGCTCTCTAGTGAGTAGTCAATGAACAGGAGCGTTTGGTTGTTTCGCTAGTTTAATTCCTGTGGAATGACACTAATCCACCTTCACTCTTCTGTCACAATGGTGGTTACACGAAGCGGCTTAAGCGAACATAATCATCTGTTCAACCGGGGTATAACGTTTATAACATTGTGACCCGCGCCTTAGCCCCCTTGAACTGTTTAATAAGTTAAGTAGGAACTTCCCAATACAACTCGAGTGCCTTAACACCTGAATTCAAAAGTAACAACTTCGCCTTAACTTGATTGTTAGTTCCTTGTAATCAGCAGACAGGGAGAAGTTGGGGATATCTCTCCTCTCCCTTGACTTCGTTGGCTGCAACTCCAATTCAACTTCTCGCTTCCGCATATATTCTCATTGCTAATATAATTTTATCCCGATTTCTATATATTTTCTAGTACCACATGTTACCAATGGAAATTTATCAGCTCAACTCTTAAATTTAATGCCAAAATCAACCTTACCTTGGATTACACATAATGACTAAATGGTCTATGAACTATTCAGGAACTCCATAAAACTTGGTGTTTTAGTCTCCAACCGTCACATCTTTGTACAGAACAATATTTCACATGACCTATAACCAGGTCAGGAACTCGAAAACTCAAACTACATTATTTGTTGTGAAATTCGGTTTTCTTGATATTTCGATTTTTCTCGATATAACTAGAGCTATTGGTCCTACATTGGGACTGTTGGTTGCAATTACATCAAACTGAACAACTGCTCTACATCTTCATTCCTCATAACATTCCGTACGGAAGAAGAAGACATTTCGTACGAAAGATGGCTAAAACTTCTGACTTTTTTGGAAAAATGGCCAATGTTTCGAGAGTTGTATCTCGTGACCGATTGGACCTCTACAGCTGGTAGTAAATGTCGTCTTCTTTGAGACCAGTATAAGTGTGTGACTTTTTGGTTGCACTCACATTTTTAGAGTTATCAGCCAAAAAGTGATAACGTCCGAAAATTGCATGATTTTTCGAGCACCATACATTTTTCACAAGTCTTCAGAAGCTGCAAACTCTGTCGTACACTACTACCGTCTCTCACAACATACCAAAAACGCCGCAAATTATTACACAAAGGTTCATTATTTTTCTACATAGATCTCGTCTGCAACTCATCTGCAAAGAACTCGGTTTTGCCACTGTCACCACCTGCCAAGTACCTACAGCTATCCCGTTTTCAAAATTTTAACTCTTGTTTTTAAACCTTAGAAGTGACCTACATCAACCAAAATCTTCGGGACACAGCTAGACCCCAAATGGAGCCCACATACACAATTTCATCAAAATCGGTCAATGCTAAGTGAGGAAAGTGCGCGGACGGGCGGCCAAATTTTTATTCGATTTTTGGATTCTATGTACCTTGTAACGTAATCCAACAAATTTTGAGGGGAGTAAACAATTTTTTTTTCTTGGTCGATTCCAAAGGTTCATTATTGGAAATAATAAACCAAAATCAGAACGTGTCGATTATGTCCGGTCTACGATGTTTCCAATAGCTTGATGTGAAAACATGAAAGCCTGCACAATAGAAACCCTTGAGCATATTGGATGAATGGAGTTAAACTTACGGGATTATGAGGGGTTCTATTCATAGTAACCTCAGCTCAAACTTATTAGATTCAGATACAACATAAACACTGACTACATCAACTCTAAGGCATTAATTTGTCTGCTCACTATTGATTCAGCGGCCATATTCCCCTCATTTCTTTTGTCAACCCTGGATGAATAATACGTCTTTCAGGTACCCCCTTCCTCTTTATCTTCTCCCTTCAACAAGTCAAATTCTCTTCCCGTTCTTGAGCATCCCTCGAAACAGGAACTCCTCCAACGGAGCGCCCTCGAGTGCAAAGTTTTATTTGAGTTCCTCCTTTTCTTCTCTTGTCTCGTTTTATTGCCCGAGCGTTAACAATGTAAAAGTTCCTAAGCTAATAATACCGAGTATTATTGTACAAAAACGGTTTTAGTCAAGATTCTTATAACTCAATATTTTCATCCGGGGGTTGATTCTGTCTATTCAGTGGAAGTTCCCTCCATTACAACTTGCAATATTCCATCTTGCATATTCCAATATTCAATCTTGTAAAAGGAAATTTGTTCTATACGACGGAAAGGGCGTATTCACTAATCTGCCTGTCCCCCTCTCGATACATCGATACACCCGTCCAGTATCGATAGCTGATTCAATAGGCTTCTCGTTCATTCGATCCATCGAGAAGCCGATTCAGATATCTTATTATATTTCGGTAGCGCCTAATTTGAATACTGGCGATGCCGCCGACATGTACAATGGTAATCGTTTGGGCAATTCTACTGAGGTTTTTACTCTGAGCCACCTAGGTCCTTTTTTTGCCTTTCTTTCTCAATTTTCCTTCATCCTGCTAGTGAGAAGGACCACCGGAACTAGGAAAAACAATTCTGATCTACAAACTTTGCTTAACCTTAACGTCACCAGGGGTTATCTTGAACTTGGGGACACAAAATTTAATTTAGGCGATCACTAATTATTCATAGTATGAGGTTGGAAAGCCTCCCTCGGCTCCTGCACTATATTTACGTAGGGTAGGTGGGGGCAAAGACTCGCATTTTTTGGTTTTTCACTTTTTGAAGTAAGGGAATAGCTTATTTTGCTGAGTTTTGGTATGGGATTGGTAGGCCTGGATGTTGGCTAATTGTCCATGACAATAGCAATCATATTGAACCAGTACGTACTTGGGAATTCGAATTTTAGTTTTTGAAAAATCTGCGGGGATTTGCCCCACAAATTGGGGCAAATCCCCGCATTGCGTGGTTTCACCCCACTTCAAGGTTTTGAGGAAATGGAAAAATAAATCAATTAGTAAACTTCTCAAATCAACTATATTAAAAAAACAACAGACTTTTACAACTTTGGACGTAGAAAAACAGGTGAATACCTACACTTATTTTAAGATCACGGTCAAGAATTAAAATAAATAGATTGGTTTCACTGGGCATGGCGAACATCATGAAATTTTGAAGCCAAATGATGAAATATGAGGTGTTCATATACCCTTTGTTACTTACAGTAGAGATGGGTATCGTTATAAAAGTATCGATATTTTGTATCGATACAGTATCGTATCTGAGTATCAATATCCCAAATATCTTTGGTAGGGATGGGTATCGATACTCGATATTTCAAGATATCGATACTTTCGTACCGATACTCGATATTTTAGTATCGATACTGCACTATCCGATATTTTTGGATATCGATACTTTGGATCCGATATTTCTAAATATCGAATATCGATACAGTTCTCGCGGAAAATTCAACATAATGGCTAAACAATAAAGAAGATCGAGAGGCTTTTGGGTCATTACTCTTTGGTTGCACAAATAGCGTTTATATCATGGAAAAAATCACTCTGCTTGGACTCTTAATAGTGAAAAATGAATAAAAGTTGTTGAAAAAATCGTTTTTCTTGAGAAAATTGGATGATATTGATAATTTGTGACACTAAAGTATCGATACCCGATATTTTAAAATATCGATACTCATGGCCAACGATACATGGGATATCGATACTCGGATACGATACAGTATCGATGCAAAATATCGATACTTTTATAACGATACCCATCCCTAATCGTTGGGCATGCGTATCGATATTTTAAAGTATCGAGTATCGATACTTTAGTGTCACAAACTATCAATATTATCCAATATTCTCAAGAAAAATAATTTTTTCAACAATTTTTATTCATTTTTTACTATCAAGAGTCCAAGCAGAGTGATTTTTTCCATGATATAAACGTTATTTGTGCAACCAAAGAGTAATGACCCAAAAGCCTGTCTATCTTCTTCATTTTTTAGCCATTATGTTGAATTTTCCGCGAGAACTGTATCGAAATTCGATATTTAGAAATATCGGATCCAAAGTATCGATATTCAAAAATATCAGATAGTGCAGTATTGATACTAAAATATCGAGTATCGGTACAAAAGTATCGATATTTTGAAATATCGAGTATCGATACCCATCCCTAACTTACAGCCATACTGCAACCAACGGGGCTCACTTTGATGAGGAGTAGGTTAAGTCTCTTCCTTGAGTAGATGAAGAGAGGTGGGACGTAGTGGCCAACAGCGCTCATTGCACACACTGCCGTGACTGTTGGGCCATGTTTGGCAGCAATGGTTTTGGAGACATCCCTCTTGCCAGTGGGGGCTACGTGTTTAGGCAGTTTGTTCGGCACTGTCTGCATTCCACTCTCGTCCATATACTAAATTTGCTGAGGAGAAAACAGAAACTTTGCCAAGACACTTTGCAAATTCTCAAAATATAGAGAAATTTGAGCCCTATTGAACCCCATCGTTCGGGTGATTTGACTGAACATCATCTCGTATTGAACAAGGAATTTATCACTGAAATTGGGGCAAGTCCCCGCACTTTCAGGACTGCGGGGGTTTGCCCCTTTTAGAGTGCGTGGCTTTGCCCCATTTTCATACTTTCAAAATGGCAATACCCCCAACAATGTAAACAATTGAAAACGAGAGATTGGGAACATGAATTTGAAGCTAAACTAAGAGACTCATTGCTCCAAGTTAAACTTTGGGAATAGCTCAAACCATCTTTGAAATAATTAACATGGAACATGAGGAAATATTACATGAAAACCTGGAAAAACAAACTTACCGCATTTTCTCCACCCTCGTCGCCAGAATCCACTTGAGTGTTGGAGAGCAACTGACATCTGTGGAACTGCTGCTTGCTGGCGGAAATTTTAACTACATGAATTCCCCCCAAAAAGGCACTGCGTGTCTTTGCCCCCACCTACCCTATCCAGCAAAAGTTAAACAACGGCGAGGGTCCTATCACGGTTAAACCAACCAACTCTACCTATCTGCAGCGGTTGGATCTGTTATTTATTTGTTTCATTCAGAATTGTAATTACTCCAAAATTATTTGAATGTTGTTTGAGTCATAATAATAAATATTTTGAAAATTATTCCAATGTTGTTTCTACACCTAGTATGGTATTTGTGGAGCTGGTAATCATTATGGTTTGGTCGGGTAAATGCTGCGGGGTTTTTGACGGCCTTTGGCCGAAGATTGATCAACTCAACTACCATTAGTTGTTTATAAGTCATACCTTTCAAACCCCATGTGAACATTGCGAAAATAAAGGATGAATCGAAACGGCTGAATGATCCCCACGTTGGCAGAACCAGAGAAAAGAATGGGACCATTGTTTCCTGTTATTATGGAATCCATCTTGAACCTCCGGCTCTTCTTCATCGCCTGGGAATGGAAGGGCTCTTGTTCTTTCACGGAAGGCAGAAACTCAAGGACTCGCACAGCAGAAAATCACTCACTCTTCGTTCAACCTTGAAGACCCCTTCATTCCACCTATTCACCCGCAGTTTTTCGTTGCGTTTTCTATGGCTCCCTCAGACCTCCACTCTGCCCAAGGCTGGATGTGAGAAGCTTTTCTCTGTGCTGTGATACATCATTGATCGGTACGCAGTAGTGACCAGTGAATCACCGATAAGAAAAGGCGTCCACTCGGTCTTTCCCTCCAATGGAGCCCTGACTGGCAAATGGGCATCTCCTGTTAAGGAACTTCTGTTGATGATAAAATGTGTCTAAGAAAAAAAAAAGTATGTGCGGCTTTTTTCCTTCCATCTCTGCGTGATGTATAGCGAGCAAACAACTGCCCACGGAGTGAGACCCGATATGGCAATCGGTGCATTAGCTTCATGCCCTACAAATAAAGGGAATGACGAATCGCAGTTGATTAAGGTAGCGAAATATTGTGCCACGCGTAGGCGGATTCCAAACATCTGCTCGATTCAACCCAAACGAAAAAGAGAGAATTTCAAGTGGGTGTGAGGTTCCTCGTATCAATAACAAAATCGTGTCGCAAAACAGCCTCAATAAATCTGACTGCAGTAACGACCATTCAGAGCTGAATTCGGATGAAAAATTATAGGTGTCAAAAGATGAACTTTTTACAACGAGTCTGACAATAGTTATAGAGGTTTTTGGGTGTGATGGATCCTTATCCGAGGAAAGTTTAGGTTAATTATGTTCAATAGTGAACCTTTGGCATTGAGAAAGGGACATACGAAGTTTAATTCTGCTCAAAATTTCATGTTTTGGCACATAGAATCCGAAAATTGCATAACAAGAAAAACTTATCATCCGTCCGCCTTACACAGCACACGTAGGTGTTGAAATTTTCAAAATGCCCTCAATCAATTTGTCTGCCAATTTTTGCGTCAAATGCTACCAACTGCAACTCTAACCGCAATTGACGTGTTTTTGCAATTACGAATTTCCAATTCTTGAGAGATGGCGGTTTGATGAACTGTAGGTAGTGGGAACTTGTAGGAGGTGCATATTTTCACATTTTGGATTGTTGAACAAACTTATCAACTTCTGAAATTGGCTCTGTTTAATCGTACATACTTCTGATGAAAAAAAAATCAAAAATCACCAAAAAACCAATTTAAAAAAAAAAAAAACTTGAAAAGTGATATACGACATACGAGGAAGATGACAGCTGTAACTGTAAATCGGTTGTTGAAATTACAGGGTTGCAGTGTTTTACGTAGAATTGTACCAAATATCACCCGAGTTTTCTTTAAAGATGTTAAATAAGTAAGTAAACATCCATATCCTGTTGAATTTTTGTCCAACTGCCATTCCTGTCGTCGCGGACGTCTTCAGCAGTCTTCCAGAAGGAAAATTAGGTTCCGATGATTTTGCTCATGGGTATTTATTGCATTGCCCTCTTAAGTGGGTCGGTGTTCATCTACGGCTCAACCCGAAGAATAATCAAGACCTGTGATACTGGCCTCGAGCGGTCACCAATCCAGATAATCTCCCGTGCCGACAGGCCTTATTTCGGTGATCTCACGGGTACCGGTGCATTGAACCGGCCGTTGATCTCTTTGAAGACTTTAAGTGGTGCTTTAGTCTGTACAGAATCGTCAAATAAGCAAAAAAAACTGGCCGCAAACAAATTTTTAATCGTTTTTTCGGCGATAAGGGTCAGAGTGAAGGAAGCATTTTGAACCAAACGTATTTTGGTTTAGGCGTGATCAGCTCTGTATTAAGATTGATTCTACTTGAGTTAATTTAGACTTCTTTTTGAGATGTATTTGAAATATCTTCCTTCTCTGGCCTACTTAGTGATTCCTCATTCAGAGAAACTCACATTCAGACGCAATCATCATCTTGAAAGAAAAAATGTCGTCGCACACTTGGCTACTTCCATCGGAACCTTCTCTTTGAACCCGAAAATAACGAGGATTTCTGCTTTTCAACTTATCTTTTCCGTCCGAGCGTTTTACGGCAATGATTATCCCAACGAATCCTTTACTGCCCCTCGGGGAAAAAGGTTATCCAGCTCCTTCTCGATCGTAAAAAGGTTTCATTTCATACACCGCGCACGGAATACTCAAGGAAAGTTCGGATTTATGGTTTTTATTTATCTCAGTTTCAAGGAGAATATACTACGAAACTGCGATCGCTTTTAGTGCCGTCATTCTGGAAAATATCAGTATGATTTGTTCTCGACACATATTGTCGTTTTTTATTTAATCCATATTTGTCTCATGGAGCTCCAAGACAAATAAAGAGCTCCTAAAACGAGTTCCTCGTGAAGCCATTGAACATCATTTTTTGTTGAGCATTTCCACAGTCACGATAGAATACGTAGTTCAGGTACGTGAGAACAATCTTAGTTAGTCAATAATAGTTTGTTGTAAAGTGAAAAATTAAATGTTTTTTTTTTCATCAATCCAATCTTGATCAATTTCTGTTTTCTTCGGTTTTCGTCAGGAGGCAGGGCAACCAACTGCAACGTGGACCCGTTGGCACCCCTGCCACAGGAGAAAAATGGTAGAGCAATGAGTATTTCACTTCAATCCCGTTCAAACCGCCCAGCCAGCAAGTCTCAAAGCTCTCTCCCCCTTGTCTTTGAAGTGTTCTTCCCCCCAGTATAGCGATAGGTATCGAAGGTGAATCGTCCCTCCTGCCTCCACCCAGAAGCACTGGACTGTGTGGATGAAAGTAGCTCTCTGGTCTCACCCTGCCTCCCCTGGAACTCCAAAGCAAACTCCAGTCCTGACCCGGCTCTTCCCCCGTATCTTTGCCTCTCCGTGCTTGGACTCGCTCCAGTAACCCATCACTTGAGTGTATTGGTGTATCTAACCTTAGTATTGGCCAATCTAGGTAGATAAGTGAGAACAGTGACTCAAACTAAAGTAATTAACTGAATTGGAAACAGTATCGAACCATTGAACCCTTGTATATTGGGTTGTAAACCTACAGTATCTAGTCATATAGTATTGATATATTGGATAGAAGAACTGATTGAACTTTCAAGTTACCTGTATCACCCTTCTGGCATATCGATCACTGGATCCAATAGTAAAGTCATCCCGTATCTCTGGTCATTAAACTTAACTTAATTCTAATCGAATCTTTTCCTGTCTACCACCTGCATCCCTTGGTTCTGAACAGTAAAAGTGTATCGAACTAGTTACTATAGGTAACGAGTCATTGAAACAAGAGTGACGTCATCATCTTTCTTTATTGAAATCATAATATGATTTCAATAAAGAAAGATGATGACGTCACTGATATGATGAAGAAAAGAAAGATGATGACGTCATCGATATTATCGATACAGAAACACCCTTCAGGTACAAAATTAAAAGCATATTGCAGAAGGTATCTTAACTGGAACATCCTCGCCTGTTCGCCTCACGGCTCAGGAACATCGCTACCACCAGAACAGTTAAGTATATTTTCTTCTAATAGTCATAAGTTCCCGATAGTTTTCTTAGGTTACAGTATCTAAAATAGAAACATACCCTTCAGGTAAACCCCCTCCCTTCTAGCGATACGCCAGCAGCTTAAAAATTGGTGGCAGGGGTGGGATAGAACGATCCCCCTGCTTCCCCAATACCCTTCTAGCGATACAGCAGCTTACAATGTGATCAGCTTCAATTTGAAACCTTAATCATACCTTAATCTATCATAATTTTTTCAAAAAAATAATAGTGCCTAACCGAAAAATCAAAAGTAAGTTTTTGGATGAAAATTATAATTTTCGGGAAAATTTAGATCAATTTCAATAATAGTGCACAGTTTGATAGGTATTTGAATAAATATTTTGATAATTTTAGTAATACATGAGTTTTAGAGGTTACTCAATTTAATACCAAATTTATTACCTGAAATAAGATAAACGAGAGAGAAACACCAAGTCAAACAAACTAAAAATACTAATTCCATCACAGACTATCTCTTGGATCGTTTTACCCAGTCCGAGTCGTTTAAGAAGGGGGAGGGGGGAGATTTCGTCGTCGATGGGTCCTGTGTTGATGGTGAGACTTCCTCGTCGTCTAGGGGATAAACTAACCCTGGGGTCCAACCAACTCATTTGAAAAATCGTAGAAACCCTCGCGTTCGCAGTGTTCGATGTATAAATTGTCTGGGTTTTGACATTATTTGCGAACAACTAAAATACTTCGCACTGCTCAATTGTTTCATCGGGAAATATGCCGACACTTCGTCAATCTTTAGGTATTTGATTTTGACTTGAACTTGTCATTCATAGTTTATATAAATGATTTTCGTCCTCGAAAGATCAGTATTTGCGCCCCCTGATTGTCGAGGATATATCGCGAATCCTATAGCATCATACAATTTCCTGAAGAATAGGGGCTTCTGGCTCGGATATCTTATACTGAGTTCCACTTCTAGAGAGCTGCAGTTCTCTGCTTCGTTGAAGTCCACATTCGAAGATGAAGAGGAGAAACCAGCTCAAGACGCAAGAAATAGTTTTGGATCGAGACATTAAAATTTAAGGAATTCGAGGAAAAGGGGGAGACATGGACGAACTATATTTATTCAGCTGTTTCGAGGTAGTCGTCAAACAATGCACCAGGGGCAGAACCATTCAAAATAGTAGTATTCTGGAGTATTATTTACTATTATAGTATATAATATTATATTATAAGTTGATCAATAAACAAAATTGGCTCTACATGAGCATGTACATGAAAATATTTAGAAAGAACACAAATTACACGGTACAGAGCTATTTTGTGATATTTCGGAATAATTCCCTTTTTCAAACAAGAGATTAAACAATGAAAGTGAATTTTGGGTCTCCAATGGTGTGGGCGTTGCGACGTTGGCAATATTTAAAACAACATGGCTTTAAATATTTCATTCCACTGGGTAGCATGTCATCTCTTAATATTCAACCCAGGAGAGTCATACGCCCCCAACACGTTGCTGTGAGCCTTTTCTGACTGGAGGAGAAGTCTTTTGGACCCTTTTGGCTCATGTTTCTTCAAAATTTTTATGCCAAAACAATTATCGAAGGTTGCGTTATGAGAGATGGCATGTCTGCTTACAGTTAACTCCATGTTCCGTGCAACCACTGAAGCCCTGTGGTTGTTTACTCTAAGGTTCAGTGGCGTTTCTGCTTTCCCCACATAAAAGGCTGGACAGTTTTTACACACCAGCTCATAGATGCACATCGGGGTTTGGCAGTTGGGGTTGTTTGCTGAACTGAAGCTGTCTTCTTCCAACACAATAGAAGACAGCTTCAGTTCAGCAAACAACCCCAACACATACCGATGTAAACAATTTGCAGACTGCCAAACCCCGATGTGCATCTATGAGCTGGTGTGTAAAAACTGTCCAGCCTTTTATGTGGGGAAAGCAGAAACGCCACTGAACCTTAGAGTAAACAACCACAGGGCTTCAGTGGTTGCACGGAACATGGAGTTACCTGTAAGCAGACATGCCATCTCTCATAACGCAACCTTCGATAATTGTTTTGGCATAAAAATTTTGAAGAAACATGAGCCAAAAGGGTCCAAAAGACTTCTCCTCCAGTCAGAAAAGGCTCACAGCAACGTGTTGGGGGCGTATGACTCTCCTGGGTTGAATATTAAGAGATGACATGCTACCCAGTGGAATGAAATATTTAAAGCCATGTTGTTTTAAATATTGCCAACGTCGCAACGCCCACACCATTGGAGACCCAAAATTCACTTTCATTGTTTAATCTCTTGTTTGAAAAAGGGAATTATTCCGAAATATCACAAAATAGCTCTGTACCGTGTAATTTGTGTTCTTTCTAAATATTTTCATATTATATTATAATATATAGTATTATATACTGGAGTATTCTGCTTCTGTCGTCGATACGAGCGTTTATGATGATTTATTTCTCTTATTTCCGAAATTATGTGTACCTACCTCTAAGTGACCTTCAAGATTATTAACTGCTTTACATCTAACTTCAATTGTCTGTTGAACCTACATCAAAACACCACAATCAACCAGAAATTCCTGTGTTGGAGGGAGAATTTTGCGAGGTGAGCTGCAAAGTTCTCGAAGGTTCCACTAACATCCAAAACAATGGGGTCATTCATCTTCGACGCTTTGCCAACATGCAGGATCCGTTCGGTTTCTCCTTTCATTCCTGTAAACTTGAAAAATATTATTGGCATACATGATGCAACCTTGAAATTGACTTCAGCCATTTATTTGATCTTGATGTGGCCCCGCAGACCCCCAGAATACATTGAAATAATTTAGTTTCCGTTTTATATTGAAGTTTTTCAATCAGTTTTTAATTATTTGTTTCAGGTATGGATTGATTAACCAAGGTGGACGTTTGACGTGAGAATACTAGAAGTTCCCTGCGCAGGTAAGGCCCTTAAAAACGCTTCAGAATCAACCATCAAAACCAATAATTTTGCATATTTTAACTTCTCTACGTTTAAAAGAACTCATCACCTAATCTTCAGTCCTTCTTATTTTTCGAAATTTCCATTCTGTAATAAGTGACAAGAATTCGGACTAATGAATGCACGGTGAGTGAGGAAAATCGAATAAATCGCCCAATTCCCACTCACTAGTGAAACTGATCCTATAATGGAATGGTTTTGACCAAATTTTTGTGCGTACTGATCAGATAGTCCTCCGAAGATGGCGTGTTCTCAATGTAATGGACAGATTCTGCTTAAATTCGTAAGGTAGTTGAGAGTCGATTCCAGCATGGTCAGTATGACCCTCACCTCATTCTGAAATGTTTTTATCAGTGTTATTAATGATTAATCGTGCTTTTGAATGTGAATTCATACATCTATCAACTTGATTTTGAGACGCAAGGGAAGTAACGATTCGAAAAATCCATTAATATTATTAGCTGAGATGTGTTGATCTGTAAAGACTACAAAAGAGGCAAAAACTCCGTGAAAAAACGGTCCTAATTAACATGATTTGAAAACTGGATGGGTTAAAATGTGGCGGTGAAATTCGACTGTCATCACAAAAGTAAATCTCGCTTGTGTCGCTCTTCAGCGTTTGGACGGCTCCAATATTTGCCGCTTCCATCAATTAGAGAGTATTTTATTTGCTTGAGTGGCTTGCCCGCCTTATTTTCAAATGTTCCAGTAGTTCGTAAATACGGAATAACCTCGTTATCGCCACTTCAAAATGACTGTTTTTCAATGAAAATTGTGAGAAAATAAATATGTAAATCTATTTGGCAGACGTTTATTATGGCTCTTGAAAGGTCAGGAAAAATAGGTCAAGCTGTGTTGCTTCTTAAGTGAAGTATATTATTTTCTCTAAAATGATGCCGGAAAGAGTACGAGAGATTTATACACCATCTGTCAAGTAGCTCTGAAGATTGAAATAATTATCAGAGTATAACGGTACGGCTCGGAGAAAAGATATCTGGAAGATGTACAATTTGTAACAATAAAACATCTTTAATCTGAAGACTTCATCGCAGTAATGATGGATGTGCGGGGGAAGGCCTGGTTGGGCGGATGATGAACGCTCTCCCGGGACCCTTAATGAGCCATATAATGAAACCTCCCTCCTCCCCCCCTGAGCGACAGATAAGTACTAGTAGTATATAGGAAGGCTTGATAAAGGAGCGAGATGGTTTTCTATCTTTCCGACGAGAAGGAGGTCCTAAAGCGGATTGAAATAACAATTGCATTACGTCCGGAGTCTCCCGTCCGGAAAGATACGACGCGTTTCTCATTATTCTTTGTTTTGACGCGTATGATACGTCAACCGTGAGTCGGCCTGGTAACCTTCTCTGTCGACGGGAAGATCATGAATAAATCATCGGAGGTTGCCGATGGAAGATAACGTAATGAATAAAATCCAAGGGGACGAAATACCTGGAAAATTCTAGGTGGTTCCGGAATTAATAGTACCAGGAAAGTCAATCAATACTACATTACACCAGTCATCTTTTACACTGTATTGTGGGGCTAATCCGATAATAGGCTTATTTTTAAAGAGTTTTCAGATTATATCAGTAGTACCTAGTAATAAAGTTTCTCAAAGGGAAGATCAGAATTTGTTCTGATGATTTCGCTCCCATTGCCTCCCGCCCTGGGTTGTGACGAGGGGGGCTATGAGAGCCCCGGATGCACAAAAAAGGACGCTCCGAGCGATGAGATTTGAACCCACGACCCCCGCAGAAGTCGGTCCAAATTCTACCGCCAAACAACGCTCGCTCCATCGACCGTGGCTACACCGGACAGATATATTATATCATATTCACTAGCTACAGTAGGTGCAAATTAAGTGTGAAATTGGGCGAACTACTGAAAATGAACTTCCAATCGGTACCAAATGACTCGAAAAAAAAATGTCAACGATATCAAGAATCGTCTGTCAAGTTGGGAGGGCTGCTTAGCTGTCTCACATAAAATGAGGTGGGCATCATTAACACCTGCCAGCACAAAGCGCCAATCTGTCTTTTTGAGGCTGAAGTGCCTAAAAATGCTTTCAAGATCGAAGTGAAATGAGTCAAGGTGAACTCCAGAATATACATTCGGGTCAATCTGGACGAGCTGTATACTCTGAGGGGCTGATCTGCAGTTAGACGGCTAATTTGAACTCTCTTGACGTTGTTTCTCATTCTAGAATGATGTTTAGAAGATGTGAATTCTGTTACAGCGACATCAACGACCTATTGAAATATAAGAATCTATCACCATCAATAGAAATTCGCGGATTTCTTCGTATTGCGTGTGAAACGTTCATTTCCTTCAAATAGACTTTATTGTAAAGGAGGTAGGTAGTGAGCTGTGTTCTTTGCAGATGAGTGATTTATAAAGATAAATAGGTAATAAACCTTTGTGTAGTGAAAATCATTTCAGAATGTTCTCAAAAACCTGAGTTTTGAGAAATTATGATCACATTTATCTATATTTTAGTTCATTTCCTGAAAAAAATTGAAAATTGACCATGGAAAACCAGGGAAACTCAGGGAATTTTTTCTGGGGGAATCGCTGGACACCCTGTCTGTGCATACACTATGTTGGTTTGTTATACTGAAAATCAAATTAAACAACAATATATACGTTAAGGGAAACGAGGAGAGTATTTTTTGAGGTATGTTTTTTATATTTAACCAAGAGGTGCGAATTAACGATTCGTGCTATGCGCCACACCCATGAGGCGACCACTCTGCCATGTTGCTAATATTTCTATTTTCTTAACCATAGATGTAAAGATTTATTTGAAAATTCGATCATTAACTCATAGTGCATGAATGGACTTTTTCAAGTTTTTAGGATGTCCCACGCAATAAGACTCGGGCGTCCTTATGCGATTGATCTAGTCTACAGTAGGACAACACTGAACAGAAAAAAATAACCACACACTACTTAATCCGTTTTAGACCATTCTGAATCCAAATCCGCGAAAAAAACCATAGGTGCATGTCTGTGTGTGTGTGTGTGTGCGTATAGGTACCTACAGATTTGTGTGATACAATCTTGTGTACTCTGCTCAGGCCTTAGTTTTCAACCGATTTTGGTGGTTCTTGTTTGTTCGACTCAAAAATCTTCCGATCGGGCACTATTTCACTGGAGTATCAAAATTAGCATGGGGAGGTGGTGAGAGGGGGAATTATATGCACAAATCATCCGATTTTTCAATATTTTGGTTCCTTATTATTCTAGCTTACTTATTGTACCCAAGCTTTGAAATTGAGGGAAAATTGTCGATATACCTTTGGATTTACATGAATTATTCTTTGTGCCACCGTGAAACAAATCAATGGTGCCAAGACACCAGAAGCCACGTATTTCGTGGGTTTTTGTGTGTTTCCCCATGAATACGGATGGGAACTTATACCTCAACGCAATCATGAAGCGAATCATTCTGTTTGGCTGAAAAGAGCCTTCAAGTCTTTTATTCCTGGTTAATAGACAACAAATTAGCATTAAACATCAAAAAAACAAACTTTATTACTTTTTCATTGATGTCGAAAACGCAGCCAGCCCTAAATACTTTGAGACTACACAATCCAGAGTGCAAAGACTATAATCAGTGTACACAGTGCGAAAAAATTGAAGGAGTGCAAAATGCGAAATATTTGGAAATTTTCATTGATGAAATTGAGATTTCATTGATGAAAAGTTAAAATGGGATCGGCAAATAATGGAAACAAATAATAAATTGAGAAAGTTAATATACGTCTTTGCCAAATTAAGAGTTATAGTTGACACGAACGGCCTACGGATGATTTATGATGCACTGGTCTCATCTATATTGCTCTATTGCCTTCCAACCTGGAGTGGTGGATATCCCACAGCTCACAGGACCATAAATTCAACACAAAAAACTATTATCCGTATAATGATTCATTCTGGATACCGAGCGCCTTCTCTGCCCCTCTTCAGAAAGATGAAAATATTGCCATTCTCTTCTATGATGGACGTTAGTTGCATATTGCAAATGCTACGAGAAAATGCTTTAGCACCTCCTGATCATCAACTTGATACGAGATCAAAGGAGTCATGTGTAATAAATTTACCTCTCTACCGAACTACATTAGCACAACTGAATTATATATATAAAGGTATAATATGTTTTAATAAGTTAAATCATGAAGAAAGGAAAAAACTGTTGTTGACCAAGAAAACAAAAATTATTACTTTAAAAAATATCCATCTTAATAAACTATAGAGAAGTGTATGTTCTTTTACTTTCTATTATATAAATGGATTAGGACATAAATAGTATTTACAGTAATAAGTGAATCAGGAGCTTACAGCAACTCATTTCCCAACACGAGCTAATACAACTCATGTGGGAATATTAACTTTTCCAATTTATGTTATGTACCTATTTAAAATGTTCTGTACCCGAATGGAAATAAATAAATTTAAAACAAAACTATTAAGGACTACTAAACAGATGATAATTCACCGTTACGGCCTTTGCCGCTTGGGGGGGGGGGGGGGTGAACTCGAATTCGCTTTTGGGTATCGTAGATCATGGATTTAAAAATGCTGTTCAAATTTGAGGCTCTCATGCCGGTAGAAATGTTATGACGGCTGAGGTCGTGGGTGGGGGGGGACCACTATTTCTTGCCTGAAATACTAACCAAATTATGTACATTGAGTATAACAGTTTTGTGCAGTAGGAAGGTAAATAAAAATGCTTGTTTTATTGCTCACAAACTGATTTGAATTGACCTAAAGCCGTGTTTTCCTGCTGACGGGTTATATCCCGTCGCGTCGAGTGGAGTACGCTGGCGGGGTCACGTCGACCACTCCTTCAATGGGAAAAGAAGGCAACCGTTTTCCTGTCGAGCGGAGTTCGTCTTCCGCTGGCGTGTTCCGTCGACGTAAGACGCTCGAGTGCTTCAGGAGGTGTCTATGACGCTCGACGCTTCGGGATTCGCATGCGCAGAGTTCAGCAACAATTATAATATCTTCTCGATCATGAACACAATTTAATTGGTCTATGATGGCCAACAAAATCATTTTTTACCGCGGAAAGACATGGTTGACTTTTTGACTTCTAGACAGCTCAAGTGAAAACGGTTGTCCCGCCGCGTGACATCACTACGTCACTCTCCGCCCGACGGGATCCCGCCGGCGTACTCCGTTCGACGCGACGGAATATAACCCGTCGACAGGAAAACACGGCTTTATGCTTAACCAATGGGACGTCCCCTGCATGCATTACTTAACAATGTGTTTTGTGAATATTACCGTCATACTTCCAGTAATATATGGTATTTTCGGATTCGAGTACATTCATTGTACAGCATGTTAGTATGGGTAACTAAAAATCAAAGAAAAAAACAGCAATATACGTGTGAGTACTGAATGAGTTCGGGGAGCCGAGGAGAGTATTTTTTGAAGTTCTTTTAAAATATGAAACCAGGAGGATGATTGTATTTAATCGTAACGATTTGTGCTATGTGCCCACAAGGCTGACTACACTGTCCTGTACATAATATTTATATTTTCTTCAACATAGTGTTTGCGTAAATTCTTGAAGATTTCCTTGAAAATTCGCTCATAATATCATGAATGGACTTTTTTTTTTCAAGAAAAAAAAAAGTGGCATTGGAGATCGAGAGGGGGTTGGGCAAACAATCCAAACCATCGATCATCAGCAGTGGGTCAGCTCATAACACCATCGAACACTGAATATTTCCTAAACCAAGCGAGGACTTTTTGATCGAAATTTTGCTAAAACCGTTATCTGAAAACGATATCCGTTTTCAATTTGAGCCCTGCGTCGGTTCAGCACTCGAATAATTCGGCAGCTATTATGAAGCTCCGCGTTGCAGTTCGAATGGAAACCATCAACCGAGGGGGAGAATTCTCGCTTAAATGCAAACCACATGTTAATTGCCCCTGAAATCGCCAACGAGCCGCCCAGTTCATAACCGCGTCTCTTCCCGCTCGTTGAATAGCTAATACCCCGGACGTTCTTCCGCGCGCTCCGCATACACGCCTTTCGCGGAGCACATGCACCATAGTGCACGGCGCCATACATGGCGGAGAGTCCCGGTGAATATTCACTCCGTCCAGGAGAGGCGCCATCGTCTGGGAGAGTTAATTACGATAAAACCCTTGATAGTCGGGTTCACCGGATAGTTCGAGACCGGCAGTTTTGCCGTAGTCATTTAGTCGCAAAACGCTTTCGTCCTGTTTAACGACGGTATATTCAGCAAGACCTCGAAGGGTCGATTGAAAACCCAGGAAGGTGGAAGGCTTCACTCATTGGCAGAGGATTTGACACAGACGGACGACGGAAGACATACAAAGACCATTTTCCCAACTATCCAGGACCGTTTAAAGACGGAGTTAAATTTTTCCTGGCGGCTTACCATGCTGCTTTCGGGTCATGGACGGAGTTATTTACTTCAGTTTCACCTGGCAGAGACAGACCTGTGCTCCTGCGGCTCTGGAGATTTCCAGAATTAGGAACAAATCCTATACAAAAAAAACCTGCAAATTGTAATTTTTTTAAAGTTAAGTAGGAGGTCTTTAGTGAGTTGATTCACAAACTCCTTCCACTGCGACCTAATGAAGAAGAAGAAAGAAGAAAGAATTGTTTATTGACAAGAGACAATTTGACACAAAAAACTGGTATAACAACATTTAAACAGGTAGGCATGGACGTGACGTCCGTCTGCCGAGTGATACGAGCGTATTTGTGGACATATTTTGAGTGGTACTAAATTTTGAATAAACTATACATTATATCACTACTACATCTACTTAATACTAATTTAATCCCAGTTAAACTCTTCAATAAGTTTTGATCGATGAAATCAACACTTCTGGCCATACTGGACTACCTTCACCCAACACCTTCCGCTATCCAGCAGTCGAATGATGTCAGCACTGCGACCTAATGAGGTCTATTGTGGAGTGTCTCCAAGATATATAAGCCTACTAAGAAGGGTTTACTAAACACCCCTTCTTCCCAATTTTTTGGCGAAGTGGAGAAGGTCGGTGTTGGTCACCTTAGAGATGGTGTCAGGGGCTAGGACATCACTTCCGAGGGTTGTGAATCTAGCTCGACTCAATGCTTCACAGTAGCATATGATATGTTCGGCATCCTCCGTTTCCATATCGCAGAAGCGGCAGATGTCCGTTGTTAGTTTGCCTATCTTCTTTAGGTGATATGGAAGTCGGCAGTGGCCTGTTAACAGGCCCACAAGTATTCTGACGTCCTTTTTAGGCATAGCGATGAGTTCGTCAGCACGTCTCTTCGAGAACGTCGCAAATAGTTTTGCCTGTCTTAGACCTGGGAGGTTCTGCCAGCATTCTACCCGCTCATTCCTCTCCCAGTTGTTAGCCAAGTTCTGTAAACAGCTTTTGGTGGTTCTCAGGATCTGTTCCGGCCCTATTGGCAGGGACTCTGATCCTCTTATGGCAAGACGATCAGCAGTTTCATTACCCTCATGACCTTCTTGTCCGTGAATCCAGAGAAGGGTGATCCTATTTTTCTGGGCCACTGTTTTGAGGGTATTCAGGCATTCCCAGACCAGCTTTCACCTAGCAGAGACAGAACTGTGCTCCTGCTTTGGGGATTTCCAGAAAAAAGAACAAAAAAATGCTGCAAATTGTCATACAAAGGTTTATTAATTTTCTACATAGATCACTCGTATGCAAAGAACCCGGCTTTGCCATTGTCACCACCAGCCAGCCATAGATTGATATTACCTACCTACCACGTACCTATAGCGATCACATTTTGGTCAGCTAAAATTTGAACGGAGATTAGGCCTCTTTTGCGATTCACACTCGTCTTTTTGATTTATCTTAAGTCCAACCCTCAAGTTCTTGTAGGGAGCAATTAGTTTGTCCTACCGAGCTTCGTGTGGTCTCTAAAAATTCTAAAAATTTAGTACTAATTTAGTACCTATCTTAAATTGATGGAAAAATAATGCCTGTATATAAAAAATCTTTTGAGCTAGGGCGTTTTCAAAATGTCAACCCTTATTTTTCAACCCTTAGAAGTGACTGACATCAACCAAAATCTTCGGGGCACAACTAGACCCCAAATGGTGCCGCGTACGGCGGACGGATGGCCATATTTTTATTCGACATTTGATGTAAAGGCATTGTTTTTCCATCAATTTAAGATATTGGATTCTACTAGGAGCGGCGGCAGAGGAAACCCCCCAAATCCTCCCGTAAAACGTCGATTTCGTTGAAAAAAGAAAAAAAAATCACGTTTTTTCTCATTCAAGCATGGTTTTCTCCACCACTGAAAATATTGGAAACAATTCTAATCATCGCCTGGGAAGCTGAGCTTTTGAATCAACTTTTAGGCTTACAGGGAAGCATTTACACGTTGAAAAGCTGGGACTTTTGAGCGGTTGAAAATAGTTGAGATTTTCAGGATTTTACCATTTTTCCTCTTCAAGTTCATTTTTCACACGTTTTGCCTATTTAAAAAACGTTGTCTCTTCATCAGGGACATAGGAAATTTAACGCTCTTTCCAATGATATCGTCAAATTTGGGTTTATTTAGTAAACTGAAGGATTTATTAACATTTTAATGACACAAGGTCGAGAACATGAAAAAATCTTAAAAGTAAAAAAGTCGGATTTTAAGGGGGTTAAAAAAAAGTCACGAGACAAAAAAGTCACAAATTAGTTGTATAATCAATCCCTATGGCTAGGAACACAGGTTTTACACCCTTTATAGGTATTGCTGAGCATGGTGCTTCTTGGATTGCTCACCAACCTCATTGTTTGACCAACGGCTTCATCAACAATAACTGTTCCGGTAATCTTCTGAAACGAAGAATTTCTATATTACCATATCAAACCAAGAAGCACCATGCTCAGCAATACCTATATGCACATGAGTCGGACCTAGATCCTGGGTCAAAACGTCGTGAAGTATTAAACAAGAATTTAATTAAATCAAGATGACTGGTCATTCACCACCTGAAATATTCATCAAATTTACTTGTCATCTACGCACCAAAATATAATAATTTGTACGACGTAATAGTACAAAATTGAATAGAGGTAGGTACCAATAAACTTTCCTGCGGTTGGAACAGAACTCTTACTTCCTATCTTACGAGGAAAACAACACGGTATCGTTCCAAAGTCTTTACCTCTTCACAGTGAAAGTCGCCATGTACGGGATGGTTATTCATCCCTTGCTGTAGAGTTAATTACGATAACAGACCGATAGACTGCAGCACCGTCGGGTAGTTTGACGCTAGTAATTTACTCGCGAAACGCTATCGCCCTGTTTATCAGTTTCAATTTCTCACCTTTTCCATCCCAGTTGCGTTTCACTCCGAGGGAGCGAAGGGGAATCCCTCGATAGCGGGAGAGAAGCGTCACTCGGCGACAGGTTTCAACGACGCCCCCCATAAATTGAATCCCAGGGCTGAGCGGACTCAACAGGTACAGAAACCGTTCCTCAGTCCGTTACGCGTGGGAATTGATAACGCTTCGATGTGAAATCGCGGAATGCTTCTATTGAAAATGCAGAAGCGAAGGACTCAATAGAATAGTGTAGACCTTCTTTCTTCGTTCGCAGCGGGAGAATGGCTTGATGTAGCAACAACAACACAATCAAAACAACATCGTAAACAGTCAAAGAGATGTCACCAGTTGAAAAGTATCGACTCGAAGGAGCTCCATTGTCAACAATTTTATTATAGAGAATGGAGCCCAGAGGGAACTCCTCACAAAACTTTGTCCCCATTTGTATGTCTTCTACACATGACCTGTAAATTCAATAATAAACCGTTGTAATCATACTGATATTTTTACCCTCTTGAAAATTGAACGTTTTACGTACAGAGTGGTGTGGAAACCCAATTCACCTGAATGAGTTGACTCCCAGCCGGTCACTTACTCTGAATACAAGTCCATTTGGAGAAGGTCACCAGTAAATTTTGTCCATGGGAATTGTGCGAGCAGGACCTGTGAACTCCTAGGACTTTCTCATTTAAAACAAACAAAAGCATTCCAAGTTGGACTGGTTGTAAGTTTTTTTATTTATTTATTTATTTTTTTCAGCAGGCAGGTGAGAAAATCTTTAATTAAGACCCATAGGTGGTGTTGGATCTCGTAAGATACTTGGAAGGGTCCGCGTCTTCCGGTTATGTGGGATTCAAACCCACTAAAAAATCACCTCCTTTTCTCCCACGTTGGAACTCAGCCCGGAACCGTTTAACACATTACTTTGGGCTGAGTCCTGGGGCCTTGATCAGTTCTGGGTGAGGGGGAGGGACCAGATGCTCCCTCCTCTCTCTTTATCGTTCTAAGGACCTGCGAACTTCGAGGAACTTCTCATTAAAAACAAACAAAAGCATTCTAAGTTGCACTGGTCGTAAGTTGGTATTGAGTTAAGAGTGAGGGATAAAATCGAACTGAACTGTCAAAAGGATTAGCGAACTGGTGACCTGCTCAGGTTGGTGTGAGTGGAAGTAGAGCTCTCTGAGAGAGATTAGCCCCATTTGTGGCGTGGAGGTATGTACGATGGCATACCTCTTCTACCTCTATGATTTGAGCCACATGAAACCCCACTGAACGGCGAACTGGTGAACTTCGAAATTCCCTCTGCAGGTCATTAAAGACCAGTTTATTCGGAGGAGAAGGTCTTTCAGACCAGATTACTCACTCACTACCAACCTCTAATCGAGATAAGTAGAAAACGAGAATCAAATTTTTACAAAATCTGTCTGTCATCAAAGGAGCTTGGTTTCAATCAAATTTTTAATGTATTCCAATTTTAGTTTATTATTTTAAATAGTAAATCTTTGGAATCGTTCAAGGAAATTAGGAGGTGGCCAGAAATGTTTAATAAAGATGAAGTACCTAATCAATTTTGTGCAACCGTTCTCTCAAGGTGGACTCCATCAATATGCTAGAGACCTTTGATCCATCTTTCGCCGAATGTTTCGCATCCCTTGGGAGGGTAGAATGTGGAACGAGGAAGAACTGGTATCGGGTGGGAACTCTACTCCACCACCAAGCAGAGGAAGGTTGCATATCTCGGACCATTCTTTGGGCCCTGAGTATGAGATTCCTTGCCTTATTATCGAGGGGAAATGGAAGCAAGACGTGGAGTAGGTCAGAACCAGCTTTCCTGGTCACGCATCATCAGGGCTTGGACAGACATTTCAAGTTTTGGAGAACTTCGTCGAGCCATGTAAGAACGGGCTCTGCGCATTATTAATCATACAAATTTTGTATTATGCACGGCACTAGAAGAAGAAGTTCAGCCGTGCTCCAAAAAATATATCTTTCGTTTTCGAAGTCACTGAAATATCGTCGTCACCGGTTAGCGAAGGAAAACCGTGGTGGTTCCAGATGCGTTCAAGATGACAACCCTTCCCCCCCTTAATAAAAACAGATTAATATACTCTCACATCTCTCTGTTACTTTTGATCGACCTCTTGGAGATGCTCTAAAGATGAGCAGCAGAATTCATAATGCTGAGAATCTGGTTATCCTCACTTTCCTACATCATTTCTTGATCGACTTAAAAACACCCAAAACCCCGAAGGAGGAGGGATGTAAGTTTCGTGTGTCATGGGATTATTTCTAACTCTGAAGTGCGTCATTATAACGATTCTCGCGGCTGGTGTTGATCAATTTAACATTGATAAATTAATGATAACACTGGATGAGTATAAATAAAATCCAATTTTCCCTCCCAATTAATCGCCAATTATTACGTCGAAAACGTGACGACCTGAGGGATCTAACTTATAAATTCGCCTCTCTCAGAGGGAGGAAGTTTCACGATCTGAACTAATGATAGAAGTAAGTTGTTATTTGCAGGTCCCTAGCGATGTTGTTTCAAGCCTGGCGCCGGGACTTTCCTCTGCCCATCCTTTCCCCTCCAGGTATTATATGAGTATGTACTAACTCTTATGTAAACTTCGTTATACCTCTTCAAGTAAACACTTGAAAACGAGCAAACAGCCCCCCCTTCACCCTCTCCACCATTCGAACTCAATTTTTAAATTGCCTCCCGCCCTGTTTCTCTCTCATCTCGCCGCTGTAGCTCCTTTTAGGACTATAATGCCCGTAGTGAAGCACTTCATTAGGTACGTTACCACTCCGTTATCACAGTTTGAACTGTACGGTATACAGAAAGACGATGGTTAAATCCGATGGAGCCCATTCTACCAGATGTAGGAGTAATATAGTTCCATACTTCTACGCTTGCATTCTATTCCATAGTTGGTAGGTAGGAGAAACGTTGTATTGACTTATTGTAAGGTAAAAATATATCTGCCAAGCTTCCTCACACCGAATGAAATGGAAATGATGAAAGAGCTGATGTGAAATTGACTCAATACATATAAGTTCTCTGTTGTGAATCATGATCTTCACGATCCTCTTGATAGTGTTTTGACTCGGCAGAAAATACGAAGCATGTATTTTCCAGCTTTGTCGGTGATATTCTTGAACGTCACTGAGTAAGTCTTCTTATACGATCAATTTGGGGTGGAAGAGGACAACACTCAGTGGAGAAAAAAGTCTGCCAAGCGGGTGTGGCGCATAGCTTCCACGTATCTTTAATCCGATTGTATTGATGATTCTACGAGTAGCTAATCTCGAATTTCATCTAATTCGAGTTACGACTGTATAAGTTATTGATTTAAAAAGGTACCTTGCGCCGAGGCTACTATCTATTTGGGAACGATGATTTTCATAGAGGACCATCTACACGCCAACCCGTCCAATCCCGTGGACGATAACTTAGTATTGTTTTGCCAGTTACAAGGATTTCATGACAAACAGACACACAGTCAAACACCTAACTTGTTCACGAAGGCCTAAAAAGCGCATGGAAATTTTTATTTTGATTTCAATTCTGATTTTCCGCTACCTTGACACACTTGTAGGCAAAATGATAAAATTCAATTCAAAATAAACCAATCTAGTGTACGAACATATGAAACCTGTAGTTTTGACCGTTGTGAGAATTTGAGCTCACACAGATTGACATGGAACCAAGTAGTTCAGAAGGTCTAAATAAGTAATACATTTGATTTCCATACAATTTTTTTATTGCTTATTACCAATAAAACAATGAGGGTCCGCGTAATCCTAACATTGAGTCTTATTTTGCGTTCTAGCTTCCAGCATAGTTTATTATTCACTAACGTAATTGAAACGTATTTCGAGTACAAGATCTCTTGGGGTTATGAAACAATTCATACTATTTACTGCTGCGACAATCCCAACGACATGTAAATCGCGTACAAACTACAGATTGTATGTAAATCAAATTTAGGTTCTCACGATTAACCCTCAAAATTTCAAAATTCACTGAGAGTCCAAAACCACCATAAAAGTCAATTAACCAAAAAATAGTTCCATCAAGTGACTTAGTAGTGACCCAAACACACTTTTTGACGAATAGAAATTTCTAAAATGTTGTTCGGAACTCACAGGGTTTATCAGAAGAAAAAGACGTGACTGTGGGAGTCAACACTTGTGGCGTTCATCTTTGTTGTCGAATGATTTTCAACGATTGTTGAGCCCTCGAAGTGTTTAGGAGAGCAGAAAGCTCCTAATCCCAAAACTGACAAGGTCCAAAACGAAAACTCTCTTGTTCAAGTCGTAGTAATCAAGTCGGTCTCATAAAGAGGAGCTCAGACCAATTTCCAGGGCGGGGAACAGACAACAGACGCACAGACGCTAATGAGCCTGTTCAGGGGAAAAAGCTTTTCAAAGTGGACGTAAAGGTCTAATGAGGGCAAAGCTCTCTAGGGTGGAACAATGTCACAATTTTTTTTCTTTCTTTATTCACCTTTTCTCAAAAAGCTAGCGAAGATGCAAATTTTTCACGCACGGCTTTTTATTTATGATGATAACTTTATGATAATAATACATTTCGGTTGCTCAGCCATCTAAGAGCAATGAATGTAGTAGAAACATTAGATGTAGGGGTTAATTCACGTTCATTCTGTATACAGGTACGAATTTTGGTAATAATCGGTTGAGTCATTTGGCCTTATCGTTTCACAAATACGGAAAAACAAATCAATTATGAATTACTGATTTTGACACCCCTTTGACTTTGGGGAAAAAAGCGACGACTTTGGGAGATCGCAGAAAATAAGTATTCAGGGCGTAACACGAGTCTCCCACGTGTTCTACAACTAATTTCAGACAAAAAGTGCCTCCCGACAGTTTTTGGTACCTACCCCAAACTGAAAAAATGCCTTTTTTCACTTTGACAATTTTTTCCGTATCTTTAATCTTTGCTCAATAACTCTACCATAACTCCCTCAATTCAAGACTTAGCTCAAATCTAAAATATTCGTTGGAAAGGGCATTAAATTTGCAATTATTTTATGCCCATTAACATTTTTTAAAGTGGTACCTATTGAGATGTGCAAACGACGTTTGAAAATCAAAACTCGTCAAAATCTTGAAATCGCTTGTTTTTTCAGTCGCCTGGTAACCTTATCAATTCTTGACGCAGAATTGTGAAACTTCCCTAAGCAGTGCTCCAAAATGTCAGTTTCCCAATGGTATAGTAATCAAAAATATTTTACAACCTATTTTAAGGGAGAAATTTGTGTTTGAACGCCGAAAAACGTGCAGCATTGTTTCTGGAGGCTACGCGGTCTTCTGCGGCGCCGACAACCCACTTCCCCTGAGATCGTCTAGCTGGAGCGCTGATTTCGTTGAAAAAATGCTCGTTTTTCGGCGTTCAAACACGAATTTCTCCCCTAAATTTGGCTGTACAATATATTTTGATTACTATGCCAGTAGAAAGCTGACATTTTGGCGCACTTTTAATGGAAGTTTCACAATTCTGCGTCAAAAATTGATATGTTTACCAGGCGACTGAAAAAACAAGCGAATTCAAGATTTTGACTAGTTTTGCTTTCCATAAGTCGTTTGCACATCTCAACTCCACTTTAAAAAATGTTATTGAGGATCAAAAAGATTTAAAATTTAACGTTCTTTCCAACGATTTTTTTAGATTTTAGCTAACTTTTGAATTGAAGGAGTTATGGTAGATTTATTGAGCAAAGATCAAAAAACACGAAAAAAATGTCAAAGTGAAAAAAAAAGGCATTTTGAGTGGGGGTACCAAATAATGTCAAGAGGCACTTTTTGTCGGAAATTAGTTGTAGAACAAGTGGGAGAAAGGTCTTGAATCACTTCTGTTACACCCTATATACGTTAAGGTATCTGCGCTCAAGTATTCTAACGATTTTATTTTACAAAATATAAATGTGTCCCCCATTTTGGATGATGATGAGTTAGGGGTGATACATACTATCCAGCAATCCGAACCATAAGAACTACTGGAACTTCACCTCATGAACCCGAATTAGGAGAACTAGGGTAGCTACATTCTTTCTACTTCCACGTCGTTATCACCCTACCTAGATCTTTTTTTTTAGATAGCCTTGTGAGTGGCACTATTCAATTCAGCGGGAAAAATCACTTGGAAACCCGCCCCAAACTTCATTCACCCACAAGTGATGAAACAGTCACTACGTCATGCTGAACCCACCAATTCAACAACAATTTTACGCTTGATCTCTCAAAAACACAAATTTTTCGAAAAATAAAAGCATTAAAAAAAATCTGAATACACCGTTGGAAAGGTGAGCTTTTGGACTAACTTTTAGGACTACTGCAGGGAAAAAACCGTACATTCAGTTGGGCTAGCTAACGATTGAAAAAACTGAAAATTGTCAATAATTTACAAATTTTTGTCTTTGGGCTTATTTTTTCACATTTATATCTCTTTACAAAAAATTGAATTTGCACTATTGTGACGGGAAATTTAATGCTCTTTCCAATGGTGTAATCAAATATGAATTTACTAAATCAATTAACGGAGCTATGGCAGTTTTAGTGAACAAGGCCGAAAACACGAAAAAAATGTTGAAAGTGAAATAACTCGAAAACGAAGCCTCTAAAAAAATTCCTTTGAAACATTTTTGGAAATCAGTTCAAGAATCGATACCTAGCCGATGGTGCGTCTTTAACTTTCACACCGTGTATATGTGCAGTAAGTTAATACGCATACGTACATTTCATCCGAATTAGTATCCTTTATCAACAAAACATCTTAAACAACTTACTTCATTCTTCATTTCCATCTAATGAACGTAGGTTCGACAACGCATATAACAAAGTATATTAGGCTTTTTAATGACTTACCATGAGAACAATGTAGTTTTCTATTATAAAGCAAGAAGAAGAAGAGTAAAGTCACTAGGTGGCGAGGGGTGATCATACCCCTACTTACTTATTATAAATATATCTCTCGACATCATGCCTCTCTCGCTCAAGATTCAACCTTCGACTCAATCATTTTGTCACCACAACCACTTCAAACACTTCGTAAATACGTCTTTAATTTCCTTTTATAATAGTGCTTTAACGGTTTGCTCTCTGGGCGCCGGTTGTTCTCTCTTAATTACCTGTGCAATACCTGTGGCCAATCAACAGGCCGCCGGCTATAACACTCCTCACCTACCTTTAATCGATAACGGACAGTTCATTGGGGACCGAAAATTAATGGTCTACCTCTCACCTCCTCTAGCTTTCGTCTGAGTAGTTTCCATAGCAATAGACAGTTCTAGGCAAATCAATATATACTGCCTATAACTAGGAACACGGTTAGTAGTAAAAGGAACATATTATGTTCCTGTTGTATTCATTGTATTATGTTCCTATTGTGTTCATATTGTATTCCTATTTATAGGCAGTATATATTGATTTGCCATATTATGAATTTGCCATGTTCATATTATGAATGTCTTCCCTCTTTTCAAAGAAAGTCGGTCCTGTGAAAATCCCAATGTCTCCCCCCTGGTTGCAAGCAACCAGAGAAAGTCACTCCGGAGAGTCGATTGTTCACACAATCAGTGTCCCGGCTTAGTAGCAGGTCCCTTAAGGGGCCCATTCACGTGTACTCCTGGAGTCGCCGCCGCGGGCCTCCAGGTACTCCACGAAGCCGCCGCAGTAGTCCATTCACGTGGCTTCCAAAACTACCTGACTCCGCCGATTGGCGGGCCTGCTTCCAACCACCACTTGCTCAGATGACCAGAAGTGAGGAAAACGGTAGGGCTACATGCTGTACTGGTGGGAGTGCGACCCGGCGTCGGCCTCACTTCAACCATTCACAGGGCCGCCGAGGATTAACTGGCCGCAATTTTCGAGCATGTTCGATTACCTGCCGAGCGGCGGACGCCCGCCAGACCTCAGGATTTTGTTAACCTTTCACGGGTAGTTTTCCCCTTTGACGGCGGCTAGGCCCGCGGCGGCGACTCCAGGAGTACACGTGAATGGGCCCCTTTATATGACCAACAGGTAGAGGCGCACGTTCTAGCTCGTGTTTCCGACTATGCAGGTCGGCGCCCGAGTTTTTGACAGTTCACAAAACTCACATGCCAGGATCCATGCCACAGGACCAGCGCTGGCCCTGGTTCAAGGAATCCTACCCTGAGACTGCAGAAGGAGACTGCAGCTCTGGGTGATTTTAAACCACGAATCCAAACCTCAACTGGGGGATAGGCTGGTGGCACTTTGACTTTTGTCGTTGTTAGTAAGAGGAACAACAGTGGTGACCCCAGATTTTTTTGGAAGTCTACTCAAAGGACGAAATTAATAAACCACGAATGAAGACACATCCCGGATCCACCGCTGGAACCAGATTTTACCGAAGCAACGAAACATCGGTACCGCTCACGCTTCCACCGTTCTACGATTCAAAACTGTGGATCATGCAACTGGACGCAGCATACGATGGTGCGAGAATAAACACCCAAAATGCAAGATTTCCTCGCACCATACCACTCCTGCCAAATGACGCTGCGTAGCAAACGCTAAGCTCAAAAAATATATGCACCGTTGAGACATATCGGTGCAGCCCTATCAGATCATCGGCAACTCGGAATTCAAAAGTCGTCCCACGTATAATGGCAAATAAGACTTCTTAATATTACGGCAAATAAGAGGAGGATTTTGTGGTGAACCACTATTTATTATAGATTTTCGCAAAAAAATAACGAAAGAGGTCCTGGCGAAATTGGAGGAGCCATCCCTTTCAGGGTTGGAAGGGGGTTGCCTCGAGTGGGGACTCACCCCCTCTCGCAACTACCCCTTCGTTATAAGGGCGTACTCCAGCCCTTGAGGTACCATTCAATTCAAAAAGTAGCCAATTCTGCCAGTAGTAGTAGCCTAGCCTTCAGCCAGTTACAAACCGCCTATTCTGCCAGTATCTTGATCGAAGCGTTTTCTGAAAAAATTGAAGTTTTTCTTTCAAAATTTCCTAAGTCAAATCTTTGCTTACTCCAAACCTTATAAGACTGCTCACTACCCTTTTGATCAAAATTCCTATATTACTATTAACTGGAAGGAATTGCTGACGTCCTTTTGGTTCTGATCGCTATCCGACCAGTAAATAGTAATTTGCTCAAGTAAATTCAATTTTGAACAAGTTGTGAGGTTGAGATGAGACTTCGTTAGGTCAGTTCCTATCAACCTTACAACTTGTACTTTCCAACTACGGAATTAACTACCGGCAATTGAATTGAGACGTCTTCGAGTCAGTTCCAGTCAAAGGCCGGTAGTTATCTAGTATTTGCTCCAAATTGGAATGCTGACGTCAATCGACTGCTCGCTACCAATTTGTATGCATTAATATATAGTCAGTAAAATCGTGCAGGGTAGTAAGTAGTCCAGTAGGGGCAGGAGTAACAAAATTGTCCTGAGTCAAATTGTGTTCCCTTGGAGTCAGAACAGCTTGAAAGGCTGAAAGCCAAAATCCACACGGGATCCAATCATTGTCGGAGAAAAACAAGTTCGGACTATGTACTTCAAGTTCGGTTGAAGTACTTATGTTTGGAACACGGACTGTATCACAAACAAAGAGACTGGCAGATCTCAAATATCATTCAGAAACATCCGCAACGCGAAATTGTGATTTTGGAAGGTTCAAACTTCTTTACGTCTGTTACTGAGAAAGTACATAATATTTCGACTTTCGAATTAAAACATAATGATCTCTACAATCACCAACTGTTGTGAGAAAATCCCGACACGTGATACTTCTGGCTTGAAAAGCGATGTCACGATTTTGTGTGATTGAATTGAACAAATTAGTCATCAAGTTTATCGAAGGTCGTAACACAATCAATGATTAGGCTTCCATTTAATCATGTATCGACAAATGTGTTGTAGAGAGATTTGGTTCATATTAGTGCCAGTGTGGACTCTGTGAGGAATTAGGGGGACGGGGAGGACATGATGAGTTTCGAGCCCACAGCGGCGATCTCACTTGAAAATATACCTACTAGTCTGATTAAACGTCAGACTAGAGTTATCAATTGAAACCTCCCCTCTCTATCATCACTGAACGACGGTCTCGAGTTATCAACTGAGCTGGTCACCCCGTCAAGTGAGCTGTTCACAAAGCCACCTAACGACCACCTGCCTCCGACAGAACGGCAAGATAGAGTATTTCCATAATTCCACATACAACATTAATTAGTACCTCCCTCTCTACGGTGGACTCCCTATTACCTTAAGAGCAATACTCCGGAAAATTACCGTCCGGAATACGGTTGACAAGCAATCATTGTGGAGGTTTGAGAGATCCCAAAGTCCCCTATTGCTATGGCCCTTCGTGTCGATGAATCTCAATGGTTATCAAACCTATCTACTCTACCTGTTCAATTGCTATCAGTCCTTCCGCTCAGCTCTGTGTACCCTATGGACGGTGCTCCGTAGAACAGTTTAGCCAGCTTGACGCATAAAGGAATAATTGGAAAGCCACCCAAAATGTCTACTGTGCGCTGCAATTGGCTTGTTTGGTCAAAATGTACTCTATTGTTGCAAATAATATGTTATATGCATATAAGAAAAGTTTAATGAACTTTTACCTCTGGTAACAAGGTGGGAACTACATCGACCTCGGCAGTTGTTATTTAGCAAATGATTGCTCGATGTTCGGCCGCCTCCATGATGGTCTAAAACAGATCTGTACGTGGTTATTTATTCTTCGTTGAATGTTGTTCTCGTTCACCCCAGATTAATCGCTTAAGAACGCCCAAGTCTTAATGTGGGGAGTCCTAACATTGGTACCTACCAAATATCCGAAGGGGCTGTTGGCTTCGTACTTGGTCCCTTCATAACGGGCCATCCGTCTCTTTTCTTGTGGGTCAAATATCAACTCCACTTAAAACTGATGATATAGAAGTCTGTTAGAACACATTGGAACCCAATGAAAGCCCAAGTGAGGGAGATGAAGTGAAAAATATTCGTTATAGAATACTGATGGGCAAGCAACACGTCCTGTTCTCACTTTTGCAGTCTCTAAACAAGGGCAATATTCGTCTAACCCAGACAGCGTTCTGTAGTCTGTTTCTATGTTTCTATGTGAACTTGAAGACTATTATTTTTTAAAAGTATAAGTTCAAAATAGCCATAACTTCGTGAGGTAGTACAAGTAAAAAGGTACTCAGCTGGTGATCGACCTGGGACTAAGGTTGACAGAAGGCCAATAGCAGGCCTTCTGGTCGACATTAACAGTTAACAAATGAAAAAAATGCAGTAGCTCTTTCCAGGATGTAATCTAAATTTGCCGCAAATGTTGTGGTTAACCATAGTTCTTCTCGAAATCGAAAACAATGTGTGAAATATAATATTCCGTGATAACCAATCGGCTCTCATCTTAGCGTAGCTCACACACGGCACATTAATATAAAATACCACTTCTTGAGAAATATGGATGAGATACTTTGATCATAGTACGTACCGACGAAGGACAAACATAATCGGACATTCTTATTTACGAGCGTGATGCATAAATGTAGGGAACCTTCGGGATTGAAGACAACAAGATTGGAATTGATAGCTGTTGATGTTGATCGTTGACCCTACAGGTGGCCTTGGTTTCAGGCATATAAGTTCCGCTGGTTATGAAAACTTCATTCCTTCGTAATTTTCGTTTTCTAACAGAAACAACTGAATTAGTGAGTCTTCGCAGGCCTATAAGCACACGGTCTTAGCTGCACAGCAAGCAAATATCCGCAAAACTTATAGTAGTTTGAAGGAAGGTTTGCCATTTGCCCTCTCAGTACCATTCGATGCTTGCATGTTCCTGATGGAGTTAATCTAGAAGTCTTTTGGACTGGCCAAAAGTTCTTTACTTAGCGAATATTCTTCCCTTTTGATGTTGCAAAATACCGACTCCGTCCAGAACCAATTGTCGATTTAACGTGTTATGACGAACATAGTTTGTAATATGAATGTATTTAAAAAAATTAGACTGTGAACATTTGCTAGATATTCGGTGAATGCCATGTGCCAAGTCGGCTTCTGGCGACTTTGTCAAATTCTACTTGCGTGGGAAGGCTTTCGACGAATACCGTACTCGTGTAGGAAGAATCAGGATTCGGCGAATACCGCATCTGTAACCGGCTGAACCTCGATGATCCGTACTCCTAGTACACACAGCTTGCGGGGGGACTCATTTCTTGCTCAAAGCGTAATGCTCTCCTCAACTCGACGATATTACTGCAGTTATTGTAATCCCGCCGACGTGAGAGTCGTAGAAAGCAGTCGACTTGGCACCGCGCCCTTAATTGCAGCGCATCGCAATATTCTCTCATGAAAACACCCTCGGTAAAAGCGATAATTCATTTCCCCCTCGTTCTATCCCCAAAGCCAACCTTCAACATGTCTCTGGACGTGCTTTGTCCGTAAATAGCTGAGTAATCCTCATCTTTTTTTGACATTAAGACGATTTTGGAGAATTATTTTTCAAGAACTTCTCCTTTGTTGGTTCTTCAATTTATTCTCGTATAATTAAGTTTCTCTTATAAGGACGTTCTGGTCGTAATCACTCCCGAAGAAACATCACACCTGTGGTAATATCGGTTTCCTGGAGGTTCTAATTCAGAAATCTTTTCTGTCGAACCATCACAGAATCAACATTAGATTCATCATGTTCTGAATTGTTAATGATGATTTCTGTGTCGTGACCTCCTCCTATCACTCATATTTTACAACCGCCAGGTTTTCGTGGTTGATGATATCGGTGTAAATAGTTAACTCCGGGGTGGGGTCCTTTACTCTGTGTTACCCTAACCACAATTAAGAATTATGAAAAATCTTGGAAGTCATTATTGAAATAAAAATTAGGCTCTCTAATAATCAAAACGACTGAATGAAAAATGGTTAATTTATTCATTAACTAACAATGTATCTCTATATAAAAGGGATGAAGCGAGGAGCGTCTTGATGCCCTCCCCTCTTTATTCGCCGAAACTCTGCAATACGAAACTTTATGAACTGGTTTATTGATGGAAACAAGTGGGCACAACCGCACGACCTGAAGCGTATGGCGATTGACTACTTCAATAAGGTGAGTTCTACTCTTCTGTTCTAGTTAATTGACTACTTAAATATGGTTATAGAATGTTCATACTTGACATGAAGGCTGTACGCTGCCTATTCACAATACTCACTGACACATTGACGTGGAAGGGACTGACACGGTTATGAATCTACCACTTTCGAAAAAAAGGAACAAATGGAGGAGGTTGGATGACAAGTAAAAAAATTCTAAGTAGAGAGAAGCACCTTTTTGGCGCACTGGCCACAAGAGAGTGCTGGAAGTCATCACAATGTGGAAGTACCAGTGCGCCTCCTTCGGGTTTTTAGAGTGATGGTTGAGAATGTTGGCGTCAACCTCCCCTCGTCAAGCCTATCGGCCCTTTGTCTTGAACAGCCTCGTAGGAGTATAAGGCCCTCTCGATTTAGAACAGCTATCCAGTCTGTGGGCACTCAGGTGATGGTGCTTTTTACTAGCAGGTAAACCGGGGACCGCCTCTTTTAATCACGCCTTCATAATGCTCGTGCTGCGACTATATTAGCAGGTGATTGAAAAGGTTGGATCTGGTTGGTACCAATTCTCAGACCCAGGTCAGTGACCAGTCGTGGCTTCTGGGGATCAAATTGTACCAGTTCACTGCTCTCAACATTGGAGCCGTGGGTAGGTGGAGCCCCAGTCCACCGGCATGTTGACTTCTGTTAAAGTCCTGCCCTCCAATTGAAGTTCCTGACCCCCCCACTTGAGGTTGAATTCGCTGAGGTTTTGGTTTAAAACACTCTGTGTCATGATCATATCGGATATCCTGGCAACAAAGTTTTGTGAACTGTCAAATACCGACCTTCAAAGTCGAGAGCTAGAACGCGCGCCTCTTTTTTTTTTTTTTTTTTTTTTTTTTTTTTTTTAACTCCCCTCAAAGACAAAATGTCTTTTTTGACGGAGGGGGCACGCCATAAAAAAAAAATAAATAAATAAATAATTAAATAATGGGGAGGACGCCCAGGACTCACCCGACGCCGGCCCTAGGGATGAGGGAAGATGAGGAAGGTGGGGGTGGGAGAGAGGGATGAAGGGAAGTGCCTCTATAAAACGACCACCAGTTCAAATATGAGCCGAGCAGGACACGGGTGGTGATACCACGGAGTACGCCTACTGAGATGCCCAACTCACGCAACTCCGTGGCACTTTTCCCGCACCACACCCCGCGCCATGATAAGGTAGCAGCCATCACCCTGATGTTGTTGGGTGCCACTCCTTTTAGCTCCGACACCGCTTGCCGTAAATCATTTCTATCATACTTTCTTATCTTAGCCCGCCAAGTCTGCTCCATGTCCAAGCTGCCATTGACAACTTGGACATCCAGGATAATGCAAGACTGGTCGGGCTTGACGGCAACGATGTCGGGCTTCTTACCCTGGTCACTTGGCATGTGATACAATCTCTCCCTCTCAACATCCCAGCCGCTAGATGACAAAGCACCTGCTATCTGCTTGGCGACCGCATCATGACGTAAAATGCGGCCCCCATGAGTCCGAGGACATTGCTGCACTACATGATACAGATGTTCATTTCCACTCCGACAGGCGCGGCAAAGGGGTAGAGTTGTCCCACGACTACCCCTCGAACACTGTACCGCAGTTGGCAGAGTTGCCATGCGGACGGCGTGGAAGTGTCGGTAGTCGCGGGCCCCAATGCCCTCCGAAGCCCAATCTACCCATTGGGAAGAGACAGGGCTTTCGGAGCACTGTCGGAGTTCTTTACCATCTACTGACTCATGCAGCGCAGCAGCGAACTCAGCAGACGAACTGGGTTTTGGAGCAGATGGTGTTGCTCGGTCGCACCATGCTAACTGCTGCCTGACAAAATCAAGATCAGCAGCCGCACGGGCGACCTCCCAGCTCGACCCTTGAAGGGCTAGCAGGCGCTGGCGGCGCAATGAAGGGATACATGCCGAGAGAGACACAATGCCAAGCCCACCGGATTTGACCGGTGCGTGAACATAGGCACTTGGGACACCAGGCGGGAACCTCAGCCAAGAGCGCACAGCAGAGCGAACTTGTCGATCTAACTCTTGCAGCCTCCCCGCCGTAAGCCTGCCAAAGACTAACCCATACGTCAGCTTTGGCAGTAAGTACGAGCGGAGGAGGCGCAGCTTCTGTTGTGGCTTCAATGGAGCCTTGGTAACACGAGCTAGCGCTCTACCAAGGTCCACACGGCTGGCACTAATGGTGGCCACCCCCATGAAGTCGACTCCAAGGTACCGCCAAACCTCCAACACGGATCGAGATGGGATGGGGGATTGTCCTATCACAAAACCCCCATCCACAACTTTCACCTTATGTTGGCGACCCGACGGGACCAAGGAGACCGACCCACACTTATCGGGGTTAACCACAAGTCCACACCTGGCTAGCTGCCTAGCAAATGCATTGAGGGCGATCTGCAAGCCCTCACGGGTTTCTGCGAGTAGGATAACGTCATCGGCAAAAGCCAATGCTCCTACTCGCACCCCAGGGGCGAGATCAAACCCTACTTCTGTCGGCAGCTTACCCAAGGCCGTGTCCACGACCAGGTTGAAGAGGAGTGGTGATAGGGGATCCCCCTGGCGTACCCCACGCCCGATCCGTACATCCCCTGACACCTCACCTCCTGCCTCCAGGACCGTCACGCCTTCCTGGTACAGACAGGCCACATACTCGATTAACCGAGATGGGGCCCCGACACCACGAAGGCAATCGGTCAGGGCAAGGTGACTGACTGTATCAAAGGCCTTAGCGACGTCCAGAGCAGCCAGATGGAGTTGGCGGCGCTTCATACGGGCCAGCGAGATGACAGTTTGGAGAACTGTAAGGTTCTCCGCCGTGCCATCTGCTGGCCGAAACGCTCTCTGGACGTCACCAATGATACCAGCCACCTGGAGGCGAGATGCCAGTACTTTCTGGAAGTGGCGGAAGACTACCGAGGACACAGAGATCGGTCGATAGCCTCCAGGCCCACTTCCCCCTTTCTTTGGGATGAACACCGTTCGGGCTCGGGTTAATGCTTTCGGGGGTCTTCCCGCAAGGAGGAGTAGGTTGAGGACGAGCAGCTTAATCGTCTTAGGTGCTTTATTCCAGCGACGGGCGGAAATACCATCCGGTCCAGCGGAAGTGGAGTTCTTGACACGGCACTTATGTGCCTCGTCAGACAGCACCGGCGCACACATGATGCTGCGCAAGGAATCCCTGGTAGAGACTGGGGGAACCACACGCTCTCCAGGGTCGTGACTGGGAGCACTCAGAAGTGGCTCCCAGAAATCCACAAACTCCTGGAGAGGGGGTTGAACTTGATTTTCCCCAGGCTCTTCCAGTACCTCCGCAGCCACACGCGCCGGATGCTTCCTCCACAAACTCTGAACCCGGTGGTACTCCCGCCGTCTTGCTTGTTTGGCTGCTCTGCGACCTCCACGCAACACCACTCCAGGAGGAGGTCCCCCCTGGTGCTGCGTCACGGTCGCGTCCCCAACCCGCGGGAAGATTCTCCCTAAATAGGCTGCCACCTCATTTTCCAGGTTATCCAGCCCTTCAGCAGCCCGCCTCGCCAGATCCTGCAGGTAGGTGCTTTCATAGCCTTCAATACGACCTACCTGCCCCCCGAGCCTCAAGACTTCGGTCTTCAGATCGGCAAGAAGACCGGAGGTCCCGGGGGAGGGATACTGAATGGCAGGCTGCTGCTCCACGTCAGCAATAGGAGATGCGGGAGAAGCCCCACTGCTATTTGCCAGGATCGCTTCCTGGACAAGCTGCTTATAGTGGGGCTTCAGGCGGATGTTCTTGATGGCAATGACTGTGCGCATGGGAAAACGCTCGCTTAAATAGACATTGATATTGCGTACCCCATCGCGCACAGCCACCACCTCATCTGCCGCCATCCTGCGCAACTCCTCGGAAGCATACCTGTGCTGTACTCGTTCAATATCAATAGCAGCATTAGCAGCAACAGGATGCTTCCGTCTGACATGGAGACCAAGGCCGGACCTGGTAGTGAAAGCTCGCTCACAATGGGCACACTGGTGGTTCAAAGAGGCAGTGGAAGAGGAAGAGGGTTAAATATGTACTAGTTAGTTTAAATATGTACTTGCGTATGCAATCCCTCTCTACTTGCAGTAGAGGGGGAGATTATAGGATTGTACCCCAGGATTCCCTTACCTACTTCCTATGAGATGGAAGGAGGGATATACATGCAATACAATCTTGTTTAAAACTCCACTTAATTCATTACTCATCTGGGAAACGATCGCTCACCAGTTTCGGCTCACTCCAATAACAGAAACAACATCTCATTGAATCGGTTTCGTCCCAGCGTGATTTACCTCTCATCCTTACCTCTGCTGTTTCAATTGCTTTGGGTGAGTCGACATTCCGAGATGAGCCACTTGTGTAAAACCAACTTTCCTATCTCACCTCTCCTTTTTTTTCATAACTTATAGTGAATTCAAGGAATTCAAAGTGCGTCTAATTTAGTCAATTCTATCCAGAGTTATTCAAACAAAACAGAATCAGTATACAAATCACTTTGTAATATTCCTAATCCACCAATCTGCATCACGAAGGAACCTTCTTTTCACAGTAAATTTTTAATCTCTTGACATCCCCTATAACTTTCCCAGTTTGGAGTTAAACCCTGATATATCTTGATGTTTGCTAGTACTCACGTTTGTGCGAGTGCAATATCGATCCGACAGTACTTCTATTTATAGGGGATCATGAACCTCTTTGATCTCCACCTTCGTTCGCCTCTAATGATCTGTCAATCACGAACAGAAACATGCGTCACGTACGACACGAATCGTATTGGTGGGTATTCATTCAGCTTCGGACGAATCGCGTTTCCTCGCCCAATTTGGTCCCTTGTTATCCCCAACCTCCTTATTCGTCCGACTCATTACAATACTGATATGCGACTTCGTTAGGTCTCGCTGACAGTCGGATGGGCGTGAACACCCGAAAGGGCCGAGTTCTGTCGTTATAAGGAGAGGTGTAACCTCGCCAGGATCGCGTCACGACCGTCAACCTCCGTCTCATTGCATTCCATATGTAAACTTGTCTGCTTTTACAACTATCTCAGTACATACTGCTGTCATCATCAAATTATTACAAAGGTGTTCTTCTGGATGTATGTATGCGGTGTTTCGTAGATTACGAAATATTTTTTGAAGTTCTGAGATCAACAAAACTCTCAAAAAATAAAGTTCTTATGAAAAAAACTTTAAACGGGACATAAAAAAGAACGTAGATTTAAAATAAATGAAAAGCTGACGAATTTAACTCCAAAATTAAGCTTCAAAGATATTCCCCGATATGATAACCCCTGGAGGTTGAAAAGAGTAATTCACCAGTGAAAATTTTCGCTAGTAAAAATGGCTGGCTATTGAAAACTCTGTCTCTAATGTCTCCCACATCTCAGACCCAAGCTGTCTGGTGAATATGGCTGCCGAGAGTAAAGTTCTGATGTAATTACTTCGTGGTAAATATTTATTCAAAATAACATCGGTTGTAGCTATGAAATAATTTTCCAATTATGAATTGTTTGTGCAGTAAATCCAATAAATGGGTTCTATACAGTCAAAATTTCCGAGCTTTGTTTACAAATTTGGTTTCGTGACTGCCTATGGTCAATCCTTGTTCCGGGCGTAACTCCTCAAAATCATCCAATCTTGATGACATGTTCAGGGTTGGCAGACTGTTTGATTTCTAAGATAACAGAGAATGGATCAAAGTAATTGAGCGATATGATTATAAATATTGTTGAATGTGGGTATACATCGAACCATGATTCAGAGCCGTTATGCCCATGCAAGGTTGAACCACATACCGAAAGATACAAAACCAAAGTTGTTCAAGAAGCCCAGAAAAGCTAAATGCAAGTAGAGTTTGATTTTAGAGAAATATTAAGGTTCCCTATTTTTAAAAGTGAAGAAGCTAAACAGTAGAATCTACTGTAAAATTATCTGATAATTTATGTAGTTGACGAGGTAACAAAATCCTCTGCTATGGCCAAATAAAATTATTTCTTTTTTTGTAACTAAAAGAGCAATACGTTTTAACTGTGTCATTTAATAGAAAACAGCGAATTTAATAATAGGGTCTCCGTGAACACAGATTCTTAAACCCATGAGAGTAAACCTGAGTTGTGCACACCTGTGAAAGAAATGAAAAATACTCCAATATTGGCTTCTGGAGTTACCCACCCCACTCACAAAGCCCGAGCTACCTACACCGTATTTCTCCTACTTCGGTTCTTCTCTTCCCCAGAAATTGCATCAAAAGAGTCGGTGAAAAAAAGAGTGAGTGATGGTGATTCTGAATCAACCGACGATTTGCGCTGATTGGACGCCCATTCACGCTCATACCAAGACCTCTTCCTCTTTCGAGGTGGGTACCTATTCATTCTTTCGCCTCCTTCCTTTTAGTCGACGCTGTATCTACCCTTTTCCCTTTATCCGATGCCTCTTTTAAAAATGTGGAATTCATCTCTGGAGATTGAGGGATAACATCATCAATTCGAATCTACGATGGCCTTTTTGATTATGAAACTTACAAAACTTGTCCCCAGTTATAATGTAAACGATCAATCTTCTCCCAATCAATGAAACTTGAAGAAAATATGTATGAAAACTTGTCGCCGGTTACAATGTAAATAATTGGTTTTCTCCCTCTTAATGAAACTTACAAAGAAAAACAGATTGTAAAACTTTCAAAACTTGTCCCCAGCTATAATGTAAATAATCAGTCCTCTCTCAATCAATTTAGTTCGTTTTCAATAAAATTTGATCTTCTTATCAGTAGTAACTACTGAAATAGCTTCTAAACACCTTAAATTTGACTAAGAAAAAATCAACAAACTTAGGTATTTTAGATGATAGAAGATTGATTGATTTTTCTATCCAAAGAACCCACGAGGTCTCAAAATCAACTTAATATAGTGAAAATGCATGAGTTCTTGGTTGTAGTCGTGTATTTGAGTTGCTAATGATTTTAAAAAGTACCACTGTTCTGTTGCATTAGACTAAACGCTAATTGAACAGGCAGCCATATAAGTTACGACTAAAGAAACCCAATTTTTTTGAAAACTAAATCGACAATTTTATGTATTTTGAAAGAATCAAATTAGGTATCGTCGACTGTTTAGTAGTATTTTAATTAAAATTACCTATACTTTTTTAGTTAAGTTAAGCATTTGTCGAAAAATAACATCACCTTTTTGCTGAGTTGTGTCTGTAAATTAAGTTCCTTTAGGTGCTATACTTATTTCTACTTGAATACCACAACTAGTAAAAAATGTGAAGCAAACAACCGTCTCATCTCAGTCATCAGCTCTCTTCCTAAGGGAAGATCAGAATTGGTTCTGACGATTTAGCTCACGGCTACTTATCGCCTCACTTGCTTAAGAGGAGTGGGCTTCATCAACGGCCCAACCCAAGGAGTACCACAACTATATCAACTTTGACAACATGGAGAGGGAGGGGCTATCATGTTAGTTAACCCCTAAATATGTAGGTATAGACTTGTGAAGTGACTGGAGTTATTAGTTGGGTACTTGGTATTAGGGATGTCTGAATAATAAATGATTTTTTCAAATAAGTTATAGGATGTCATTAGAGTTAAATTAATCGAATAATTAATTACTTTTTCACGAGTTAAATTAATAAAAATGTCTTGAAATTGGTTGAAAATTCTTGGCTTTGACCAATTTGCCAACAAACAGTGTGGTTTACGAATGCCTCAGAGTATTGGTATGCCAGCGGTAGAGATATCCGAAAGCGTTTTTCTGAACCTAGCAAATTCTGAAGGAACAGATAAGCCGGCTGACCACCAATATACTTGCCTATGTTTCTCAAAGACGTTGGTGACAATTATTGGAATTACTTAATTATTATTCAATTTTATACAATTATAAGTAATAATTGATAAAATCCCCTTTCCCTTTGATAGTTGCAGCAACAATACCTATTGTTACGTAGAATATACCCATATTATTGAGAAAAAATGGATTAATAGATTTTTAAGGTTCCAATGAATAAATTACTGAATCGATCAGTCTGGATGTAATAATCGTCAAATTTATTATTCGATTATTTGTTGGTCGATATCCATTCCTACTTAGTTTGTTACTGCACTGACAGGGTTACCAAAGTTCATCCAATGTCGAGATGAGTGCAGGTGGTTAGAGATGGCAAGAAGTTGCTCTCGCCTGCCAACGATGATCCGAGAAGCGGGATTTGTACTGCAAGATACTGAAGCCGAATGCCTCGGGATATCTCTCGGATTGTTTTGCGGCAGCTACAGCGAGCACCCTTGAGATGAAACAGTCTCTGCTGAAGGAGCAGAAGCGGGCGGGGCGAAGGAAGGCGCGGGAACCAAGTTAGGAAGGCTAACCGCAAGAGCTCAGCCCTCCTTCCGCGACCACAGCGGGGCGATATTTTCTCTCCACAAACAATGGCTTCCCGACCTTCTTAGCTCAACATAGATGGATGTTGTATTCGGTCATCCGAATTTTGAGGATTCAGGCAAATTTTCTTACTCATTATCCTTATCATATTCGAAGGTTCCCTGAAATGAGAGCTGATATCATGGCCCGTGTAATTTACTTGGAGACAGAGTTGGGTGACCTCCGAAAGTTGTGGAGCTCCAAACCACAAAATACACGAACTTGACCCTAGGATCACACATACCTACTTTTGCTTCAAATTTTGCGTCGTTAATAAAATATTCGGGGATCAATTTTAATCAAAAATTTAAAAGGAGATATGCGCTAAAAACGAGTTGTGGGGTTGATTTCCACCTCAGAGTGACTTTCTATGGTGATAGTTTAGCATTACCAACAACGTTTTCATTTTCATAGAAAAAGAAGTCCTCTGACAAAAAATTGGTAGATTTAAATTTTTCCCAGCTCTTAGCAAGTCATAATGAACGCTGGTAGCAAGGCCTACATCATGTGAAAGTACAAGATAGGTTGACTTATCTGTTTGAAGTGCCGTTGTAAAATCTAAGATAAACTGTGAAAACGTAGGTGGTTTTTTCCAAAGTGCACTATTACACAGCTAGTATAGAACACAATGTGAACACAAATAATGTATACGGAAATGAATACATTAAGATCAATGTGGAATAATAACTCCCAGGTAGGTTTTCTGTACATGTTCGTGAGAAACTCCAGTTTAAGCAGGTAGGTAACGTATTTTTCTGTTTGGATGTTAGCAGAAAAATACAGCCTCATAGCAAAATAACAACTGACAACTGATTAAAGCATTCATTGAGTTGAATCGAAACTTGTCATGATCAGAGAGAATAAAATCAATTGTTTCTTCCCCAGCAGGGGCCGAGTAAGGGAGGGGGTAATTGGACGAGACCTGCATTTTTACACTACTGGGCATGCGCGGACGGGGAATAATCTAAAAAAACCATGTCACCATGGTAACTCCAGGGTCCAAACTGTTTGTGCCCTAGTGTTTCCTTGGTGACGCGTTTTTCTCTCAAACATTGGAAATTCGAGAGTAGACAATCGATTGTTGAATACCTATCGATTCCCTCCTACTCCTTCGTCTTCTTCTTGTCTCTGGGTCCATGGTGCTGTTCATGGATAGAACCTCTGGTGACTAACTTCCACTTCCTATTTTCATCATGGATACTTGACATAATAATTACTTGTCAGCGTAAAACTATTTACACTTGTAAAATATCCATGCTTCCATGGAAAAACAATGCATTTCAACTAGGGCTTTTTTCCATTCGGGGAGAAGACTTTTCAAAGCGAGTTTTTTCAACTTTGAGGTAAAAATCCAACTTTTTAGGGAAATTTTGCCGGGACCTGAGTGGCCTTATGGATGCCACGTTCCTGTTTGGAGAGGCCCTGATCTATGACGTTCTGCCTTTCCAAAGGTCGTGTCATAATTCTCTGGTAGATACAGATAATTTTAAATGAGAAAGTACAGTTTTTTTGACAAACAGCACGAATACGAAACTTCTCTACTGTCAGTTTTGAGGATCTATTCCTTAAGTAGAAAGAAAGGTTCAGATGATTCAGTCTGAGTCCTATCCAATGACGCCGAAAGAGTCATAACTAAAATATCAATCCTCAAAACAAAAAGAAAGACATCACCTCTTTTAATTTCCTAATTGCAGAAGTTTGCTCAAACATGAGAGGAGCCCGAGGGGAGGTCTGTTCCGGGGAAAAGTTGCCCGGAATAATTATGACAATGAGCTGCGGGAGACGAGATAGGAACCAAAACTTCGTCCCCCTACTTTTCATGCTTTAGGTTTAATCTATTACAATAATAAGCTGGTAGGTTCTGTCTTTCGGAAAGTCAAAGCTTTCCCTCCCATCCTCTCAGCCCGTACGCCGCATTTCAAAAGCCTGAACGAAACTTGACTGTCCAGTAAAACTTAATTAGAGGGAGAAAAGTTTGCCTCGAGCGTTCCCCCTCCCTTTGCTCAACGGAGATGGCGCGATGGGGGTGTTTATTGTCTTAATCGAGAATAATGCCGGAACAAACTGCATTTCCCAGCTTCCTTCAGCCGTTCGAGTTCCTTTTCTGTATCCTTGAAATTAACTACTTGAGAGAACCGTCTCGAAATTAGGAGATACAAGTGGATTCCGGTGTGAAAAGAAGATTTAACTACGGAGAAAAGATTAGTCAGTAAGTAAAGATAAGTTTGATTAACTGGGAACAAATTGTCGTATTATAACCTAATATCACGACAACTGCTTCGTACATTCCGTTGTTGTTGTTGATGTACGAATACATTATAAAGCGTATCTATAATGAAATCGTCGCGTTTCAATGTTGAATGAATTTACAAACCCATTTCACTAAATGGATATCCGCAGCATCCGGCAAGACCTCATTGCAGAAAACTGGGTCATCTTGCAGAGTATTTCCAATATACTATTGTTTACGTACAGAACGACACATGAACTCAAACGTAGAAGAGGCATCCACGTCCATTATAGACGCCATCGTGGAGATATCGATGCTCAATTATTTCGACTCGCAGGCTTTAGCAGAATCGTCTCGAATACATGGTTCAAATGCTTCATCGCCCAAACATCTGCTCGCTGGAACTAAACCAAGTTTTCAATCCTGAAAGTTTATTGTTACGACGTATTACCGCTGTGGTGCCAGACTATCACCGTTGGTGGAGGGGGTGGGTCAAACTCAACTTGTATGTTGGGTATCTTAGATCATGGATTTTGACATAATGTTGAAATTCGAGGCTCTCATGCCCCTAGAAATGTTATGGTGGCTAAGGGTGAAGGATGGGAGAGTCCAATACTTCTGACTCAAAATATTAACTAAATTACGTAGAGTAAAACAGTTTTCTGCAGTAAAACGGTAAATGAAAATTTATGTTTTATCACTTACTGGTTGAAATTGAACTAATCCTTAGCCAATGGGACCTCCCCTGGAATGCATCCATTACTAAACCACATGTTTCACTAAGGGGCTGATGAACTGGGTCTTGTATCTAGAGCTCCCTACATTAGATTAGATAATCTAATCTACATCGGTTACATAATCAATTCCATTTTTTTAATAAAAAATAAAATACCACTCTTTGAACTGCACAGCGCACGGAAAATATGGTGATTTGGCAAAACCCCACAAGTCAGAGAGGTTTCGAGCATGAACCCTACTAGTTATGGGTGTTTCTTTACTCACCGCTAGAGCGCTGACCTGTTGACACGGCATTATTAATAACGCAAAGCCATCACAAGCTGGTTCAGTTCTACTTCGTTCCTTACATTGCCCTTTATTTTCAACTTACCATGGATGAAAACCTTCATTAGTAGTTGTTTTCAAAAGCCCCAAGGCCAGCAAACAAACAAACAGGCCAAACTTCAGGCCGTACGATCGATGGAGACACATCGAGCTGTGCTGCTGAGACATGTCGCCTCATCATCAAAGCCTTCGAAATTCGAAATAGCTTACTATACTACTACTTTTGAAGGCTTATCCCCATCTCAGGTGTTGCCTCTGACTGCCTAAGAGCCTCTTTCTAACCACTACCCTTCATCGAGATTTCCGCCCCCGCACTCACTGCATCTCCTTCCATGTCACCAGTGGACGACCTCCATTCATTCGGCCTTTGGACGACCAATCCAGAACCTTTTAGGCCATCTGTTTTTCGCCATCCTTCTGACATGGCCAGACCATTCCAGAGTTTTTTTTTTATTGATGCGATCAACAACTGGCTCTGGTTGATCGATCATCTCACGTATAGTCTCGTTTCGGACTCACTCAAACTTGGATTTTCTGCAGCTACGATTGAGCCCATCCATTTCCATAGCACAGAGTCTTTGTCGATTTTGAAGGGGCAGGATTCAGCTTTCTGAAACATACGTTAAAACGCTTTCCATCAGATCGTTTACAATCAACTTTTTGGTGCAGGGATGGACTTCCAGACTCCACAGTATCCCATTGAGAGATCGCAGTTAGATTCAGGCCAACTGAATACGCCTATCCATATCTTCCTGACAAGTTCCCGATGTCTCCATTATGGACCCCAAGTACCTAAAATGGTCGACTGACTTGACAAAATACCTAAACCTTAAATTTACCTCCTGCATTTCCATCCCCTTCTGGAGTGAAACCTGCGAAGGCCAAGGATTTTTCTAAACATGCCGAGTACCTATAAATCTAGGGAGCAAAGTTTCTATAGAGAACTTTTCAAAAGTTCTCAACTCTAGTTCTTTCAACTTTAAAAAACCATGAATATGAACCTGACGATGACGAATTTAATAACGGATGTGAAGATTAATGCTTTAAGTAATATTTTTGCAAATTTTTCATATATTTCCCTTTGCATAATCTTTTTGCTTTTGTATTTCGATACAACTAAACTACTAATGGCCTTAAACGTTACGTAAGGCCGTAAGTTACTAATGGCCGTAAGTGTAAGTAGTTACGTTCAAACTTAACCTATCTAATGATGACCTGATAAAAGATATCAGGCTTGTGGGGTTTTTGTAAAATTTTGTAGAAAAAAACCCACAACTCTCAACATATTTTCCCATCCACAGTTAGATTATGAATTTTGACAAATTAGCGTTGGTACTGACAACATTCATGATATCCGCAGAGTTTGAATGAAAAAATAACAGTATTTATTTCATCAATGGGATGAAGTAGCAGATTTTTGATGTTCCTGAAAATTTGCGTTGTTTGACTAATGGGGTTTCTTAATTCTTTTCTGTATTTTGATCTAGTGAATTCCTGGGGTCCTTTCATATGACCATCATGTGCAGTATAAAGTTCGGGTTGGTTCGTAAATGTTGATTTAGATGTGGGAGCACTATCATCTCCTACGGCTGCATATCTTGTATCATACTCCGGATTACGTTGAGATTCTTCAATTATTTTGAGTGTGAAGAATTTTACGAGTAGGTAAAAGTAGGTCGGGTGATATCGAATTGTTAGTAATGACAATTCCATCTTTATGTCGATTTTCTGGCGTACATGTAATTAATTTGTGAGGGTGAAATATGTTCTTCCCCATGCATTCCCGGTCTGAATTACTGATTGAAACATAGTATAGTAAAGTAAGTAAAAGAAAATAAAGTAGATTAGAATTAGGTCTGATGATTTCGCTCATCACTTTTTATTGCTTTGCCCTCTTTAACATGGTATAGTATATGAGTGATGCTTATGCATTGCTACTCTTTCTATCAGGTAGCAAGAACATATATTTGATTTATGAATCGTGTTGTATCAAACTCTAAACGAAATATACAAACAAGTATAACTTCGATAAAGAACAAATTAACTATTTCTCCATAACGAGTCGAAAATGCAGTAGTCTTTCCTATTTGTTATGCCTCTTGGACCAATAAGTTTGAAAAATCCCACCATCTCCCATGTTATAACTGTTAATCACACACATATCTATAATGAATTAGTATTATAGTAACGTTGAAGCTGTTAAATTGTTTAATGGTGCATTTTATCTCGTGTTAATACTTAAATATTAGAGAACAGAAAATGGATGCCATTAGCCTCTAGGGGACTACCGGAATTGAGATGAAAGCAGGTCAGCTGTGTGAGTGATTAATCTAGCTTTACTCACGTTCATCCAAGAGCACAGAAAGTTGATACTATCAGCCTCTTGGTGGGCCACTAGGAGTCTCTCCTATTCAAGAGCGCTGAGAGTTCATACAAAGACTCTTTGGGACCACCGAAAGTGATGGGGAGGATGTCAGATCGGCGAGCGATGAAGCTCAATTTCAACCTGTCCATCCAAGACCTCAGAAATGCGACACTATCAGCCTCATAGGGGGCCACTGGTGGTGGTTGAGTTCTATTTAGCAGTATAATCGATGAAACTAACTTTTCTTCCAAGCTTCTCAGAGTATTGGAAGTTTGTACACAGCCTCTTCTGCTCTGGAATTCGATACGGACTCTTCACAGTAAAATTGTACAATATTGAGAGTTCAGCTGGGTAATCTTTATAAGATACTCTCATGTTTCTTGTTTCATCTTTCATTCTTCTCTCAGTTTGACTTGAAATTCGACACCTCCCACCTCATCATCACCTCACCCTCATGAAGTCGCATGGTCGTTTTCTCCGTTATGGGTCGTGACTGATGACTACAGTAACTAAACCCGTACGGAGACTGATGAGTGCTCGCATTAATCATCATTACGTTACGTTCTGGCGAAACAATAATTTTCGGGGGCGTCTCATTAGCGGAGCAAACACACTTTACTTCCGTCTCTAACCTGGTACTTTTGGAGGGAGCGAAGTTACAACAAAACCAGTTAAGAGTTCTCAAGACCACGGCTGTCGAAAACGTATTTATTTCAGTAACTGGAAAACTTGCCTATTCGTATTATCAAATTTGAACAAGTCGTAAAAAACTCCATCATCTACACACGAATGTCAACTTGCCGATCTTGAAACTAAACTTGAAATTATCGAAAATAACATTATTTTTTATGCTTATGCGATATTAAATCAATAAATTAAATCAATTTTTAATCAATAAATTAAAATATTATTAATAATCACGTTTTGACAAGGATATGTCTTTTGGCTGGGGTTCAAGGAATGTTTCGTGACACTTTTTTTTTCACAAAAAATACTACTTATCGGTAGCTATGAAACAAGGTTCTCTATAATACTGCTATACATTTTTTGGAAGAGTTTTTTTTTTTAGAAAAAAAAACATTTAATTTTCAAATTACACCTACAACAATGGACATATCCATGATCTATTTTTTTTTGGAGAAATTGATAGCTCTAGAAAAGTTTTTGAAATGGTTTCCGTGACGGATTTGAGTTTTCAAAACTGGAACACCTACAATTTTCGGACGACTGGTTAATCGGTGGAGCTTTCAGAGCGGTGGCTTTGAAAGGTTTTCGAACAAAAAAGTCCATTTATTCAGTACCTACGAGTTAATGAGCGAATTTTCAGAGAAATCTTCAAAGCAATAGTTGAGAAATATTAGCTATCTACGAAGGCATAGTCAGCCTTGTGGGTGTGGCACGTAGCGCGAATCGTTAAAATTATACAATCATTATCTTGAAAATCTTTTCAAAAAAACACAGAAAAAAACCCTATTCCTCCAAAAACGGACTTCCGATAAATCAGAAACACGAGTGTAAATTGCACGAGAGGTGTAATCTCCGTTCAAATTTTAGCTGACCAAAATACGTTCGCTGTTCGTTTCTTCGAGTTGTACTCAGTTTCGCGTCCTTAGCTTCCAGTAATCAAATATCCTAATGGAAGCACCCACAAATCCCAATTTTTTCGAATTCAGTGTGAAGCGTTTATTTCTTCAAATTAAACTTTACTCTTCTTAATAATGAACTTTTGTTTAATAATTCCAAGTTGGCTAATAAAACACTATACCTTGAGCCGTCTCCTGCCTCACTTGTTTTGCCCATTTTGTACCCCTACGGATCAACCCGGGAAGGAATATTAATGCCAAGTGACTACTTGAGTAGCCTCGAGATCCGTTCACTAATTCCTCTTAGGCGGTCTTAATTCCCACAGAAAGGGATACGCGGGCCGAGCATTAATATTCGTACGAGGGTCGGCAACGTTCCATTTTACGACCTCCCGTATTCCAGATATGCCGAACTCTCCAGTTTTACAGGCCTCATTCGCCGGTAGGACCTCGTAAGTCGCGTATGACCCTCGCTCGTCCTGTAGTGATGCATGCACGTTAAAGACCGTAGGGAAGCAAACGACGACTACAGAATGAAGATACAAACTATTAATGCCCATGGGTTGTACCTTGTAATGACGCGCAGGTAACAAGTGGACGAAATTGAAAACAATTTCCCAGATGAGTGGGCAGTTTCATATCTCCCTCGGTAAACCGAAACAAAAAACTTTGTAAAAATACTACTTAAATCTACCAACTAAAACTAATAACATTTTTCTACTTGAAAAAATGCTTTAAGGAGTGGAGGACGGTTGAATCCTCGACTGTTTCTGTACGATTTAGCTACCCTTTGGGAAAACGCTGCGAATTATACACAATGGTTTATTTTTTTTTTTTTATATAGATCACTCGTCTAAAAAATCACCAACCATCCAATATGAAGAAAAAAAATCAAAAAAAAAATCAAAAAAAAAAATCGAAAAAAATCAAAAAAAAAATCCAAATCACCAACCATCGATTGCATTTCGGTCAGCTCTAATTTGAACGGAGATTAGGCCTCTTTTGCGATTCACACTCGTGTTTTGATTTATATATATATATTTTAATTTAAACCATTAAATTTTCGTATGGAGCGAACGGTTTGTCCTACAGAGCTCCGCGTGGTCTCAAAAAATTCTAAAAATTCTATAGAATCCTAAATTGAAGGAAAAACAATACCTTTATATCGAAATTTTTTGAGTTAGGGCGTTTTCAAAATTTCAAAATTGATTTTGGAACCCTTAGAAGTGACCTACATCAACCAAAAGCTTCGGGGCACAACTAGACCCCAAATGGAGCCTACATACCAAATTTCATCAAAATCGGTCGATGCTAAGTGGCAAAAGTGCCGCGTACGGCGGACGGCGTACGGCGGACGGCGGACGGACGGCCAAATTTTGGTTTATTATTTTCAATAATGAACCTTTGGAATCGACCAAGAAAAAAAAAATTTTAACACCCCCTCAAAATTTGATGGTTTACGTTTCAAGGTACGTAGAATCCAAAAATCGAATAAAAATTTGGCCGTCCGTCCGCCGTACGCCGTCCGCCGTCCGCCGTACGCCGTACGCGGCACTTTTGCCACTTAGCATTGACCGATTTTGATGAAATTTGGTATGTAGGCTCCATTTGGGGTCTAGTTGTGCCCCGAAGCTTTTGGTTGATGTAGGTCACTTCTAAGGGTTCCAAAATCAATTTTGAAATTTTGAAAACGCCCTAACTCAAAAAATTTCGAAATAAAGGTATTGTTTTTCCTTCAATTCAAGATTCTATAGAATTTTTAGAATTTTTTGAGACCACGCGGAGCTCTGTAGGACTAACCGTTCGCTCGCTACGAAAATTTAAGGGTTTATATTGAAATATATATATATATTTAAATTAAAACACGAGTGTGGATCGCAAAAGAGGCCTAATCTCCGTTCAAATTAGAGCTGACCGAAATGCGATCGATGGTTGGTGATTTTGATTTTTTTTTTTTTTTTTTTTTTTGATTTTTTTTTCTCTTCTTCATATTGGATGGTTGGTGATTTTGTAGACGAGTGATCTATATAGAAAAATAATAAACCATTGTGTAATAATTTGCAGCGTTTTATTCGATTTTTGGATTCTACGTACCTTGAAACGTAAACCATCAAATTTTGAGGGGGTGTTGAAATTTTTTTTTTCTTGGTCGATTCCAAAGGTTCATTATTGAAAATAATAAACCAAAATTAAAACGAGCAACAACTCACACAATCATGCATTTTTGGCATGCCCGGCTACGTTGAATAATTTGGTTAATTTCAAACTAATGAATTAATGTTGTTGCTTAAAAAACCCCTTTCTTCAATGTTTATAACAACGGCATCCTCTCGCTACCCCCCATTTTAAGGACGTCCCACAGTAAGACTTGGGCGTCCTTATGCGATCGATCTGGGGTGAAGTTGGACAACACTCAACAGAAAAAAAAATTACCACACAGTAATCCGTTTTAGACCATTCTGAATCCAAATCCGCGAAAAAAAACCATAGGTGTATGTCTGTGTGTGTGTGTATGTGTGGGTGTGTGTGTGTGTGTGTGTGTGTGTGTGTGTGTGGAAAACTATCTAGTTGTGCACTACGTCGCCGGAATTTCGAATTTTGCCTTTTAAGGGGAGGAAAGGGGGGGTTAATGCTCGAAAAAAGTGCGTTTTTGGGCATAATCTTGTGTACTCTGCCCAGGCCTTAGTTCTCGAACGATTTTCGTGGTTCTTTTTTCGTTTGACGCTGAATACTATCTAGTTGTGCACTACGGCGCCGGAATTTTGGATTTTGCTTTTTAAGATGGGGAAAGGGGGGGTTAATGCTTAAAAAACGTGGGTTTGCGGGCATAATCTTATAAACTCTGCCCAGGCCTCAATTTCCAACTGATTTGCGTGTTTCTTTTTTTGTTTGACTCAAATAACTTCCGAGTTGTACATGACTTTACCAGAGTACCAAAATTCGCAAAGGGAGGGGGTGAGTGGGGGGATAATATTTACAAAATATCCGATTTTTCAATATTTCGCTTCCTTTACTGCTTACTAATTGTACCCAAGCTTTGAAATTAAGGAAAAATTCTCATTATACCTCCGGATTTTCATGAATTATTCTCTGTACCACCATGGAACTAATAGTGGTGCCACCATGGTGCCAGGACATGGTGCCATGATGCCATAAACCGCTTATTACGTATTTTTTTTGTGGTTCACCTTGAATACGGATTTGAACTTCGAAGGACTGCCTACCCAAACTAACAGATGAAAATTCAATGTTACGACGTATTTCCGCTTTGGTGCCAGACTGGCACCATTGGTGGTGGTGGGGAGGGGGGGGGGTGAACTCGAATTCGCATGTTGGGTATCGTAGATCATGGATTTTAGAATGCTCTTCAGATTCGAGGCTCCCATGCCGCTAGAAATGTTAAGGTGGATAATGGTGGGGGGGGGGGGTGAACTCGAATTCGCATGTTGGGTATCGTAGATCATGGATTTTAGAATGCTCTTCAGATTCGAGGCTCCCATGCCGCTAGAAATGTTAAGGTGGATAATGGTGGGGGGGGGGGGTCAGTATTTCTTGCCTAAAGTAATAAACAAATTACATCGAGAGAAACAGTGTTATCGCTTACCAACTGGTTAAACTGATCTAATGCTTATCCAATGGGACGTCCCCTGGATTGCATGCATTACTAAACAATATGTTTCTATTTGCTCTTTTCGAAGGTGAAGTCCAAATTTTAAAAATCGATCAGGAATATTGATCGGAATCGGCAAATTTATCAATGTTGAAGAGCAAGACCTCAAACATACATTTTTGAAGGTAAAATCCTCATATAATGAATCAACACTAGGTACTCAAACAATTTATTGTTTACTTACGCATAATTTGAAGGAGAAACATCTCAAATCCTCAAAAACCGGGCGGCATTGTTTTCTCTTGCACAACGTTGGATGAAATTGGAGTCAGATTTGAGAATAGATGGAAAAATTAAATTATAGAGGCAAATTTAGATAGAAATTACATTATTTCTAGGCGGCGTTTAATTGTTATCTACACGCCAACCCGCACAATCCTTGAAAATTCCATCGAAATCGGACAAAAATGTCGTGTAGATTAAGTAAATAATTACTTTTAGCTTAGCTAACGGCTGGTCTGACTGACAACGTGAAGGACAACTCCTCGTTTGGATCTGCTTCAGCTACAAGGGAAACCGTTACATTAGCTCAGCTAAAGGTGTTGTTTTCACTTTCCTTGCCACCAGAAGGGTAATTGGAAGGATATTTTTTTTCTCATAAGAAGGTCTGGGTAAGTTGAATTTCTAAAGGGATGTAATAACGCTGTAAATGCTTTATCAGTTCCGTCTTCGGTATACTAAGCAGTTACCAAAATCCGTTTTCCGAAGAACGTCGTATGTTGTCTCGTCACAATCCTGACCGGTATCTTTAGCGCCCATTTTGATCAGTCGTCCTATTATTTTGTTTATTTTCCAGCTTCCAATTGAGGATTTGAAAAGAAAGTTGTATAGCACTCAGAGGTATTTTTCAAAGACTGCATAACCAACACGAGTGAGAATTTGTTTCTTGATGCTTTCGTTTCCTGAAATTTTTTTTTCTCGAAAATATTTCTAACGGTTTAGCAGATTTTTCATTGAAGCATGAAATCCCTTCAATGTTCCGATCACACTGAAATTAAACTGGTAATTTGGGATCGCTTCGCTCAACCCTCACCCTCAGAATGCTTCACCTTCCTTTTTCGTTGGTCTTTGAAGAGGGGAACAATAGGTAACACCAACACAGTTACCGCGCCATACTTGCAGGTACACACGTACACACCGACAATCCCTATAGGTAACACTCGAGCTTCACCTACGAGTACAAGGTCCAATATCAAAAAAGGGCAACTCGGCCCCCCACGATGTGCTCTTTTTCATTTTACTCGATTCCTAGCCCTTCAAAGCCCTTTCAACATGGCTGCTCATCGTTTTCGGGGGCCCCCTTTCCACCCTACTTTTCACTAGTGCCCTCGGGAGAGCTTTCCATGTGAAAGAAAATTCAGAAATTTCGATGTTCTAATACAAAAACCTTTCCGCTCTCCTCCCTCAACAGTTTGCCTCCGTGTTTTTCTTTTTACTTGTTCGATGAGCGTGGCCGAGAATGTTATCGAATACACAAGCGCTTTCCTTCTGCTTGGGAGTTATGGTGAAACGAGGTGACTTTGCAATATCTAACTCTCCCTTATTAAAAGTTTGGTGATGCACAAAATAAATATTTTTTTCTATGGATTCTTTCACGAATATCATCCACCACTTTTTTCACTTAGAAGTAAACCAAGTACATCTTCAAATCTTTGACCTTATTGTATTTGCACATGCACGATGGATTCCGATGATCCAATAAGGATACATTATAATCCATACATGCATTCGCAATTACCACTTTAGTCCAGATTGAACGAAATTGATCCAAGAAAAGGCAGTGAGAAATTATGGTTGGAAGACTTTACAGTTGGTCATGAGTAGGACTTCGTCATCCTGACGGGGGTACGAAACATGAGCTGGACATCAACTCCCAAATTCCCTCTTTGGGTTTGACCACATCTTCTCGTAATACTCAAACTTCCATGGAAGACACCATATCTTTCAAAAGGTCAAACTCAAATCCAATCACACTCAAACAGACTTGAACATGGACTATATTGTGTTGAAATTAGGCACCACCACGCTAGGTCCACATGTCAAAAGAAATGTAATGTTTAAAAGATCAGTTTGATTGTGAACAAGAGCTGTCTATAATTTCGCTATATTTGTTCTACGGGCATGAATGAGAGTGGAATTAGCGTGGACGAGGTGCACGAGGAAGGATGCTCCAACTAAAGAGTGGATACTGCGTTATGTGCTGGTCCCTTAATTCCTTCGTACTGAAGAATAAGCTGAAATGTGAAACTATTCGGTGGTACCATAGGAATGGATATCTAACCTATAAACTACGTAGGTATGTAACGTATGAGGTACGTTCAGAGTTTTCTTCTTATGGATTTCTGGTTTATTGTTTTCAATAATGAACCTTTGGAATCGACCAAGGTAAAAAGTTACCCCTCCTCTAAATTTTTTGGTTAAGTTTCAAGGTACGTAGAATCCGAAAATCGAATACATCTTGTGCAATAAGGGCTGAAAAATAAGGCCTCAAATTTTCAAAATGCCTTAGCTCAAAACTTTCAATATGAAGGCATCGCTTTTTTTATCAATTTAAAATATTGTTAAATTTGTAGAATCGAATGAGACCACCCAGAGCTCTGTAGGACCAACCGTTTACTCCCAATTTGCTTAAGGTGGGACGAATAATGAAACGGAAACACGAGGCGAATCGGAAATTAATGGTGATTGAAGTAAGCCAAATTTCGGCTCAATGATTGTGATGTAAAATCGTCAATAAACGTAATGAAGAAACCACCAAACGATTCAGTGCGCATTGTTTCTCAAAAAACACAGTGTCTTAAATCGAGGAGTTCTGCACCACTGATGAATTCTCCAATACTAATTATGATTTTGTCGATCAAGTTACTGGCTTGAGGATTTGAAATTGGGACGAATAATAAACCAGAAACACGAGTGTGATTCGCAAACGTACTAAAGGGAATTGGCAGAATCTCCGTTCAAAATAAAGCCAATAAAACGCTATCTTTTATTGTTTCATCGGATCGAATTTTGTATCACTCAGTTGCGCGTTCCTAACCAACTAGAATCCTTGATGAAAGCGCCCACAATTCTCGGATAAGAATGTTAATGCAGTTGAGGGCGCTTTCATCAAGGATTCTAGTTTGTTAGGAACGCGCAACTGAGTGATACAAAATTCGATTCGATGAAACAATAAAAGATCGCGTTTTATTGGCTTTCACAAATTTCAACCCAAAGCTTCGCAGCTCAAATGGAAATTATTGGTTGAAATTTTCAAAAATGCCCTAGCTCTAAAACTCTCGAAATAAAGGTATTGTTTTCAAAAATTTTAAATAGTATAGAATTTTTAAACATTTTTGAGACCACCCGGAGCTCTGTAGGACAAACCGTTCGCTCCCTACGAGTACTTGAAGGTTTTCCTACGATAAAACAGAATCACGAGTATGAATCACGAAAGAGGTCTAATCTCCTTTGAAATTTTAGCTATTCAAAATGCGATCGCATTTTGAATAGCTCAATTTTTACCCCTTAGAAGTGACTGACATCAACCAAAAGCTTCGCGGCACAACTAGACCCCAAATGGATGCCATATACCAAATTTGAACCAAATCGGTCCAGTGTTGCTAAGAAAAGAGCCGCGTACGGCGGACGGACGGAACATTTGTTATTCGATTTTTGGATTCTACGTATAAGGGCACCCACAATTCCCATAATATAATGGTGTTTCGCTGGTATTCGCTTTTCCCACTTGAGTTTCATAACTCTGTAGTGCTTCCTTAGCAACCAAGTACCAATTTTCGTATTTAAGGTACCCACAACTCCGATAATTGAGAAGCAGTGCTATTCTTTGCAGTCGGGAGATCTACACAGAAAAATAATAAATCGTTTTGTAATAGTTTGCTGTTTTTTTTTTTTTTTTTTTTTTTTTTTTTTTGTTTTTTTCATTATGGATTGGTGTCTCTGCAGACTAGAATTCAGGGAACAATATTATTTCAAACTGATTCAGCAGGTAGATCGATGCGATTTCAAGGGATTATAGCTAACAGAGGGATTGATCTCGAATACGGTTTGTAGTTAATTTGTGTTGGGATCTCAGTTGATAAAATCAAGGGACGGTGGGTAACTGTTTTCAGTAATCCCCTTTTCGGGCTAATCCACCGTCAGTGGTAATTTCCAGTCAACCCCTCCGCACCTACAGTCTCCCTCATTTCCATCACCACTCCCGCCGGTGAGTAAGCCACTACAACCTCCCCTGTCCAGGGGTACAGCAACATCCCACCCAATGAACCACTACTACCTTACCAATCACTACAAGGCTCCACGCCTAATGGAATGAGGTTGCAGCGAGCTGCTGGGATCAGCAGCATATAAACTAATCCCGATCCAGTTGTCGTTTTGGTAGGTCGCAGAGGAGAGACAGGTTCGTGATTTAATTAATAGGGAAAACCAATATACCCGCAATATTCATCGGGAAGCCGGGACGCAGAAACTCCTCTGATGAAGGGACGAGGGTTTTCGATGAGGGGAAGTAACTGCGATAGTGAAGAGAGAGGGTACGTCCTGGAGTGGACTTTGAATTGTCGGGGAGGGAAGGGGATGCCCATCTGCCAATCTGAACTTCGATCAAGTTGATTACCCCACCTGAGCCGCCCCATTTCCAATATTCCCCCTCGGATCTCCACCACCACAGACCGAACAACGTGGCAGATTGCTTCACCTTTCTCGCCCATCCCAGGTTGACGAGAAATTAATATTTACGCTGAATTGAATGCTGATAAGAAAAGTAAACATCTGATAGCGACGAACACTGACAGCACAGCATCACGGGGTAGAGAGGGAGGAACAATAATTACACCCAGTCGCACATGGAGGCACAGATCAGATAGGGCAGAGTGGTATCGACAATCTATGCGACACATTCTGTAATAATCGGTAAAGATCAAAGTTTCTTCTATCACTACCATACTTGCGTGCAAAACTATAGGAAAGTAAAAAAACTTCTGCCAAGTGGGTGTGACACATTGCTTCCTTGTATCCATAACCCGATTGTATAGATGATCCAATGCATAGTAGTTAATCTCAGAACATCAATCTCTGAGTACCTTCCACTACCCTCATACACGCTAATCTGAACAATCCTGAGAAATTTCGTCGAAATCGGATGGAAAATGTAGAAGTTATGGCTGTTACAAGGAATTCATTTTTGCGCATGCGCAGCAACTGCTATTAGTCTGGAGGAAATGATTTTCGTAGGGGACCATCTACACGCCAATCTGAACACTCCTAGGAAATTTCATCAAATTCGGAAGAAAAATGTAAGTGTTATGGTCGTTACAAGGATTTTACGTTTGCGCATGCGCAGAGGCTACTGTTAATTTGAAGGCCTTGATTTTCATTGGGGACCATCTACAACCTAATCCGCATAATCCCTGAAAATTTCATTGAAATCGAATAGAAAATGTGGAAGTTATGGCTGTTACAAGGAATTCACGTTCGCGCATACGCAGTAGCTACTATCAGTCCGGGGTCAATGATTTTCATAGGGGACCATCTGCACGCTAACTTACACAATCTCTTAAATTTTCCTGAAAATCTGATGAGAATTGTAGAAGTTATGGCTATGGCTAGGATTTCATGACAGACACGGACCAAAAATGTTCAGGAAGGTCTGAAATGTGAAACGAGAGTGGAGCTTTTTGATTTTGGAAAACTTTTTATTCCAACCTTGAAAAGTTAAAGCAAAGCTTCCGCTACCTTGGTAGACTAGGAAGCAAAATTCTGGGAGGGAAAAGTTGCTTCATATTAGTTGTATTCAAAATCAATTCCTGAAGTATTGCTGATTGGTCTCGGGACACCCTGGTCAGTTGTTCCCCAATAACTCTTGAGAAACAATATCCGTTTTAAATTGCATGGTAAACCTAAGTGAAGACTGTTGAAAAGGTGACAAGGTGACCTTGTTTTCTGGACAGAGCACACAACGAAATGAGCAGGGATTCAGAGGGAAAACTTCGAATGTTTCATTTCCAAATGATTTTGGTTTTGCACTAGGTACCTTGAAAATTTAACGCTCTTTCCTTCGACAACCTCAAATTTTAATTTACTTGGTAAATAACAAGCGCTATAAAAGCACGAAAAAATCTTAAAATTGAAAAAAAAACCTGAAAAACAGAGGGTTAAAACGAAATTGCTAAGATACTTTTTTTTAATACCTTTTTTAATACCTTTCTCCCATTTTGAGCCTTTTCCACTGCATTATACGAGAAATGCTGCCGCTCCATTTTATACGACACGGAACTACTTTCACTGCTGGTTCCACATCGAACGATCTAAGTTTTTCAATCACAGTTAATGTTTGGAATTTTTCCTTGCTTCCACATCCAACAAGCTAAGTTCGTTCAGTCACTCTTAATGTTCGGAAGGTTTCCTTGCTTAGTTTTATTGAACGTAAAACAAAGTGCTAGTACATACCTGGTGTGGTGCGTTATTGTCAATAGAATGAAAAGCTGTGTGGGCGTGTTTGTGAGGTTGGTGGAGGCACATGAGACGATATTCGAGGTTTGATTGGACCTCCTGGAAGTCGGTGCTCTGACGTTCCTGTGGTCTCCTGCCTGTGATAGCTATCAGATGATCCGCGATCACTCCCCCTGATTGATACGCGACCTTCGACCGTATCCCTTCGTTGTAACTCCACCTCCGTTCGTCCTCTTCATGTCCTTCAAGTCCTGCCATCCCCTCAGTGCCCTGTATATACAGAAGGTATCTATGACAGCGGAGACGACCTCCTTCTTGTTTATCCTCTCATGACTCCTTTGACTGTGAAATGAAGGTGGTGGATCTGAAGGCACGTGGTCGATGATATTGGATCTACTCCTCTACTATTGAACATCTCTGTACTACTGCATCATCATCATGTACACATGTACTATACAGGATATCCCAGTATTTCTCTAATTGTGAACTCTAATTTTTACCGTTCTCTAATTTTGCCGCATTTACACCCGAAAAGGTCACTTTTTAAGGTGGAAATCATCGATTTTTGGTTTTTTATTTTCAACTAGCTGAAAAGCCTACTAAAAGTAGGCAAAAATAAAACGTAGATAATCACGTAATTTATTAAAAGGAAAAAAATTTGATTTCGCGGCCTAAAATCGAACCCGGGACTCCTACGTTCGGGCGACATACGTACGTACGGTTGGGGTTTTATGTATATAGATAATGAACCTTTGGAATCGACCAAGAAGAAAACATTTTTAACACCCCCTCAAAATTTGTTGGTTTACATTTCAATGTACGTAGAATCCAAAAATCGAATAAAAATTTGGCCGTCCTTCCGCCGTATGCGGCACTTTCCCCACTTAGCATTGACTGATTTTGATGAAATTTGGTATGTAAGCGCCACTTAGGGTGTAGTTGTTCCCCGAAGATTTTGGTTGATGTAGGTCACTTCTAAGGGCTCAAAAATGAATTTTGAAATTTTGAAGACGCCCTAACTCAAAAAATTTCGATATAAAGGTACTGTTTTTCCATCAATTTAAGATAGTATAGAATTTTTAGAATTTTTTGAGACCACGCGGAGCTCTGTAGGAGTTGGACGTACGATAAATCAGAAACAAGAGTGTGAATCGCAAATGAGGCCTAATCTCCGTTCAAATCATAGCTGACCGAAATACGATCGATGTTTTTCTTCAAGTTGGATGGTTGGTGGCTTTGCAGACGAGTGATATATAGAAAAATAATAAACCATTATGTAATAATTTGCAGCGTTTTATGAGGGGTAATGAATCAATCCCTATACTGGTGTAAAAGTTGTAAGATTTATAAAATCATAAAGGAGAAATAATTCGTGAAAAAAACGATACTTGGGAAAGATTCCACGGAAACTGGATAATTTTCTCCTCAAAAAGTGACTTTTTCGGCTTTAAATACGGTAAAAGGAAGTCAAATTAAGGAAGGGGTTTCATCACGCGATTCAGCGTGGAGAAAACAGTGCTAAGTGATGTCCCACACTTGAGATCTTCCTTCATCTCAATTTTGGTGGACCCCTTTCTTTAGACCCTTTTTTACGTAAAATAAGGGGGGAGCGTAGTTACTGGGACACCCAGCATACGTATGTACTACTACATACTCTCATCATCGTAATCGCAGGACTATAGACCCCTTCCATCCCATGTTTGGCTTCCAACCTACGACTAAACCCAATTCACGTTCATTCAAAATATGGATAAACTTGTCCGAAAAAGCTGGACAAAAATGGTGGTTATTTAGCTTGGACGAGTATTTCCACCAGAACGGTAATTTGTCCAATGGCAATTAGGAAAAAGTTGTCATCTCCTGAGGCTCGTGGGTATGTGAAAACGCTGCAAATAATCTCACAACGGTTTATTACTTTCCTAGAAAGATCAGCCATTTACCAAGCCGAATATGCAAATTTATCAAGAATAGTTTTTTCTTCTAAATAATCCCATTAGAGATGAACCAAATACCCTTTTAGTCTGAATATATTGATATTTTGACCCCCGTGTATTTCAAAAGGCGCACCCGTTGGAAAATTGAGACGTACTTGAATACTAATAGAAATACTAATTTACCTGACATTCAGATAAACAACAATTCACTAGGAAATGAACCGTCGGAAATGTTGCGCTCGTTGGATGCAGTCATTATTCGTGAAACGGTAGAACCACCCCTCCAACGTTTATTCTATTGATTCGAAAATATTTTCACAGTTGTAGAATGTATAAAGTGAAGTACCTTGGTATAGAAGAAGGTAGGTACTCCTGCAGATCGCGATATTTGTTCAACACCACATAATCAAATACCACAAAAGTATCAATTTCCCCTACTTTCTTGAAGGTGTATAATCATTTCATATCATGAAGTACCTATAATCATTCAATACCTATATCATTGTTAAAATGTAAAAATTGATCACAAAGATGGTGAATCTATAATAACAACAGTTGAATAGTAACTAATAATAATAAATATAATTCATAATAATATAAACTAATTAATCAATAATAATTTAATTTAATAATTAATTAATAATTAATATTAATATTAATTAATAATTAATTATTAATTTAATAATTAATATTAATTAATAATAATATAAACTAATAATAATAAATCGTTTTCTTCATCTTCAATCAGTAATGCCTTTGTTAAATCGCACTTCAATTATTGCTCCCTGTGTTAACTAGTAAGGCTTCGCTAAAACCGTCAATTTCTGAAATCTTATTAAATACGTTATGACTATAACCGTCACAGAGTTCAATGACATCTTGTCGAATGAACAAAACGGAAAATACGTTTATTTGCATCGTGAAACACTAACGGGACTTATAATGTCGTAATACCGTCTCAAATTCAAATTCAAATTCAAACTGGTTATTATTTGCAAAATCCATGTACATGACAATGCAAACGTCGAGATTAAACAATGAAAAAAAAAACACACAAAGCATCAAAACAGCAATAATTTAGGCTGTATGATACAGTTCACAAACAAACTCGACTACATGAAAATGGAGCAACCCAGACGAACTTATGGGCGTGAGGCGAATGTGATATCATAAAACTCATTAACACTGTACAACTCTGCCTCGATCAGAATATCCTTCAGGGCTCTCTTGAAAGCGGGGATGGGCAAACTCTGCAGCCTCTCCGGTAGCCGATTAAACAGACGAGAGCCGTTCTGAGTTGGGTTTGTCCGCAGCGAGGCTGTCAGACGGACCGTGGGAATGGTAAGGTCCTCACATTGCCTTGTGGAGTAATGATGGCAGTTGCTGTCCCTCTGCTACATGTTAACATTTTGTCGCACAAACATCAAAACTGAGTGAATGTACAGACTCGGCAAGGTGAGGATTCCAAAGCTCTTGAAATGTCCTCGGCAACTCCCATTCCATCCAAGGCTCTTCAGTATTCGGAGAGCCTTCTTCTGCAGGACGAATATACGGTGGCTGTGTGAAGAGTTCCCCCACAGCTGAACGCAGTAACTCAAACGGCTATGGAAGCAGGCAAAGCAGGTCTCATTAAATGCCAACAACAAAATAATATACAAAACACTTAATTTATTAAATTAGAATTCTTTTTTTCATGTTCCGGCTTGGAATCAAACCCAGGTTTCCCAGACGATCGGCGACGTACACGTACGGTTGGGATTTTTTGTATTAAATCTTCGTATTGTATGAGTCAACATTACATATTGGATCTTCACTTAAGTCATCGTCTCGAGATCTCAACTTCGTTCAGCGGCTTGGGATCAACAAACAGGACTTATATAACAAGAACTTAAAATACTGAAATTTCACATATTCCACACTTAGCACACAATAAGATATTGAGATCGTTGTATAGCTGACTGTTATTTGATTTTCTGTATTGTTGGGGAAATTAGATTATGAATGAATGAATGAAAATATGTTTTATTATTACCGATAAATTGAACATAAATATAGGGAGTAAACATAAATAAATGACGATAGGTAGACCTGTCTATCAGAGTTTGCGATGCCGAACTAACTTACCTACATAACTACTTGAAGGAAACAGAATAACAGTAACAACAGAAAAACAACACAAATTTAACGAAATATTTATGTACCTAATTTGTTGCAAAACAGAAGAACACTTTACATAAACCTTATACATACATACCCTCTATATACTGTAGAGCTAAAAAACTGCTCGCCTACCAATTGAACTCCCTCGCAAGCTCTCCCCGATAGAACCAGGCTCCCTGACAGTAACCTACTAGTTCCTTCCGCCTTTTCAGGCTGAGCGCTAGCTTAGGACAAAGTTGAGTTTCAAGTCTTTTGACAAAGTCGGACCGTCGGACAAAATCTCTAATTTGAGAAAAAGTCTTTGACCGTCCAAATCCAAATCGTTCCAACGCTTCTTCGCGTTGCTGATGAGTCACCTAGATGACGAAAACGGTTTACCAAAATCCCATCATCACTGAAACAAATGTTTGACTGCCCCTTCTGCATTAAGATGCTTTTGGGTTGAGTCGCAAAGTTTCAAATTCCCATTTTCAATGGATAGTTAAGTTTGGTACTTCGTTTCGATCTTTCGGATCTCTTCAGCTAAGCGTGTGCAAACTCGCCTTTTCAGGCTGAGCGCTAGCTTAGGACAAAGTTGAGTTTCAAGTCTTTTCACAAAGTCGGACCGTCGGACAAAATCTCTAATTTGAGAAAAAGTCTTTGACTAAGTCTTTGACCGTCTTTTGACAAATTTCCCATTTAGGATACTTACTATGTCTTGGGATAGCTCTCTTCTTCAGAAGGCTGCCACTCGAAAGTTCCCCAGCACACGACACCTTCCAAGGAAATGGGCAACATCATCTGGCTCCTGGAGGTTGCACAGGGAGCTATCTTGCCTCAACCTTGGTTCTCTCTCATAAGGACGGGAGTTCAATGAAGGAAGGGCACCTATCAATATCATGAGCCACATGCATGAAACGGTACATTTCATCCCTAGCGACCAGGCTGGCACACCGAAGGTCCAGGTTAAGCTGGAAATTAGGTTACATTTAATTATTATAGTATTCGAGAATTCAGAAAGCTGAAAGAGAAATCAGAATTGCAAATTGATTCAGAAAGAGAAACCAGATTGCATTTGACTATTTACTTGAAAATTATAACATCAATATGGCAATAGTGAACAATATTGGACTTTCAATTCTTGAATATTTCGGAAGAGACTGAAGGATGACTTCTATTGAAGTAGGCCGCTAATAGCCAAATAGCTAAAACCACCCTCAGAAAATAAATAAATAAATCAAAATCACGAATGATTTCGTACTTTTCGCTGATTCAATTCAGGGTTCTAAAACTGGTAGTACTTTCGAGTAGGCCTGAATGAATCGCCTCGAAAAAGTTAACAAACGGTTTTAGGTTAGACATTGAAAGGGGACGGAGGAGGGTTAGGGTCCTCTTGGCCCTTCACCGCAGATAGATCGAGCCCTTCCGCGATATTAATGGTCAACTCTATGGCCGACTCAACCAAAACCCCCACCTTTCCAGTCAATGCCAGGCAAACCTTGTATCAAACCAAACTATCCGATACGAGCTTTTCTTCTCCAACAGTTGTTTTTTTCTGCCCTAGTTAACTTCTTCTTCATTAATAATATTTTTTGCCTCTTCCATCCCCTCCTCTTCATATTTTCCCGATAATAACTTCGAGGCCCTTTGGATCATAGCTGGGAGCCTTATTCGCCCAATTATCGAACGATCCTGTAGACTTTAGACAAATTAATGATCCTCAGACGTTTGTAGGGTACTTGCTCTCCACCATTAATTAGGTTTATTAAATCGCGAAGGGTTTCTATTTTGTTCACGTTTTGTTGGCGAAGATTGATAATTTCTCCTCCCGAAACTTTTTGAACTTCCAGTTCTTTCGCTAAAGACATTAATTTGTTTTTGTCTCGATTGAGAATTTTCGCTCCGAGTGACCTTTTCTATGGTCATGGTTACGATCGGTACAAGTCTTTCAGATCCATGCCAAAAACACTTGTTCTCACATTTATACCACACAAGATAATATATTCGTCGAAGATTTATTTGGTTTCCCACTCTACCTCGAATGTTTCCATAACAGTATAATGTTTACTGCTTCCTGCTGTAAATGTTTTGAGTTCGCAAACAATATGACTAAAGCCACCAAAGATTAATTTTAAGGCATTCGTAAATTCCACATACTGTTATCATCTGGGTGTGAATGCACACCCAAGTTAACCCTCGGGCACCGGGGGGGTCTTGGACGAAGCGATCAATCTGCGGGCGATACTCTATGCCGCCCTCACGGAATTTACTCTTAAACTGATAATAACCTATTCTATTCAGTGTTTTGAGGCAAAATAAAATGTACCACGCTATTCAGCATTAAAAAAATCTATGAAATGATAACTTTGGCCTAATTTTTTCAAAATTAGTTCCGTAGAATAATTACGAAACAAAATCTGATTTAACATAATTTGAATTTTCGGTGTGATCGATTTTTGCGGTTCTCAATGCATAGTATATTACTCTGAAATAAATACCGAAACCACAGAAAAACGGCCCTGTTCTTGTGTGACGAAAATATCAGGGATATGAAAGGGACATTCTTGAATGATAGATAGGTGTAGGTGCTTTTTGGTTTATTATTTTCAATAATGAACCTTTGGAATCGACCAAGAAAAAAAAAATTTTTAACACCCCCTCAAAATTTGATGGTTTACGTTTCAAGGTACGTAGAATCCAAAAATCGAATAAAAATTTGGCCGTCCGTCCGCCGTACGCCGTACGCCGTACGCGGCACTTTTGCCACTTAGCATTGACCGATTTTGATGAAATTTGGTATGTAGGCTCCATTTGGGGTCTAGTTGTGCCCCGAAGCTTTTGGTTGATGTAGGTCACTCCTAAGGGTTCCAAAATCAATTTTGAAATTTTGAAAACGCCCTAACTCAAAAAGTTTCGATATAAAGGTATTGTTTTTCCTTCAAATTAAGATTCTACAGAATTTTTAGAATTTTTTGAGACCACGCGGAGCTCTGTAGGACAAACCGTTCGCTCCCTACGAAAATTTAAGGGTTTATATTGAAATATATATATATATATATATAAAAATCCAAACACGAGTGTGAATCGCAAAAGAGGCCTAATCTCCGTTCAAATTAGAGCTGACCGAAATGCAATTGGTTGGTGATTTTGATTTTTTTTTTTTTTTTTTTGATTTTTTTTTTTTTTTTTAATTTTTTTCTTCATTTTGGATGGTTGGTGATTTTGTAGACGAGTGATCTATATAAAAATAATAAACCGTTGTGTAATAATTTGCAGCGTTTTATTCACAACATCTCAATGAAACTCCAATAAAATAACTCTTTTGTTGTAAACGAATCATGAGTCGTAAGAGCTTCAAATTGGTAAAAATGACTGGATTTTTAGGAATAAATATTTCCAATAACTGTAGAGTAATACAAAAAAATATCATGAATAGTATCTCTGAGATACTTCAAAAGAAGATGATAACCGACCTGACCCAGGATCCGACGTTTTCGTGAGAATGGCCCTTATGCTGAGCGACCAGGGTAAGAGATAGAGAGAGAGAGAGAGAGAGAGAGAGAGAGAGAGAGAGAGAGAGATATTTATTGACAATCAAACATCGAAACAGAAATACAAATCATAAAGGAAAGTCATCAGTAAGGAAAATACATTTTTAAAAAAGTCATACGTCAACATTCCTATCAGCGCTAGACCTAAGTCTGTGTTGCTGCCAGGGAGTCCTTGAAGGCGTTTCGATTTATGTTAAAACTACTAATACATTATTTTATTAAGCTAACAGTTATAAAAAAAAGTTATTTATCATAATCTATTGGTTATCTATGTGACATATATACTAGTTAAATTGTTTTCAATTTATCTAGTAAGAAGCCTGAGATCGTTGCCTTACAGGTCTTGCATTACCCTGGAAATACTAGCTGTCATAGACTACTTGGACATGGAGTAGACCTGGCGGGCTAAGATGAGAAAGTATGATAGAGATGATTTACGGCAAACGACGTCGGAGCTAAAAGGAGTGGCACCCAACATCACGGAGTTGCGCGAGTTGGGCATCTCAGTAGGTGTACAAGAATGATCTGTACAGGATAATAATAAACCTTTGTGTGATAATTTACAGAGTTTTAAGGACGTCCCACAGCAAGACTTGGGCGTGCTTAAGTTAAGTTGGACAACACTCAACAGAAAAAAATAACCCCACACTGATCCGTTTCAGACCATTCTGAATCCACGGAAAAAAAACCTTAGTTGTATGTCTGTGTGTGTGTGACAAAATCTTGTATCCTGCCCAGCCCTTAGTTCTCAACCGATTTTCGTGGTCCTTTTTTTGTTCGACGCGATTCTGCCCAGGCCTCAATTTCCTATGGATTTGGGAGTTTCTGTTTTTTTTTTTTTTCTTTTACTCAGAAACCTTCTAAATTGCACACCACCAGAGTACCAAAATTAGCGTGGAGAGTGGGCGAGTGGGGAGATAATATTCACAAAGTATCTAATTTTCAATATTTTGGTTCCTTTATAGCTTACTCATTGTACCCAATCTTTGAAATTGAGGAAAAATTCTCATTATACCTCCGGATTTTCATTAATGACCCCATTAATGCGCACACCCGTGCGCATGGGCCGGAACAACTGTTTATTGTTATTTTTAATCTAAACTAGACCTCATTCTGAGAATTTTTACACCAACGGCGACCTTCTAGGGTGAGAAGACCTTTTTCTATGATTTTTCAGTTTCGTATGTTTATGACGTCACATCCTCGCCGATGTTTATGACGTCCTCCCACGCCAGGGCGGGAGGGACGCTTGACGTCAAAAACATTCGAAACTTTGAAAAATCATAGAAAAAGATCTTCTGGTATCAAAATTCTCAGGATGTGGTCTACTTTCGATTAAATTTTTAATTTTTTTTTTTAATTTATCAGGCGCACCCCCATTATTTTTGTAGTCTCACGGAACTAGTAGTGGTGCCACCAAGGTGCCGGGACACCATAAACCGCATATTTTGTGGTTTTTTTTTTTTTTTTTTGTGTGTGTTTCAACTTGAATATGGATGTTAACTTCGACGATTGCCTACCAAAACCAACGGATAAAACTTCAACGTTACGACGCATCACCGCTTTGGTGACAGACTGGCGCCATTGTGGGGGTTGGGGGGGGGGGGGGGGCGTGAACTCGAATTGGCATGTTGTGGGTCGTAGATCATGGATTTCAAAATGCTTCAAATTCGAGGCTCCCACGCCGCTAGAATTCTTATGGTGGAGAATAGGTACTTGGGTTAAAATACTAAATTACAAGTGAGTCAGTTTTCTCGCTAACCTACTGGTTTATATTGACCTAAGCTTATCCAATGGGACGTCTCCTGAAATGCATGCATTACATAACAATATGTTTAAATAACTTGATATTCTTATTACTCTGGTCCAATTTAACATCAATAACATGTAATCATACATCAATAAAATCTAAATACACCTGCCAGGTTGTATTTCAATGTGAAGGATAAGAAGGGAATGACTGGGAAAGAACAGGTTTGTATAAGTTCTTTGTGTGAGATATCGTGTGTTACGTCCGAGTTGAGGGTCCTGGAGAAAGGAAAAAAAAGGAGGGGGGGGGGGTGTCTTCCGATGACCCGAAAATAGGAAGAAGAAGGTCAATATCGAAGGAGGTTTATTGCGGGTCGAATAGGATAGGAAACCGCGACAATGGTGAGGAGCCAAACAATTGGGGAAGATTGGGGACTTGAGGAGGGATAACAAAGAGGCTCCCGAAGACTTTGGGGTGCGACGATTGTTGGAAAAGGACGTACTTCGATCGGCGGTGGAAGGAGGGAGGTTTGGGAGGAGTTTACTTATTATTTCACATTCTTCCCGATTGTATGGGAGGAGGCTTTTCCTCCTACTTTTTCTCGGGAAGTGAACAAACGGTAATCCAGGTAAGAGAAGATGAGGTGCTTTGGGATACAATTGCGGGTCGGCCGGCCAACTACTGGAGACCTTTGGGCCGTTTCAGGAGTCCCTTTAATCGTATCGGACTGTAATTTTGGGTTTATATCCCCTCCCCCCCACCGCCAGGTTCATGTCACGCCCCATTTGAGGACAATACCAGATGAGGAACTCATATCGTATTAGGGTTTCGAATTGCTGAATAAAAGAATTTCTTACTGGACAATTCGACAAAGTGACTTCTTGTTGACTTCTGATTCTATTATTTTCTTCTGTCCGTAACTTTCTTCCACAATACACACACATAATACGCTGGTACGCCTGACTGTTGTTTTATCAAACCTTGAAAATAGTTCCCAACGTGTTGCAGACTCGTATGCAAACGTTTCATCTTAATTTTCATGCTCACGTAGGCCAGCCGATAGACTGTTCTGTATGAATAGCCTGTATTTTGTCACCTGTAATGTTTCATTTCGTATCTGACATTTGAAATATAATGTAATGATGACAATTTTTGAAATTTATAACAAATAAAATGGCTTGAAATAGGCATGAACTTGAAAGATTAGTACAAAGGTATCAACAGTAAAATAGTAAAAATTATAGAACGTCTTATAGTAATAGGGTAAAATCATATTTGAGACAAGTGTTGAAAACAACCAGTGAAGCTTGAACAAAAATGATTTATGTAGGTACGGAGACAGTATTTTCTTAAATTAATCACAAACTAACGAGTTTGCCAAACATCAACGACTTGACTTGACAGAACCTTTTCATAGGAACCCTCGCTATAGCTCTCCTCCAGTTTGTCTTGGTAATTCCATTTTTTTTTTTTTTTTTTTTTTTTTTTTTTTTTTTTTTTTTTGACATAGGTACCTACTTCAATAAAACTTAAATTTGCTAAATTATCGAAAAAAATTAGAAATAAATCGATTTTTAATAAATTTTCCCCCACATAAGGTGGTGGAATAAAATCGAATATTTTTTTGTCATGTTTTCGAAGGTGGCTGACTCAACTAGACTGAGGGGCTTTACCTTCAAAAAAACAAATCAGTTTTATAGGTGATGTTTTTGAAAGGTGAAACACCTCAATTAGTTCAATATTAAGTATTCAAAAATACCTAAGTATTAAAAGAAAATCAGCTGCTGAAAACATCTCACACCCCGACCAACTGTGTAAATATTTGAAGGTGAAACGCCTCACAATTTCCCGATAATTGCCTCATCATGAATTCCACAACAGTTACCTGCGTTAGTAGGAGGGTATTTTCCTATATTTTTTTGACTAAATCACTAAGATTCTTATACGAACTTACAGGCATCGTAATCAGGTTGGCACTCAGGTGCCTTACTATTTCCTTATGGGTTGTTCGGATTAGACGCTTTCCAACCCATTAGGGACTGTAATTGGTCATGGTCGAATTTTGAAGTCAAATTTTTTATGGTGGTCCCATTTAAGCACAGGAACTTGGGGGAAATAATAAAAAATTCCAAATCCCCCCCCTCCCATCGAGCAAAATGGTGTTATTAACTTTTGTGCATCACTGGGCCATTCAACCACCTGTGTTTTTCAGAGAGGGTACGACACAAACATATTTCCCAAGTTACCAATTCGTATCTTGTATTGTGAATACTAATAATCTGAAATTCTTGTCCAACACCATTAATATTAAATTATTATCTTTCATTACAACTGTCCGATACGATAAGTACCTACATATAAAGTACGATAAGTACCTACATATAAAGTAGCTGACTGAAATGAATCTCTCTTCTTGTAAAAACACCATGAACCGAACACAGGAACAACTAAATTATTCCTCGAAAATTGGTTAGAGATTCTTGAAATTTACAAGAACAATGGCGTTGATAGTGTGGGAAATTTTAATGGAGATGGCGTGTTTGTGCACATTGCACACTCTGACGCTGCGTTTGGAGCACATGGTTCGCGTTTGTGATGAGCGTAGTTCCCAAGAGCGTCTCAAGCACTTGTTGTCAGCGGTTTTCATAACAATATTATGCCCAATGTTGTCATATCCAGGTTTTTTTAAATACATTAATGCATTTATATATATATTTTTTATGACTGAGTAAGTAGTCAAGTAGTGTATATGGCAAGCGTCGACGGAATTCCAGTCGAGATATCGGTGAGTCTTTTCGTATGATGATCATCGGCTTTTTGCATGTCAGTGCAGATCCAAGTGCAAATGGGCCCCCAAAATTGTTTGCTTCGAAGGCCAATAGGATGGCAGTTGATGTAATCCGTGAGGTTGTCCCTTCCATGGCTTTGTTGAACATTCAAGAATATCGAGATCATTAGGGGTTCCTGCAGATATTGAAGTTGCCAAATATCATCATCTACATCTGAAGGTGTATAACAGTAATCGAAAACAACCTCTACTAGGGCAGAAAGTTAATTTCTAGGGACATTTTGGAGATCACCAATTTCGTCTCTATCTCCTGATACAACGTCGTTACGGTCGGTTGAAAGAAGACCGACTAGGCCCAAATATGTGAAGGAAAATTCGTCCTGAAGAATTTCAAGAGCCTCCCAGAAGTGCTAGTCAGGCCTGAAACAACAACAAAAAACCAGGTGGTGTAAGGTCCCAGTGATGTCGTTTGGCATATCAAAGATTATCACAATATAAGAGTACACATTGCAACCAATATAATGAGGTTAATATTTTAATCTATCAAATACTAGTAACCTTCATAACTCAAGCAAAAATTGCACCATAATCTTTTGGAAGTACTTACGCCATAAAATGTTGAGGAGCGTCGAGGTCAAAAATTTGATCAATCTGGAAAGCACTCCAAGAATGTTGGGTGAAGAATGGGACCGTATAAAGCCGTTCTCATACATGCTTCAATACCTTAAGAACATTGTCAAACAAGAAACAACACAATCGAACCTCACTGGAGCTGAAGAAATGAAATGGATTTTGCATCACTGGGCACTGAACAAATTGTTTAGTAATGCATGCATTCCATGGGACTTCCATTTGGATGGGGAGTAGAACGATAAAAACATAAAATGATATATAAACATTATTTCCTCAAGTATCGTTACGTGCGTATCCCTATCCTTACTCATTTGAATATTTTTGTTTCAGGTAAGGCCAGTTTGTGATTGAGAGCCTGTGCAGAGTGATAGTAAGTTGAAAATAATTATGGCTAAACGGGTACCTGCGAGTTACACGCCCCACATTGAGTTTGTATAATTATGCGTTGGTTGTAGCCTGAACTAATGAAATAATAATGGTAAGTTGAAACTAGAGCCAGCCTTGCTCTATTGCTAGGCTGAAAAACGGGTAACGAGTAGTCGGAGGGATATCTTCAGTGACAGTTAGAGGCGCATTTACATGATGGAGATGGGATAACTCTTATTCCATTCTCCGGTATTTCCTCTTCTTCCAGTTGGTTGTCAGGATCATAAATGTATAAAGAAACAACTGTATTCTACAATAACTTGGTTCAAAACGGATTATAAATCGATTACATAGCTCTAGACCGCCGAAACTCCCCTTGCGGTCAGTTCACTGGCTCGTCCTGAACCCGACTGACGATTGAAGAAGTATCTAGGGAGAACCTAGATACTCACACTCTTCTTCTAGGGTGCTTGGCATGGAGATCCCTACTCGGGATAGGTCTATCTAGACTATCTGTGGGGGCGGCTCCTTCAGAATATGTGTTGAAAACATCAGCTGTTTTCTTCTACTGTTAATAATCCCCCAAATTGTAATCAATGTATTTTTTGAGCTCATAATTGACTTGTTGTTAGTTCCAACTTCAGCATTTCTAATTTCTGACTTGTGAAATTTCCTAAAATTATCTCAATGTTGCTTGGAGTAATCAGTAGACGATTCGTCATGTTCCATATAGAGAGAAACCAATATGTCGCGAGTCTTGTGAACCAATCGCCAACATTGGCCTGTAGGTTGTTTATGATCAATTTCTTCTTAATTGGGAAACAATCCATCTTGTTACGGGTTAAACAAATAATAAACTGATCCCATTTTTTGTCGGTGATATTTCTATCGCCAACAACCAGACTCAATAAAACATATTAGGACGTTTCCAAAAGTGAATAAGGCCACTATTAGTACGGGAAAAGAGTGCAGATCATTGTGATGATCATGATCTCTCTAGGTTTTATTTATTGTCAAAAATGCATTGTCATTTATGTCGATAATTTAAATTGAGGGGTTTACAAACGTAGTTCAGAGCATAATTTATTTATTTCTGAACTTAGGTACCAAATTATTTGTCTCAAGATGGCACAAGAACTGGGAGTACCTACGAATACATAGTCCCTTGGAATACAAATAATTTTAGTTGACGAGGGTTGAAAAGCCGATGAGCAACTTTTTAAAGGAACTCATAGTAGTCCTTCCGGAGATTCATTGTAATTCAAGGATCTCTTCCATTTCTTGACAGAGACAACACACTATTTTAAAGGTAATATCACGGTCGGGTTCGGAGTATTCTTGAACATCCACGCCCGATCCCCCTTCTGCCCCTTTTACGACCTCCTCCGCTTAAATGAGATTTTCGTACGGACTTGAGATGAACAGTTAATTATGGCAATGAATTTCAAGGGAAGGGTGGAGAGTGGGAAGAGTCGGAATTCAATTTCAGGCAGCCGTTTTTCAGGCTAATGCCTCCTGACGTCCCGGCGAAAGTAACCCTCCGAGGCTCAAGAGCCGTCCTTGCTACCATCCACCTACTATCATCCTGGAAATAAGGAGGAAAGGCAGAGGAGGGGGGTTCAAGATGAATATTCGGATACAAGACTTGTGGGGTGGGGAAGAGTACGCACGATCCCGCTGGTTGATAGGGTGGCTTATAACGGGAAGACCCTTATAAGGGTACAGAGGGTACGAAAGGGTACAGAAGGATCTGTTTTCCAGGGTTCTAGAGGGGGATTTTCGGCATATTCCAACGCGTATTAATTAGCTGACAGGTAATTGATTAGTTGGTAACTCTATGAGGCCTCTTTGTAAATAGGTCCGAAGATTGTTTCTCTGAGGTAACTAAACTTTATGGCTGGTAGTTGGAAAAGCAATAATTTTCTTAAAAAGTTGGAAAGTTTTTTAAACTTGTCTCCGCTTCACAGAAATTCATAGTTACATGAATATGAACCATGAGGTGAACCCATCTCATGCTATCGCCGAATTATGGTTCAGCCGTTTGGGTTGATTGGTGCAGTCTTTTGGGAGTGGTATGCGCAAAGCTCAGCCAATTAACTCGCCCTTACAAACTACGTTCGGAATTTCCCTAACAGGCTTCCGGGCCTGTTACCTTGTCGGGCTTCTGGGGATAGTAGTATTGCCGTAAAAGGCTGATTACTCATCCCAATCACCAGTATCACGGGAAGCCCCGGGCTACAGAAGCACCAACCTTGGTCAAAGCATCACCGGCCTGCCCCTCACTTGAGGTCGGAATCGTGGTGGTCGTGGTTGAGCATACCCTACTTCTTGTCCTTGGACCTTGAAGGCTTCAAAGGGAGAGTTGGCATCCTCAGGAGCTAGTCCCCTAAGGATGTCTCTCGGCATGTGAGTTCTGCTATGAACTGGGGCAGCAGCCCGCCTTGTTGGTAGAACTTTGGCTAGAAAGTTCGGCCCTACCTGTGGTGTTCTTACAAACAGGTACTCAGGGGAGCCGACGGTTAAGGCCAGCTCTCCTGGGACTCCCGAGTGGTGAGTTCCTTCCACTTCTCGTCTACCCCTAGGGATATTCTTGGTTCAGCCATCTGCCTGCAGAAGGAGGGGGCTGCGCAGACCTGTTTGGATTGGCTCTCCTTCAATCAAATAATAGATATATTGCCTTTTGATATATCCATACCAAAACAATTAAAAGTGTTTTCGCATCATGAAAGATCATAAGAACATGGGTTCGTCACAGAAGAGAGCATCCTCATGCGTATTATTCACACCGTACTGGCAACTAATTATCATCCATCCTATAGTTGGAACATCCTTCTTCTTGCAACTTCCTCCATATTTTTTTTTTATCCTTCCTTCATATTTTCGTTGGATTATAACGAGTGTCTATAATGTCTTCGGAAATGTGAGAAATGAATTCGAGGATGTTAGCGAGAAAAATTGGGCTAATCACCTCAGGCAAGACCTACCCCTTAGCAGACCGAATACTGTCAACCTCTGTAAACCTTGGATGGTTCTTACTAACCACCCCTTGGCAGACCTTACTCATTAATCGTGTTACTTTTTGACTGGGCACCATTGGTTTTGGTAATCACCCCCAGTCGTAATACAGTCAAAAACATCAGTGATCTGCAGCTCACACCTCTTTATTGAGTGTGTCCTTGTTGCACAGAAGTACGTAAGAACAAACATTCTCCCTCCTCCCGATAGTCCCCATTCCACTCACCCCATCCTATCTGTGACCTCTGAAGCTCCCTCTTTCACCCTCACCCCTAATTGATAGGGAAACGAGACAAGCGTTGTGAATGGAAGCGACCGACCCCGCAAATGAGCCGTGAGGACGGTGAAAGGGAACCTGATAGGAGGGCAGTGAATGGACTTGGAGGTGTTGTAGAGAGTTGGTGAGAGGGCAGCTCAGAACGGTCGTATGGAGGGGAGGTTCTTTGTTATTAGGCCGACGAAAGGCATCAATCACTCCTGGCGACGCTCCTAATTCCCGACGACGTCGGCGATAGCGACCAAACGTCGAGGCGTCAATTCTTCGATCGTCACCCCTCTCCCCAATCGAGCTAGTCGAATTTAAGAGTAATCAGGAGCCCACTGCTCCATTGCCAGGGAGTTTTCAATATTAATACGTCTTACGGCTGGGGTTATTCAATAGAATTGTCTATTGAGATTTGGTCGTAGGTTATAGGGGAAAGCCACGTTCAAAAATCTGAACCAAGTTCAAACCACACAAAACCGGCTGAACAGCTGAAATCATTTTTTTTAACAGTTAAAATCGTACCAAAACAAGTTCAAGCTATACCCAAACGGCTGAACCAATTCAAATTAAACAAAACCGGCTGAACTAAGTTCAAATCAAACAAAACCAGAAAAACAGCACTATAACAAAATTCAACCACACCAAAACGGCGGAACCAAGTTCAAATTGCGCCAAACGGACTAAACCAAGTTCAATTCACACAAGAACCATTTAAATTTAAGTTCAAATTATACAAAAACCAATTAAAACCGCACCAAACCGGATGAACCAATTTCAAACCTCACTTAACCGGCTGAACCAAATTCACACCTTATCAAAAAGGCTGTACCAAGTTAAATCGCCAAACTGGCTAAACCAAGTTCAAATCACACAAAAAGCAGTTAAATCAAACCAAAACCAGTTTAAACCATACCAAAACGGCTGAGTCCAATTCGAACTCACCAAAACCGGTAGACCTAAGTTCAAATCATACAAAAACCAATTGAAACCTCACCAAAACAAGTTCAAACCACACTGAACCGGCTGAACCTAGTTCATACCGCATCAAAAAGGCTGTACCAAGTTCAAATCAAACAAGAACCAATTCAATCCTCGCCAAATGGGGGGTGCGCCTTGATTTTTTTTTTTTAGATTTTTAATCGAAAGTAGACTACATCCTGAGAATTTTGGTCACCAACCGCCACCTTCTAGCGTGAGTAAATCTGTTTCTATGATTTTTCAAAGTTTTGACCGTTTATGACGTCACGCGCCCCTCTCGCCTGGGCGGGACCCCCCAGCCCACTGTGACGTCATAAACGGTTGAAACTTTAAAAATTCAAAGGAAAAGATTTACACACGCTAGAAGGTCGCGGTTGGTACCAAAATTATCAGAATGAGGTCTACCTTAGATTAAAAATAACAATAAACAGTTTTTCGTACCCAAGCGCACACCCTATTGGCTGAACGATTTGAAACTATACAAAACAGGCTGAACCAATCCAAATCACAACTTAACAAGTTCAAACTGCACCAAACAGTTACCAAACGAATCAACTGGAACCAACTCTGGAAACTGTGTAATAATTATGCCCTACTGGAGGGAGTACGTAATGAATTTTTTTCAACGTCTGGACCGAATTGTTTGAAATAATTTTTCAACTTGCTCTTCACCTAGAACAACCGAAATATTGCTGGAACTGATTATCACTCGACAGAGCAACACTCCTTTCCTACACTTTTTTTCCTATTTGTTTCATTCGATTTTTAGGAAAAACTATGAGGTAATAATAATTTGTTAATAATAATAATTATTATTATTAGGGATTCATAAGTTTTTACATATTCTTTTCTAGGCAATATATTGGCAATATTAAAGAAGAATTGTTCAAATAAGCAACTTTTGAACCGGTTAAACCTACTTTTATTTAACATATTTTCACATATTTCGCAGTAAATACATATTTACAAATATCTAACTGAAAAACCACTTTTTCATTTTGAGCAGTGTTTTATAATTTTGAAGAAGAGTCCTTCGTTTGAGATGAAAATTTGTAGAGAGCGCACAGATAGTTGTCATAGCTGAGAATCGTGGACTGTGGGGTGTGAACCACAGTCAAGGTCCATCACCCATTTTCAACCTGTGTTTTTGTGCTGACACCGATAGGAGAGGGTGTGAATCATACGAATTTCCATTTAATTGTTATGATGCGTCGATTTTATTACGATCCTTCTTGGTTTGGTTTCTTGGTTCTTCTGGATTAATTTTTGGTTTGGAGTGCGATTTTTCATGTTGTGAAAAAACCCTGGACAGAAACTCGGCCCTTCGGGCCTCGCCTTACTTACTGCTTAGAGCCTTTGGCTGAAATTTACAAAACATGGAACATACTTTAGTAGCACTTTTCGGTGGAGTAGGGTGGGATGGAGAATAACCCCCGCGTGACACTTTTCGGGTAGTTAGACTAAGGCTAAAGCATGTTCCATGCTAAAATAAAATCTCACACAGACAATTGATCGTTAAATATCTGCAGGGGGGGGGGGGGGGGTGATTGACCATACGCACTATTGCGGATAATGAATAATAATAATGAATAATGAATTTTATTGGCCAAAATAAACAAGTACATACAACTTGAGGTATGAATATGGCAAGTCAGTGAGGTGTGTGTGAGCCGCAAGCGGCGCGGGGCCAGGGGAACCCCGGCCCCGCCCGGGCCCACCCACCATGGTGGCGTCCCAAAGCCAAAAGCACAGCGCGTCAGAGAACGCTCCGCACATCCGACCCAAGGACGAACCAGGATAGGATGCCACCCCCGGGCGGGACCAAGGCAGCCCCAACCCACGATACACCCGCAAACGGCTCCAACACCGACAACAAGAAGAGCATCTTAGACTAAAACAAAGCTCACTCTTAAAATCTATAACCAATCTTTAGAACAAATGAACACGTAGCTTAACCTAATATCACATTCATTATCACACAACACTCATCTTCACAGCCAATATCGCTTAATATAGTCATTATCACCTAATTAATCATTATCACAGTCTTAAATAAATAACTATTGCGGTACATATATACATAAAAACACACATACAACATAGTAGTCAATTACCAATCAAAGTCAGTTTTTAAAACAGGAATTATGACAAAGTATACAGCTAGAGTACTCCGCAATCTATATTCCTCCGCTGATCAACTCACAAGGATTTTTAATACTTATTCTAAGGCATTCCGCTACCTATGGTCCTATAATTTCTTGTACTGTGTAGCAGCACTTGTCATTTAGGAAGGACGTCAACTTTTTCCTGAACTGGGAGTAGGTTTGTATTTCTTTAATATCTGAGGGAATTGCGTTATAAATTTGTATGCACATCATTTGAGCACTGTTGGCTGTGGCTGCCATTCTACGATAAGGCACTGAAAGGGAGGAAGCATACCTAGTTGGGTACTTATTTACATCTCCATTGGTCTTAAATGCTTTCCCGTTGTTTTTCACGTAGCACGCACATTCGAGTAGATAGAGTGATGGCAATGTCAATATTTTATATCTTCTGAAAGCATCTCTGCAATGGTCTCGGGAGTTTAATCTAGCAAGAGTTCTAATAGCACGTTTTTGTATTAGGAACAACCGTTTGGCTTCGTTAGAATTACCCCAAACAACAAGTCCGTAGCTCAAGAGGGAGTGAAACTTGGCATAGTACACTGATTTCAAATTGACGTCATCTAGGAAGTTCCTCAAACGTCTTATACAAAATGCTGCACTATTCAACTTACCAGCAAGGTATTCTATATGCGCTGTCCATTTGAGACTTTCATCCAGAAACACCCCTAGGAATTTATGGGATTTTAGTAGGTTATAATCGCTTGATAGGCTTGACATATCTTGTTTTGTATGGGTGAAGTTGACGGTGACGCATTAATTTTTGTTTATTACCAAGCCATTCGAATCACACCAGCCACTAATCAGTTCATCATTTAGTTTGGTAATCTGAACTAAATCCTCGAAGTTATCAGCACTCGTCAGAAGGCATGTGTCGTCCGCGTAAAGACTGATTTGTGCTGTGGCTGATGATGGCTTTTCCAATTTCTGGACAATTTTAGGCAAGTCATTAATGAATAGGACAAAAAATAGAGGGCCTAGCGTCGAACCTTGAGCAACACCTATGGGATTTTTAACAAAATCTGATACCGATCGGGTTTTGGTGGAGCCATCAAGGTGGTTCACAACCACGGATTGTTCTCTGTTTGAGAGAAAGGACATTATCCACTGAAGGGGAGTTTGGGGATCGGGGTGTCCGAGCGGTTAAACGCGCGGTCACTTCGGGCAGAGAGAATGACGGGCCGTTCACTCGGTTCGCTACGAGTTCTCAGGTTCGAATCTCTCTGCCGGCCCCTCGTCCTAACCAGGGCGGTGAGGCAATGGGTACCGACGATATCGGGAAACTCCGGGGTATCGTGGATCGCCTATGAGGTGCCCCACTTGAAAAGGTCCACAGTTTCGCCCCTTAGTTGTTGTGGCAAAAAGGAGATTATCCTACAAAAAGCCCGGGCATTGGAGTTTTTTTTTTTTTTTTACTGAAGGGGAGTCCCTCTTATCCCGAGGGAGTTCAGTTTACTGAACAAAATAGAGTGAGGCATTACATCAAAAGCTTTGGAAAAATCATAGTAGGTGGACAGAGTTAATCGCTTTTGGTCTAGGTCATCATGTACATTTTTTACCAAATTATAAAGAGCTGTGGTGGTTGATCTACCTTTGACGAACCCATGCTGTGATTTGGATATCACGCCATGTATACTGAGAAAATCGTTCATTCTGGATGCGAATATGGTTTCATATATTTTGGAAAAACCTGAAAGGAGGGATATTAGTCTGTACATGTCTGGATCTGATTTGGATCCTTTTTTATGGATCAGAACACAGTGGGAATTCTTGAGAGCTGAAGGAAAGGTGCCTTCTACGAAGGAGAGGTTGATCAGATCAGCGAGCAGGTTCGCCACCGATGGGATAAGAACCTCAAAAATCTTATACGGTATACCATCTGGTCCAGCGGCCCACGTTTTACCCATGCATTTGCTTATTTTAATTATTTCATTCGAATCACATGGATTTAAAAAGAGAGACTGGGTTACAACTAAATTGGTATTGAGGAGATTTTGATCTGACTTCCCTGATTTATTTCTAGATGCAAGATTATTGACAGTGTTCACAAACCATGCATTCATTTGATTGGCAATAACTGTAGGGTCTTTGACTATACCGTCACCAAAATCTATCTCGACGTTTTGTGTCATGTTTGTTTTACCCTTAGTAACTTCCCTAATTACACTCCAAGCGGCCTTGTTTTTGTTTTTTGCTGTATTTATTCTATTTCCATAATGACTTTTCTTTGCAGACCACATATTAATCTTATGTTGTCTCTCATGCTTACGGTAGTTAAACCAATCGACCGAGGACATGGTATACTGAGCCTTCCGAAGCAGGGAGATCCTAAAATATTCTGAGTCTTTGAGTTCCTGCTTCAACCATTTGGGGGCGTTGATTGGTATCATTGCAGTAGGTACGGAAGGGAAATGCGTCATCAAACAATTCCATCAAACAAGCCTGGAATTTTCCAAATTGTTCAGAAGAATCGCCCCGTAGGGTAGCTTGAAAACCGGACCAATTGTAATTTTTCATTTTCTCCCCAAATGCCTCAACATTTCCTTGACGAAAATCACGCTTTCTCTCGAAGATTTTCGTACAAGACTTATGGAACATTAGATCAGTTGACAGAAGAATGGGATAGTGATCAGATATGTCTGTCTCCAGTACACGTACAGAGTATTCCTCAATAGACGCAGTAGTAAGGAACAGATCAATGAGGGTCGACGAATTTTCAGTCTTTCTAGTGGGGTTAGTTAACTGGAACGTAAAATTATGAGCATTGCAAAGGTCTCTAAATCTTTTCGTATCCCTTTTGTTCGTTTTTAAAACATTTACATTGAAATCGCCGCAGACAAATACCGGTACACCCTTCTGAGACAAAAAACCAAGGAGTGAGTCTGCCTTATAGATGAAATCATCCATGCGAGCAATGGGTGATCGATATATGGCAACAACTACAAATGTATGACCATTAAGCTCGGCTGAGATAGCACAGCATTCAAAAATGAGTTCATGCGAAAAGCGATTGATATCTAGGAGCTCACAATTCACATCTGCACGGGAAAAGATGGCACTCCCTCCCTTTGTTACTCTCGATCGACAAAAGTGTGAACATAGTTTATAATTAGCAATACTTATGCCGTCAATTTCGGTACTTCGAAGGTGGTGCTCCGCAAAACATAGGAAAAGAGGGGCGTATATTCTCAAAGGGTCTGAAATCTCCAGTGATTGTGCTGCCTTCACTGCCACGAGCTCGTCGTCACTTCAATTTCGAATATTTGAAGTTCCATGTCGTGGCGAATAATTTCAAAGAAAGAATTCCACCTTTCACTACTGTTTTTCAACAAACCAATTTTTTTTTTTTTTTTAACAACTGTTTATTTTGAGCCTATAAGCATTTTTGAAAATATTTCAACATTCTTACATATTTACCGCATATTATACAAAAATAAGTACATATATATGTTAGATATTTTGGATTTTTAGATACCTACATAAAAATCCGATCCCTAATAATAATGGTCGATTCTAAAAGGTCATTATTGAAATAAATAATACAATATTTCAACAGGTACTTCTAATTTACAGCTATCAACCTTTCTCTATTGATTAAGCTTTCCTTGGTTGACCTTAATTAAGTCACTATTACGAACTGCACGGGTCTACCAAGTAATTTGTATTGTTTTAAAGTCTCCGAAACAAACTTGATTGTTCATTAGTGAAACCACGTTCTACTGAGCATGAGATTATCAAACTACGACCCAATATTCCCGCTCTGGTCTGCATTATTTTTTGCTCAAAGTTGATTACCTCGTTGTAAAAATCGCAAACTTTGATTAGGTCATGAAAAAAATTCCACCATGTTTACTGCCGTAGAAAGTCAAATGAAACTTTCGCGACAAATTTACATTGATTGAGGCGGTAGAAAATGCCTTCCGACTCCTAATTTAATAGACTCTGATTGAAACTCAGTTTTTTCGTTCTTTCTAACTCGGAACTTTTTTTGCGTATTGTCCCTCGAGGCGTTAATTATTATGATGAGAGGTCCTTTTCATCTGGCAACCCATCAATTATCATAATCAACATTATTTGTACAATTATTAGAGTCGACGGAGCAAATACTGGTAGATAGACGCGAGTATTGAATAGCGCGAATTGTTCTTTAATGAGACCGACGGTTCGTATGTAGGGCGATCGCTCTTTCTCGCGTTAATTGAGGCAGATGAGAACGTCAACGATAATGAATTGATTGGTTGATTATTTATCTTCGGTATTTTTTTTTTTTTAATTAAATTTTTATTTATTGATTTTTTATTTATTTTTTTTTCTTTTCAAGGCGGCCTATCTTATGGGGATTCTCTGATTGTATGTGCGGTGGGCTCTTTGACGTATCACTCCTCATAAATCCTCGTTATCGAGTTGTGAGATGGAAACCGATGTAACCTGAGGTTTGAAATTTAACATTAGGTACTGTTCAAATCTGAAATTGAATGCACGAAACCAGGTTAGGTGGATGTTTTAGTAGCTAGATGTAGCTACCTCACGTATTACATTTCGTACACGTCGTAAACTTCAGTAATATCTCAATTTTGATCACTTTAAATTCAGTTTAGCTTTCAAGCTTTTAGAGGTATTTTGATTTATTATTTTCAATAATAAACCTTTGGAATTCCTTAAATCTGAGCCCCGACGATATTAGCCATTTATTATTATTATTATTTTTTTTTTTTTTGTTATGTCCAAAGAGGGAAAAATGAGGGTGAAATGTACAACAACAAAAAAGCCCTAGCTCAAAACTTTTAATAGGGTATTGTTTTTTCGTCGATTAAAAAAAAATACTATTTTTTGAAATCGCATGAAACCATCTGGAGCTCTGTAGGACCAACCGATCGCTCAATTAGGGTAATTAATTACCTAATTACTGAATATGCCAAGACTTTTCTCCAATTTCAGACAGTGTTCAATTTTTAAAATATCTGTAAATTATTATACAATGATTATTTCATTGTATAGATCACACGTCCGCAAAGAGCGCGGATTTTCCAATCGTTCAACCTAACAAGTAACACCGCTAACCGAGAGTTGTGGGTACCTTCATAACGAAATTTGATAAATGTTTGCTAACGACGAGCAAAGACGAGTAAGTCTGTACACTCAAAACCTATTTCAATGATGCAAACAATGATTGCATTTGAGCCGCTGAAATTTGAACGTAGATTATGCCTATTTCCTTCAGTGAACAGGCTTTTGCGTTTCACACTACCAAGACCTACATCTCCAGACTGCCCATCTTGGGACTGCCCTCTAACGATTCAACACCTCCTCGTAGAATGTAAGTGGTCAGTAAAATAAACAACCATTTCAGGTTGGATTTTCGTCCGACTGCCATTCACGAACGTCATCAGTTGTCTTCCAAAAGGAAGATCATAATTTGTTCTGATGATTTCGCTCATGGCTTCCCATTGCCTCACCGCCCTGGGTTGGGACGAGGGAGGAGATGAGAGCCCCGGACGCCAAAAAACTGCCGGCGATGAGCCTTGAACCCACGACACCCGCAGAAGTCGGTTCAAAGTCCACCGCCAAACAACGACGCCCCAATGATCTTAGCCACACCAGACCCTCCTTGTAGAATGTCCTTCAATCATGATTCTGATGATCTTCTGATGATCATCAGCCGATCCTCAAACCTTCCGAGAAACATCGCTACACTGCTGTGAAATGAGTCAAAATATATCAACGATCTATTCCTTATCTTGAAACAACAATCTCTATTTCACGAAATTTAAAAATGATGTTGATTCATGTGATATTTTATATCAGTTAAAATTTGTACTGTTCTTCGCAAATTACCATTATTGGTCTACGCGTCTAATATAAGCAAAGAAAAGCGATTCACACTCGTGTTTTTGATTTATCGTCAAGCCCTTAAGTTCTCATAGGGAGCGAACTGTTTGACCTACAGAGTTCTCGGTGGTCTCATTAAATTCAAAAATTCTATTCTGAACAATACCTTTTAATATAAAGGTTTTGATAATACAGGGTGTCCCCGAAAACGTTCCCCCCCCCCCCCTGCTAAAATCGTCCAGGTAGTGGTAAAAAAAAATTTTTTTTTTTGAATCTTCATGATTTTTCTCAAGGATCTCAAATATGACCACGGTGCGCATTGCGCACGTGCGCAATCGTGCGCAACGCACACCAACTTCGTTTTTTCGAATGAGATTCCCTATTTTTTTATTGCAGATTCGGATTCAACGTGAAATTTCATGAACATTTAACCCCTCAATATTCTTCACCCCTTAGAAGTGGCTGACACTAAATAAAGGCTTGGCGCTCAACTAGACCCTAAATTGAGGCCATATTACAAATTTTGCTAAATTAGTTTGCAACGGTTTCAGAGTCGATGAGACCATTCGATTTCATAGTTTGCAGCGTAGGCTACCCAGATCTTTGTAGATCTAACCGTTCACTCTTTATAAGGACTTATGTGAAGGAGCAATAATAAAGCAGAAACACGAGTGTGAATCGCAAATTAATTATCACCTACGGAAATAGGCCAAATATCTGATCAAATGCGATGTTCGTTCGTTTTTCCGAATAGAATCTCATGTCACTCAACTGTGCTTCCTTTAGAACAAAGAACCAAATTTCGTTATGAATATGAGTGCACCCACAACTCTCGGATAAGAAATTCGGCTAAAAATTCGAGAACGGTACAAATTGGTTGAGTTTTTGAATTTGTAAACCAGCAGAAATAGTTTTCCAATTAGAAAAGTGTCAATTGTTGGCCTGGAATTATTCTATGGACTGAAAGAGAGAATAACTGGCAGAAGTAACTGTTTGGGTAAGATATTTATTTATTTATTTGCCATTTTACACTTGAAATTACAAGTAGAGCAATTTTCAGTAGGTTATGCTGTATAAATACTATTAAAATATTCTAAAAAGTATAACAAGTAGGTACATGTATAACAAATTTCTAGGTTTAACAATTCGTCATTAATTAAGCTTATAATAGTCTAGCGTGGTATACAGTTCTTGTTCTATTAAGTACGCTTTGATTTTCTTTTTGAACGCTGGAATCGGAGTCTCGAAGTTGCATAAACTTTCAGTTGCATATTGTTTCAGATAGCCTTGAAAGTACGCCAAAAAATGAAGAACGCAAATTGATTCTCAAATGGAAGTACAAGGGTGCTTTCGCTTAGTAGTTGAAAATTGTCCTCACAGATCCGGCGAGTAAAAATTGTGGTTGGGGTCTCGTAATTAGATGAGAACTGATCAATACATTTTTTTTAAATGTTTTCATGTGAAATAATAAACCGTTGTGTAATAGCTCACTGACTAGTATTATTGTACTACAAGTTCTTGGGGCGTGGCGGACCCGATTAGGCTCACACTTCAACTGCTGCCTGAATCCTACTCCCGTTCGTCTGAAACCACATCAAAGGATGTTCAGAGGTTCGACGACTATGACTCGAGGCTCCTTCTGTCCTACAAAGGCTCACCCTTGGGATCTCCATCTATAATAATCTCACCGTCGACGTACGGAGATACCCTCACCCTGAACTGTACGGGATCGACCAAACGAGCTTGTCTTCACGTGATGTTCGCTCCTCAACCTCCGCATTGCAGTGAACCATTTCATCCTTTGGTTTCCTCTGTTTGAATTATTTCTCTACATTCAATTCGAGTTTCTAACAGATTCTAACATCGAGCGTGAGGCTTTCCATTATTTCCCTCTTATCTTAAAACCTCAAAAAATGCAATTTGAAATGAAAACATCCTAACGGCATGGAAAAATATCATTTGTAGAGACGAGGGGCATTAAAAATGGTTTATTCTTTTTTCGAAAGCAACACTCCAAAAAGTATGACGTTTTTGCTTCATTGTACCCCACTATCCGCCCTGAGCGAGTATTTTGCATTGATACGGATTCTTTTTTAAAAAAATTGAAATGAAAAAAGACAAAGTAAATTTACAATAAATTACTTATTGCATGATCTTCCAGTTACCAAATCTGATCATGCAAATCTCGCACCCAATGTCAACTTTGGCTTTGTCTGCTCCGGCCTGCTGGTGAGTAAGAAGGCAGTTTTTCGGTGTCAAAACCAAGCAGATGTTGAGGTCATGGTTTTCTCTCTGCCATTCCTCGCTTAGAATCGTTTCCATTAGTTTTACAAGATGATGTCGCGATTCGCGGATCAGTTGTAACATCTCTACCCCATCAAATTCATTAATTCAACTACTCTCAAGCTGAATATTCTTACTACCAAGCGATACCGTCAACCGGGGTGATATGAATCAGCCGGGGTGATATGGATACTTTGGAGGCAGCAACGCTTTTAGCAATTGCAGCGCTACCTGGTGACGTTTGGATGTGATCTGGTAGCAGAATATTGAGCTAGGCATTTTGCTTCACCACCTTCATCCATGATTCAGTCGATTCAAGGATGTTTGAAGGTCATCCATGAAGATTATCAGATCCATAGAAACGCCGCACTATTGTGTTGTTTGTTTACGTTCATCTGTGTAGCCAACCTATGACCAGAAAACTTAATCTGCGTATTTTTTATCATATCAACAACTTCTCATGAAAAGAGATCGATTTTGTGTTTTGTTTCAACTTAAAACCCCCCTTGTCAGTGATTGATTTTGTGAATTTCGGAGTTTTTGAGGGGTGGAGTGAATCGGGAGAAAATGCCTCGACCTTACCAGGTCATTGGGTTCCTCAAAAGAGCACAAGCACTTATTACTTGGGACACTGTCAATGATTATTTTACTGAACTGAAGAACAGTCAAAAAAGAAAATGAAAGGTTTAAAAAAAGAAAAGGGCTTTGAAATGAGGAAATTGACGGTGCATTCAGGCTTCGATGGAGTGAAGCCTGAATGCACCGTCAATTTCCTAATTTCAAAGCCCTTTTCTTTTTTTAACCTTTCATTTATTCGATCTTCTATTTTTTTAAATAATTTTATTGATTAATTTCACCTCGTTACTGGATTGGAGTGAATTTTAAATCGGTTTTTGGCTTTGATCCATATCACCCCGACTAACGGGGTAATATGGATAATGTTTCATTAAAAAAATAAAAGTGAAAAAAGGTGCAAATCACAAAAATTGACATGGTATCGTCTTCTTGACATCTCAGAGAATCTATATTCGGAAAGCCAGCTCGCTCTAACAACATTGGGGTCTAATTTTTCAATAAAAACTGCAAAAAATGATCCATATCACCCCGATTGACGGTACCTACTACACGATCTAGTGGGGAACTATTGAACTAGGATCAGTGAGGGCCTTCCCTTTCCAGGACGCCAGATGGGCTCTGACTGAATCTCTCTCATTCCTCGTAGGTCTTCTTTCCGACTAAGTAGTACGTTTTCAATTTTTGGTATTTCGCTCTTCAGCTTTTTCCGATTTTCTTTTGGTTCTCTTTCCATTTTTAAGCCAAGTGAAGGTGAAGGGGTATTTTAAATTTATTTTTTTCCAGAGGATGATAGGCTTTAAAATTATCACACAGTTCAATCATTGTTGAAATCAATGCTCTCTCCTCCAAAAAGCATAAAGCCGCTACGAAATTTCCCCATCCTACCCAGTTAGATCCGAGAGCCTTGTCTACATTTTGCCTACACAAACCACCTTCAAGTCGCGCGGGGTCGACCTCCCTCCTGTATTCCTGGGGATTCCAGTCCAACGCCTTCTTCTCAATGGACGATTCATCCTTGAGAAGTGTGGCCAATCCATCTTTCGTTGCTTAATCTCTGATGAGATGGACTTGGTTAGTTCTCCCGATGAGCTGATCGTTGAAGATGACATCCGGACAGATCACGCTAAGAATCCGTTTCAGGCAGTGATTTTCGAAAACGAGGTACTGGCAGACTGGTCGATACCTTCTACATAGAGGCATTGGAGGAGATTGGTGGCAGTAATGCTCCACCACATAGCAAAATAGGCTACTTGACCACTCAGGGTGCACCAAGGAAACCCAAGGCAGAATAATTTCACTTGAGTTGAGCAAAAACACAAAAAAGGTTCCGAAAAATTATGCAAACATCCTGAAAATGTATCACCCATAATTTTGCCTAGGAATAAATTTAGATAAACAATGTTCGTTCTTTCCTTAAAACACCATCTAACTTTTTGAGTATTAGTTTCTTGTTTGGTGCCTAGATTCGTACCTCTCTGAAGTAGGGTTGAAACCCCGAGCAATTGGCCCTCAATGTTAGTGAATCCTTCCCTTGGCTCTGATGAGGTCTGTGAGGCTCATGAGCGCACCTGCAACTCCTAGTCAAACTACATTCGAAATCGCTGCAGAATCCCTTCGTTCACCGACGCTAAGTTCACAGGGATCAGCTCTCCAGACATGATGAAGGGCCTTCATGTGAAAGTTCCTTCACAAAGTCAATCTGCTAGCAATCTACTATTTATTTATCTATTTTATTCTTCAAAGTAAGTTGGAATAATAAGTAGGTCCCTAACATTTCAAAACCATTGAAAACCATGCATTTTTAATAGATTCCGAAGATCTTTTATAAAACTTTAGAGTTGTCAAACGAGGAAAAAATATGACTTAAAACTCGTAATTTGTGTCGACGTTCTATATTCTCAAGTTTCCTCTATAAAACGAGGCAAAAAAAGAAAAATGTCGAAAAATTATATTGAAGTAGATACCTCTCCCCGGCTTGGCTGCCAACTCTTTTACCTACGGGTGAGGCATTACCTGGGAAGCCTGTAACACAACAATGAAGAAAACCAAAGTTGACTTTTCAAGAGTCGACAGGAGGCGCATTGCAAGGGGTGTATCCGATGGGAAGGGGGGAGGGGGAGGAGAGAAGGAAAATTGGGAAAGTTGCGGGCCGCCCTCCGCCTTCAAGTAAAAGAAAATCAAAGCGAAAAGGCGCTTGAATATTAAAGGGTTGTGAGTATTAAAGGGACCAAGTTATTCTTCTCCCTTATAAGTAAAAGGGAGAAAGAGAGGGGAGAGGTATTGTGCAAAGGTAGCCGGCGAGGGGGGGGGGGTAGTACCAGCTTTTTTGACAGAAGGCTTTTCTAATCCGAAAACTTCAAAATAAATTACAAACAAAAGGAGGCTGGTAAAAAAAGTGTCCGTTCCGGAGATGGAGTGAGTACTCGGAGGGTGGGAGAGACGGGTTGGTTTGAAACAGGTAGAATTGAAGGTGGAGGGGTAGCAAGCTGGCGGAGAAGGGGCAGATTCAAAACAGATTAATTTATATGTAAATGTACTAGACGGGGGCTTCAGAGGGAAGGACTGACGGTGTTCTGAACGAGGAAAGGTTGCATATTCAGAAAACTGGAGTTTTCAACGAAGAGGAAAAAAATTAAAACAAATAAAAAAGAAAAGCCATGTTGATTCAGAGGGACCCGACTTCCACTTGTACTTTATAAAAACCAACTGTTTGAGAGAAGAAAAAAACCGTTGAATGTACTCCTCTCTACTCAGGGTCTTTACTTTTTTTTTCATCTTCAATTTTCTTTTTAAACTCGGACGCTCCTTTTGATTCCGCTGTCTCCCGATTGCGAATCTAATTTATTACAAGTTTATTTCTCCAAGAATGAGGGGAAAAAAGATTCGTTCGAAGATGAATTATGGTGATGAGGGATAAGCTAAGGTCTAACAGGGCCGGGAGGGAGCGCCAAGTTTGACCATATGAGCGAAATTTCAAGATAGCCGCGTGTGACCGCTGAGTACTATGACCATAATCGTATGATTTTGTGATGAGTCACAGAATTTGGTGAGATTTGGTGAGTCACATAATTGGGCAGAAAAATAATGCCCCAAGTCAAGCAAGATTTTCTGGGGCATCATTTACCTTGGTAAAATGTATATAAATGTATATAAAGATACATCATACATCCATATTGCGGGCAATTAATTTATTTTGTTGGCCTTCTGCCGGTTCTCGTAATTTAACCGGAAAACTCGATTGGTGGGTTGATGAACAAATGACCGTGTTCATTTTGATAACCCGTTCAGTTCTTACAAGGTCATTTTGAAGATAGGGTCTTTTCAATACGTTCACTCCTGACCTCTACCTTAGACGGAGAGAGCAACCAATATTGAAATCCTCAGAAGCTTGGATGAGGAGATGGAGTTGATGAGCACAGTAAAAAGGCGCAATTTGCAATACTTTGGCCATATGATGCGAAATGAGAAGTACTGTCTTCTGCATAATATTGTTACGTTTAGCAATGATGGAAACCAGAAATGGGATTAAAATTGGATGTTGTATTTTTTAGAGAAAATTCCCTATCTGCATTCAGAACTTTTACACCACAACCAAAAACATATCAACCTTTTCGAATCACCATTACATCAACACCTGTTGACAACCAACAGAAACATAATACCAATTGGAGACACCTAACACTTCTCTCTTCCTTCTTCTTTAAACGGAGTAATCCGGTCGGCGTGCACTACCTTCATCTTGCCAGATGGAAGCCTTATCCGGTACACAACATCAGTTATCCTCTTTCGCACGATACATGGTCCTGCCCAGGGGGATGCTAGTTTTGGACAGACTTTTCTTTGAGGACAGAAACACCACACTTTGTCCCCTTCCTTGTACTGTGGATTGGTGGCTCGGACGTCGTACCGCTTTTTCATTGATGCTGCTGCTTTCAGTAATGTCTCCGTGCAAGCTGATGCACCTTCTCTAATCGGTCTGCTAACTGCGTAGCGTATTCTGTAGTCTGGTCCTGCTGTGGTACAGCACCACACAACTATGTCACCGAAAGAGTCAATTCTCTTCCAAAGGTGAGCATTGCTGGGGAGAATCCTGTGGTTGAGTGCTCGGATGCTCTATATGCCAGCAGTGCTAGTGGGAGATCATAGTCCCATTCCCTCTGATCTTCTCCAACCATTTTTGCCAAGAGCTCCCATAAGGTGCGATTGAACCTTTCGACAAGCCCATTGCTTTGAGGGTGCATTGGTGTTGTTTGGGTCCGTGTAATGCCAAGGATTCGCAATACCTCCTGGAAGACTTTTGACTCAAAATTAGTACCTTGATCCGTGTGGATCTCCCGAGGAATTCCGAAACGAGACACTACTTGGGCAACAAATCCCTCAGCTACCGTCTCTGCCTTCTGGTCAGGTACTGCAAATGCCTCTGGCCATTTGGTGAAGTAATCCACTGCCACTACTATAAATCACTACTATGACACCTAACAATACAGGGTGTCCCAGAAGTTATGGTCCACCCTTCGGCATTTCCGTATTTAATTACCTACGTAATAAAATGGGCCCAACGCCATTTTTCATATTTTTTTGTAAAGAATTCAGAAAAAATACTTTTGCGCAAAAAAGTTGCGCGCAATTGTGCGCAATTGACACTAACTTTGTTTTTTCAAATGGGAACCCCCATTTTTTATTGCAGATTGAGATTCTACGTCAAATGTCATGAGAAATTCATACCCGAATCGATTTTAGCGAATTTTCAAAGAAAATGAAGCTATTGCAATGGCCTCAAAATTTTTAGAATCGACTTTTTCGAAAAATTTTCACACTGAAATCCGTTTTGGAACATTCTGAAACGATCCCTGAAGTTTTTCCAAAAATCATATGTATATATATATGTGTCATTCCGGACGATAACTTGAGCAATTGTTTAAAAATTTTTTTTTAGTTTTTGCCAAAATGTTTGTATCAACAAACCATAGGTCAAGTTCGTTAACCAGCAATTTTGGACAATCCAAAGTGGTCCAAAATTCAAAAAAACTCCAAAAAATGGGTTTTTTCCGTTTTTTGTGGTTTTTACATTGAAAATCATGGTAATTTATGGTATATTCGGATTCAGCACAAAATTTCTGATATGAATGCTTTTTTCAAAAATGAAAATTGTCCAAAATTAAGAAAAGTTTGTAGCTATATATATATATAATGAATACGTGCGTATATTTGTTGTAACCAGAAATGCAGTAGCCGTGTGGGTACTCTATGAGTTCATGTGAGAAAAAAAAAAAAAAAAAAAAGTCCTCGTTTAAATATTTAATCGACAACTGCCACCGATAGAAACGTTTAAAACCCAGTGTATTATTGAAAATCGCACGATTTTTTCGTACATATCGCGAATATATTTAAATGTTATTAAATTAATTACTTAGATGCAGCAGGTAACGCACCAAGGAGAAAAATATGTGATAAAAAAGGTGACTTGTTGTGATGAGGTTGGGAACAAGTGATCATGAACGCGATCTGTCGCTTTCATCTTTAACTACGTCCAGGAGCTTCCCCAATCAGAACGCTTCTCGGGCTCCCAGATTCAGCTTTCAGCCCAGTGATTTCACGTCTTCCGGGACGTCGATTATTGGTGTTAAAGCATGTAAAAAAAAAAATATACATATACATAAACCAAGAATCGAAAAAAAAAACTTTCTACAACAAATTGCAACACCATTGGTCCTTTTCTTAACCACACCTTAAACTGAATGATTTCTTTGAAAATTCGCTCATTAATTCATGCTGCATGAATGGACTTTTTTTCATTGCGTGCAACTGGAACTTTTCGCGCGCAAAGTGACCAGGGTGCGCAAAAGTGAATTTTTTTTAACCCCAAGTGTGGCACATTTTTTTTCATTATTTTTGACGCTGAATCATGTGGTGAGGTCCTTTCTTCGATTTCATCGTTATTTTTCCAATTTTAGAAGGAAAAATAATGTTTTTGGACTTTATATTTCCTTACCCTTTCGCAATACGGGCTGGGTGGGGACCTGGCTAGATTAAAAATAAATTCCTCACTTCTAAATTTAAAAAAAAAATTGGAAAGTAGGTAGGTACTTTACTACTTTAATGTAAACAAAAAAAAAACCTCCAAGCTTCTCATCTCAAAATTTTCAAAAAAATCGAAGAAAAGACCTCACCACATGATTCAGCGTCAAAAATAATGAAAAAAAAATGTGCCACACTTGGGGTTAAAAAAAATTCTCTTTTGCGCACCCTGGTCACTTTGCGCGCGAAAAGTTCCAGTTGCACGCAATGAAAAAAATCGATTCGGGTATGAATTTCTCATGAAATTTGACGTAGAATCTGAATCTGCAATAAAAAAATGGGGGTTCCCATTTGAAAAAACAAAGTTAGTGTCAATTGCGCACAATTGCGCGCAACTTTTTTGCGCAAAAGTATTTGTTCTGAATTCTTTACAAAAAAATATGAAAAATGGCGTTGAGCCCATTTTATTACGTAATTAAATACCTACGGAAATGCCGGAGGGTGGACCATAACTTCTGGGACACGATGTATATTGCAAAGCAGAATTGATGGGAGACGTGAACCTGGACGGCGACGAATATCTTGGTTGAATAACCTTCGTCAGTGGTTCGGGGAGTCCTCATCTTCCTTATTTCGGAAGGCTGTAGATAAGGTAATGATTGCAGGGATGATAGCCAACCTCCGTCGCGGACGGGGCACTCGAAGAAGAAGTGAATTTCCTTGTAGATATGAATTCATATCCCGACATATCCATGTTCGAATCGTGTTCAAAACTCGGTCAAGCTGTAATAAAGTTCCTACAAAAAATGAACAGCCATAATGTATACAAACAGAGCGAAGTGCAAAAACAGCATAAGTCGTGGGAAAGGGGCTCTGACGTAGGTAGGTATTCCTCTTTCCATTTTCTCTATACACAACGCGTCGGTAATTCACCGTTTATGCTTCACCCGAGGGACATTACAAGATGCATAAACAGTCCTGCCGGAGCTTACACCTCTGACGCAACACATTTTATTTTTTATCGCACCACAATTTTTACGCCGCGGTGTATAACTTGGGACCCTTCAGCCCAAACCAGGAAGTGTAGAAATAGGAGAGCCTTCCTTTTTTGCTCTTCCCCCTTTCCGCAACACTCCTCCACAAATATACAAAGGTGGTCAAGCGCGTTTGTTTATAGGTTGAACTCGTGAGTTGGGTAGTGCAGTAAAACCTCCATCGTCTCGGGATACGTCTTATTTGTTTTCTCAAAGGGGGAAGAGGGGAAGCTGCGGTCGTATCTCCTTTGGAAGGTGAGGAACGGCGACCCAGTTCTGCCAGTTTCAGAGCGAAATACGTTTTCTTTGACTAGACACACGGATACACCTTCAGACCCACCCACGTAATAAAATACACACACAGCGGGACACGTGATAAAAGTGGTGTAGGAATGGGAATCAATGATCTTAAATCTAGCAGGGTATATTTCAAAAAATTTAGTTGTCCATATTCGTGCTCTACTGGTCTTCACAAATTTATAGAGTACCAACTCGGCTATTGCAACGAATAAACTCTGAATTTCATTATCCGAGGGATATTCAAAAAGTAAGTATAATCTATTTTTCAAACTCCAAAAAATGTATTTGCAGGAAGAAAACATGGTGACATTAACATAATTTTGGTTTATTATTTTCAATAATGAACCTTTGGAATCGACCAAGAAAAAAAATTTTTAACACCCCCTCAAAATTTGATGGTTTACGTTTCAAGGTACGTAGAATCCAAAAATCGAATAAAAATTTGGCCGTCCGTCCGCCGTACGCGGCACTTTTGCCATTTAGCATTGACCGATTTTGATGAAATTTGGTATGTTGGCTCCATTCGGGGTCTAGTTGTGCCCCGAAGCTTTTGGTTGATGTAGGTCACTCCTAAGGGTTCCAAAATCAATTTTGAAATTTTGAAAACGCCCTAACTCAAAAAATTTCGATATAAAGGTATTGTTTTTCCTTCAAATTAAGATTCTATAGAATTTTTAGAATTTTTGAGACCACGCGGAGCTCTGTAGGACAAACCGTTCGCTCCCTACGAAAATTTAAGGGTTTATATTGAAATATATGTATATATAAATCCAAACACGAGTGTGAATCGCAAAAGAGGCCTAATCTCCGTTCAAATTAGAGCTGACCGAAATGCGATCAATGGTTGGTGATTTTGATTTTTTTTTTGATTTTTTTCTTTTAAATTTTTTTTTATTTTTCTCTTCATATTGGATGGTTGGTGATTTTGTAGACGAGTGATCTATATAAAAATAATAAACCGTTGTGTAATAATTTGCAGCGTTTTTTGATCAGGCAGTATGAAAAACACATGAGTTTCTATTTTATTCATGGCCTACAATATACACCTACAGTTACATATATTTTATTTATTCATTTATTTATATATATATTTTTTTAAATCTACAGTTACCTATTATTTTACTTACTTTTTATTTTTGTAAAATGTTGACGCATTCATGTCCATGTTCATTTGACAACGAATATAGAGATTATCTATCCATCTATCTATATTATAAGTTTTGGTTTATTAATTTTAATAATGAACCTTTGGAATCGAACAGCAGAAACAATAATAATTTTTATCCTCAAACTCAAAATTTTATGGTTTGCTTATTATATATCAAGGGTTGTAGAAATGAAGAATCTTTTTGCCCAGTTTTCACGGACCGATACAATTCGGGATGTATTCGGGGTCTAGTTACGCCCGATGCTTTTTGTTATTGCCAGTCACTTAATTTACACCTTTAAGGGGGTTCATGAGTCGGTACTAATCTAATACTTTTTCATGTACCTGTTTCTCTGGTTATATTCATGATATCTTCATACTTTTTTTTAAATTCTTTATCTTCTCTTCATATGACCACTGAGCGAGTTTCAACTCTGTTGCGAAAATATTATTTTATCTAGAGACAATATAGCAAAACAGTTTTTTCCCATATTTTTATGTTTTTGATTTTTTAATTCTAGCTATGATTCTGTTGGGAGTTTTTCGTCCAAACTTGTTCAGTGACTGTAATAAACACCTCTCGACAATATTTAAAAAAATCAAGTTGCCAGCTCTATTGGGTGCTGTGAAACAGGTACCTAAGTGACGAAAAACAGGGGTTTTCCGGTTAGGAGAAAAACCGCGATTTGTGAAAGGTTACCGTTTTTCGAGGTATATGATCCATAGTTCGTAGTTATTTCATGTTGAAGAAATTGCAAATGAGGTCTGATTATTCCTTAGGTATCTATGATTCTTATCAGTCACTGTTTTTACCGGTTAGGTAAGGTTCATGTCACTTACTGATGCGTATAAATACATTTTGTGCTTGGTTTTCGCCTTCTCTCATTCTCCGGTTGTTTTTGTTTGCCGTACATTACCTGTTTTGTTTGTTTGGAACATTGTCTCAAACACAACTTGTAAGTATAATACATATTGTTTTATGTGATTTATCGTAACTAATAAATAAATAAATAATGTTGCTTTTGAATGGTTATAAACTATTGGTTCACTAGATTTTGTCGTTAGTCTAGTGCTACGCTATTTGACATTTTCATGTCTTTGCCCTGGCACACAGCACAAAAAACGTCTGCCAAGTTGGGTGGGCAGTATAGCTTCCTCACTCATTGTAACATGGACGTATAGAATCAGTTGACGAAAAACAGGAGAGGAAATGGCCTTGGAGCTCACTCAGCTGATCAGTGACCACTCAGGCACCTTCAGCATTCTCCATTGACCCTGCCTCTCAAATTTCAGCTTCCTGCGTTCAACAGGAGAGAAAATGGCCTTGGAGCTCACTCAGCTGATCCGAAGGTGCTGAAATTTATAGGGGACCGTCTAGGACCTAACCCGCACAATCCCTGAAAATTTCATCAAAATCGGACCACAGGTTAGTATAGTTTATCCCGGGACAAGGATTGACCACAGACAGACAGACAGACCGACAGACAGACAGACAGACAGACACGGAACCAAAATTGTTCGGGAAGCTCTAAAACGCAAAAAGCAAGTGGAAATTTTGATTTTGGAGGACATTTTTTTTTTCACTTCTTTCACGAATACAAAGCTTCCCTACCTTCGGTAGTGAGGAAGCAAAACTGTCACGAATTGCGTAACGAAATTGTGTTACAGTGCCTTTATAATGATTTCCGCTTACAACGACCCCGTTGTTAGGTTTGTTCCTTTTCCACACTTTTTAACCCACAAAAATCGTTCACCACTCGTTGGAAAGCTCTCGATTTAACGAACATTTTCATGTTTTCCATAACATATTGACTATACGAATAGCGGAGCTATGGGCATAACTGTTCTCATACTTTGTTTACAAACTAATGATCGTGAGTGTAGAAGATAATTAATCCGGAATCGTCTATTTTATTGAAATTAGGTACCTACCTCTTAATATTAATAAATGTGTCAATTTGTAACATAATATGTAACAATAGCAACGCATTGTGAGGTTTGAAAAATACAACAAATAGCTATAGATAGTTATTATGTTAATGATTCGTTTCACATTCTGACAACAACGGAGGGTGGGTTATAAAATCCTATAGTGAGGTAAAAAGCAATAGGTAAAGACATGAAAATGTCCCAATGCGTTGCAGACTCGTATGCAAGCGTTTTTTCCATAAATTTAAGATAGTATAGAATTTTTATAATTTTTTTAACCCCAGTTTTAGTACATGTGGGTTCTCAAGGAGAGGAAAACGATATTTTTTTCGCCAATTTACTTTGGCAAAATCTTCGATAATATCGTCAAGGAAGTATCGATACCTCCGATATTTTAGGCAAAAGTATCGGTTTATTTTAACCAATGTATCGGTTTAAGTTTTTCATCAAAAGTATCGATACCAATATCGGTATCGATACTCCAATATATCGGTGGTATCGTGCCGTCCCTAACTATGAGACAAAATTAAATAATTCTGATGAAATATTCAGGCATTACTTGTATCAGTCCCATGAAATTTCATCGCCGTCACAAACAACAGAACTTGATTAATGATTATCTCAAAACGTCAATTTCTCGAAGTAGTTGCCCGATTTTGCTGCAATTTTGAGTGGTTGGAAATTTGGTTCGAACATTTTTTTGTAGTTTTTGGTGGCAACCTGTGCAGGTGACATGGAGTAGAACATTGTAGGTATCTATTAGAAGTTATGAACATCGAAAGAACGGTAGGTAGTTACAGAAATTTAGAAACTAGTACAGCTCCTGGAACGAGAAACAGCTATCCCCCGGAAACAGTGTTTGACTCCTCAATCTTTGAAAATTCATATCTGTGTTTTCCACTGTTCGAATTTAATATTTTTATATACCAAACTGTCTGGCAAAACTTGCAGAATTACATAAAAATAAAAATAAAAAAGTCGAAAAATTTTTGATTTTGACCCATGAACCCCCTTAAAGGGTAAACTCGTAACGAATCCAAGACTGCTGACTATGAATTACAAACTGAGCCCATCCCACATCAGCTGGGTGAGGTAAATTTGCTTCTGGTGGCTCCAAGATGGTGAAATTTTGCTGGGCATCTATCCAAGACTGCTGAATCTGAATTACCAACTGAGGTCCTTGTCCAACTGGATGAGCTGAATTGGCTTCTGTTAGCCCCAAGATGGTGAAATTTTATTGGGCATACAAATTCCTGAAAAAGAGCTTTTGATGCTATTGTGCAATTTAGACACAATTTGATGTTGGTTTATTATTTTCAATAATGAACCTTTGGAATCGACCAAGAAAAAAAAATTTTTAACACCCCCTCAAAATGTGATGGTTTACGTTTCAAGGTACGTAGAATCCAAAAATCGAATAAAAATTTGGCCGTCCGTCCGCCGTACGCCGTACGCCGTACGCGGCACTTTTGCCACTTAGCATTGACCGATTTTGATGAAATTTGTTATGTAGGCTCCATTTGGGGTCTAGTTGTGCCCCGAAGCTTTTGGTTGATGTAGGTCACTTCTAAGGGTTCCAAAATCAATTTTGAAATTTTGAAAACGCCCTAACTCAAAAAATTTCGATATAAAGGTATTGTTTTTCCTTCAATTTAAGATTCTATAGAATTTTTAGAATTTTTTGAGACCACCCGGAGCTCTGTAGGACAAACCGTTCGCTCCCTACGAAAATTTAAGGGTTTATATTGAAATATATATATATAAATCAAAACACGAGTGTGAATCGCAAAAGAGGCCTAATCTCCGTTCAAATTAGAGCTGACCGAAATGCGATCAATGGTTGGTGATTTTGATTTGTTTTTTTTTTTTTTTTTTTGTTTTTTTCTTCTCTTCATATTGGATGGTTGGTGATTTTGTAGACGAGTGATCTATATAGAAAAATAATAAACCATTGTGTAATAATTTGCAGCGTTTTTTTGATAATATTTATAGCGAATTTGTAGTGACGATGACTCGTTTTGGGGAGATCGACGACCTCGCCGACCACCTGACGAAAATTAATTCTATTTCGAAGGGGAAGTTGATAAGGTGGTGGAGGTGGGGTATCTCAGGTGCGTATCGAGGAGCGCATACTCTCCAACACCCACACATCCTCGTGGAGGGGGGGAGGAGGACACCCACGCACACACATCTGCGGTGACTCCAGGACGAACACGCCGGCTTATCTGCCGTGCGATCCATCCCGCGCAGCCCTCCAGCGTTTAGAGTAGCGTATTTATTAGCGCTCGCCTACATTATTCATGACGAGGGGGCTGTTTGGTAGGGTTCGAGGCAACTGGTAGGATGAGAAGGGGGAAGAGGTAACGGCGAAGTAACGGATCGAGGGGGAATTAACGGGGAAATCAGGGAGTTAACGGTGACGTGAGGGAGTCTCAGGCTGCACTCTTGACGGCGTTGCCACCACGAAATCGGAGCTCGTGTTTACATTATTGATCACCTTCGGAAGGAGACGCGTGGAACTGACTTCACATGTTTGCTTTATCACGTAAAATACGACAGAATCTGTGAACAAGATTCTTCATTGAGAAGGAATAGTAGACTAAAAGAAAAACAACAGCTTGACTGAATGAAGCGAATGGGGCCATTAACCTCCTGTTGAATCATCAAAAATTAAGGGATCTCAGTCGGTCGCCGTTCGTTCCTCGTTCCGGATCAGTATTTCACAAAATTGAAGGCGCAAAAACCATAGGAAAAAGTTAATATAAAAAACTATAGGAATCTACTATACGTCCCTGCAGTCAGAAGTACCCTCCTCGCCGTGGCTTTTACGAAGAAGTGTGGGAAAATCTTAGTCCGGTTAAGATCAAACCATGGTGTTTGCGAAGAATATCTCCATCGCTTTAACCTAAGAGAAAATAGGAGCCGGTACTGAGAAGAGAAAATCCTGAATGCCGGTACTGTGAATCACATCAATGGAACATATCGTCCCTATACCTGGTAAACCATGTAAGTCGGTATTTTTTCGAAAATAAGGTTTTGAGCTTTTCAGGTAAATTAGGGTCTCTTGATCCATTTAGGGAGCCGTTATCCAATCTGAAGAATAGTTTTTTTATCCAGAAAGCATTAAAAAACGTGTAAGTCGGTTACCTCTTTTTTAGCCGGAAAACCATGTAAGTCCTGCGCGTGCCTTCATAAAAGTGAGCAGCTCACGCTGGTGTCAAGTTTCCGTCAAAGATAGTCAGTTTTTCTCTTTTTTCATGTAAAAGTGTACAAAATTCATAAATGGAGTTCGGAGAAAGTGATCATAAATAGAAACCTTTTTATAAGTCTCAATTTCAGCAATAAATTCCACTCCTTGTGTTCAGCAGACACGTGATTTTCCATACTGTGGCCAACCTCAAGATCACGACCTTCCTACGTGTTTTTTTTTACCTAGCTACCTAAGATCACGTGTTTTTCCGCATTGTTTCTAAATTATTTTTACATTATTTAGAAGGATAATTTTAGATGAATTGATTGATTTTGTTGGCTGTTTGACCTAGCTGTAATGCTGATGTTAGAAAGAACAACAAGAGATTAGTAGTGTGCTATTGGTCTGCTTATGTTTTACTGGAAACTCTGTAAAATTAATGATACAAGAGAATCTCTTGTATCATTCTTATCTGATAATAATGTATCATTATTATCTGATAATAATGAGATAATAATTAAAGAAATCCTCAGCTCTGACCAATCCCTAACCCATCCTCAATCCACCCCTAGTCCATCTATAACCCATCCCCAGCTCATCCCTAACCCAGCCTTGACCTATCCCAACCCCTGACTTATACCCAGCCCACCCCTAACTCGTCCCTAGCTTATCTCCAACCTATCCCTAACCCCTATCCCATCCCTAACCCATCCTCAACCCATATCCAGTTCATCTCTAACCCGTCCCTAACTCATTCCTAGCTCATCCTCAACATATCCCTAACCCCTAACCCATACCATCTCATCCCTTGTTTTAATGAAACAAAAGTACCTAGTTACCTAACACTGAAATTCAATGCATACCTACCTAGTTACGGTTGTGATAGGTAAAGTGTTCCTATAAGTAATGGTTGTAATTTAAGAAATGGTAATTGAGGAATTGGTAGTATATTGAATAATTTATTGCTCAACTCTAGTAATATTAAGACTAAAGACTGTCGTTTTGACTCAAGGAGCCTTAAAGTTGGACTGCGTATTAGTCAACGCCTATGAATTTTCATTTAAATATTTTCCTTTTGCGTCGATTTGGGTAATTTGTGTAACCTGAAGGAAAAAATTGAATAATATTCCTAATAATAAAATAACCCAAGCTGGGTATGTTTTCATGAAAATCAAATTGAAAACCATGTAAGTCGGGTGTCAAAGGCTGGGTAAAAGCATGTAAGTCCATTTTTTCGTTTGCTGAAGTAAATTGTGATGAAATTAGTCTCAAGCTCTTTGAAATACTACTGTTACCACCAATTTTATGGAATGGAACGAAAAAACTTATTGTATATGGAATGAAAACTTAATGATTCAGTTTTTAGTGTCCTCTGTAAAATTTGATAAACTCGACTTACATGGTTTACCAGGTATAGGGACGATATAATAATGAACTGCCCGATGTATTATTGCGAAAGAGAAGTCATGTTCAACGCAATATCAAAGCTGGCCAACCAACCGTTCAACCAGTTCCTCTTAATAACACTCAATCACATTGAAATATATAAATGCATTATTATGGAGTATGGATTATAGAGTATGTCTACCACTTGTGAGCTGAGTTCCAGCCATTATTCTTAAGTATTTTTTATTCTGCTTCTATCCATCAGATTAACTTCAATAATGTGTCAGAATTTTGCTATAATCCTCTGGTATACCATCCCGTTTGTTTTGTGAACCTAAAATGACTGACTCATGGGATTGTTATTAAGAATTTAGTGCTCGAGGATCGACCTCTCCAACAAGGAACACACAGGCAAGAAATCAAAGTCGGACAATGGCGTTTCTTCTTTGCTGAGAGAGACATTTTATTCGTGAAGAAAAATTATACAAAAAAATTAAAGTACATTAATTAATTACTAAATAAAAGATAATTTTTTTTTAAATTTGTTGTGACTCGCACATGAACGTTTGCTCTGGAAAGTGAGCCAAACTTCAGCTGATCGAATGAGATCGTTTCTCGTTTCTTCAAATATAATTTTATGACATCCATTGGGTACATTGTGATTCCTGAACCGCCAGAAATCAAATTTTGTATAGAATGCACCCTCAACTTTTGGATAGGTGATCCAAAAAGAAAAATTATTAACCGTTGTGTAATAATTTGCAGCGTTTATAGGAGTTGTGAATTTAGCAATGTAGCAAATTTTCATTTCATCCTTGATAGAAAATCGATGGGTCTTTCGATCCTCGTTGAGCTGAATTTTAGTTATTGTGGCGGACGAAATTAGTTGGTCGAGTTCTGAGTTATGCGGATTTGGAGAGAAGACTGAATGAGCGAGCCATGAGGGGGTGCAGCATAGAAAGTCATCTTTGTATCCAGAGAGAGCGAGATTGAATGTCAAGGGACGTCACTTGGGCGAGACGCGTTCGCCCGGTAGTGACGGGTTCCTTCAGCCGCTGAGATTGAAAGTCGGGGGTTGGAGACTCCTGTCTGCCTCTCAACCACCTTCTCAGAACCTCCAACCTCCTCCCATCTTCTGGATCTTGTCAGCCTCGGCCCTCCTGCCTACCATCCTGCTAATGAGAAAAGTTAGGTACCTCGAGACAGACAAGAGTAAATAGCCATCGATCACTCACTATTCCTATTCATATAGTGAAACCTATTTCTCCTTCAAGAAGAGTTTTTTTTGGCATATCTGCAGCATATGTCCGATCTATAGCAACCCTTTCCACCTTCCATTCTATTATTTTATTATATACAGGTTGATTGGTGATGTCATAACGCTAGAAGTTGTATCCTGCAAAAATCCTGTTCCTCTTGCTTGACCCACGTCCGAATCTCGTGTGAGAGAAAAATTGTGTTTTTAGGAGAATTTGTATTCTTTTTTTTTTTGAGGGAAGGGAACGCGATTTTTTGCCTAAAACTAACGATATCTCCTCAACTATTGGTCCTTCAGCATAATTATTTTTGAAAAAAAAAATTGCCGTGGGTGTGGCACATAGCTTTATCGTACCCATAACATCGTAAACAGCAATTGATCTTTATTACCATGCACTACCCTCATAGGAGACCATCTAAACGCCAACCCACACAGTATCTGAAAATTATCATCAGCATGTGGTTAGGCTACTATTTATCCGGGATTGTTAATTTTCGAAGGGGACCATCTACACGTCAATCCGCACAATCCCTGAAAATGTCATCGAAATCGAACATCTTTGTTCAAGGATTTTTCTTCACAAAGACACAGTCAACCAAAATTGATCAGAAAGGCTTGAAATGAAAAACGTGAGTGGCAATTTTTATTTCTGAGACCTTTTTTCAACCTTGAATAACGAAAACAAAGCTTCCGCTCCTTGAAATAACTTCCCATTCAGTTCTTGTAACAATTCTGAACTTTGAAATTTTGACTTGGAGCAAGCGAAATTTATTTTTCCGTTCTGAACTGTGCTGATTGCCCAGAAACTTCCTTTTGGTTTATTATTTTCAATAATGAACCTTTGGAATCGACCAAGGAAAAAAATGTTTTAACACCCCCTCAAAATTTGATGGTTTACGTTTCAAGGTACGTAGAATCCAAAAATCGAATAACAATTTGGCCGTCCGTCCGCCGTACGCGGCACTTTTGCCACTTAGCATTGACCGATTTTGATGAAATTTGGTATGTTGGCTCCATTTGGGGTCTAGTTGTGCCCCGAATATTTTGATTGATGTAGGTCACTTCTATGGGTTCAAAAATGAATTTTGAAATTTTGAAAACGCCCTAACTCAAAAAATGTTGATATAAAGGTATTGTTTTTCCTTCAATTTAAGACTCTATAGATTTTTTTGAATTTTTTGAGACCACGCAGAGCTTTGTAGGACAAGCCGTTCGCTCCCTACGAGAATTTAAAGGTTTTACGAACGATAAATCAGAAACACGAGTGTGAATCGCAAAAGAGGCCTAATCTCCGTTCAAATTATAGCTGACCGAAATGCGATCGATGTTTTTCTTCAAGTTGGATGGTTGGTGGCTTTGTAGACGAGTGATCAATATAGAAAAATGATAAACCATTGTGTAATAATTTGCAGCGTTTTTATTATGCTCTCCAAAGGTTTCTCCATTACACTTGAGAATTGGACACAGATCAAGGGGAACTTGTTTTTTGTATTTGAGGTTCACAAACACCTCCTAGCGTTTTGACATCTTATCTCCAGTCACCATGTACAGTTTCTGAGGAACCCCTTACGTACTGGAATGAAACTCCGTTCAAGGCGGCCTTTTCGAACTCTTCCATCGTCCTCTTGAGATACGAGCAGTTTGGCTGTAAGTCAGAGTGAGACATTTGAGTTTTGGCTTAGCTGTGGTGGTCATTTACAAAAATTAGTCCAAGACTAGCTTAGTTTTTTTAGGTGTTTAGAGAAGTTTCTATCTCAATTTACGTTGAAGAACTCTAAGAATAGACAAATAACGCCTTAATCTGTCACTTCTGAAGGTTAATGGACCCCTTCAATAAGAGAAAGAAAAACGGAAAAATTTATTTTGCCCTTTAAAGGCCTATTGGAAGGGAAGAAAAAATACGCACCGACTTTTTTCGTGTAGAATAATTTATTGATCGAAAAACTCCCCCATCCAAATCCTCGGAACACTTACTGTCACTCTTGTGAAAGAAAGTACATCATTCATCGCCTCTCACTCTGAATGAAAGTTATCCATTAGAAGATTGTGTTGTAAAAGGGGCGAAAACCCCTCTTTTTTCTATTACATCAAATGAAAAACTTCTTCATTTGAAAGAGGAAACAGTGGAAGAAAAAACGGATCAAAGAGCTCGTTCCGGAAGAAGCAGTTTTGTTAACTCCTTGAAAACTTCACTTGTCCTGGATGAGTTGGGAAGTGGTCGGCGTAGGCTCTGCTTCCTCCACCGCTTACCTTCGAGTTTTCATTTGACTTCTTGTTTTCGATGGCGGGAGTCGACCTGCTGGAGTGCCGAGACTGAAAGTCGTTCCGAATCAATTTTCTAGAGGAGTGTAACTTGAAGGTACAGAAACTCCTGCTCATTTATGATCCAATTACCGAATGAATCTAGAACAAGGTAATAATAATATTTTATTTGTCAAAACACAAAGTGTAGAGTGTAGTCAACAACTAATGGCTAATTTAAGAAAATACTGTAGGGTGTGGCTATGATGTTGCATCATCAAACTTGATGTCGAACAAGGCTTAATGTTAAAAAGTTCAGCGGAGAATTAAATTATCTTCGTTCTTCTTGATAATGATGACAGGAAGTGTTGTGGTAGATGATTGAAGAAGCTCACGCCAGACTGTGACGGTCTGAGATTGGTCTTCAATGATTTAGCGAGGCGAGCAGGTGAGGGACATAAATTGGAACGGCTCCTCGTATAGTTACCCTGGTTATCAGATCCACTCTGGAAAGAGTTCAGGTTACCCAACACTTGCAAAAGGCAAGAAAAGGTAGAGAGCTGGCAAAGTAAAGATGCCCGTACAGCTGAAGCGTCCACGACAACTGTCACTTCACGATTTGAATTGCTCTTTTTTGGAGCTTAAACAGCCAGTATGGCTTGAACCACACTTATATAGACGATAACCTGGAACAGCGAGATTATCGTCCTGACCTCTTGGTGGTAACACCAAAAGGAGTTTCCATTATTGATGTCTCAAGTCTCTGGCTCTGGCTAGAGATCACTCGCAGACATCAACGCTTCCAAAATTCAAAAATATGAAGTTGACACATTACTAGAGGCTGCAGCAGCACTTGCCAACATTCAGTGAAACCAACTAAAGGTAATTGGAGCAACTATCACCTGGCGAGGGATATGGCATGGCAAGTCAGCCAAGGATCTGATTCGGGCTGGTTACTCCCTGTTCATCCTAGAGTGGATGACCACCCGAGTCCTAACAGGAGTATCTTTTATCTGGTCTACGGTCACACGACGGCGTACCACGGCTCGAGCAAATGAGCCCCGTAGGACTTGGAGCTGAACTCGAACCCCATGGAGAGAAGTGTCGGAAGAGGCACAATCCTCCCTCCATCATTCCTCCTTGTCCCTCACTCCAATTTCCGAGGTCGGATCTCGGACCCTGATACCAAGCAGCCAGATGGACATGACTGCTGGATGCTGAAAGATTGTAGTGGTGAAATATTTTTCCCAAATACAAATTGTTAACGAAAGAGTTCAGGTTACCCAACACATGCAAAAGGCATGTAACAAAGTAGAGAGCTGGCAATGTAAGGATGCCCATATAGCTCAAGTTTCCACGTCAACTGTCACTTCATGATTTGAGTTGCTCTTTTTTGGATCTTAAACAAATTGATAGAGCCAGCAGAGTTTCCCCACAGTAAAAGAACCAAAAAACAATTAGTAGCGGCTGCGAAAACTTGCAATATAAACAGATCACTTCCCGCTAATCTACGCAACATGAAGTTACAAGTTGCAAGCTTCCTTGACAAATTCCCAACATGGCTCGTCCAGGAAAGTAGATTATCGACCTCCAATCCAAGCAAATTCACTGATTGAGATAGTCGGCCATTCAGGTGGGAGTTCAAACTTTGAGTCTTATCCGCACTAAGCAATGAGGAACTCAACGCGTTGACTCGGTGTTCTTCCTCAGACATTCCCTTGCCCATTGCAAAAAGTAGATAGTTAAATAATGGATTTTCGTTGCAAAAAAGTCTTTTGTACCAAAAGCCATGGTAGAAGCTTCCATAATTTATTATTGAGTACATTATCTCACACTATTACAAGAACCACCACCTGAAAAGTAAAAATACTGCGACTCCCTTCTTGTGCAAGGTGAATTTGTCGGACGAGGAAATTTTGTAAAAATTGGCAGAATACATTTGAAGTGGGTAACCACTTGAAGGGGAGGAGATCATGGATTGTAAGATGCTATTCAAATTTGAGGCCCGCATCCCGCATGTCATTAGAAATGTTATGATTGCTATCGGTAAGGGGAGGGGGGAAGGGCACTATTTCTGACTCAAAATACGAAATAAATGAGATTGAATGAAACAGTTTTGTGCAGTATAAACTTAATGAAAATGTATGTTTTATCGGTACTTGTTGAAATTGAACTAATCATTATCCAATGGGACGTCCCCTGGAATTCATGGATTACTAAACAACATGTTTTCTATAATATTGTCGAGAAAGTCAGTGGATAGCTCTGCCACAGAGCTATTTAGATGGAGTTCGGTTCTCCTACTCTTCCTCCATACGAAGGACCAGATTTATTTTCGAAACTTCTAAAACGCTGCAAGTTTCAACAGTTTATTATTTGTCAGTAAAACTCACCCGTATGCGAAGAACACGGCTTCTTAGGTTGCCTTGTAGTGACTGTGGTAAGATGTGGTGAGGGAGGGGGGGGGCTTCCTTTCGGTCTGGCCCGCAGAGACAACGCGTGGGTATTACAACTCTAATAAATTTCACGAAATTTGGGAAAAAATAAAAAATTAAGAAAACTATTTAATAGTTGCTCATTTAGCAATAGATGATCTTCTAAGTGGTTTAGAAATGGGCACAGTATCTTATAATCATGAAAAAACGTCATGGACATTCATTAATTAGGTAATTAGTTATTATCATTAGGCGTAGAGTACGTCGTACAGAGCTCTGGGTGGTGTCAAAAATGTCTTTAAAATCGTCATTATTTTGAATTAATAATCAATTCAATTAATTTAATTATTAAAAAACCTGTACATCGAAAGTTTGTGAGCTAGGGCGTTTTGAATACGTTTTCCCCCACTCTTTCACCCCTTAGAAGAGACTGACAATAACCAAAACTTCCGGGGCACAACTAGACCCCAAAGGGGCCCGTATATTCCTACCATATTTCATCAAAATTGGTCATTGGGAACTGGGCAAAATGCCGCGTTCAGTGTACGGCGGACGAACGGAACATGCTTAACTCGATTTTAGGGTTATATCGACAGTAAACTTGCAAAACCATGTAAGTCCGATTTTTTTCAAAAATAAGGTTATAAGCTATTTGGATAGAATGAGAACCCCTTGATCCATCAAACGGACCCAAACTGGCAAAAACTCGACTATCTCTTCTCTATGCGTCAAAAGCAACAAATATGAACCAACGTGTTAAGTCCACTTTGAAGCAAGTTTTTCTCGTTTCCTGTAAAATTTCTGGAGAACGACTTACATGGTTTTGCAAGTTCACTGTCGATATAGGGTTAAGTGTCAAAAATATTAAGACAGCAAAACTTCAAGATTCAATTCTACAACTAATTTAAGTAAAAAAGTGTCTCTTAGCAATTTTGTTTTAACAACTTGTGTTTCCAATTTTTTTTTTTTCAATTTTATGATTTTCGACTGAATACCCGAAACTATTTTGCTTCCTCACTACCGAAGGTAGGGAAGCTTTGTATTCGTGAAAGAAGTGAAAAAAAAAATGTCCTCCAAAATCAAAATTTCCACTTGCTTTTTGCGTTTTAGAGCTTCCCGAACAATTTTGGTTCCGTGTCTGTCTGTCTGTCTGTCTGTCGGTCTGTCGGTCTGTCTGTCTGTCTGTGGTCAATCCTTGTCCCGGGCAAAACTATACTAACCTGTGGTCCGATTTTGATGAAATTTTCAGGGATTGTGCGGGTTAGGTCCTAGACGGTCCCCTATAAATTTCAGCACCTTCGGATCAGCTGAGTGAGCTCCAAGGCCATTTTCTCTCCTGTTGAACGCAGGAAGCTGAAATTTGAGAGGCAGGGTCAATGGAGAATGCTGAAGGTGCCTGAGTGGTCACTGATCAGCTGAGTGAGCTCCAAGGCCATTTCCTCTCCTGTTGAACGCAGGAACCTGAAATTTGAGAGGGCGGGTCAATGGAGAATGCTGAAGGTGCCTGAGTGGTCACTAATCAGCTGAGTGAGCTTAAATATTACAGTGGAAGAAAGATAAAGAGGGAGAGGGAGCAAAAACCTTTTCAAGGTATGTCACATTTTAGCCATTAGGCTCTAAGCGGAAATCATCCGGGGGTGCAGGGGGCGAAGCCCCCGCCGAGGCGCGCAGCGCCGAGTTTTCGCCAACTGATTCTATACGTCCATGTTACAATGAGTGAGGAAGCTATACTGCCCACCCAACTTGGCAGACGTTTTTTACTCGACTCGTAAATTGATTTTTGGTCAAATAGGCAAAATTTCCTACTTTTTCTTTTGATTGATTCTTTTCGAGTTTATTTTTCACCTATCAAGACCAAATACAAGACAAATAGTTTCGTGTAAGCACTAGAAGGATGGGAAATTTGGGGCCCTTTCCAATTTTTACTGTAAATTAAGGTAGTTATTGTAATTTTAGTGACATAGGGTCAAAAGCACACACAAAATTTTAATTGAAAAAATGGGGGAAAACAAGGGGTTACAACAAAATTGCTACGAGATGCTTTCCCCCTAAAATTAATTGCAGAATTGAATCCCGAAGTTGGGCGGTCCTTTACATGGGACAACCTAAAAATACCTTGAAACGTAATCCATCAAATTTTGTGGTGAGGGTATAATTGTTCTTGTTTTCTTGCTCGATTCCAAAGGTACTGCTGCTTATTGAAAATAATAAGCCAAAACCACTCAAGCTACCTCCTTCAAGTGAAAGGCGGGAGAGCTCTGCCACAGATGTTATGAAGATGAGTTTACCGGGTATTGTGAATCTGCCTCGGGGTCCCACGGCAGCTTCAAAACTGCTTGAACCCGCCACCCCATCAACCTCCAGCCTGGAGGTTGGTAACCCTTCAAGGAAGGGGGAACTGGAAAACGGGCCTAAATGTTCGTGACGCGTCCGCCCATACGCTCATCCGCCTTGTCCCCTCAAGGTGGGACTCCGACAGAGGAGGGAAGAGGAGAACTCGCAAAACTTGAGCGACAGACTTGAAAGCCTAAAAGCCTGGAAAAGGGATTTACCACGAGGATCAACTAATGGAATTTGCTAACAAACCCCTCTTCCCTGTCCCTCTCCTACCCACATCCACCTCAGCATCTCTGCAAGCGTATACTCAGTATACCTCCCCGTACACCACCACCTCTCTCCGTCGTACAGATCTTCCGTGAGACCCGTTTTATCCTTCTACCGCCGAGAACCGCTTATCCTTTCCCACGCCTCGGTTTAGTGTTTTAATAATGCACGGCCGTAATATGACTGCAAAGCTACGATTTAGGGGGCCCTGCATCTTAGCTGGAAGTACACCACAGCTCAGACCTACCGTTGTACGACTATGCCACTACCGGGAACTACATAAACGTAGTTATTTGCAACTTCTGCTGTTTTAACACTAAATAAGCTCTAGCGTTAAATAGGTCACTTACTTGGAAACTATGGGAATGAAATGAAAGTATCGTGCAAATTATTAAAGAGAATTCACACTCTACAACTAATCCAATATATCGTCGTCGATACTCAACGCACATATTACTGTTGACAAATGTCCACAAGAGCCAGAAAACAGCTCTTCAAATATTTTCTTGGGTAATAATCAGTGGCGGCTCCTACCCCGAAACTGTGGGGGTGCACAGAGATCAGGAGAGGCTATCGAGAAGGGACAGAATAGGTGCTTTTCTCTGCCAAATAGAAATTTCAACGATATGCAAATGGGATAAATCTTGGTAACTTTTTCATCTTAAATTGCAAACGGTACTAAATACGTAGGTAAAATAGACACAATAAATTTTCTCTAGTGGTTAACAGAAATTCTGAAATACCTAATCATCAAATGATTAAACCTAAGAAATGCATCCATCTTGTTGCAATAGCTGAAATGTATATTTGCCCGTGACGATTCAAAACATCGTCCAATTCGGAAGAAAAATTAACAAACCCCTTGAAGACTCCGGGATTCAATGAATCTTCCCCCTCATCATGCCCACGCATGGCTAGCTCAGAAACACCACAGAACTTGATACAACCAATGATTCGAGATAGAATGTACCTATTTTCTTAACCGTTTCGTTTTTTGGTTTATTATTTTCAATAATGAACCTTTGGAATCGACCAAGAAAAAAATTTTGCTTCCTCACTACCGAAGGTAGGGAAGCTTTGTATTCGTGAAAGAAGTGAAAAAAAAAAATGTCCTCCAAAATCAAAATTTCCACTTGCTTTTTGCGTTTTAGAGCTTCCCGAACAATTTTGGTTCCGTGTCTGTCTGTCTGTCTGTCTGTCTGTCTGTCGGTCTGTCGGTCTGTCTGTCTGTCTGTGGTCAATCCTTGTCCCGGGCAAAACTATACTAACCTGTGGTCCGATTTTGATGAAATTTTCAGGGATTGTGCGGGTTAGGTCCTAGACGGTCCCCTATAAATTTCAGCACCTTCGGATCAGCTGAGTGAGCTCCAAGGCCATTTTCTCTCCTGTTGAACGCAGGAAGCTGAAATTTGAGAGGCAGGGTCAATGGAGAATGCTGAAGGTGCCTGAGTGGTCACTGATCAGCTGAGTGAGCTCCAAGGCCATTTCCTCTCCTGTTTTTCGCCAACTGATTCTATACGTCCATGTTACAATGAGTGAGGAAGCTATACTGCCCACCCAACTTGGCAGACGTTTTTTAACACCCCCTCAAAATTTTATGGTTTACGTTTCAAGGTAAGTACGTAGAATCCAAAAACCGAATAAAAATTTGGCCGTTCGTCCGCCGTACGCGGCACTTTGGCCACTTAGCATTAACCGATTTTTATGAAATTTGGTATGTAGGCTTCATTTGGGTTCTAGTTGTGCCCCGAAGCTTTTGGTTGATGTAGGTCATTTCTAAGGGTTCCAAAATCATTTTTGAAATTTTGAAAACGCCCTAACTCAAAAAATTTTGATATAAAGATATTGTTTTTCCTTCAATTTAAGATTCTATAGAATTTTTAACATTTTTTGAGACCACCCGGAGCTCTGTAGGACAAACCGCTCGCTCACTACAAGAATTTGAAGTTTGGACGTACGATAAATCAGAAACACGAGTGTGAATCGCAAAAGAGGCCTAATTTCCGTTCAAATTAAAGCTGACCGAAATGTGATCGATGTTTTTCTTCATGTTGCATGGTTGGTGGCTTTGCAGACAAGTGATCTATACAGAAAAATTAAAAATAATAAAAATAATATTTGTCGATGCACTTCGACTGCACCAGAGGCAATCGTCGCTGCAGTGCTCTGCCGTATGCCATAATCGCCACGGAGCCTAATTCAATGGCGTCGCGAGTGTCGATGATGATGATATGGAGAAGTGGACCCAGTAGATACGCCAAAAATGAATATGGACACTTTTTTGGCAAATGTCAGCTATATGTTTTATATAGATTTTTTTCTGTGGTACGGACCGTTTTCGAGTCATGAGCGGAAAATAAATTGACCTTCTTTGACCTCTCCCGCTCTCTACTTCGAGTTGGGGACTTTTAGTCTGTTAACCAACTCATGGGTCTCAACACACCCAAGAAGGAATCTCTTCTGCTCTTTACATTTCCACCTACAATTATTCACTGCCTCGAGTACTACTCTTGGTAAAATCTCTTGGGAAATTCGTATAGAACCATCTGTGAGCTAGCTCGCACCAGCTCAGAACATTTGTGTTAATCATCGAAATTCTGCTTCCTAGGAAACCATGAACAAAGATACAGTCAAAACAGTTAAGAAAGTGTTTGAATTGCTGCACTAACACAAAGATTCCTAACCTTGGGTAACAAGCAACCAACATTTCTGTTGTTTGAAAATGCCCGAAAGTTGCTCAGAAGTAACCCCACGATTCCAAGATTCACTTGGTAATTTTAGCCTGCACATGCGATTCTTCCCAGATAATGATGTTTCATTTCGAGGAAATTATCGTTGAAAATGAGCCTACTTTAGCCTTCTGGCGCCTTAACAGTGGTTGGGTTTAACGGTCGGAATCCTCATATTACTCTGAAGGGAGGCGGGGAGACTATTATAAATTCACCCAACGACAGCGGCAAGTTCTCGCAGCTGTTTCGCCAAGGTGTAATGTAGAGTTTAATTTGGCCAAACTCCGCCCGATATTTGGAGAAACACCTTCAGTTCAAGAGGGGGCCTAATGCCGACTCATCTCAAACTATTCCTCGCGGTCCTTCCCCATTCTAATTATCCCAGCTCAGGTTCTTGTAGCATCTCCCCTGTACCGATCTACGGGATTAAATTAATGCTGCAAACTTCATTCACCAGTGGTTGAGAAGCGTTCTCATCATCCAAAACGGTTGTTTATTATTGTACTTCTTCGGACAAACTCTAGGTAAAAGAAGAGAAAAGTGGGCAATATTTGGCAAGTGTCATTTTGACACCAACCGAATGGAATAAGGGTGTTTTGTGTTGGGGGTTATGCTGCTCACCCTTACAAGACAGTTTCACTTTAACAGCATCAAAATTTTGAATATACACAGTCGTGTTTGAGTATTGATCTTCTAGAACAAAGATGCAATATCTTTCATGTTTGGGAAATAATGTAACAGTTTGTGTTACATGAATAGCCTATCTTTCCCCTTATATTTAAAGCGGCAACTCGAAAATCTTTCAGTGCAAGATTGTGTCAACATTTTTGTCCAGATTTACCACAGCAAAACCACTCGGGATTTTGAAAAGTCAAATCGATGGCTAGAAGAAATGTGATAAGAAAGAAAATTAGAGTCTAGTGTTTTCTTTGGTCGAACCACTGGAAATTTTTAATTTCAAGTTGAGCAACACTTGTTATGAACAACAAGTGTTATCAACAAGTTTTGCCACCTTGTATACAGATCCAAAGCAAGCAAAATAGAAGAGTTTTTTCGTTCTCCAGAAACGTGTAGAATTTTCATATCACATGTTGTCTCTTAGCCATCGAAATGTAACATGATGCACGCAAAAGGATTTGTTATTTTCTTGCGTATTCTAATGGGGGAGGGTGGGAGGCTTGTTTCTCTAATAGCCGGATACCATCCACCTACCCCTTTGAACGGAGGCCTAAAAATTTGGAAAATTCCACCCTATTCTACTTTCGTCAGATTCTTTGACCAGCCACGTCTACCCTTCTTTTTTCAGCCGATTTCCGATGGAACATTCATGAAACTTGGTCAGGTTTAGGATCAATTAGGGTTTGCTCTGATGCACATTTTGATATAAATATGTCTTTTGGCTCGGGGTCGATAAATTTTTCGCGAAACTTTTTTTTTGCCACTAACATGCAACGCGATACCAGTAAACAAAATCAAAGCTACATATCGGTAGCTATGAAGCAAGGTTCTTTAGAATACTGCAATATATTACGAGCAATTGAAGAGTTTTTTTTTTTTAAGAAAAAAAATATGTTTATTCATAGGAACAATAGACATATCCATGATCCAAATTTTTCCCTCTGAGGGAGAAATATCATGGCGTTTTTTAGTTCCTTGCTTTTCCAAAAATCAACTTGGTAATTTTATGGAGTTCAAAGTGTTTATCCTGTGTGTTTTGGATGAGAAAAGTAGAATGAAGCCTCGCAGCTGATATATATTTTTTCAATCTCCTGTTTTAGTTGGCAAGATCGCCGGTTCTGACCAGACGCCACTGCTACCACTCTCTCTACGGAGAATTTCCACCTTATTTTCCTTTTTTGCTCTTATAAATATATATGGTGAGAAACCTTATCGCGGCCTCCGCACGAATCTCGCTCCGCCTCCGCTAATGAGATGGAAAGCGCAGAAGAAAATCCTCCTCTGCCACGCCTCTCCTTTCCAGCTGACTTTGAAGGGAAGACAGGGTATTCATCATGTTATAAGCGATGGGTATAAGTTCGCTAACCGTGTTACGAAGGCAACTAGTGGGGCGGTGGAGGGGGAACTTTTAGGTGGTCCGCCCTTTAAGGTTCCTTACGCCCTTCCAAACTCTCTGATGATTGATTGCCAAACCGACCAACATGTCGGCTCCCACGAAAGCTTCTTAATTGTTTCTTTCTGTTTATTATTTCCAATAATGAATCTTTGGAACAAGCAAGAAAAAAATTGTAACACTGCGCAATTTGATGGTTTACGTTTCAAGTTAAGTAAAATAAACAGTTTCCGCCCGTCCACCGTACGCGACACTTTCCTTAGTTACCATGGACCGATTTTGATGAAATTTGGTATATGGCCTTCATTTGAGGTCTGATTGTGCCCTTAAGTTTTTGGTTATGGTCAGTCACTTGTAAATTGTGAATATGGTGGTTAACATTTTCAAAACGCCCTAGCTCAAGATCTTTTGAAACGAAGGCATTGTTTTTTCATCAGTTTAAAATAGTTTTGAATTTTTAGAATGGAATGAGACCACCCACTGCTCTTTAAGACAAACAGTTCACTCCCTACTAGGTCTTGAAGTTGGGACGGATGATGAAGCAGAAACACGAGTGTGAATTGCCAATGAATGTTCACTGACAAAAGTAGGCCAAATCTCCGTTCAAAGTTCAGCTGATAAAATTTCGTGTGCAGTCAAGACAAATATTTCATTATGAATTTGTGGGCATTGACATCTCCCAGACAACGATGTTTCGCTGGTAGGTACTTTGAGAAAGGTCGGCAACCATCACCCTCTGGTGGCAAGTTGGTGCCTACTCTCCTGTAGCTTACTGCTTCTCAAGATTCTGGTACTGAGGTCAAAATTGCAGTTTTAAAGGGCTCCATTGACAACCATCCTGAGAACTTGGCCCAGAAAATGAACGGTAAATTGTTTTTATCTTTATTTGAGATACAGTGCCGTTTTCTTCAGATCTGTTTAATGGAAATGGACTGAAGAAGGTGTTCCTTTTCGTCTCTGGTCATATTGATACTTCAGAATGAAGCAAGAAAATGCTTTCTCTAAGCCAAAGCTGATCTATGAAGGAGACCACAGGGAGTGTTCTTAGCTCATCCCTCTGATTTCCTGTATTGGAAATACCGTAGTAGCGGTCTCTCAGAAATTGAAATGAATTACAGCTGCTATCGAACTTGATAAGGAAATTTTGAGAGACGGAAACAATAACACTGTTTATCACTTAGTATAATCTTAATATCCAGCACAAAAGAGAGAACAGCAAAATAGAGAATCAAAATTAATAAAGTGAGTACACGTCGACTTCACCAAGAAAAGAATCGATCACCTACCGGTTTATTTTCACGGCAAAGTGATTCCTCATGCAAACAAAGCTAAATCTCTAGGCATGATGTTTAATGTCGGGCTCAGTTCAAAAGCCTTACGAAACATTCAGGACAAGCTTACATCACAATTGGGCCCTTAAAATGAGTCCGAAGCTCGCATATGAGGATGTGTAGTTCAATAGCTCCAAGATAGCTCAAATTTTCCAAAACAACGTATTCAGTATCAGTAAACGTATTATACTCAAGAAAATGTTCATTCCAAGCAACTATTCTTCTCCCAGAAGAATCATGCTGTCTCGTTTCTTAAAAATGAACTGTCTATACTTTATATTTATATTTGTACGTGGACAGAGGAAATAATCATTTTAATTTCAATATTTAAACTTAATGTAGTAAAATATAAGATCAGAATTGGTTCTGATGATCTCGCTCATGGCCACTTATTGCCTCATCCGCTTAAGTTGAGTGGGGTTCGCCGACGGCCCAACCCGAAAAATGTCAAGACCTGCGTTACCACCCTCGAGCTATCATCGATCCAGAAAAAATCCCGGGTCCAATGGCCTTAGCTTCGGTGATCTCACGGGAACCGGTTCATTAAAACAGGTAATGGCCGTTGGCTAAACTTAATGTATTGTGATTATATTGTTGTGGCTTGCCCGTATTGAAAAAATAAAAGAAAGGAACTATCAGCGTAATACCGTCGTGGAGTCTGGCAGAGACAGCATGGGAAGCTCCACTGGACCCTAAAACTCATAATACCTCAAAGGATGATATTGAAACTATGTCACTACGATACGATTGACCTTTGTGGTTATTCAGATATTATGGGGAAAGAAGTTGCAATGGAAAGCTGCAACTCTAGATGGACATCTTCCAATGTGAGATGCGGTCTGAGGCAGTTCAAGGATTTGTTAAGTTTCAGAAAGAGTGCCAGCAGAAGCGGTCCTACTCTCGCCAAGCAGAGTAGTTCTCATCTATCAAAATGACTGACTCGCCTGAATTGCGAACGAAGTCGAATAATTGTCTTTCCTTGTGATTTCGAACCATCAAGCCTACTCCCAAAGATACTTTACTTACATTTCCTCCTCATCCGTAGAAAATCGTCCTCAAAATGAAGATAAATACAAAGGAAGGTAATCTAAAAAGGTTTCCATTTCCTATTCAAGAGCAACTTGAAGCTGATATTCCATTACGCACTTTAGGCCTGGGTTAAATCCGATTGAGAACTAACTACTTGAGACTTCCATAGTGTTGATCTACTTGGTGAATGGCGAGACGCTGAATAATTCCTCACCAAAGCTAAAAGCAACATTCTCGAAGCAAGAGGATTCAATTTCCGAGTTCATCTCCGGCTTTTACCATTACGATAATATTTACGGTAAATGATGATGAGCTTGACTCTCGGAGAAGGTTCAATCAGGGCGGCTCATCACGGCTTCTGAGGGCCTGTAATGTTTATAATCGATCAGCTCCGGGGCGGGTTCTCGTCTTTAGTTCTATCTATTCTTTCTCTTTATAATGATTCCGAAGAAGATTCCGACCTCCATACTGGAAGGCAGGAGTCGATAGATAGACGGTAGATCTTTATCATACGGTTTACCTATTGTTCGACGGGCGGTGATTAATATGTAACGAAATGGATCTCCTTCGCTGTAGCTTCCGAGACCCTAAACGAACGTGCTCGAAAGGAGACTGCCTCTCTGACAAGATGGAAAGATGGTTTATCCCTTCAAGGGCTGATAGAGTGTCGACTTTTCAACGAGGTCTACCTCCATCCTTAATCTTTTCTGTGGTCCCTCCGCCGACAGGGAGGTCTTTATCTTGTCGGTTTCGAAAGCATAAAAAGTTCGTCGGAAGGTTACAAGTGGTGCTTTCGATGAAGACATCGGTTTATAGGACACAAGAAATCATGTAAAGACGTATCAGATTCATCGGATTTGTTGGGTAAGCCGTGTATTACACATTATTACATAGACCGGCTCACCGTTTTTTACCATTTTTACTCGTAGCTACTTTGAGAGAATCGAGCGGAGGATTTGAATTATGGGAAAGCACTCGAAAGGTTTTTAGAAAATGACATCGTCGCCACTATTGCAAAATACGTTCTGCCACAAGTCGCCTCTGCTGGTCCGAGGACGACAGGCTCTTCACCGTTCCCTTGTCATGTAAGCCTGTAGATAGCCTCTGTCTCTTCCACCGTTAAGGATAAATAAGGAAAAACATAACTGAATAAACGATTTTTCCCATTTTTGTCTGGCAATTATTGTTCGATTTTGATGATTCCAGCGGCAATCTTTCAGTTTTGCAATTCTCTAGGGCCGTGCACTAATTAATTTCTAAAATCCTTGAAAATTTCAAATTTAGCAACAACTTTTAAAGTGTTTGTCCCTACAATTTAGGGAAATACTTACCCGGAACGAGGAACGAACGGCGACCGGCTGAGACCCCCTTAACTATGACCATCTGATCTAAACTAGGATTGAATACTTGGATTTAATAGCTTGGACAAGAGAGCGAGAGGTACTAATTGTATACACTGCTTCACAATAAATTGCACGTAGGTACTTCAGACTAAGGAACAACTAACTTCGATGCTAAAATCACACGCTGGGGGATGACATTGGCGTATCCAATTCATTCTGAAGAAATTGATTTTCAGCTATATTTGGTATTTGAAGTACCCCAAATGGTGATGCTTCTGACAAGTCCTGATTTCATCCATATATTCTTCTACCACCGATTTAATTGTCAATCGAAGGTCACCGAACATGTAACAGCAGTCGTTATTGTTCTACAACGAGTGTCATTCACTAAAGCAGTATAACTGAGTACCCAGTCTCACAGCTGTAAGCCTTCGTGAGTGTGTTTGCTGACGGCGGACACAAAAGTAGATAGTAAAAAGTTACTAAGCGTGCTAATGTGTCATGATGAATGAACTTGACTCTACTCCAAGATATTTTGTAAATTGAAACCAGGGACATGGATGAGAGCGAACACTGGAAACTAGGTAGGTGGGAGGTACTACTTGTGGCTTGCTGAAATCAAGGGGCTGGCACAACACTGGCACTTATGAGTCCTTTTTTGCGCAGTTCAGTAAACGTTCAGACTACTGGCTGGGTACACGGCTGGAGACAGGGACATTTCCTGAATACTGCGGGCACACAGGAGCAGAATCTGGGAGCGTTTTAGGGGGTTAGGGGATGGCTACCATTCATTGCTTAATATATCGAGCCCTTAGGTGATGAATTGTGGTAAAGCGAAGTCCTGGTATGGGACTTAATGATGCTCAGTCCCCCACCTGACAGTCATTGGTTTGGTAGAGGGACCAACTGCCCTCACTTGAAGGTGGGAGGGCCTACAGCATCCAACTACTCAGCCACATAGAAATGGTTCGACGGCTGGTAATTGTTGTTCAGTGGATCCTCAGGGATTTTCTTGAGCTGCGAGGGCTCCCATAGCACAACGCACTTCTCCTATCATGTTGATGTTCAGTTACAGTCTTCAGGATCCCATCAGAGCAATCTCTGCTAGCCCTTTTTCGTTTTACTATTTCTTTGAGCTTGTTAACAATTATAGTTAGCTAATATTTCTCATGGACACTTTTATGGTAACACATATGGTTGTTCTACATATATTTCACGTTCCTTACATGAAAGAAATACTAAAATGACGTTTGCTTGTTTTAGAACAGCTTGTTACTCACTTTGACTCAAAATCACTTGGTACTCCCACTTTCACTCTGTATTTACCGCCTTCAGTGACGAGTGGATTCCACTGCACCTGATTTTGGTTAACAAACCTCATCGAACGCTGGTCCAAGATTTCATTGAAGGTGTTCAAGCCGAAATCATTGTCAATCGTCTCTTTTCTGACAAATTCAGGTGTATATAATAATTTGTTCGTCGTAGAATGTCATTTTGTCGATTTTCGACACTTCTGAACTGAGAGGGAACATTTTATTCCATATAATACAGTTCGGGTACAATGAGGGTTTTGTAAATTACAATTCTATTATGTACTGACTTGATCTAACTATTGAGCAGTGGTTTCAGGCATGTAATTTAGCTCCGGAGTCTGACAGTAACTCCTCGGCGTCTTCATTGAACTCTTGTGCCTCTTGTCGAGCTATACTCCGAGATATATGTGGTCAGTGGCTGTCGATTAAGACTATCCTTACTATATACAGGCAATTATTTTAGCACACAAGCGTAGAATAAAGTGCAATAGCGAACTCTCGTTTCAACATTTGCTAATCCACGTGTACCCCGCCAGAGATACCCCCTTTTGCGAGCCCAACCAAGAGAAGTGTCCTCCCAATAAACAGAGCTGGTTAATATTCATTACGAGGGAACCCGATTTGAATTTCATGGCGGACCACTCGGCAGAGTTACGGCCTCCCACGCCGCTGCGTTCTCGCACCTTCCGCAGTACATTAATTGGCCCAATTCCTTTAAGTTTCTTATTTCGTTAGGCGCAGGAAAGAGGGACCTGTTGGGTTTAATTACGCTGTAAATCTGCAGTCCCCTCGTTCTCTCACCCTCAAGCTCGATTAATGGACTTTTTCCCCCATTTTTTCCCCTCCCAATTTCCTGGCATAGTTTCAAACGGCGGAAGAGTAAGCGTAACTCTCAACGTTACATCGATGAGACTTCATGAATAATATTTATATTACTAAACTAATTTTTTACAAATGCAATTTTACCACTATTGATAATGCGTCGATAACTGTTATCGGTTTCAGTTTAGTTGATTCGTTATTTTCAGTTAGGTTAGCTCAGCATTTTGGTTCAATACAAGCGATGTTACCGAGCAACATAGCCCCATATGGACTATGCTTTTTTAGCTATGATTCACCATAGTTTTTTCATTGATTTTAATCGATGCCGAAGCCACCATTCCTTGTAGGTACAATTCCTTCAGACGAAACCATCTACTTCTGTCCATTGAAAGGTAAGATTTGAGTTCGTTGACTCGAAATTATCTCATATCGGCTCTCGCACTGAAAAAAGTAGTCAACTGACGCCAATAGCGGTTAAGAGAGTCGATCCATATCATTGCGCCCTCGCAAACGAGATCGTTTAGTGGAGCCAATCACAGTTTTGGTGTCAGTGTCAGATTTCAACTGGAATCCGGTGGCCTGACATTTATCTAACGCTTCGGGTCAAACGCTCCGGTCAATTAGTTTTGTGCTCCGATTGCTCGAGATGGAAGACAATGTTGAAGGCCCCAATAGTCTTCCTTGAAACATTATTGTACTTTTTGATACCATCAAAGTTAAAACCTAGAATCCAATCACACTATTTTGTGTATTAGTAGTATAAAAAAAGTGTACCTACCAAATGAGTGTAGGTAGTTGTGTTATCATTTTTATCAAGCTTAGGACAATCTAAAACTAACATACGATTCGATCGGTACATCGGGAAGTTCGGTTGTATAGCACAAAACGGAGTTGATTGCCGGAAACAAGGAAAGTAAAAACAAAAATAGAAGGATACGGACGGGGAAAAAAAAGAATTGGGATGATGCAGAGGAACGGAAACAAAGTAAAAGTCAGACAACTCCACACAGATAAGATCTCTCTCTGGGAAAAGAGGTGAACGAAAGGCACAGGGAAGAGATAAGGGTCCGTTCGTGACAAATTTACCAAGAGAGACGAAGAGGCTGCGAGGGGGGTACTGTTTTACTACTTAGGCCTCTCCAAACTCCAAATTAACCCTTTGAATCCGAGGGTGGGTACATCCGGTCTTCCCTCCTTTTTCGGAATTAACTTCGGGGTCGACCCATCACCTCTGATTATCAAGATCTACGCGCTCAATTCAAGCGCTGTTTTGCTTAGTGGTGATATCTCCGCCCACTCTGTTCATTAGAAACAAAATACGCTCAATTATGGGTTTCTGGTATTTAAATTTATTAACATCCTATCTTAATTACTTACCCAAACTTTTCCTTATTGTTTTAGGATGTTAAATTTTGATAGTTGTATTCCTGTATTTAAAACCTAACTTGAGAAGTAGGTGAGGAGGCTGTTGGTAAATATTTCGGTGCACCCCACTCCTCAAGACATTGTTGGACAGTTAAGGCTAAAGGGGACGGCGCTCTAGTTTGATTCTCTTTTAAGAGGTGGCACTCGTGTCACATCTAAAGTTTTCCCAGTGTTTCTCAGCCTCCACGAAAGATTTTTTCAATTATAATACGGGGATGTATTCAGATATGATATGATGATGGATGTATTCAGTAAATGAAGGTTTCCATCATTGAATTTTCACCCATACTTATTTTTATCATGAAATCGCAGAATTCGGACTATTAAAGGCTTCCCAAGAACAATGTTCAGGCAAAGCAAGACAGTTATCCTGAGCAGAGAGGGTACCACCCAAGGAGACCCATTAGGCATGCTAATGTATGTAGTAGGGACTCTCCCGCTAATCAGGAGACTGAAGAGACCACAGTGGCATCGAAGCTGGTAGGTACGCAGACGACACTGCATGTGCAGGTAAACTTTCAGCTCTACTGGAATGGCTCACACTACTCAAAGCTGAAGGCCCCCTATGGGGGTACCACCCAGAGCCGCATAAGAGCTACCTAATAGTGAAACCAGGATTCGAAGCAGAGGCAAGACGTTTGTTCCCAGAGCTGAAAGTAGTTGGATCGCATCGATACCTTGTCGGCATCATAGGATCACTTGAGAAGAGACGTGAATTTGTCGCGGAAAACGTTGCCAAGTGGATGGATGTCAATAGCAGACGAAGCCGCAAGGACAAAATAACGCAGGTACGATTCAGCGGCAGAGGATCTTCACGGCTCTTTCTCACCACTCATAACGTCATGTGAATGAGTACTACATAAAGAATTTCAAGTGTTCATCAGGCAGATGGTCGACGCATTGGCACTAAAATGGAACAAACCTCGTCCGATAGTTGCTGGTTTTGTCAGGACGAAAATTCAGATGGCCACTATAAAAGCAGTCTCCCTCAGACTTCGGGGCTTGCGTCGGGTACTGCGATCAGCATCGGAAGACGAACCTCTTTTGGATCGGGAGGAGGCAGAATTGGGACTGGAAGATGGGGCTCCTCTTCCTCTTCCAGGAAGGGAATGATGAACCGCCTACACCAAACGGGACACCAGAGCTGAAACCAGTCATTCTCAACCGAGCTTCGTCCATCGCATTCCCATGATCTACTACTATATTATGACTTAAAAAATAAACTTGATGATCTATAAAAAAAATATTAAAGGGGTTGAGTAAAAAATGAGGTAGCTTGCATATTCATTATCATTGATGATTTATTGATTTTTTTGATTTTTTTATTGATTTATTGATTGGTTAGAAATGAGTCACATTTTTGTAATACCTGAGTCTAAGTGTAGAAAACTGTGAGGTTTTTTTTTTTTTTTTTTGGATGTAGGAAAACTCATCATGAGCGAAGGAGGGGAACCGCACCCTCCGACAGTGTTGTACTGCACCAACTTACACCCCACTCCAATCTTTCTTCTTCGCTGACAACCCTGGAACTGCTTTCCAGCATTTCTTCGGGGTAGCCTTATGCACTGCCCTATCGTGGGCCTCATCTATTTTTCTTCTTCTACTCCTCTTTCCACTCTCGATCGACTTTTTTAATCTTTAGGACAGTGATCACAAAGTTGGCCACTATGTCCCAGTTCTCTGTCTTCTCCAACATCGTGGTTATTACTGTGTCGGGTGTCAATGCACCAAGGTGTGTTATCACTTTTCCTCAAAGATTTCTCCATTTGGCGAAGGTAAAAAGCGTGTGGAGCACATCGTCGTCCTCTGCTCCACAGTACCTGCATGTGGGATTGCCCAATTTACCGATTTTGGTCAGGAACGCGCGGAAATGCCCGTTTCCAGTAAGGAATTGGGTCAGGAAACAATCTGCTTCCCCATGCTCTCTTTTCGCCATTTCGTTATGTCCATTATAAGTGTAGCAGTCCATCGTCCGCGGGTCTCAGTTGTCCAGGACTGTCTCCATCTTCTGTGCGTTTCCTCCCTTTCTTCCCTTTTGGCGTCTTGGATTTGCCATTGGTCTTTCCTTAGGTATATCCGTCTGCGCTCAGCTGCCATAAGGTGGATCGGAATGACTCCGGACACAACCTGTGCAGCGGGGCCATAGACGATTCGGAACGTGCTACACACACTCAGTTCCCCGCGTCGTTGAACAACCTCCATTCTCGCCTTATATTTCGCGCATTGCAAGGAATCAGCCCAGATTTCGGCCCCATAGAGCATGATTGCCTCAGTTGTAATCATAAGGAGTTTTCGTTTGGATGGCTAGGGGCCTCCTACATTTGCCATCAACTTGCTCAAGTTTCCTACTACTTAACTTGCTGCTTTGTCAGAGGCTCTGCAATTCTGTTCCCAGAAGCAAAGCTATTATGGAGGTATTATGGAATAATTGTTAAAACCACTATTACCAAACGAATGATAAACGTTTACTGTTTAAATCGAAACCACTGAGTTACAACAATGCACAATAGGTAGCTACATTTTCTCCCTCCTCTCTCAGAATTTTGGCGGGACATTCGTCCGAAGTTTGTCTGTAACGAAGCTGATTAGCGCACATTTTCCTTACCACATTTCAAAACTTTCAATGTACCGGGTCATTTGTTTGGTAAGCGTCCACGATTCTACTCCATACAGGAGGACTGAAAAAATGTAACACCGGAGGATCCTGACCAGTAACTACAGTGAGAGCTGCCTGCTTTTCAACACCTTCTGCATGTTTCTTAACACTGACCTAGCTTGTTCAACACGGGCGCAGACCTCAGCCATATTGGTTCCTTCTTCGCTTACTTGTGTTCCGAGAGAGATACCTAAAGCTGGAAACTCGTGACACCACATGGTTATCAAGTACCGTAGACTGGGGTGATAGTGATCAATTTCTACAGTTTTTCCTTGAAAACTACCAGTGTAATAATATTAAAACATATTGTTTAGTAATGCATCCATTCCAGGGGACGTCCCATTGGATAAGCATTAGATCAGTTTAACCAGTTGTTAAGTGATAAAACTGTTTCACTCGATGTAATTTATTTATTAATTTAGGCAAGAAATAGTGACCTCCCACCATTATCCACCTTAACATTTCTAGCGGCATGGGAGCCTCGAATCTGAAGAGCATTTTAAAATCCATGATCTACGATACCCAACATGCGAATTCGAGTTCACCCCCCTCCCCCCAACCACCACCCCAACGCCAACAATGTTATTAGTTCCATAATGGTACAGAGAATAATTCATGAAAATCCGGAGGTATAATGAGAATTTTTCCTCAATTTCAAAGCTTGGGTACAATTAGTAAGCAGTAAAGGAACCGAAATATTGAAAAATCGGATATTTTGTGAATATTACCCCCCCTCACCCCCTCCCCTTGCGAATTTTGGTACTCTGGTAAAATCATGTACAACTTGGAAGTTATTTGAGTCAAACAAAAAAAGAATCACGCAAATCGGTTGGAAATTGAGGCCTGGGCAGAGTTTACAAGATTATGCACGCAAACGCACGTTTTTTAAGCATTAACCCCCCCCCCCTTTCCCCCTCTTAAAAAGCAAAATTCGAAATTCCGGCGACGTAGTGCACAACTAGATAGTTTTCCGCGACGAACAAAAAAAGAACCAGGAAAATCGGTTGAGAACTAAGGCCTGGGCAGAGTACACAAGATTTTGTTACACACACACACACACACAGACTTACACCTATGGTTTTTTTCGCGGATTTGGATTCAGAATGGTCTAAAACGGATTACTGTGTGGTTTTTTTTTTCTGTTGAGTGTTGTCCAACTTCACCCCAGATCGATCGCATAAGGACGCCCAAGTCTTACTGTGGGACGTCCTAAAAATCTTAAAAGAATAGTTTATATTCTCCCACATCTTATGAACAGTATCCTATATCAAACTTTGAAATTTCGACGAATTAAGCTCATTTAAAAAAAATGAAATTGATCAGTATCACCCCCCACATAGGGGGTGATAGTGATCACTAATTTAAAATCGAACAAAACGCTTTCGGAGTGTGTATGGGGTAGTACTGATTACTGTTGAAGAAAAAAAAATTGTTTTTCAGTACCCTGAGGTAAAAAAAAAAACCACTAACAACTCATTTCAGAACAATTTGTATTGAAAAACCAACTCTTTACTTATCAAAATCAGAATAAAGTGAAAATTCAAGACTCGTAATATCCTCTTCAGTATTTATTATTATAATGAGACCATTCGTGGCACATGCTTGGTAACTGACAGGAAACAACTTATTTTAAAGCACTTGTTACTAAAAATAATGATGGACCAATCACTTTTTGATAATTTCGGGTCATTTCGGCCGTGATCACTATTACCCCCTGAAAATGATTTTTTTTTTCTTTTTAACAGACAACCAACTGTAGTAACACGGAAAAAAAAAACTAATTGCAGATATTTCATGCTTACCTCTAGTAGAAACAAAATCTTTTCGCTAGAACTTCACCACACAACACCCGACATCGGCACAACAGAAGTTACAATCGCAATGTCAACTGGGCCCGATTTTGAGATTTGTTTATTTCCTTATCAGCTACCATGGTAACCTAGACTATCTGGCGGGAACTAGGGATGTCCGATACTTCAAAAGTATCGATATAATATCGTATCGATACATCCAGAAAGTATCAAAAAGTGTCGATACGATACTTTCAAAAAGTATCGATATTTTGAAGTATCGATACTTTTCGATACTTTTACAAAAATGTGTGAAAATGCCTTTTATGTTTCTCTTCATCAGTGTGACATCTCTCCATCGCGAGGATAATAATTAATATAGAATGAACAAAACAATAAATCACTCATTTTTTTGTTTAGGCACTTGTTTTCGTATTGTACTTGGTTGGGTTAACATTTTGGTGGGCTTCCTACATGATGGCTAGGGATGGGATATCGAAGGCATAATATCGATATCGTTATCGATATTGATATCGAGCACTTGATATCGATAACAGAAAAATATCGGACCATCAATATCGATATTATCGATATCGATAATATCGATATCGAAAAAAAGTCAAACGAACAAAAATTCATTTTAAATTGTTTTAATTGAAAACATGTGCGAATTGAACAAAATTAGGTACAGTACCTACTTAGATCAGTCAAAATAAGAACAATAATTAAAAATAAAAGTCTTCCTCAAGGCTTTCCATGAATATCAGTTTTGACAAGGTATCAGCTTTCAATCTGTTTCGGTCTGGTGTCATCACGTTCCCTGCTTTAGAAAAAAGTCTCTCAGTTGGGACAGATGTGGAGACTGAAGATAAATATTTAATAGCAATATAGCTAAGATGCGGGAATGCATTCCTATTGTCATTCCAATATTTCAGCGGATTTTTATTCATATCCTCTTCAGCTGGAGAGCGTAGATATAGAGCAAGATGGTCTGGCATAGCCATACTTGCACTTGCACTGACATGGACACTCTTCTTTTTCCATGTTTTCTGGACGATTTTGCTATGGTCAGAAAACAAGCTTGTCGATCGTTCACTTGTATCTGATTCCGAACTGCTTTCCCCCTTGGGTGGTGAATGAGCAACATGATCTAAATTAGTAAGCAATCCTTTAATTGCCTGCAATGTTTTGGCGATTGAGCTACTATCTTTGAAATAGAGTGTCTTAAACCGAGGGTCCAGAATTGTTGCTATTGCTAAAATATGATTTTGTTCAATTGCGAGCAGCCGTTTTTTAATTTCATTGAGCAATGCCGTTTTAAGGTTAATTGTCACTGTGGAACTAGTGGTCACCGCCGTTATTTTGTCAAATATTTTTGTTGCAAGTGGTATTGCAATACTTGCAGTGAAGTATCGGTCGCCACTTATGTCTTTTGTGGCTCTTTCCAGCGGGGACAACAATTCCAAGACCTCCTGGAGGATTTGATTTTCCATGCCAGTTGTCATGGAGGGAGCAGTTGTGTGGAGGTGTATTATGTTGTTCACTTGTGAACTGAGTGCCAGGAACCTCTGAAGCATCAAATAGGTAGAATTCCACCTGGTGTCAACACTCTGTATGAGTCTGAGGTTGGAAACTTTCCTCAGCTCATCTGCAGCTTTCACACTGTGTTTGAAATAGGTGACGATTTTCTTAACAGTTGCAATCATTGCTGAAAGTTCCCTGACACTTTCAATTGATTTTTGCGCCACAAGGTTGAGTACATGAGCGAAACAGATAACATGTTTCTTCCTCCCAAACGCCAAATCCATAGCTTTAGTCATATTAGCAGCACCATCAGTTACTGCTGCATGTACCTTTTCTTTTGGTAGATGCCAATCCTGCAGTAGGTTAGTTATACATGTGGAAATGTATTCGCCAGTATGACTTTCATCAAGGCAAAACACACCGATGTTACACGACGTTGCCTTCTCTCCTTCAGAAAAGTGGATAGTTGTCCCCATGAAACTGCGCGTCTGTTGTGTGTCTGTCCATATGTCTGTTGTTAGTGAGAAGCTGTCTAATTCTTTAAATTTGTCTTTCATAATATTGCTTGCAAAAGTATATTTCTCAATCATCCGCTTTTTTATTGTCTTGCGTGAAGGAGTTTGAAAATTTGGAACCAAAATCTTCATGAATTTGACCATTGCTGGGTGTTCAACCAAAGAAAACGGGAGATTGGCCTTGCAAATCAAATATACAATGGCATTTGTAACGTCGCCATGGCGTTTTCCCCCTTCCTTTAATGATGCGTATTTGTCAAAAGCTGATTGTATTGTGTCAGTGGAAGTCCCAGGTCTAGTGCTCTGGGATTGGCTAGGTCCTTCATCATGCTGAAGCTGAATGGGCCCCGATCCTGATTTAGGTGGAGGAGCGGTTCTTACCTTTTTCTTGGAAGGGCCTTCATTTCGGGCATCTCCATCTCGCTTGAGCAAATCCTGGTGGCTTGTTTCAATGTGATGTTTCAGATTACTGGTATTGCCGGAGGTTTTTTTGGTTTGGCCACAAGTTTTACACTTCGCTGTATATTTATCTACCCGCACAAAGTAGCACCACCACTTACTTTTGGGTGGCATGCTAAATAAAAAAATATATCGGAAATGCACTGATAAAATATAATAAAGCAAAATGATGATGAAAATACGAATTAACTGTGATAAACCGTGGTTCACGCTCAGAAACAGAAAAAAAATGAGATCAACCATCAACACACAAACACCTGATCGAGAAATGAGTGTGTGTGTTTGTTTATTTTAGTTGTTCATGGAATATGGAAGGAGACGAAAAATAGAGAGCTCCAGTCCTGACCATGGAAGAAGCGACAAAGCTCTTTCACGCTGTGTTTGCTGTTTGCTCTATGCAAGGAAAGCGGGAAAGAAGGTGACCGATATCGATATCAGCGGGGAAAATATCGATATACCGATAATATCGACCACAGCAATATCGATACTGAAATATCGGATATCGACCACACGATATCGATATTTCCGATATATCGGATATCGATATCCCATCCCTAATGATGGCGGACAGCAGGTTATCATAATATGATTATGAGGACAGCAAGTTATCATAATATGATTATGGTCTGTTCGGAGAGGCAGTCCTGAACGGTTCGGAGGGGCTTGGATTGGAGGAGCCTGAAGGAGTTTGGTGGAGCCCATTCGCCTCTATTCCCTCCCCTTTTCAGTTCCGGTTTGGTTCCAAACTGGTTCTGGACCGCCTCTCCGAACAGACCCTTAGAGAGCTGGAGGTGGTGATACTACTACTAGTACATCATCTTTGTTTAGTTTTTTGAAGTGGTCGGTCTCCCAACAATCTACGTAGAGATAGAGATACTTACTAAATGTCGAGACTTTCATCTAATGTGAGAGATGAAAAATAGATAGCATTTTGATCTAATGTGAGAGGTAAAAAAGTATCGCCTCCGATACTGGAAAAAAAGTATCGATACTACGATATATATCAGGGAAAAAAAGTATCGATCCTTTAAGTATCGATACTTTTGGGACATCCCTAGCGGGAACGATATCCCCCCAGAGAAAACATTGTTACGAACACATAACACGACCTAACTTTCCGTTTAGGACTGTGTGGAGCATTGCAATCGCATGCAAATAAAAATAGGCTTGTTGATCAGTATCACCCCAGCATATCAGTATCACCCCAGTCCACGGTACCAACTGCTCTCCCTGGCCGGGTCGCTTGGATATCACAAGCCACTTCGTCTTGTGAAAGTGAAGGCTGAGACCAATTGCCTTGCTTCTTTCATTAACAGCTCTCAAGAGCGCTTGGAGGTCAGTCATGCTGGAGGCCAAAGAACTGTGTCGTCAGCATATTGCAGGTTACTTACCCGGACCCCATTGACCAAAATTCCCGCATCAGTATCCTCCAAAGCCTCTCTGAATATGGTCTCGGCACACAAATTACAGGACAACTACATCTCTTTTAACGTTTGGATCCGCGTAAAAATTACAAAATCACCGCATGCCTTCTTGTCGAAATTCTATAAAGAAAAATTTTGGATTTTTTTCTCAATATTCTTTGTTGCACCAAGTATAACTTATTAACAATATCATTTTGAAAATGATGGATGCAAACACTACCAGGGACGAAACGAACCACCATTCTTTAACTTAACTGGGTGGTGGGGTTCGTAACGTCACACCACTGCCTTGTAAAGATCAACTTATGAAATTTACTCAGATGACACTATATGACTACAATGTACTCATGGACTACCACATCAGTTTTACCGTAATAAAAGGCTTATTATTTCGGAACAAAAGTATGACTGTCTGTAACTGGTGACCTTGCCCTGTATACAGGATGTAAGCCTAACTGGTCTGCCATACGGTACCAGTCGATTCTACAACTAATTTGCAACAAAAAATGTCCCTTAGCAATTTTTTTTAAACCCTTTGTTTTCGAGCTATTTTAACTTTAAACTTTTTTTCGTGATTTTGACCTTATGTCATTAAATTGGTCATAACTCCTTTAATTTGCTGTGTAAATTACAATTTGAGGATACAGTTGGGAAGAGCTTCAAATTTCCTATCGGATAGATACCTTAACTTCTTTTTAAGTCAAGGTTTGAGACATGAAAACGTCCTCTAAAAAGAGAATTTTACGTAATTTTGGAAACCTCGCATTTTTTCAATCTCAAATTGAACTATGAGGACCCATACATTTTCAAGATGCAAGAACATTGAAAACTGCGCCAGAATCTCAGCTTTCCAATGGTATAATCAAAACATATTCTACAACCGTATTTGAGGGAGAAATTCGTGTTTGAACGCGGAAAAACGTGCATTTTTTCAACGAATTCGGCGTTCAGCCTAGTCGATTTGAGGGGTCGGACGACAGCAGTGGGTGGGCGGGCGCAGCAGTAGACCACGAGACCTCCGGAAACAGGGGGCCAGAGCGCCGATTTCGTTGAAAAAATGCACGTTTTTCCGCGTTCAAACACGAATTTCTCCCTCAAATACGGTTGTAGAATATGTTTTGATTATACCATTGGAAAGCTGAGATTCTGGCGCAGTTTTCACTGTTCTTGCATCTTGAAAATGTATGGGTCCTCATAGTTCAATTTGAGATTGAAAAAATGCGAGGTTTCCAAAATTACGTAAAATTCTCTTTTTAGAGGACGTTTTCATGTCTCAAACCTTGACTTAAAAAAAAGTTAAGGTATCTATCCGATAGGAAATTTGAAGCTCTTTCCAACGGTATCCTCAAATTGTAATTTACCCAGCAAATTGAAGGAGTTATGACCAATTTAATGACATAAGGTCAAAATCACGAAAAAAAGTTTAAAGTTAAAATAACTCGAAAACAAAGGGTTTTAAAAAAAATTGCTAAGGGACATTTTTTGTTGCAAATTAGTTGTAGAATCGACTGGTACCGTATGGCAGACCAGTTAGGCTTACACCCTGTATAGTGTTATAAGAGAGGAAGCTGCACTGTCCACCCAACCTGGCAGATGTTTTTTACTCGACACATTTTCACATATTAGTTAGACATTTATTTTAGGTGAAATCGTTGATGATATTGATAATATTGATGATTTTTTTAACCCATGCCCATCTACCTAATTGTTTGCAATTCTGCTTTTCTTGCTGTTTAGTGAGGAAAAGGGTCGGGTTCCGCCTCGGGTTTGGTGATTGATTCGAATCCGTGTCGGATAAACGATGTTCTCAGGGTAGGCTGGAAGGTACGACATCCCCCTACAAGGGCTCAAAGTTGGGGTGTATTGCCTTACAACCCCATCCGTCAACTGTCCACTTTTCCCCTCTCACCTTAAATGGGCGACTTGTTAAGCACTCACACAGCTCCACCGGGCTAATTCCGTGAACCTCCCTTATTTCAATGTGCCCATTCATTACGTGACTTGATGAGAGCAGGTGTAGACGTTTAGTAATAGGTCTAGAACTTGAATAAATTGAATCCAAATATTTAGAAAAGTTAATTACATTTCAAAGAGAATGGCCAAATGAATTATAAATACACATGCGTGTAGAAAAAAATGTCAGCCAAGTGGGTGTGGCACATAGTTTCCTCGTATTAACCCGATTCTATAAAACATCAACCTCTAAGTACCTTGCACTACCCTAACAAGGGACGGTCTATACGTCAACCCGCACAATTTAAGATAGTATAGAATTTTTTAAAAAATTTCGAGACCACGCGGAGCTCTGTAGGACAAACCGTTCTTTCCCTACGTGAATTCAAGGGTTGGACGTACGATAAATCAGAAACACGAGTGTGAATCGCAAAAGAGGCCCAATCTCCGTTCAAATTTTAGCTGACCGAAATGCGATCGATGTTTTTCTTCAAGTTGGTTGGTGGTAACTATGGCAAAGCCGTGTTCTTTGCAGACGAGTGATCTATATAGAAAAAAAAAACGCTGCAAATTATTACACAATGGTTTATTAATTTTCTATACAGATCCACCAACCATCCAACATGAAGCCAGTTGAAGCCAGTTTCGATCGCATTTCGGTCAGCTATAATTTGAACGGAGATTAGGCCTCTTTTGCGATTCGCACTCGTGTTTCAGATTTATCGTACGTCCAACCCTTGAATAATTCAACCAACAAATTTTGAGGGTGGGTTAAAAAAATTTTCTTGTTGGTCGATTCCAATAAACCAAAATGCACGTTATTCCGCGTTCAAACACAAATTTCTCCCCTAAATTTGTTTGTAAAATTTTTTAATTTTTTAATTTTAGCGTTGGAAAGCTAAGATTTTGACGTAGTTTTTACCGTTCTTGGATCTTGAAAAAAGATTGGTTCTTGTAGTTCAATTTGCGATTAAAAAGAATCGAGGTTTCCTCATTTACGTAAAATTTTCTTTTCAGAGGGCTTTTTCGTGTCTTAAACCTTGACTCAAAAAAAGATGAGGCATCTATCAGTTAGGAAACTTAATGCTCTTTCTATCGATTCCATCACATTGTAACTGTCGCAGCTAATTAAAGGAGTTATGACCAATTTAATGGCGTAAGGTCATAATCACGGAAAAAATCTTAGAGTTGAAATAACTCGGAAACGAAGCCTTTAAAAGGAAATTGCTAGGAGACATTTTTTGTTGGAAATTAGTTGTAGAATTGACTCTTCCAGTCAATAAAAACAAAAAATAAAAACATTTGTGTAATAATTTGCAGCGTGTTATCGTTCCGTGAAGAGAACTTTCGGTAACGTGGGGACGCGGAAAGCCCGGTTTGAAGTGTGACAGACCTGCCTCATATTTAAGAGGTTATTTCGGTAATTACGGGTTTGTTTACGGTGATTACCGACTTGTCGGTTACTGGTTGAACAAATAGAAGAGAGGGTAACCCAAGGATTACCTGCGTCCACGAGGTAACCTATGTTGATACCTTCCTGAGGGTTATTACTCCGAGTTGCTCAAGATACGGAGAAAATCCCCCCGAGGGGCGGATCAGAAGTTGTCGGTTGGTCTCTTCACGCTTCCGCGCCCCTCGAGGGCTTTCGTGACGGCTCTTTTGTGTACTCGGTCCACCCCCCCCCCCTCGATTCCGTCTATCGAGAGATTCGATTCCCAAATAAAGGAAGGAGAAAATCGTGATTAGTTCCTTTCGAGGAGAAGAAGGAGGAGGGGGGGGGGCAGCCGGAGGAGATCTCTTGTGAAAAGTGCGTGAGGCCATAAATCCACTGGGGGCGCCTGAGCAATGTTGAGCACCGGAGGCGAGTCGTGATTGCATTGACCGCGCCAACTTCTATTCACCAGTCAATAAATACTTCCCACGTTTTTCCACTCGGTGACGCTGGCTTTAGTAGTTTCTTCTTGTCGGAAACTGTTTCTATTGGTCTTACGTGATCTCCCTCAACATACAGGCGAATCCGCTCGTCGATGCAAAAAAGAAAATTTCGGAAACTACATCAAAAATGGTATAAAATGCCACCAACAGCATTCTCAAGCCATTCTCAAAATTTGATTTTTTAATTTTTTTCTAAAGGAAAACCGAGTTTTTTGACATGAACATGTCTTAGTTTTGGGGGTCATTCCAAAATTTTCGACACACAAAACAATGCAACAAAAAATGGCAACGATTTCATGCAACGTTTTTTTGACATTTTCATGTCTTTCATATGGCACATAAAAAAAAATCGTCACGAAATTTGTTGCGACGAAATTTGTTGCGACGAAATTTGCTAACGAAATTTGCTAACAAAATTTGTCCCAAGTCGCCACAATGATGATTAGGACCATCAGAAGTGAAGTTGTTAGGTACTTTACAGGTAGGTACTTTACAGTTTGATATTACCAGATCAGCTGAGTCGAAAATCGAGCTCCCAGATCAGCTGAGTCGAAAATCGAGCTCCCAGATCAGCTGAGTCGAAAATCGAGCTCCCAGATCAGCTGAGTCGAAAATCGAGCTCCCAGATCAGCTGAGTCGAAAATCGAGCTCCCAGATCAGCTGAGTCGAAAATCGAGCTCCCAGATCAGCTGAGGCGAAAATCGAGCTCCCAGCTTTCATATTAGGGCATGAAAATGTTTCAATGTGTTGCAGACTAGTATGCAAGCGTTTTATTTTCTGATGCTTTTCACGTACAACCAATCGTTCTTAGGGAAAACTAACTTCCTCATTTTCCACCCCACAAAAATCGTTCACCACTCATTGGAAAGCTCTCAATTTATTAAACATGGTACATGGTCCCTAATATGAATGTACCTGTACGGAAAGCTGAATTATGCGCATGTTTACTAACATATGATCGTGAGTAACAAATGAGATGTCAACATGATCGTGAGAGGAAAATAGGTATCGTCATCCACCAGATCCCTTTGAAGCGTTACGGAGGCAGGGTCAATGGAGAATGCTGAAGGCGCCTGAGTGGTCACTGATCAGCTGAGTGAGCTCCAAGGCCATTTTCACTCCTGTTGAACGCAGGAAGCTGACATTTGAGAGGGAAGGTCAATGGAGAATGCTGAAGGCGCCTGAGTGGTCACTGATCAGCTGAGTGAACTCCAAAGCCTTTTTCTCTCTTGTTGAACGCAGGAAGCTACATTCGATTCATTTTAATTGCCATCATAAGACATATCCATGTACAGATGTATCTGCATGCAGTGTAGATACTCGTCTTTCGTAGCCTTCTCCTTTTAAACTCGCATTCCTCCACTTCACTTCATTAAATGAAGGGTCACGGGGAAAAAGGATCAAACTCCATTTTTTGGCCTTATTGAGATAGGCACGCCATCGTGTACCTTGGAGGAGTTGAACCGAAGGGTTGTTTCACTTTGTGGAATAAAGATCGCATTCATTCTTTTTAAAGCTAAAACAAATACGAGGCTCCGGGGAAAAAGGATCAGATTCCGTGCGCTCGCAAGGAAGAAAGATCAGTGTCCGATTTAAAGACCCCTTCCCTCGCCTTTGCATGAGTTCTACGTCATCACACTAAAGATTCATCAAGCACAAAAGCTCCTACTTCTGAGGATACCAGACAGTTTTCACAACCTCTTCTACCTCGAAGAAGAAGACTTCAGTACCTAAAGCAGGTGTAACATTGGGGAGCCTTCACAACATCCCCATACCCATCAAACCAGCAAAATCAAAGGATTCAAAACATTTGTGTCAGTTACTGTCCAACAGGTTGGGGAATGTAGGAGATGGTGACGCCATTTCATAATGGATCCTTTAGATTTTTTTCAATTAATGTTTTGTACGAAACTATACCTAATTTGGAAAATAAAGACATTTTTTGCCCAACATTTTTCTGAAGGTGACACTAAGGTACCTACAAACCCTAGTAAATTTACTGAAGTGAATTACGAGATTTGAATAAACAATAGGTAACATGGTGATATCATTTCAGGTATTATGGTGACCGAAACGCGGATATTCGTGGGAAAAAAAAGATCAAAGTCCTTACCTTGTTGGAAATTCCTGAATATTTCTCGAAATTATCTTTGATCTACCTAATTTTCTTCCTTGTCACTTGAACATAATTAAATTCCCGACCAGGTGGCCCGTACAATTCACTTTTTTTAAGCATAGCGTCGAACTTTGTTTTTCGATTTTCTGGGAATTAGGAAAAGAGGAGTTTGATCCTTTTCCCCCCGTGACCCTTCAAATTTTAACGTTTGACCACATTTTTGGAATCAACGCTAAATATTCTCACGTATGGTGTACTTTCAAAGTACTACTTTGATTCCTGAAAAGTACCATCTAAAGGCCACAGCAGCTCAAACATGAACAAATTTGAAAAAGTAAAATTTATTAAATTGTTTAAAACGTTACTATTCTTTTAAAATTAATGTCAGCTTACACGAATTCATGAACACTGGTACGCGTTAAATGTGGAGACTAACTTGAACCTGGTCACCATGAATCATGAATCATCATTCAACTGTGAACTCATCCTGTCAATATCGATACTTCAAAACACAAAGGCGCTGAGTCCATCCATCATCCAAATTTTTAATTTTTTTTAATTTCGAAAAACTCAAATTAAAAAAAACTATTATTGACTTTCTTGACGATTATAGCTTTAATATTTGTTGAAGAAATTAAAGAGTTCAGTGGAATAGGCCATTATTTTAGGAATTTTGCACTGGTGAAAACTTCTTTTGCGTTTTTCTGAAAACTCCGTTTTTGGACATAGCCCCTTTGTGCTTTAAGGTATCGATATATTCATCATGATTCACTATTCATCATTCAATTGATCCGTGAATTCATCATGAATCTGTATAAATTTAAATCATCTGTGAATTTCACCATAAAACACTATTCATCATTCAATTGATCTGTGAATTCGTCGTGAATCATCATGATCTATAAATATAATAATAATGAAAATAATATTTATAGGAACTAAAGAATGAAAGATGGTGAATATTTTTGATAAATTCACGAATCAATTGAATGATAAATAGCATTTCATGATGAATCAATAGATCAATTATGACTTATTAAGTCATAATTGATCCATTGATTCATCATGAAATGCTATTCATCATTCAATTGATTCGTGAATTTATCAAGAATATTCACCATCTTTCATTCTTTAGTTCCTACTGTGAATTCATCATGAATCATCATTCAACTGAGAATTCTTCCTGTCTATAAATTCATCATGATATTCTTTTATTCATCATTCAATTGATCCGTGAATTCATCATGGATATACACCACCGTTCTAATTTTAGTTCCTCCTGTGAATCCATCGTGAATTATCATTAAATAATCACCACAATTAAATTCGCCTTTTCTGAAGCGTTGAGGCGTTCCGAGGGAGGTGACAGGAATAAAGTGGTTAGTCGAGGGGGGGATCAAACTCCACTGAGAGGCGACACCTTAAATTGTGTCCTCCTCCCCGCGTGTCCCGTTTTTGTGTCGCCTCGCTTACCCACTTCCACGACGCGACACCTTTGAATGTGTTCATCAGGGCGCTCGGAGGCGTAAAACGCTTTACATGTTCCCCGACATCTGAGCGTGATTCCTCGGCATTCAGTCCGCCGCGTGTGGGTGTGGGTGTGGGTGAGTGAGGACTGGGAGACGCACTGATGCGATTTCCGACCCGAAAAATCGGATTAGAAGCTCAACGCTCGGGTCCTCCCGAAAAACGTGAAAAACACGGACGCGTCGGATGGGAGGCGGAATGAGAGGATGAGGTTTTATTTCCGCGGGGTCGGAGCCGACCCGTATGGCACCCTGGTGGGGTCGGGGGGGAGGGGGTCACCCACCGACCCATCAATACCCATCACCCACCCGTCCCGCTCCCAGGGCGCTCGCCTCCAAATCAAATTCCATCATGCAGTTCGCTTCGTTGGCGAGAGGAACCCCCCCCCCCCTTCACCCGGTTGAACGTGCCGGAAATATCGGAGGGAAACTATTTCCTAATCCCGAGAGATGGTCTGGTGGTGTTGGGGGGGGGGGGGGGTGTTCCCCGATGAAATTTTCGCGATTGTCAAAACCTCCTGTATCTCAGAGTCCTCCCCATCTAGAACTCCCCACCGCGAAATCCCGTGTCATAATTTCAAGAAACTCCGCTCGATATGTTCTTTCCAACCAAGCACAAGATCTCTGAACCACAGGTTACCCGTGCGTTGCATTGCCCCATCAGTACAGTATTATGTTAGATTAAGAATAGATTACATATTACAGTCCACTCGATATATTCGTTCCAACCAAGCGCAGCATCTCTGAACCACAGGTTACCCGTGCGTTGCTCGGCCCCATCAGTACAGTATTATGTTAGATTAAGAATGATTACATATTACAGTCCACTCGATATATTCGTTCCAACCAAGCACAAGATCTCTGAACCACAGGTTACCCGTGCGTTGCTCGGCCCCATCAGTACAGTATTATGTTAGATTAAGAATAGATTACATATTACAGTCCACTCGATATATTCGTTCCAACCAAGCGCAGCATCTCCTAACCACAGGTTACCCGTGCGTTGCTCGGCCCCATCAGTACAGTATTATGTTAGATTAAGAAAAGATTACATATTACAGTCCACTCGATATATTCGTTCCAACCAAGCACAAGATCTCTGAACCACAGGTTACCCGTGCGTTGCACGGCCCCATCAGTAGGTCTTAATCTAACCTACGGTCTTATGTTAGATGTGATTAACCTTATGGTTCTATATTTTCAATATAAAATCTGTGGAATCGAGCAAGAAAAAAAATGGTTTACGTTTCAAGGTACCTGGGGTAGTTGAACAATTAAGGGAACGTCCAAGTTTGACGATCAGTGCTGCGGTCCAGGAATCAAATATCTTGTCAGCTATTTTGGTTTACTATTTTCAATAATGAACCTTTGGAATCGACAAAGAAAAAAAATTTTAACACCCCTCAAAATTTGATGGTTTACGTTTCAAGGTACGTAGAATCCAAAAATCGAATAAAAATTTGGCCAAGCGTCCGCCCACTTTCCCCACTTAGCATTGACCGATTTTGACGAAGTTTGGTATGTAGGCTCCATCTGGGGTCTAGTTGTGCCTCGAAGCTTTTGGTTGATGTAGGTCACTTCTAAGGGTCGAAAATTAATTTTGAAATTTTGAGAACGCCCTAACTCAAAACATTTTGATATAAAGGTATTGTTTTGCCATCAATTTAAGATAGTTTAGAATTTTTTAAGACCACGCGGAGCTCTGTAGGACAAACCGTTCGCTCCCTACGAGAATTTAAGGGTTGGACGTACGATAAATCAGAAACACGAGTGTGAATCGCAAAAGAAGCCTAATCTCCGTTCAAATTTTAGCTGACCGAAATGCGATCGATGTTTTTCTTCTTGTCGGTGGCTTTGCAGACGAGTGATCTATATAGAAAAATAAAAAATAATAAACCATTGTGTAATAATTTGCAGCGTTTATGAATTGCAGGCTTCCTGAAACCATGATAAATTACTCCATTTATTATTGGCAACCCGAAAAGTCTTAAAATAATGGAACACAGTTGCTATAGAAATGGAAAAAAGTCTGCATTGGTTATGGCACATAGCTTCCTAGTATCCATAACCACGATACATAGATGCATAGTAGCTAATCTCGAAACATCAACCTTTAAATACATTTCACTACCCTCATAGGGGACCGTCTAATCTCCAATCCGCATAATCCCAGAAAATTTAATCGAATTCAATCAAAAAAGGTAGATGGTATGGCTGTTACAAGGGTTTCACTATGGATTCAGGAGCGATGATTTTCATAGGAGCCCATTAGAGTTTTCAAAGATTTTATTACAGACAGCCTATCACACAGAGACGCGAAAAACACGAAACCAAAATTGTCCAAAACGTAAAACGCGAGTGGAAATTTTGATTTTGGAGAATATTTTTTTAAACCTTGAAATGTGAAAACAACCAAAGTTTCCGCTACCAAAGTAAGTCCGGACTTACGCCCTTCTAAAAGAAACCAGGATTTTCAAGGGCGATTTCTATCATGTTAGAGACGTCATTCGCGTGCCCTTTTAATCAGGGGCGTCAGGTGAGAATATTCGCCAGGCAAACAGCTTGGCCAGAGGAATAAACGATGATGAAAAACGCTGCAAATTATTACACAAAGGTCCATTTTTTCTGTAGAGGTAAGAACACAGCTTTGCCATTGTCACCACCTACCAACCACATTTTCGCTTCATAATCCAGTTTATTCATATGGATTACACTCCATTCAAAAAATGAAGAATTCATTCATTGAAGAATTTAATTACTGGTTGCTAAGGAATTTCTGAATGGTGGGGAGATAATGTGAGTGGATGGATTTTGGATTTTCATGCCTTGCCATGCGGGGGTTAATTAGTCATCTTACAAGTTTCTCTGCTTCCAAGGTTACGAAACAGCACCTCGATAGTTCGCCTTGGCTGATGTTGTGGTAGTGGGGGTATAGCAATCCTAGACCCTCTGCCTACCCACTTTCAGTGGGCCACTGATCGTCGCCTGTCATCCAAAGCAGTCCCACAAAATTCATTTCTCTGAACTGCTTGCCTTGCATCATCGAGCCCTGCGCTAGTTTGCGTCGATGATCTGCAATCGATCGTAGTTACTAATCTCTACAGCTTTCTGATGTGTTGCGGGCTGGTATCCAAGGCTAAATACATACTTATTCCATTCTCTTATTTCATTCAACTTCCTTACTAATTATGAAATAGTCCCTAAATTTTACAAAAATTTTCCAAAATCGGCTAATACTACTTGCAAAAAATGGAAATATAGGAGAAAACAAAAATTAATTTATTCATTTTGCGTATTTTTAGTAAGGCAAACAGTGTTTGCTATGTTTGCCTGGAGGAGACGCCACTGCTTTTAATTGCAAACGATGCGCCTAGGATTAAAGAATAGAAACATGCGAAAAAATTGCATTTTTGTGGACTTACGCCCTTTCAAAAAAACGATTCATTTGGAACTAGTGAGAAAATTTTCTGTAAGAATATTTAAGTTAGAACGTAATTCGACCAACATGTTGAACGAATGGGACTTTCCTAATCGCACTCGCACCCAAAAAAAACTGTCAGGGTTCTTTACTGCCCACCCACCTTGGCCCGCACTTTTTCATTCCCTTCAAACACCGATCCATTTGTCGAGCTGTAAAAGGTGAATAGAAAGAGAGGAGACTGCTAAGAGAAACGTACAACCGCGGGCTCGCTAATTGGAATAGAAACAAACAGGAGAGACGCCGACTTAGCGCTCTCCGTGAGGTCTCTTTTCCTCCCATTTACATTCATAGTCTTCACTCTTTCCCCCCTCCTTTATTCCCTTTCTTCTTATTTTCTTGTTGTTCCCCTCCTTGAAAAACGGTACCTCGCTATCTCCACTCTTTTATCTTCCGAGGATGCTTCTTCTTCCCCACAGAGTTCCCGGAGTTGTTATCCTTACTCCCTATCTATTCCCGTCTCTTTAGAGAAACACTCTCCCCTTCCACTCTCCCAGGTCTCATCCCATTTCGTCTTTCATCAATTTAACGTTGCCTCTTTCTTTATTCTCGCCTCCGCCTTCAATTCCTCGTGTCATCTGTCGCCGGGAATCCTTTCCTCCAACTAGGTGGAAAAATGAACCGATTCGTTCCAACGCGTTTAAATTTGTTGAATCGATTCCGCCTCGACGCCTCTGAGAAAGACGGGAGAAAAATTCTAGTTGGAGAGCGTGGCCGAACTCCCTAAGAACCATTTTCAAGCGTATTAATTTTTCGATTTTCTGAACCAAACGTCTGCCAACCATCCCCGATGATCAGAGTAATATGTAACGTGTTGCTTCCAAATCTACCAAGGTAGCGCAAGTATTTTCACTTTTCAAAACTGAAAAACAAATATCCTACAAAACACACGGGAGACCAAAAAACCGGCGCAGTTGAATTGTTTTCAGTGAATCAAGTTCAAATCGCTAACAGTTGGGTTTGAGTCAATCGTAAGGTCAATAATAATGTAAGCTGTTGTGTGCTCACACGTTGTGTGTAGAATGGGGGGGGGGGAAGAGCAGACTTGGCAGTGGGCAGGGCTCGCGGCTACCAATCTCTCTGACGGTTGTAACTGGACTGTAGCGAAGCCGTTGAACTCTCTGGAAATTCCGGTGTGACTCCCCACCCCTCCACTAAGGTGTTGTTCGTGGAGGGTTCTGATTGGCTGGACGAGGGAAGTCAGCTGTCTTCCCTCGTCGGGGAGTTGGACGCTCTGATGGAGGTGGCGTCCCACTTGTCTGGGGAGTCTCAGGAGGGAGGCTAACTTTAACCTAGCTCCACCACTGTTGGTGTTGTTTCAGTGAGCGGGAGCTCACAATAAGGTTCACAGAGATTACTTGCCAAGGTCCATCCATGTTTTCCCTCGACTATCCAGTTTTTTCCTGTAATGCTCTCTTGAATTCACAATAGAAGCCTAAAGGACGGAAAATGACTTTTCGATAGTTTGCCTTCAGTGCAGCCAACGCAAGCTTTTCTTGTCATTGTGCCTTAAAAATAAATTTTCTCGTATTTGCTCCTTTTCAATTAAGTTTCTCATAAATTTTTTATTTTTTTAAAATCAAGTTTACCTGCCGTTTAAATGGTTTTAAACGCGTGTGTGGTCGCAAGACTTCTTGCGTTGATAGAGGATGGCCGGAGCCAACGTTATGCAGCCGGAGCCCTTGGGCTGCCCGAAACAACGGTTTGAAAAGGCAGTTAAGAGGTACTGTGAAACTGGTAGCTACACCAAAAGGCCGGGATCAGGGCGTCCAAGGGCGATGGATCCTGCTGACGACCATTTTATTGTGATGCAAACTCTTATAGACCGCACCCTTAGACAGCTTTTGAGACTTCTCACCGGCTGCGTGCTGCTCGGGGTGTCGATGTCAGCGTTCCAAAGATACTCAGATGGTTGCTGATGTGAATCTTCACTCCTGAGTACGTGCTTTAGGTCCTCTACTCACCCCAGCACACCGAACGGCTCGTCTTCAATTTGCTAGAAATCACAGTCCTTGGACTGAGGCACATTGGGCCTCCGTTCTGTTTTCTGACGAGTTCAGATTTAATCTACACACTTCAGATGCATGAGTTCGGGTTTGGAGAAGACAAGGCGAGCGAGAGGCTCAGTGCAATATCGGTGGAAGAATGAAGTTCGGGGTGGATCAGTGATGGTATGGGGAGGAATTTCTTTGGAGGCAAGGACGGACCTCCACGTGTTTCAGAGGCCATCGCTGAATGTGCTGGAGTGAAGATTCACATTAGCAGCTATCTGAGTATCTTTGGAACGCTGACATCGACATCCCAAGCAGCACGCAGCTGGTGAGAAGTCTCAAAAGCTGTCTAAGGGTGCGGTCTATAAGGGTTTGCATCACAATAAAACGGTCGTCAGCAGGATCCATCGCCCTTGGACGCCCTGATCCCGGCCTTTTGGTGTAGCTACCAGTTTCACAGTACCTCTTAACTGCCTGTCGAACCGTTGTTTCGGGCAGCCCAAGGGCTCCGGCTGCATAACGTTGGCTCCTGCCGTCCTCTATCAACGCAAGAAGTCTTGCGACCACACACGCGTCTAAAACCATTTAAACGGCGGGTAAATCTTATTTTAAAAAATAAAAAATTTATGAAAAACTTAATTGAAAAGGAGCAAATACGAGAAAATTTATTTTTAAGGCACAATGGCAAGAAAAGCTTGCGTTGGCTGCACTGAAGGCTAACTATCGAAAAGTCATTTTTCGTCCTTTAGGCTTCTATCGTGAATTCAAGAGAGCATTACAGGAAAAAACTGGATAGTCGAGGGAAAACATGGATGGACCTTGGCATGTAATCTCTGTGAACCTTAATATTGACCTTATGATAAACTCAAACCCAACTGTTAGCGATTTGAACTTGATTCTTTGGAAACAAGTCAACTGCGCCGGTTTTTTTGTTCTCCCGTGTAAAATAAAAATGTATTTTTGACATGGATAGTATGTCTTTTGTTTTTTGCGCAGAATCACGTGGTGATGTTAGTTTCTTAATTTGACTGCATTTGATATAGTTGTGCCCGAAGGTTTTGGTTATTATCAATATCCTCTAAAAGATGAAACGCTGCAAATCATTGCTCAAAGGTTTATTATTTTCTGTATAGATCACCCTTCTGTATAGATCACTGGTTCTCCATCAATAGCACCTACCACCATCTGTATTCTCCATTGACCCGCCCTCTCAAATTTCAGCTTCCTGCGTTCAACAGAAGAGAAAATGGCCTTGGAGCTCACTCAGCTGATCAGTGACCACTCATGCGCCTTCAGCATTCTCCATTGACCGGCCCTCTCAAATTTCAGGTTCCTGCGTTGAACAGGAGAGGAAATGGCCTTAGAGCTCACTCAGCTGATCAGTTACCACTCAGGCGCCTTCAGCATTCTCCTTTGACCCTGCCTCTAACATTTCAGCTTCCTGCGTTCAACAGGAGAGGAAATGGCCTTGGAGCTCACTCAACTGATCAGTGACCACTCAGGCGCCTTCAGCATTCTCCATTGACCCGCCCTCTCAAATTTCAGGTTCCTGCGTCCAACAGGAGAGGAAATGGCCTTGGAGCTCACTCAGCTGATCAGTTACCACTCAGGCGCCTTCAGCAATCTCCATTGACCCTGCCTCTCAAATTTCAGGTTCCTGCGTTCAACAGGAGAGAAAATGGCCTTGGAGCTCACTCAGCTGATCAGTGACCACTCAGGCACCTTCAGCAATCTCCATTGACCCGCCCTCTAAAATTTCAGCTTCCTGCGTTCAACAGGAGAGGAAATGGCCTTGGAGCTCACTCAGCTGATCAGTGACCACTCAGGCGCCTTCAGTATTCTCCATTGACTTTTGATTATGGAAATTTGATTACTGGTTACGCAGAAGGCAAAACTGTATACAAATCGAAGAAATGAACAGCGATCGCACTTTAGTCAGAAAAAATGTCAACGGAGATTAGACCTCTTTTGCGATTCACACTCATGATTCTGTTTTATCGAAGGAAAACCTTCAAGTACTCGTAGGGACTGAACGGTTTGCCCTACAGAGCTCCGGGTGGTCTCAAAAATTTTTTAAAATTCAGTACTATTTAAAATTAGTGAAAAAACGATACCTTTATTTCGAGAGTTTTCGAGCTAGGGCATTCTTGAAAATTTCAACCCTTAATTTTCACCCCTTAGAAGTGACCTACATCAACCAAAAGCTTCGCGGCACAACTAGACCCCAAATGGAGCCCATATACCAAATTTCATCGAAATCGGTCCATGGTAACTAAGAAAAGTGCCGCGTACGGCGTACGGCGTACGGCGTACGGCGGACGGACGGAAATTTTTTTATTCGATTTTCGGATTCTACGTACCTTGAAACGTAAAACATCAAATTTTGAGGGGGGGTTAAAATTTTTTTTTTCTTGCTCGATTCCAAAGGCTTATTATTGAAAATAATAAACCAAAAAAAGGGGTTCAAATTTTTAGAACGACCTAGCTTACAAACTTTCGGTATAAAGGTATTGTTTTTTCATCAGTTTAAAATAGTATTGCATTTTTAAGATCGAATGAGACCACCCAAGGCTTTGTAGGGCTATCCGTTCGCTCTCTATAAAATTTCGAAGTTGGAACGAATTATTAAGCAAAAACACGATTGTGAATCGCATATGAATGTTTACTGACGGAAGTTGGCTAAAATCCCGTTCAAAATTCAACCGATCAAATGCGATCTTTTATTTCTATTGGAATAGAGTTTCAAGTCACTCAGTCGCGCTTTCCCACCAACGACAACAAAATTTCGTTATGAGTAGGACGGCGCCCAAAACGCTCAGATTTTCCGCTGGTATGTTATTTCTGTCCTTATAAACTTGATATTGAGCCTCGAGTGAAAATATGTTTGGTTGTTACTGATAATGGAAAAGCTGTGTACTTTGCAGGCTCGTGATTTATACAGAAAAACAATGAACTCGTGTGTAATAAAATAAATAAATAAATTAATTAAATTAAATTAAAAATAAAATAAATAAATAATAATTTGCAGCGTTTTTGGCTATCGAAATGGTCTTTCCGTTTGTTATTATGGACATTTTAGTACAAACTTGGGTTTCCAGCTAAATAATATTAGCGATATATTGGAAGCGATAATAGCGATAATATTGGAAACGGACCCTAATTTGAATGGGTGCCTACCAAATGGTTTATTTATGTTCCTAATCAATACCTAATCTAACATAATACTGTACTAATGAGGCCGTCCAACACACGGGTAACCTTAGGTCAACCTTTGGTTGATGGCTTAGTTGTAGCGAACATAATATGTTATATATTATATTCATGTTATATATTATATAATACACACGATATATTGCATTGAGTGAACTATAATAATGTAATCAAAACCATACATTCCGAGGTTAAATTTTTTCGCTTTTTATCTCATAGATTGAGTTGAAATTCATCGTTCAAAAATGTCAGCTTTATAAATTTATATTTTATAGATTAATCACAAAACTCCTCTTTCTTGTTTCAGGTTGGTACATGGCTATGCTTACTGAGCTCTATCACCAGATGGGATTTCATTTTACAAAGGTAAATTCTTGATAATCACATATTGTTATTATTTCTATTAAAATGTCGCATCTATACTCAATCTAGGCCCAAAGAAGCCATTTGCAAAAAAAAACGTGTTTTTTTTGTGAAGTGGGTTTACGTTTTTATTGAAATTTACTAAATGGGATTTCTACTTTCCTTGTAGAATTACGTATATATTGGGTTCTGGATGGGTTGGACTTGAACGAAAACAGTGGATATTTCTTTCAAGCTGTATTGCGAGGTGAGGTTCACTCTTATATTATTTCCTATGGATCTTTAAATTCTATTAAATTATTACCGTCTCCCTGTACATCTGAAAGTCCCTGAAGCGGGTAGGAATAGGCAATACACGTGTTGGCGCGAGTTGGGCATCTCAGTAGGTGTACTCCGTGGTGTCACCAGACGCGTACTGCTCGGCTCATATTTGAACTGGTGGTCGATGAGTTTAATTTTTTTTCTAACTAGCTAGGACGTGGAGGAGATCTAGCGGGTTAGGGTAAGAATGCATAATGGAGATGAAATAGGGCGAGCGGTGTCGGAGTTGAAAGGAGAGGCTTCCAACAACATCGGGGTCGAAGTCACTTGTTCGTGGCTCGAGAGAAGTGCCACGGAGTTAATCGAGCTGAGCCCCCGGCAGATGTACTCTGTGGCATCACCATCCTCCATCATCTCCTGGTCCTGCTCGTCTCACACCTGAACTGATGGTCGATGTACGTAGACTCTTTCATCTCTCTCCTACCTCCCTTACCTTCCCTCATACCTAGGGCCTAGGGTAAGTTCTGGGCAGCTTCCCCATTATTGACGCAGTTCAAAACACCCAAACACCAGAAGGAGAAATTCTCTTTATTATTATTTTCATTAATAAACTTTTGGAATTGAGCAAAATAATGTGGCCCTCTCCTCACAAAATTTGATGGTTTAGGTACTTTCAAGGTACGTAGAATCCGAAAATAGGATCCGAAGGTGGACTGGAATAGACGTTTTTGCTGCTCTCAAGAGTGAAGCCATCGACGAGACTCTTTTCGTGTAAGAATTCTTGTGGTTGTAGTCACCTATGGATGTTCAATATCTACGGCACTCAGAGATAACAAGACGGGGAGAATAAATACCCCACCATCAATGATACATCTTGAATCATTCGTTGAACTTCAATATGAATTCAGACCATTTTTGTTTTCAATTTCTGGGTAGAATCGGAAATTTCCAATTAAAATAGGGGATTCCAATTCACATTGAAACCACCACACTAGAAGATCTATCAAACTAAATGGAAATTTGATCACTCATTACCCACGGTGTGAGGGAAAGATGAATGTTCTCTTTTGACGGGATCACAGGCTGCCTTTTGTCGACAGGTGCACCCCGTCATTTCTCCTAGAATTCATATAAATCGCTCGAGGGTGGTGGTGGAAAGGATGAGCGAACGAGGAGTTGAAAGCATTCCAAACATCCGTGGAATTTTTCGCTCCGCTGTAGGCATCTCCTGAACCTCGTTCCTGAGGCCTCGAAGGAGCTACCGAGCCTCAATAAAACTGGGAAATATGCTTCCTATAACTGCAGCTTTCGAGCCGCATATCTCTTTTCTATTGTCGCTGGTCTTCCCCCTCTCAATCCAAGTATCTCCGGAGAGATGACAGTTATTGTGAAACCAAAGTACCCGTCGTAAACTAGAGCAACGCAGCACCGGGATCGCCGTTATGCAAAATATACACTCAAGCAATTCAAAGTTATAGACCAGTATTCAAGTCTGGATCGACACTTCAATTTTTTAAACGCAATAGAGTAAAAACTGCGGTTATTGTTATCTTTTATTTACATCGTTCTTACATATTTTTGTGCCTCTAAAGCAGTAGCAGTATTCATGACGCTTCTTGAAAAGGTGTTTACGAATACCTACTCGCATGAGAGGATAATTTTTTACATTCTTTTCCTTTTCAATTTTTGCTTCTTCGGAAAATAGGGAACCTTGTTTGAATTCGAGCCTGGTCAAAAAAATCTTGGTAAACATCTTCTTTTTTCATTTCAGAGCTTCCTGATAGTTTCTTGTCTCAGAAAAACTACACTAAAACATGTTCAAAAAGGGTACAGAATTAGTGCCTCTGGAGGTTGCTTGGGACTGGCCAAATGCTGATAGCATATTGAAACCATCACGACTCGATCATAAATACTAACAGTAACCTGGCTTGGTTTCTTTGTGGTAACGCAAGAAGAGTATTCTTTATTGGTATATCGGTGGCCTTTGGTTCTGGACAGAAATAAATTGCTAATAAATCAAAGCTACAAAAATTCAGAAATGAAGTGTAGACTTACGAGGGGCAGCGGCTACGCTGGGCTACTGTATTCTACAGTGGGTAGAATACAGTCATACCACTACCTGCTGTCTGCATTCAAGTCGACGACTGCTCGAAGACATGTGGTGGCTTGGCAAAGAGGACTGAACTCACATCTCATGGGGAATCAGGAAGGAAATCATCCTTCCAACAACTCGGGGACAAGCCTATTCCCTATTGTTTGGGGCCAGATCTGACCTTGAAACAGAGTTGCCAAATGGAAATTACTGTTGATAGCAGATACAACTGGTCCTCTGACTGTTGTAAATCACAATTGTTGTATCTTCACCTTACCATCAATTGTAGCGAAGAAACATTCATCCGAATACAAATTTAAGGAAGAGGTAAGGAAATCTGAGCCTTTAGAATCAACATTTTTCTATCACTCCGAATTTTAGAGCGTTTTGAACAATTTCGGTTGCGTTTCTGTTTGTCTGTCTGTGATTAATTCTTTGTTCACACGAAAAAACTGAGCAGAGGTAGCAGACTTAAAAGTCTAGTAAACTAAACACTTATTCGAGTATTGCTCTTTGGTAAACAAATACAACTCTTACATGCATAATGAAGCAATCATTTCCGTCTTTCTCCTTTTCTCGCGGGGGAGTTGAAGGGTTTGTCAATATAATGACGGCTAGGGAGGGATGGATGGATGGTAGGAAGAAGGGAAGAAGAAGAGATCACGAGGATCAATGACAGGGATGGCTTAATATAAAATATCCCATCGACTCAAGGAAATGGAGAGGCATCGCTCATCGGCCGGTATTCCCCTGTCAGCCAGTTGTGGGCTCTGGGCCGTGGGGGTCGCGCGACCCAACCTCAATATCCGAGGCCAGATAATCGTTTAAGTTCCAGGCCCGAGCATCTCTATCGAATCGGGGGGTTTCTTCTGAATAAGGAAATTTGAAGAAACGGCCCTCTATAAAATGAGATGACGGTGATGATGCAACTGTCGGACTCGAGGGAGCCTGTTACTTCGAATCTCAATCCAGGATGCACTGTACATTCTGTTGGAAGTGAGTAAACTTGGCCAGATGAACTGGACCAATTTTCCTATTTAAAATTGGACCAGAGTTTTCACCAAAGATTTATCAGTTCCCACTTAATTTGACTAGTTTCCCTAGCAGTGGATACACATCCATGAGTAAAGTCATGAAGGGTAATTTTTAGGTCAGTTTAACCAGTTCCCAATTGGATTAAGGAGTTTCCTGCTTTTTTCTATCCTCGGCTATTGCAGGTTGAGCAGTGATGCGTCTCATGTGTCTGAAGATTGAAGTGTACAAAATTAAGTAAGCGGGGTGTTATGTTTGAGTGTCGTCAAGTGAAGGAGATGACCTTCTCGATGCGGCGTTTGTGTTTTCTTTAACCCCAACTCAGAGAAAAGTCCCTATCCTAACTTGCAGTACTGTCGAATCGGCGGCTTATTAGCCAGAGTACTGGGAAGTGCAGGCTAGCCCATCAGCCCCGGCGTTTCATAGAAACTGACCGGCGGGATCCGGGAAATTTACCTGGTGAGCCTAGTAATACTCGAGGAGATCCCTTAATGAAGGAGAAGTTGGAGAGCGAAATGAACAAGACGAAAGACTGGACTAGAAATCATACTGGAGCATCCCTGAGTGAGCTTATATACTCGTGAGATTAGTTGAGGGAGAGAGAGGTGGAAGGGTGACGTCATATGACGTGTTCTCCCTGTACCTCGTCCCTCCCTTGCAGGTGGTGTCTCACTCAGGGATCCTCTCGTACTTCTTTATTTAAGAACTAATTAGTAAGTTTACATGTGGGTCATAACAGGGGGTTTATTTGACAATAAGAGTCCCATGTGGTTTCCAATCACTTTTTATTTGCGGAGAACTTTCAACAACCCTCTGGTTGTCATTATTCAGTAGTGGCTATTTGTTCACCGCACAGAAATCTTGTTCCTTGCGTTTTTGAAAGCTCTCCGCGAATAAAAAGTGATTGAAAACCACATGGGACTCTTATTGTCAATAAACCCATCTTACATGAATAGAAGAAGAAGTCCAAAACCACAACATATTACGTACAAAATTACTTCATGATTTTTGTGACTGTTGAATTGGTGTGCATGTTGAGTGAACGGAGTTCCTTGGATAGACTATAATAAAGGTGCTGAACTGGTTCTTCTTGATGGTCCTTGATGGATGTGTTGTGGTTTATGTTTCTGACTGCATTTGTCTGACGTTAATGTTGGCTGAGCAGTGGTTGAGTTGGACCACGTCTTGTGACTTGAAACCCGCTTTGTCTATCAGAAATTTGAATTTCAGAGTATTCCCTTGGCTAATGAGGACTCTTTTATTCATCGTGAGGAATTTTAGGTTTGGAGGTGATGTTATGATACCTTAGAACAACTGTAGGATCTGCCGATGACTTGGTCTAGTGGGCGTTTCCGTTCTGGCAAGTTGCTGTTATTTCCGGGCGTTCCTCTTACTCTTCCATCAACCAGGACTGCCACCAAGACCTGGAAAAGGTCCAGTCCACTTTTGGAAGATGGCTCTGTTTCCTTGGCAATCGATGGAGCTGTGAAATGTCTAAATAAATTACCCATTTTTTTCTTATTTTCTGTGTACTATAATAGCATACTCCATCCTACTATAATAGCATCATATGCTACTCGTTTCGACGAACTCAAAGAGTACCCACTAGCCTATTAAATTTTTGGGTACAAAGGATATACAAAGGTTTTCATTATTTATATGAACTGTACCTAATTATATTACACACAGTATTATTCTTATTATCTATTATTCCTAATGTATATTCACAATTTTTCAGCAATTTTTAAATTGTATTTACATCAGACATTTTGTGTTGAATCCGATTATACCATAATATTACTATGATTACAATCTTAATAATCACAAAAAAAAAAAAAACAAGTTTTTCTGGGTTGTTAGACCAAGTTTTGAAATTGGGACCCCTCAGGGTTGTCCAGATTCCTAGCCAACAAACTCGACTTTTCGTTTGCTATTATTAGCATATAGGCAAAAACTTGAATTTTAACATGGAATGTGTTTTAGCCGTGAGCTAACTGGCCAAAATGGTAACAAAATTGCTTTATGAAAAAGCGACCCCTCCTATTTTGCAATGATTTCCTCTCACAACCAAGTTGTGACGAACTTTATCTTCGTCATTCGAGTTCGTAGAAAAATCCTTCGCCATTCGTTGGAAAGCCCTAAATTTATGCATAAATTATGTATTGCCGAAACGGGTGTAATTATGGAAGAAACAGAGATATACCCCTGAGTTAGAAGAGATGTGACAATATTCGCGACAACAGCTTTGTTACACATCAACAAACAATTATTGAGAAAGCATAAATATATTTAAAGGTCAGAAGCTAAGTATTGTTTTAAATACATTTTAGATATTATGTTGCTAGGGATAATATAACTTTAGTATTACACCTACCACCTACCTGCGACTAAAGGTTCTGCACTAAATTTGACTAGAACATGTTCCATGTTTTTATTATTTATGTCGTAGGCGTTAAGTACCTAGATAGCATCCGGGGGGTCCAGGGGGGCTTGGTTCTGAGTGACACCTGTGTATAATATCGTTATATATTCATATGATTTTTGGAAAACTTTCAGAAATCGTTTTAGAATGTTCCAAAAAGGATTTCAGGGGAAAAAAAATTCAAAAAATTCCGTGTTAAAAATTTTGGGTCCATTGCAATAGCAATGTTTTTTGAAAATTCGATAACATTACTTATATTACAAGGTTGGTTGTCTTTGATGTTCAGTGTGTGTTGACTACTCAGTCTAGAATAGTCAGTAGTACCACGATTACACTTTGATGCTCAATTTGGCTGGTGGTGAGCAGAGTAGAGCGACTGTGATGAAGAAGATCAGTCACAAAGACCTATCAGTCGCAGGCGGCCCTTTGAGAGTCCGCGGTCTGTCGTGGACTCTGTGTTCATGTGTGGGAAAGGGGGGAGCTTTGAGATCGTAGGGCTATGTTTGTCATCAGGATGGTCCGGGGAGCCGTCCTTCCTCGGATCAGCGGTTGAAGGGGGAAGAAACTGCGGATTAGGATTGAGTGTTACACAGGGATGGGGGGAATTAATTGTATTAAAGTTGTTCCTGTTGCCCCCGCTAGAGCTGTAGTTCGAAATGACCATTTCGATCCCACCCCTTCTGTTCCCTACCCCCTAGAATCCCGTTTCTCACACAATGTCTTCATCCCTCGTACCCTGAGTGTCCAATTTTCCCTCCCCACCCAACGACCAGTACCCTCTCTAATGTAGATTACTGTTTGTAAATATCACCAGAGATTTGACGCTATGAAGGCTGGAGGGGACTAAAGCTACATTAGTGCTCCGACGCGGTTGTCCCCTAACTAATGGGTTGGATTAGTGTACTTGGGTTACTGTCGATCGCGGTATTACACCGAGGGAGACTGAACTGTTCTAATCAGTTGTTGGAGGGTCGCCGCTTTGCGATAGTTTATCTCTTCAGACGTGGTGTCTCCTCTACGAGCAATACTAATATTATCCATTTAAGATATGTCTAAGTTCGAGGTCACGTAATCAAATCAAACGACCAGACTGTAGATAACTTGACTACAGCCGTGCGCTTCTATTGACTTTGGAATTTGGCCCTCAAAGACGGTTAATAACGACCTAAATTATTTGACGATAACCGTTGAGCAACTTTATCAATCTAGATTGTGTATTCGTCACGAATGAAATAGGTCTAAGACATTTTTAAGTTGTCCAAAATCAAAATTTACTCGCATTTTTCGTTTCAGAGCTTTTTGAGGAGTTTCGGTTCCATGTCTGACTGCATTTGGGTCCGGGGCGAAATTCCTTCTTTGGATAAAACCATAAGAAAATTTGGTTAAATTTCGATGGAATTCCAGGAATCATGCGGGTGTCCTTAAATATCTATGTCTAAGGATAAGTCTTAGTTCCCTAAGAGATTCATTGCTGCTAGAATGATGGTGGCATGTGAACATGCGTAGTCGTAAATTCCGTAAAACTACGATTTCTCAGTACCTACCTAATTTTCCTATTATGCTCGGATTTGGGGCATATTTGAGTGCAGAATTCAATTCGATTGCTTATAAATTGCATTGCAATCGAGTTATAAATTCAAGTCTAGTGACCAGACTAAAAATTACGGTACTAGAAGTGACTGCACAATAGTCACTGGAAATCAACCGCACGAGCGTGGTTCAGAAGTTTGTGCCCGTTTTGTCCCCACTCTCCAGTGGACTGCTGGTGACACTTTCATCACCCAGATATTTCAGTCAAAACTAATCCAATCACTTGGCTTATAAAAAGTTAGTCTAAAGTGGTCTCTGAACCCTTCGTCCAGTGGTCCAAGTGAGGTTCATATTTCCATTTGCCAGCTCCAAGTTCTGAATCTTACGATCGGAAGACAATATTGATACAAAGCCTTTCACGCTAAGGAACATTCTCTTCTATGAAACTCGCTTGGAACCGAGCACTGATTATCGGGCTGGGCAGATAATAGAAATTAAAGAACAAAATCAAAAACACTAAGTCTCAGACTAGTTTTCAATGACCGTTCTTAAGATCACCATAAAATCTTCAATATAACACTTATTGAGGTACAATTATGTGTCGTAGATGATGATGTCCTTACATCCTCACGCCCTCGCCTCCTGCACTAGACTTGCTGGATACGACGAATTTTCCAATAAGGACCGTAACGATAATTTTTTCTCCATAAAGATGATAATATCATCTTTATGATATAATATCATATTATGATATTGTCTATATAAGATGATACACACATATTAATAAATTATAAGTTTACTTAAATACCGAAGTTAAGGTCAATGCGAGAGATTATCTGGATTGGTTACCGCTCGTGGGTGGTATCGCAGGTCTTGATAATTTTTCGGGTTGGGTCGTTGGTGAACCCCCCTCCACTTAAGCGTTTGAGGCAATAAGAAGCCATAAGCGAAATCATCAGAACCAATTCTGATGTTCCTTTTGGAAGACAGCTGATGACGTCAACGGCGCCAAGAATGGCAGTAGGACAAACATTCAACCTGAGATGCTTGTTTACTTTACTTATATAACAACATGGAAACAGGAAATTTACTTCCTCCGTAAATAGAACCGCCACAAAGGTAGGACTCAAATGAAAAAATATACAAAATAATCAGCTAATCAATTAAAAACGAATGTTCTAAACATTTCAACTACGAGAAGAAGATACAAAAAAAAATAAGATTAACTATAAAAGAAGGAGACATATAGAAAGAGAAGAGAACATCCAAATTTCAACCTATATGCTTTGAACTGAAAAACTAACTTAATTAAACACAGGATTTCACTCATTACTGCCCTAGAAAGTGGGGAAAATAAAATATTTACAAGACTTGATTTTCAATCAAAACCTTGAATAAAATGCTCATGAGAATCTTTGTTGGCATAAAATTACTTAATAATAATTTATTGGCATGACATACTTAATGCCAATAAAAAAAAAATATAGATTTTGAGTTGTGGAAAATTTAAAACGAGAAATTGGCACCATCCCATGTTTTTCAGAACGAGTAGGAATATCGTTCATAAAGACCTTAATTTTGGCTTCCTTATGCAGCTGGATTACAGAGGACTTAATGTATAACTGGCGAAAATTACATATTTTTAATTTTTTAAATAAGGGTAACGTGTGCTCTCGGCTGAATGAATTACAGTTGTATGAGTTAAAATCGTGTTCATGTAAGAACAGCTAATCTATAGCTGGTTGCATTTCATATTATTATAAGAGTTGGTCTTGAAGTTCATTTTTTTCAAGTTTAAAGTTGGTCTTGATTATAAGAGTTGGTCTTGAAGTTCATTTTTTTCAAGTTTAAAGTTAGACCTTTACTATCCAACCACGATTTGACAATCCGTGATTTGCTTTATCCAACTTTTATGCTGCTGTAACTAAAGATAAGTCCAAAAATTATAGTTTAGTATCTTTAGCATATCAGATTTCTTCACCCCCTATACTTAGAGTGTAATCTCATTTTAAAATATTAAAAAGCAAAGAGGAACGAGAATTGTACCCTGGGGAACCCCGAAATTGATAAAGTCGAAATTCTTATAACAAGTGGAACAAGTCGGTGAAGATACTTTGAAACCGCAAGTAAAAACGCCGCTTAGAAACAATAAAGCATGTTAACTGCCCGTATACGATACCATAAGATTAACGAGGGGCTAGAAAACCTCCAGTTTGAGACGACCAATCATTACCTGTTGCAAGCAAGAGGGGGGAAAACCACGGAAAAAACCCTTTGCCCCAGTGATCTCCACCGCCAGTGATTTATGTAACGTCGAGTCCCCGCCCTCCGACTCCCATTATTTTCTGGCGAAGAAAAACGTCTCAACAGGCTGCAGAACGGGAAGAGACGAAGCCGAGGGATTTAGGTGGAATTAGGAGGTTTGAAGGCGGGTTGGTGGTGGTATGGAGTTGGTATGCTGGCGAGGCGAGGGGGACATAAATATTAAGAGAGGATAGAAGACGTGTAGTCTCAACGGCTTGGAGGTGCTGCCTCTACGATTTTACTAAAGGCACCTAATATAGGTACGTAGCACACGTCAGCTTTGCACATGAATATAAATCCTTCTATGTATTGGCAGCTCACCTACAGTACATTTCGAAATATACATCACAATTACTTGGATATGTCTGATGATTGCTGATCATTCTGAAAAACGTTTGCCAAGGCCTCAGATAGAAAAACACCAGCAAATAGAAATTAGTTGTTAATTATTGTTTATTATTGTCAGGACAGTACCTTGTAGCGCCACTAAATTTCTTGTTTGCAAATTTCTAAGCTCCTAATCAGATCACATGCAATTAAAATTAAAATTCATTGAGGTCTTTCATTCGTTAATAAGTAAAATATCTTGTTATAAATTGAAATAAAATGTAAACCATTCATAATTGTTTTTGGAGTTTTCAAGGTGTTGAGCCCTTTTGGTGAGTTTGTGGTGAAGATTCACTTAAATTCATGTTGGCCTAACTTGTTCACTAACATCATGTCACGAACACGTTTATCGATCGTTTCCCACGCTGGTCAGAATGTAATCCTTTTGCTGATTTAACAGCTGAGATATTTATTCAGGTTTCTGACTGTATTAGTCGTTTGGAGTACCGCTGAAGATCACGGCTGACCAGGAACGCAGTTCGAATCCTCGTCCATTCCTTATTTAGTAAAAGTTGTAACCAACACTCTGCAGGACATCAAATTTTGGCGTTGAAAACTACGTTCAACTGTAATGAGAATGAAAGAAATTTTCTCTGACGAAGCTCACTTCCATAGGTCAGGGTTCGTTAACAAAAAACTGAGGAATTTGGGGGTTCCAGAAGTGTGATGATCGACCCAACAAACAATTGTCAGTCAACTGATTGGGAATGGGGTCCTCAGAATCAAACTCCTCTTTTGCCGAGCTTTCGGTGTATTTATCGCCTTCCTCAGTAATGCATCCTTTGAGCCCTGAGGAAGGTGACAAATTCACCGAAAGCTCGGCAAAAGAGGAGTTTGATTCTGAGGACCCAATTCCCAATCAGTTGACTGATAATTGTTTGTTGGGTCGATCATCACACTTGCTATAAGATTATGGCTGTATAATTATAACAGATAATTATACCAGATCATCACTGTATACTTTACATAACAGATGAACAATTATACCGGAGTAGGTATGAATGTATAATTTATGTCTGATGAAAAATTATATTCTCTTACAATTATAAATAATGACACATTATACTAGATAATCACTGTATAATTATAAATTATGAAAATTTATATCAAATTATCATTCCATAATTATAAATGACAAAATTTATACCAATATATGAACTGAATCTGATGAAAAACTATAACAAATTTACACTGTATAATTATAACTGATGAAAAATTATACCAGATTATCTCTGTATAATTGTGAATTATGAAAAAGTATATCAAATTATCATTGTATAATTATACCAGATAAAACATCGACCAGATTATCTCTGTATAATTACAACTGATGAAAAATAATACCAGATTATCTCTGTACGGTTGTAACTGATAGAAAATTATACCATATATATATATTATAACCGGGGGTCAGCTGTGACCGAGCGAGCTACGGCATGTCTCTGGAGACGAGACTCAGACCGGTTGCGGGGGCCGAGAGTTCGGGGCTCACCTCGGGAGCATATTTTCGGGCAAGTCGGTCGCAGTTCCCCCTCGTCCCAACCCAGGGCGGTGAGGCCAATGGGAAGCCATGAGCGAATTCATCAGAACAAATTCTGATCTTCCCTTAGGAGGACAGCTGATGACGTACTAGCAGATCATCAGTGTGTAATTATACCGGAATATGAATGTAAGATTATAGGTACCTGATGAAAAATCGATCGCACATTTGGAAGGGCAGATCCAGTAGTATTATTTCGAAGCTGCAGCTCCCGACAACCTTCTCATCGGTCTTGGAGGCTCGACGGACGTGATGATTGATTTCACAACACGGAGGTTCCTGAGGAATGTCATTAATTACGACGATGCCGTTGGGAGGTCGTTGTCTACTGGATCGGTCGGATTCCAGCTGAGGGTCATCCTCCCTTGATGGATATATCACCTCCAACTCCTCTATACCCTCCCCCTCCCCCATTACTTCTCCACACACCCTTCATTACCACAATTACATCATCTGTCAACTATCCTATCCAGACGAGGTATATTACAGGTCTTGACCTGAAGAAAATAGTAGTATCTATGTTGGTATACTTGTGGACCGAGACGGAAGAATCGATAATGCAAATTATCAGACAATATATTTATTACAGATTCGGTTACCACATTTAAAATCAAAGGAAAAATTTGGTAGTAACCCCACACAGCGCTGTACAAGTGTTTGCTTCCTCAATACAAAATCAAAATGTCTTTGTAGAATGTAAAAAATTTGAGTCGTCCAAAATTAAATCGGTGTAAATTATTATACAATTGTTATATCAGTGTGTCCTCGAGTGAAGGAGATGACCTTCTCGATGCAACTAATGTGATTTCTTTAGCTCGTACTCAATGGAGAGAGATGGTCCCAAGCCTAGTCTTATGCACTGGCACTCCGGCATCTTTCGACCAACCAACGAGTGTAGTACATGGAGCTTTCTACCCGTCTTCTCTGGCGTCTTCGACTGACCATTGATCAACGGGACATTTACCTAGTGAGCCTAGTACATTCGAGGAGAGCTCTCAGGTAAAGAAGCTGTAGAGTTCGGGCCTAAGGGCAAACCAGGGTCTCTGCATTCGGTATAATTATTAGGTGTAATTATTAGGTGAGTGTTGTCCAACTTTACCCCAGATCGATCGCATAAGGACGCCCAAGTCTTACTGTGGGACGTCCTAAAAAATAAAAAATATCGCATTTGTTCAGTTGAACTTCGAGCGGAGATTAGGCCTGTTTCCGTCTAAGAAAGTGAACGAACCGTCCTTTGCGATTCACACTCGTGTTTCTGATTTATTATAAGTCCATTCCTTAAGCTCTCATAGTGAGCGATATATGCTAAAGAAATTGAGTGAACTCGAAGTATTATGATTTTATCGCATTTCTCTTGTCTAAATTACTATTATTAGGTGTTTTCGCGCGCTCAACTATTCCAGTGGAAGATCATTTTCAAGAAACATCCATACACTGTTCCTTCTGTCATGGTGGACGTTGTTTTACTTTTATCAGGTACGTTATTGCTGATAGTATTGTATGATAAATTTCGAAGCTAACTTCATTTTCATTATTCATGGCAAAGTCGAGTCTTGGGCCTAAAATCTTCATGAACTTGCAGCTACAATGCAACTTCGCCGTGATTGGACATGTTTACCATTTAGATCGTCCCCTTTGGGGCCCCGGTGGTATCTGCTCGAGATTGAAGGGAGAGGTAGCCGGGCGGCCATACCAGCGGCCGTGATGCATACATGCATGGTAGGGCTAGCCGCATCAATCACCCCCTGGCCACATATTACCTACGGCCCCCTCGTCTCACCGTCGCCCAACCTGATTGATCGCTCTCTATCGACCGAATAATGCATCGTGCCCTCCGAAAGTAAGTTCTCAGAGTGAAGGGAGAAAACACAAACTTTACCAAGTAAATCCACCACTACATGACACTACAGGATGATCCAGAATCTCCCTCAAAAAAATGATCGATATGAACAAGGGAACGCTCGACCAGATGGATGAGTTCATACAGTATGACCGTATAGCTAAACTTTTGTTTGTGTAGAACTATACAAACGTGAAGCTGTCGGTAATTTTAGTAAAAAGTGTCACAAAGATGAAGACAATTGAAAATTTTGTTATGTTCCGCTTTTTAAATAGGTACTTTGGAATTGCGAAGTTTTCGGGCGCTATCATTTTTCGTCAAAACGTCCCTGTTGGCTGAGACGAATTCAAGGTTTCATCGCAAATCCGAAAAATAAAATCACAGTGACTTTTTTGTACCAACATCAGAATTTCTCAACAGTTTGCTATGTTTAACGTCAATGGTTATATTTATTTCTTACCGAATGAAACTGGGTTCTAAAATAGTTATACAGAATATTATTAAGCCACATATTTATAGAAGTGCACATGACAACTCCAAAACTAAATGGTATTCCGAAATCCACGATCAAAGATGCCCTCTCAGAGATCAGTGGAAGCCTGTCGCCTAAAATCTTCGCCGGCCAGATACGATACCGTTCTGGTGGCATTATACCACTACCTGACCTCGTGGTGATACTACCCCTTAACCTTTTAAGGCGTTGTGTCATCGTTTTTCTGCCTGGGGCGACGCACCGCCTCTCGGGTCGGGTATCACTTTTTCATCGATTTTTAGAATACGCCTACGTTTTTTGATCCGGGTTTGATCGTTCAGGGTGAGGAAGTGTGGGGTACCCGATTGAGAAGCATGCGTCGCCTCAAAAGGTTAATATCATGGTATAGTAAAAAGATGCATCCAAATCTATTTGTTTATTGGCAGGCTTTCTCTTTTTATGGGAAGTAAACGTTCGAGTCATTGATGCTCCATATAAAAAGTTATCCGGTTCATCGGTATATATCAATATGATATTATTTATGATGTTTAACCCTAGAGTAGTAGACTTCCCTGACACACAGTTATTAGTAGACTACGTAAAAATGACGAGTGAAACTAAAAAAAATATTTTCAACACAAAATGGTCTTATATTTTTCATTCATTCAACAAAAAACGAACATAAACTCATTCTTCTTAGTATTTACCTTTATATGTTGCGTAAATTAAATATTGTTTTCTAAAGAGAAGCTATGAATATATGAATTATATCACATAAATGTTCTTATATCACATCCAAAACTCGATTTTTACTCTGGATAATATATTGTACTCGATAAAATAAATGTTTTGAAATGAATATATAATGCTTAAAATATTTTGAAAGGGAAAATGAATGAAAATTTGAGAAAAAAGAGAAATCTTGCTATTTTGAGATGTGGAGAAAAGGTGTGCTTCATTCTCGAATTTTTCATAATGTAAATGTTATAGAAAAACGCTGCAAATTATTTCACAAAGGTTTATTATTTTCCTGTATAGATCACCCTTCTGTTGAGAGGGATCTCCCATGCCAACCATAGGTACCTACTACCTACTAGGGCATTTTTGAAAATTTCAACCCCAACTACCAACAAAGGGAAACGAAGGGTTGACGTTTTCAAAAATGCCTTAGTAGGTAGTAGGTACCTATTGTTGGCAGGGAGGGACTCCAAATAATTTTCAACAAATAGTAGACTACGTATCTTTGACGTGTAGGCGTTGTGGAAAACCAAGATCCTGACGGGAAGAAGTCGAGATGAGGTCTTGACACCACAAAGGTCATTTCACTGCTCGGTACCGATAGCACTGGAGGAAGCCCACTTAAGAAGGCCGAGAGGAGGGATTGTAGGGGTCTCATTTCCCCACTCATTACGTAATTTTTACGTAGTCTATCACTCTAGGGCTGAGAACATTAGTAGACTGTAACTATACGAATAAAATCACTCGCGATGAGATTGTGGAAAACCATTTTAATAAAAACGGAGTTGAGTAGAACGTTGTTTATTTCCACGAAAATAATGAGTTACAAGTTAAATCGATTTCGACGGTTAGGACATCATTATTTTCGTGGAAATAGACAACGTTCTACTCAACTCCGTTTTTATTAGACTGTGATTAATTTATGATCATCTAAAATGTATCTGGAATAGGCTGATTTTGACGCGAACTTATTGATATACCCTCGTCGCACTAACGTATGTGTCCAGATTGCTATAAATTCACTAAACGATCAATATTGCGAATAATAAATAGGGATGCGCATTATTGAAGAGAGAAATGATTAATGGGGATTCGGTGGTCGACGGGACGGTCAGTGTATCTCTTGGTAGATTCAGTTCTGTTCTACACAAACCGGAAGATTGATAGCCGTGAAACGATTCTTGCTAGGCCTCGGCCGGTCTGCATACGTGTATATATCACACCTGCATTGTTGGGCTCAGGGAGAAATCGGGTTTAGGCGTGATACCAAGGGAAGGAAGGGGTGATGTATTCAAACAATATATCCGGCCCCCAATATTAGGGTGGTCCCCCACCAGGTTATGGGCCCTGCAGGCTTCCTGGTCAATTTTCAATTCAGGTCGGGACGAAGGTAATTCAATACGCGGGACCTTTTTATTCCGAGTGGGCACGGCGCTGCTAGTTAGGCAATAGTCCGCAAGACCTACAAGCCTTGAGGGTCTCATTGCCATCCTCTCCGTCTCGCTTTTATTCCCTCGATCATTTTACTTGTATTATTTTCGGGAACTCTACTAATAGGTACTTAGGCTTGTATTATTAGTTCTTTAATTTGGATGTTCGTACAATTGGGGTAAAATTGTGGTTCATGTCCAAACAAAACGACCAAAACCGAAATGGCATGAAAATCTTTTACAAATTAATAATGAAAACTCTACTAATCTACTTTTGAACTATATTGCCGTGTGAGAAAAAGACAAGATTGTGATAAAGGTTACAGTACTTAATACAATAAAAATCAAAAGGGTAATTCGACCAGCTTTCACAATTACGATGTCGGTCTTCAATAAATACGAGTTCCCGTGGAAATCAGAAGTATTAAGTTTGTCGAAAGTGCGTGCGGTAAAATTACCTATTCCCCGAAATGAAGTAAATATTCTCAATAGTATCCTTGGCCATCTTCTTCCTTCTAGGCATCGCAAATTATATTTCTATTAAGTTTCTCTGAAATTATGGGCATTTTCCTGACCAGGTTATAATTACCCATGAGGCTAATACGAAGTAGTAATGAAGAAAACTCTTCATTTGAAATGAATTGCGAAAATTAAGAAATGTCCAAATTATTATCTTAGTGACATTACCATGTAACTTTGAGCTGAACATTCAATAACGAATGTTCTGTCGTACGAACTAAGAATCAATGTACCTTTTAGGTGTACCTATACATACGCAAGTACAGGGTGAGCCAAAACAGATGGTGCAGTTTCAAAGGGAGATTAAAAACAAACGACACCACTTAGAACTTCTAAGTTAGAAGAATGCGGTTTATTTTATTTTTGACTCCACACCTCACCCCATTTTGATAACTTTGGTCCTAAAAATGACGTCAGGAAGGTGGGCGCCCTGAGCAGCGGTACATTGACGAAGGCCACTTGGCGACCTTTTTTCAGTTCCCACTTCCATATCTCTGGAGCGGTTAACAAACATAATTTCCGCTATTGGTGTAGCCACAACTCAAGAGGAATTCACGAGAGACCTCTCCACTCCCCGAAAGTCACGGTCTGGTGTGCTTCACGTTCCATGCTGGAAACATTTTTTGAACCCGAATTGGACCAGTTGTCTGAAGAAGAGGACCTGGGGGATATCTGGTTTCAACAAAATGCATGGTGAAACTGCAGCAGATTTTTCCTGATCGCCTTATCTCTCTCAGGAGTGATGTGGGGTGGCCGGCGAGATCACCAGATTTAAGTGTGTGCGATTTTTTTCTTATGGGGTTGCTTGAAAGAAAAGGTGTTCAAACATCAGCCTCACACTCTGCGAGATCACAAGACACGAATCAGTGGAGAAATTTCCGCGATTCCCATCGAAATGTGCCTGAGAGCAATTGGAAACGTTAAGAATCGCCTTCATCAATGTATCGCTCCTGAGGGCGCCCACCTTCCCGACGTAATTTTGGTTTATTATTTTCAATAAAGAACCATTGGAATCGACCAAGAAAAAAAATTTTAACACCCCCTCAAAATTTCATGGTTTACGTTTCAAGGTACGTAGAATCCAAAAATCGAATAAAAATTTGGCCGTCCGTCCGCCGTACGCCGTACGCGGCACTTTTGCCATTTAGCATTGACCGATTTTGATGAAATTTGGTATGTAGGCTCCATTTGGGATCTAATTGTGCCCCGAAGATTTTGGTTGATGTAGGTTACGTCTAAGGGTTCCAAAATGAATTTTGAAATTTTGAAAACGCCCTAACTCAAACAATTTTGATATACAGGTATTGTTTTTTCTTCAATTTAAGATTCTATAGAATTTTTAAAAATTTTTGAGACCACCCGGAGCTCTGTAGGACAAACCGTTCGCTCTCTACGAGAATTTAAGATTTGGACGTACGATAAATCAGAAACACGAGTGTGAATCGCTGAAGAGGCCTAATCTCCGTTCAAATTATAGCTGACCGAAATACGATCGATGTTTTTCTTCATGTTGGATGGTTGGTGGCTTTGCAGACGAGTGATCTATAGAAAAATAATAAACCATTGTGTAATAATTTGCAGCGTTTTATTACCTAAGTTATCAAAACGGGGTGATGTGTGGAGTCAAATAAAATAAACCGCATTCTTCTAAGTTTTGTCGTTTGTTTTTAATCGTCCTTTGAAACTGCACCATTTGTTTTGGCTCACCCTGTATTATAATACTTATCTACATTTAATAGTATATTCTTCTTTGATATATAGGTGGTCCCCTTGAAGGTAGAATGTCATTATACCTAAGACCTCCGACTGTTTAAATGATGTTTAAATTCATCCAACATGTAGATTCCAAGATAAATTAATTCATTGTGCTGTTCGAATGAGTCATTGGTGGACTATCATGGTGTCTATTCAAAATCAGCTCGAAATTACCCTTGGATTGAGTTAAACACCCTTCTTTTTTGTAGGTAAGTTAGGTCTGCCAACTGAGTACCTATAGATTACAGCTCGTCATATCATTAGTGGGATTGGATCATTTGGATTAAATGAAGATAACTAGGATGGAAATAAGAATTTGCGCGCTTAAAAAGAAATCCATGAGGAACTCGAGGAAGTAAATGTTTTATTTTTATTTGTTGTGTTTTATTTTTTGTGTAACGCATAGTGCATTAACGATAGTCAACATATAACAAACAATGGCTTGCAAATGAATGTAACTAGTGATAATACCAGGACAGGTAACGTAGGTAATAAAAAGGGGGGGGGGGAAGAAGAGAGATCAGTTGTGTGAACGAAAGAGCAAACTCCTATCCTGTTTATCCTACAAGAGCATGAAATTCGATACGAAGCCTTTTGAGAACTATTTGAAGTTATTTCGAGGCAATCAGGTCAGCAGGGCGCCGAATAAAGCTAACCTCTCTCCTTTTCATTCATTAGTGCGCTGGAACTAGACGCACACATCCCCGTAGAAAATTATTACTAAAAGGTGTCACCCAAAAAACCCATAAATTCCCTAATATGAAACACGATCATCGAGAAGTGTATAGAATCCTAAAACGTCAATAAAAAATTCTCAATTCTCAATTACCCTTCCCATTCATGTCGATTTGTCAAAAAATCAACAGCAATCGTCGAGGTACCAACTTTCAACTACCCTCATAATTCGATTAAAATCAGATCATATCATCAGGCGTGAATTGAATTTTCAGGAAAGACTAAAGACTTTGTTTATTGCGTTTGCTCAAGTGTTGATGGTACCTTCGGTGGAACGGCCGTAAAATTTATGACGGACCATCTTAAGCCGGATCCTTGTCTTTCGCACAGCTTTGTCGGAGTCAAGAAAATAGTCGTTTCAAGGCTCATTCTGATCCGACTGCAATGAAATTTTAGGGGGAAAACCTAACATCTAAATTCTGCTCTAGCAGAAACTCGTTGAGGACAGTCTAGTTTCTAAGCACTAACCAGCACATATCCTGAAGACTCCATGAAAATCGTAACCATATTTGTGTACGGTTTCCCCTCTAAAGCTCTGAACTAAAATGCAAAATGCATCCACAATGGTACAATTATATATTGATGGTTTGAATCAATGGAAGAATGCATCAAACATGAAACCGCGTCAGTGTGCCAAATCAAAATGAATGGCGATTCTCACTAGAGTGACTGACATTTGCAACACAAAAAAAACGAGGAGGGCGCGAAAAAAATGCATTCTCTTAGAAGTGGAGTCACACTACACATGGGAACTTTTAATCTTCGAGACCTGATTATTTTCACGGTACCAGAAATAGTCTTCATGAAAAGACCCTCTTTTTTCCGCTTTAGATGAAAAAGTACCTTTCATCACCTGAATTTTCTCTTCTCTCAACGAGGGTTTCAACTTTTGCCTTTCACCAGGTGGAAAGGATTTCAACTTCAAAAAAATTCAGCGCACTACTGGAGCGTTCTGCACTCGAAATTTGCCGCTTTTAGTCTCCTCAGTATAATGTATATTCGTGTCTACGAAAAAAATAAAAGGAACACGAAGTCGTCACAAAGCAGCAAAATAAAATGAAAAATTAGAGAAAAGTTGAAAAAAGGCCTTTATATCTCCCAGTTCTATGTAGAGGTTGGTGAATGAAATTAGAGACAACACCAATTAGGGCTTTGCGATGCCTGTCATTAATTTTTTACGAGCGGTCTTGTCGTTACGGTGTTGCCGCGTCGAAATTTTAATTGGAGGTTACGAGAGGAGTGGATTCATAATAATTTTAGGCATCAAGAGGATGCGACGGTGTGATAAACACATTTTTATTATGCGGCGGTGGCTGAGAAATTCTGCATAATGATAATTATGGGTTGAGAATGATGGGAGTGGAAGTAGTTGGCTGATCGAATTATGGATGGTGCTTAGAATAATTAAGGAGGTACAAAAAGTTGATTTGGCTTCTAATTTTTGCTGAAACTTAGATAGAGAATAAACGTCTGAGAGACGCCATTCCTTCTTCACATCTTTTGTTTCCTCAGTCGATGCCCATTTTGTTTCATAGCGGGAATCGGCGACTGCTCCCGCCCACACGGCGATTGATCCCCCTGCAATTTACGGCGATTCCTCCCGATGAAGTGAAATGCGTTGGCAGGAAAGTACCTGTACTGTATTTAATACTAACGCAGTGAAACAAATAATATCACTGTAAATTTAAAAAATTTGCAAATTCATTTTGTTTTATCGAAAATTCTGCCAACCTCCACGCTCACCCTTTTAGCAAAAACATACGGGTCATCCTGGGCGGTTTGACGACTAATAAGTTTGCCGATCCATTGTGATTTTTTTGTGGATTGAGCGGAGGGAGTGTGCTCATCAAAGTCTCTTTGAAATGTAAATTTATAATTTAAACGAGAAATGATCGTCCGATTTCTTTCACTTCTCCCCGTAACATAATGCGTGGTCCATAATGTTAAAATGGAATGTATTGACCCGACTTTCCGATTAATGGTGACGTATTGTGTTGTTGTATTGGTTGCGCTCCGGAATCGCCTTACCCATAGCTTCTTAGAGCAGAAAGGGTGGACATTCATGGTGTACAGAGGAATGACACAGCACTGATGAGCTCATAGGTTTACACAGATATGATACAGTTGAGATGGATGAAGGGTGAACAATATTGGAAGACTTTTGGTGAAACAGATAGTACAAGTAATTAGAAATGAAAGAAGGCTACCATAAAATTGACTAGGCACAGTACTTGTTAAATTAATTACTAAACGGTTCATCATTTTTCTGTCAAGATCCCCCGACTACAAAGAACACGGCTTTACCAATAGTACCTATCAAGTGTCGACAGAAAGTTGTAGTTTCCCAAAGTTGTTTTCCTAAAGTTGTAGTTGCTTTCAATGCGAAATTTGATTCTTGGTTGTTTAGGAAGCACAAGTGACACACAATTATTTTCAAAAATACGAAAAAAATATCGTATTTGATCAGCTGAACTTTGGCTCACTTTCATCAGTAAACTTTCATCTGCGATTCACACTCGAATTTCTGACTCTTTATTCATCCAACCTCATTTAGTAATGGAGACGACCTTGCGAGAACACTGTAAAAAAACTCTCAAATTTAACCCTTCCTATCCTAAATTGAAGAAAAAACGTCATGAAACATTCATTATCCTCTTCAAGCCAACGGTTGGTCATAGAGCTCTGGGTGGACTCATTCGATTCTGAAAATTTGTGGAAATTTCTAATTGATGAAAAGAGAGTACCTTCATAATCGTGGAACATTTTCAAGCATGGGTGTTTTGAAAAATTCTCTTTATCGATTTCGAAGATTCATGTTTGAAAATAATAAATCAAAACCATCAGATATTTTCATTTGAAGGGATCATCTTTCTTTCACTTTTCTTTGGCGTGACATTCCATTGCTGAACTGGATCTCTAGCTCTATCAACAATAAATTCTTCTCCACTCACTCCTATTTTGATCAGCAATCGTCCAACCACAAACTTTGATACTTCTAGTGTCTTCCTAGTCATCTCAGCTTAGGTCATCCCCACTGTCGTTCCGAATTCTGTGAAATCAATTATTTGTCAATTCAGCACTCTTATATCGTCGGCTTACAAGTGAAATTCACTAAGTCAATGTTTTCAATTTCCGGTTTATTTGCTACTCCAATGTATTTTTTGACACCCGAACGATTGGTCAAGTGAGTTTTGAGATCCGAGGAATGGTTTCCTTGGAAACTACAAAATACTATATCATCAAGACAGGAGAAATTCATTAGGTCGTTATTGTGGAAATTACCATGACTTAGTGAATTTCTCCAGTGAAAATATTGATACTGCCCTCTTGCCCATGAAGAGGAGAAATTCACTAAGTCACTTGAATGGATTAATTTCTGAATAACTCCTGTGGATCTTGGATGAAAATACCTAGGTGATACAAAGAACCGAATTCTGAAAGCGAGTGACACAAAGTGGCAGTGATTTCCTATTTAAAGTACTTTTGAATTCAAGTTTTAATTTTTTTCCACGCTGTTCCTAGCAATTTTATTCAAGTAGAATTTCAGAATGACTGTGTAAAATAAAACCAAGTCGAAGAGAAATAAAAAAGAGTTTAAAATAAGAATGAATAAGAAGTTGAAATTAGAGAAACAAAATTATTGTTGAAGAGAAAAGAAAGAAAGATAAACCCCGTGACTTAAAAAAAAGAATCCTTTTCCCCCTTATAATTGCGATCAAGAATCAGGGTTGGAATCCATAAGTCATCACGCCCGAAGAGTTTTTCGTCAAGTGAAAACCATTAAGTCGTTATAGTCAGGTGAAATTCACTAAGTCAGGCACTTTCATGGAAAAAGTACCATGAAAAGTACTTTTGATTGAAGCCAGCCTCTTGAAACTCCCATAAAGGCATCTAGACATCCTGAGGAAGCTACGTTCCAAATTTCAACCCCTTAATCTAATTTCTTCCCTAAAAAACATGTGATTCAAAAATTGAAAAACTTCAACTTCGATTTTCTCAAAACTACTTTTCCTGACTCAGTGGATTTCACTTGTAAGCCGACGATATAGGTAGTACTTATTCGGCACTACATTGGGATCAGGACCTCTACAAAAAAATCCATTGACCCATTCCTTCCTGTCCTGGGTTTGGTGCCTTTTGCTTTTGAAGTCAAGCCAGATCAGGTTCTCCTCGACTTCAGGCAACGCAGGCGTGGTCTTTCTTACACTGTTTTCCTACCTTGTACTTCGAAGGTATATTGTGGTACAAATACATGTGCTCTGGCTACTTCAATTGAACGCCATTTTAACGAGACTAATTCATTTTGGTTCATTATTTTCATTTGTCCGGTGTTAGGTACTGATTGATAACATCCTAGACGGTGGTCTGTCGATATCATAGATTGTTAGATGTCACCTTACCCTACAATTCCAATAAAGATATCCGATAATCTTCTTGAGTTGATAATACCATCCGGAGCTCTGTGGAAAGTTTGAAATGAAAACAATGAGGCAAAAACGTGATTTTCCTATTTTACACTAGTACTACTCTAGTTGCTACTGTAATGGAATGTTTTTATAGTGACCTGTTCCTCGCACTTTCTTAATGTAGGTAGTAGGTAAACCACCCCTTGTACCAACCAATTAGGAAACCTACCTATTTCATCGCAATAAATTCAGGTAGTTAAGTACGTTAGCTGTTTGTTCACCACTTAAGAACATTAGGAACTGCTACGGAATTTCTGAAACTGCGAAATTTCAACAGGGGCGTGTAATTTGTGGATTGTAAGTGGCTCGAGTTACGAAGCACCACCGCATGGAGAAAGTGTAGTGGTGAAGGTTTTCACAGTTCAAGAGAATAAGAGATAGACAGAGAAAAAGGCGAAGCATCGTTCCTACTTTTTTCAAACCCGAGAGTAAAGAAAAACGCCCATTTTCCACCTTCAGAGCCTCTCGAGGGAGACGAGCGAGGCGAAAACTGCTAACAACCCCGCGGGAAGCTGTTTTTTTTTCTCCCCATTGGAATCAGGTGGGTGGAGGAAGCGGTAGGTAGAAGAAAGGGGAAAAGAAGACGAGAAAGAGGCGAGAGGAAGATCATTTGGTATAACCACACCGGCCTAAGTGAAACCTCTTCCGTAACGAGAAACGTCCTGAAGAAACTTGCTGTGACACGTTCTTCAGCGGCCGTTCATCCGGTGATGACTTTACAGGGCTTCATGGCGCTTTACACATTTAGCCGTTGTTATTGTGATTCGGCATCTCGTGAGGCAGGTTTACCCAACATCTGAACGGCTATAGTTGTGGAGCAAGATACGAGAAGTGCTAAAAAGCAGCACACATAGCAGCAGCTTACAACATAAGTAGGAAGGGGCTGTCCTTACGTTCTAAGTTCGATGTAAAAGTTACTTCAATTTTACACAAAATTTGATTGAAAGGTATTTTGTAGATGCTACATCACTTCAATGAGTATCAGTTAATTCTACCCAAAATTTGAACGTAAAAATATCCATGCTGACCCGCGTTCATGTGTTCAGGAGTTTATATCGCAGAGAAACAAGTGTTCATTAAAAAAAATAAAATAAATTCTTCAGCTTTGGAGACCTCCTCTTTTGATAATATCAAAGTTGGACTTACAACCTTTTAGGTGTCCCTCCATACAATATTCAATAGGTACCGAGCTGTTTAAGGGTGGGATATAGAAAACATTTGCTGTAAAGCTATTAATAATATCTGCACAAATGGTTTTATACTTGCTTGAAAGTGAAATTTGTAAGCAACATAATATGCGTTCTTCCTCAACCGAATCTGAAAGGCAAACAAAATTCGAGTGAAACGCGGTAGCCGACGAATCGATATTAAGACCGGGAGTTCTCCTTGATTGAGGGAGGAATTATGCGTAGCTGGCGTCATAAATAATTTATCGTGGAGCGAACATTGCCTTTCCCACCATCACTCTGAGGCGAAAGATTGAGGACTTGATAGCGATGGGAAGGGGTAGTGTGTGTTTCTAACAGTAACACTGAGGATCACAAGCTACAAGTGATTAAAACCACAATCCTCTTCCTGTCGGCTTTTCTGCCCCAATTAGTCAAAGACCACCATGCCCTCGTGCCCTCATGTTTTCTGTTCTCAGGCTATCAACATATTTTAGCAAATAAAAGTACGTACTTAATTGCATCCTGGCAGTACTGGAGGGAACTGGCAAGTTTTTCGTATATGACCGCAAAAGAAGACAGATTCAAGAACAAATCTTGGATGTCTCCCAGATTCTAAAAAGATTGAATTGATGATTGATATAGAATCATTCTTCCAACTAAGGGAAGCCGACCCAAATTTTGGTATTCCCATACCTTGATTTGTTATTGTGTTATTGAGTTAGTATATAGTAGAATTAGTTTAGTTATTATCCCTTTGTGCCAGTTTCCTCACTCGGTTCCATGAGCTGAAGAGGAAAGATTCTTCACAAAAGTTACATTTACCCACCTTTCCTTTACAATCAGAAGATCCGCCGAGCCTTTTGGACCATTTTTCGATCAAACCTATGAGGGTTGGCGTCGACACGAAGAACGCGAGACGTTCGGTTACCTAAATCTTCGAATCATCTCTCACTTGAACTTTTGATTTACATCCAACCAATCTTCAATTTTTTAAATAATAAAAATCGCTACATTTAACTAAAAAAAATCTTTTTCCGGGTTCTTTATTTTGAGATTTTTCCATGTTAGGGTTTCAAGTGAGTGTTCCTAACAAATCCATTCTAGACAGTTAGAAACACGAATGCAGAACCATCTCTTTCAACCGTTGTCACAATAGATCAAAATTTGATCATAAGGTCTATATGGATAGATATGGTCCTTAAAGGTCTCAAAGGGAGAAAATCTCATTCAACATTAGTAACCCATTTTCTTCTTTCATTATACTGCCTAAACGTAGAATGTACGTAATCTTGGTGTGGAGGACGTAGCGGGAGCAGTCATTGTGAAATGAAGAAAGTCGGTTCCTACCTCGACACATGAAAAAGACCCTGATGTTATGGAAAACGTCAAGCCAAACCCTTCAGAAGGATATATGGGAATTTCAATAAACTTTATTTTAATTTTTATACAGGTATTTACAACAAGTTTTCATGATTATGTTCACCACTATAAATTCAACATTTTACTTTTTCTAAATTTCTTCAATTATTTTCATTAAATGCAAATGATTTCTTAACTTCGTTTTTCATTAGTTCAAAACGATTTCATTCTACTGACTTGCTGCACATTTTTTGTTCAACTGAGAAGTGTATCTTACTATTTTACCAAAACTTTCTTATAGAGGGGTGGGGGCTGTATCTTCGTTGAAACAAAAGAAAAATGCAATTTTTGGGTTTCTTCCGGTAAAAAAGAGCTGTATGGAGCTGTTTTCTCAACCCTTGTCTCAAGTCCACCAGGTAGGCCTATTTTTGGCTATTATGAACCAAAGTTCATTTGAATATAAGGTTGTCCCCATCTGGATTCGTTTGTCTACGATTCCACAATCTTTGGCACGTGTTGTGTTTTGACACAAGCCTTTAAAATTTTGAATAAAGAAGTTACCAATTTTCAGAAGGAGGATTTAATTTTGGAAAATTTCAGCCTGGTCTATATAGAAACCAGATTGGAGTTTACTGTTTAGCTAGAATCTGCGAAAGGGATTTATTCCTGGTCTACACTAAACCAGCTTGTGACATTACTATGAAATTTTGATAAATCTTTTGCAGGGGATTTTTATTCCTGGTTTGTGGAAAACCAGCTCGTTAAAATTTGGTGGCTTCTGGTCTCTGGAAAACCTGATCACCAAAGGGATGACGGATAGTTAATTTAATTTTTCCTAGGTACCTAGTAAATGATTTGTTCAGTATTTAGGCAAGGTGATAGGTTTGAGAGAGAAGTCGATGTGTTGAGAATTCTCTGGTGATATGCCTCGGTTGGACTCCGACAGGGTATTTCCCCCTCTCCTTTTCCAAGTACCGGATTTTCGGTAGGAATTCGAAAAAGTGGAGAAGGGGTAGCGTCTGGCTGGCGCAAGGTTTACCCGTCAGAGTCCCCCGTGCGTGTGTCGACGTGTATTTGATAGTTCTACCACTAACTTATTTTTGAGGCACGACAGTATGCATAAATATATCTTAAGGCAGGATCGTAATGCAAATATAATAAGTGCGATAGGGTTCCGTAAAATATCCTTGCGAACACCGTTCATCTTGGACAACCTTACAATGTTATTAGGAAGGGTGGGTCGGTTGATATTATGAGTTCAATATGATAAGCAAACACTGCCGAGGGAAGGAAGATGACAGGGCGTGCGTAGGGTGATGGGAGAGGTTCGAGGGAGGGAAAGGCTTGCATCTTATCTATGGGAAACAGGCTGTGCTGCTACAGGATACGACGGCCCTGGCGTACATACAGTTTACCCTACAATATTCGGGGTCGGGATTCTTCATGGCCTACCACGACACCAAATCTCCACTCTCGAGCGAGGCTTTGGTTAAGCCTGGATCACAAAACAGTGTACACTATACAGTCACCAACATAAATCGTAATATGAATAATTCTTTATTCTTTATACTTGGACCAGTTGACCATTAATTGTATCGCGAAAAACATACTTTGAGAATCACAAAAATGCACACTCGAAGGAATAGCGGAGATATATTTAACAGAAAATGCATTACAAAACGACAGTTGCTTTTGAAAGCGGATCAAGTGGATGAAAACTATAATAATAAGAATAAAATGAAGTTTTGAGGAAATCGTTGGAAGGAGTTACGCCTCTAGTGCCAGATTTCCTATTGGTCACTGATCGGGTATTGGATATTTCGGGGTATTGAGAGTGATTTCAGTTGTTGCATCAGAACTTCTCGGGACGTTCTCAGTAAAACTTCGGAAGCATGTTTACATTGCATTTCTATCAGTTTTCTTTGTATCGTTAAATTCGCTGAATTTCATTATGATTCACTGTGGGGATAGTTCGTACAGGCCTGAAATTGAAGGAACAAGAAATGGAGTCCTCGTGAATAAACCCTTCAGTAATCAGTATTGGTGGAAAGTGTTTCAAGGTTTATCAAGTCGAGTTGTCTCATGTTTTCTATGATTCCGTAAATTATCCTATTGAATACTAGGGGAGAGAAGCTTCTTTTTCACAGTCATCATAATGTTCCCTCTGAAATTCAGTACCTACACACAATAGGCTCTTCAAGTTATCGTAAGGAAATCTCAGCTCAGCTGCCGGATTGAATGGCACAAAGTCTCTTAGAAACCAGTGGAAGCAATGGGGGGTGCGCCTTGATTTTTAATCGAAAGTAAACTACATCCTGAGAATTTTGGCACCAACCGCGACCTTCTAGCGTGAGTAGATCTGTTTCTAAGATTTTTCAAAGTTTCAACCGTTTATGACGTCATGCGCCCCTCTCGCCTGGGCGGGACCCCCCAGCCAACTGTGACGTCATAAACGGTCGAAACTTTAAAAATTCATAGGAAAAGATTTACACACGCTAGAAGGACGCGGTTGATACCCAAATTCTCAGAATGAGGTCTTCCTTAGATTAGAAATAACAATGAACAGTTTTTCCTACCCAGGCGCACACCCTATTGGTAGGCGTTAAGGCGGACTTTTCTCCTGTTTTGTTTTCATTCAATACAAAATCAATACAATATGGATATAGGAGCTCTACTATTGTTATGATCATTACTTGTTGTGTTGAAGTAAAAAGTAGGAAAATTGGAATGGTAATTGAAATTGGAAACATAAGACCTTCTTCACCGAGCTTTCGGTTTTTTATTACCTTGTTTATTTAGTGAAACCACCAAACGTCGATAAGAGAAGGTGGAGACGCCACCATAATAATTATAGAAGATAAATTTACGGTAAAATGAAAAAATTAATTAAAAACGCCGGCTTTTTAGTACTGAACAATGCAACAACAAAAACGCAACGTCTCCAGCTCACAGAGAATCAAAATTCAAAATTCAAAATTTTCTGTGAGCTGGAGACGTTGAGTTTTTGTTGTTGCAATGTTCTGTACTAAAAGCCGGTGTTTTTAATTCATTTTTTTTCATTTTACCGTAAATTTATCTCCTATAATTATTATGGTGGCGTCTCCACCTTCTCTTTATTTATCGAACTTAGGTGGTTTCACTAAATTAAATAAACAACCTTCGAGCCCTGAAGAAGGTAATAAATTTACCGGCGAAGAAAGTTAGAAGAAGGTTATATTTCCAGTTGACCACAATCCCGATCAATTGACATAGTCCGTTTTGTTGGGTCGATCTACATAGTTCCTGTTGGTAATTGAAAGCTCAATGGTAATTATTGTAATATTTCAGTTGCTCTCGAACCTTACACTATGTGGTAATGGTGGGATACGAATTAGTGCTCCCCTTCATTATATTCGCATATCAAGATGACTCCATACTTTGCAAGGATTATGGCTTGGAATTATGCAAGGTATGGAGGTATGGCTACATGTAGATTTGGTTTTTGAAGAACAGGATGGGTAGGTAGGTATGCGTGCTAACCTGGAGACCATCGAACGAAAACAAATAGTACAAATAGTAACAATGTGTTGGTTTTGTCGGGTTTCAAGGCTGCTTGGTTCTACTGAGTGAAGTCAAGAAGGTGACCTCATATGTGATCTATCGGGTTTAAATTAAGTAATGACGGAGGAAGACGTTGGTGATTAATTACATCTTACTGAAACCATTCAAGGTCCAAGAATGGTGTAACATCCTTGTTATCTTGTAATTGATAGCTCAATAGTTTTATCGTCGTATTTGTTAATCTTGGCCTGGCTACTGAGAGATCGTTACTATTGATCCACTGAACATGGCGATCGGGGACGGTCTAGTGTGTCGCCATTGTATCGAGCCTTGAAAAGAGCGGACTAGTTGAAGTGGAATGAAAACGTCGGAGGAAATGGATTTTCCTCGCTTCCTCTAGGTGTAGGTAGAAAACTGCTATGTAGTGCCGAGTGGAATAGTGCTGCCTACACTTTGAAAGGCGGGGACACTAGCCGTTGTTTTCATCGGAATATTCAGACGTTGAGGCTCGCTATCTGAGCCTAGCGCTGTACAGGTGCAGTAAATTATCTTCGGGCTCATGAGAAACCTCTTAGAGAAGCGTATTCCGTGAGATATTCACTAACGTTGGATGGCACCGGGAGCCCATTCATCAAATTGAAATACAGCTCCGCGCCAAGCGCTTCATACATACTAAATGGAACGGGGAGGACATCAACCTGGGACTTAGCGCCCCATTGTCTGATTCTATTTTGTAGTTTTGCTACAACGGGGGCATACAAATACGCGTTAATGTGACGACGTAGTACCTACCCTACCTTTGAACTAGGTAGTTCTCTATTCAGATCCCTCGCAGCGTATGAACGGATAATTTCCTTTGGTTCAAAGCGTGAAAATGAATAATGGCCTCCAATAATAGAACCTACCGGTGTTTCAGGGAATAAACTACCTACTTCCAGATTATAGCGTTACGTATTCAAACCAGCTTGTTCGAGAGATATGCGAGGCTGTGACAATGAAAATTTCTTGGAGGTTGGGTTCAGTTCAAACTCGTCTTATTGTGGTTATCTCCAACTGGCTGACCATTAAACAAATCTAATACTCGTATACAAATTGCATATACTCGTACATGTAGTCAAAAAAATGAAATATTTCTTGCCAGGTGTTTCGGTATGTAAATGTCTAAACTTCATAGAACATTATCTGTTGTGAAAGAAACCACTTGTTTGTCCAACTAATTTGTTACTCAATCATACTCAAACCGCTTCATCAATTATTCTGATGGAATTTTTCTCAAAACGTCGGTTAGGTATTTTTTTCTGGTAAGGCTGTTGTAGATGTCCCTTAATTTTCGTCCTTAATTGTAAAATCCTCTTGATGTCGTTATTTCCTTAATAATGGTTAGGGTTTCTTTCTCATAAATGGCTAGGTATTATTGAGGGACTATCAAGAAATGCGGGGAGTGATTGAGAGGATCATTAGTGGAGCTATAATAATGGCTACGAACTAACTTCCCATCTGTTTGTTGGAACGATGTTTGGTGCAGTGTCTCATGGGATTTTATGACTACAAAAGTTTTAGTCATAAAATTATCGGTTTTATTTACATTGGAAGGCGTAGAAATGGATGCCATTCTAAGTTTTAAACTTTACATCCAGCATATTATGATGCCCATCTTGCTCGCAGCACGTGGCGAGTCGCTCCATGAAGTTCTGATGAAGCGCTCCAACAAGGCTCGTTTAATTGAAGCAACTTCTGCTGTTATGGCTACCTTCAGAGCTTCCAAAGCACCTTCATATCGACTGTTTTGTTAATCGACAAAACTGTCGGTATTATGCCCCGGGGAATGTTCGTACCCTCCATGGAAGGCAACACACAATTGAGGAAGCTCTTAATCCAAGAAAACAGAGGTTTGGCACCTATAAGTCGGTGCCTAAGGGACAACAGGAAGTGACTAGGAGGGATTCAAACTAGCTGTGTGATCCATGAAGCTATAAGCTAACATCTTCCTATCCTTGAAGAGCTTCAAAAGCTGTAATACTTTTGGGATGACTGGAATCGTTTCAGATCAAGTCCGATCAACAGCTTGCGAGATGAATCTTACTTCATTCATCCCGGAACTCTAAAATTTTGTAAGCTACCTGTTGGAGACCACAGAAATGATTGGAAAGAAATAATATCAGCTGGATAAGTTATGATGCCAATTTCTCACATGTATATCATAAAGCGCTGTTTTAAAATTAGCTTATCTTATAAATATCCTTGCTAGAAGAAATCAAACTTCTCTTCTGTTCACTCAATGATGAAAATTGGTACGATTTAAATTTTAGCAGTCTTAAGAATTAACCAGCACACGTATTGATTAGGCCAAAACAACGAAATGGATAGTGTTATGCAAAATCCCGTTCAATATTGCAATCCTGGACACCTGGCAACACTGGAATACTTTATGCGTAAAAAACTAGATGTACCTATTTATTGGATCACATGAAACATCCCGATATGAAATAAGTGAGGATACCAAGTTCATAGTTTCATGACCTGTTAGCTATAACCAAGAAGAAAGAGTAGGAAGAAAAGTCATTACCGTAGCATTATGGAGATGAATGTTTCATAATTATTATGTATTATATAATTATTATGTATTATCATATTATTATTATTATTATTATAAGTATGAGCCGACAAACATACAAAATTTGCCCGTTGAGAAATTGTGAATTCGGGTGAGTTTGTGTCAAGTACCTAGGAAAGAATTGTACCCACGAGAGGATAAAGATTTCCTTAATGCCGTCCCACGATCTGGATAGCTTGAGGTGAGTACACCTGGCTTTTTCAAAGTCGAACACTTCGCGAGGGAGATGATGCCAAAACTTTGAAGCAAAGAAGCTTCAACTTCCAAGAAAAACAAATTCATAAAGTTGGAGCAACGTAAAGTAACACAAGTTCCATCCGAATTCTTAATTCCCCGTTCCCCCGTCGTCTCGCCCGCCGCTAGAATAATCAGATTCCATAAACATATTCAAATTTCTCCATCGAGGTTATCGTAGAGTTTCAGAGTAATAATATATTTACAAGGTAGAGGGAGAATCGGTCAGGAAAAATCACAGTTATTCACCAATATTAACTTCTCATCGACGAAACACTCCAAAGGTTTGATAAGATTCAATTTGATTTCCCAAAATGAGACTGAATACAGTGTGAACACTCCTCATTTGTCCAAGATTCAAGGAATCGATTCTACAACTTATTTCTAACAAAAAATGTCTCGACAAGTTTTTTTTAACCTTGTTTTTCCATGATTTTTTCTAATTATAAGTTTTTACGTGTTTTCGACCGTATATCACTAAAATTACCATAACTACCATGTTTTACCATGTAAATGTAAAAAAGTCTGCCAAGTGGGTGTGGCACATAGCTTCCTCGTATCCATAACCCGATTGTATAGATGATCCGATGCATAGTAGTTAATCTCAAAACATCAAAACAAGTTAATCTGTAACATCCCTGAAAATTTCATTGGAATCGGATGGAAAATGCAGAAATTATGGACGTTACAAGGAAATTCACGTTTGCGCATGCGCAGTGGTTACTATCAGTCCGAAGGTGGTGATTTTCATAGGGGACCATCTAAATACTAATCTGTAACAACCCTGAAAATTTCATTGAAAGCCGGATAGAAAATGTAGAAATTATGGACGTTACAAGGAAATTCACGTTTGCGCATGCGCAGTGGTTACTATCAGTCCGAAGGTGGTGATCTTCATTGGGGACCATCTACAACCTAATCCGCATAATCCCTGAAAATTTCATCGAAATCGGGTGGAAAAAGTGGAAGTTATGGCCGTTACAAGGAAATTCACGTTTGCGCATGCGCAGTGGCTACTATCAGTCCGAAGGTGATGATTTTGGTAGGGGACCGTCTACACACCAACCCGCAAAATCCCTGAAAATTTCATTGAAATCGGATGGAAAATGTAGAAGTTATGGCCGTTACAAGGAATTCATGACAGACGGACAGACAGACAGACACACAGACACGGAACCAAAATTGTTCAGAAAGGTCTAAAACGCAAAACGCGAGTGAAAATTTTGATTTTGGAGAACTTTTTTTTCGACCTTGAAAAGTGAAAACAAAGCTTCCGCTACCTTGGTAGACTCGGAAGCAATAAGGGTACCGTTGGAAAGTAAGTTGAATTGATTGATTTTGATTATACCATTGGGAATCTGAGATATTTGCGTAATTTTGGTTTTGAAGTTCTTGAAAAACCACAAGGAAGTAAAACCATAACAAACCAAAAGAAAAAAATATGAAATTTTGCCAATTTGACAGGATTTTATATATATATCTTTTTTTCAAATATTGACATTGACGAAGTTAATTTTTTCTCATCAGAACCTCACAAATAGTTTTACGTCGTACAGTGTTCTCATTCTTCATACACCTGATAATTTCCTAATTTCAGAAGTGGGATAGATGGAGGAAAACAATCGAATGACATACCTACAGACCCTCCCTCCCTTGATGGCACTTCGAGAACCAGGATATGAAGGCGTTATTTAGGATCCACGTGTCTGTGGAGCGATCCAATAATTATAACAATTCTAGAGAGGCTCTAATATTATGAGGCTCGATGCAGACTGACTGCATAAACCTGAACATAAGATCCTGGTATTCTGAGCCTAATGTACTTGATAAATCATTATTTCATTATTTCTATAGACTTTTCTCAAAAATAAACGAATTCTCTGGTTTGTTTCAGTTGGGCTCAACTGTTCGGGAACGGACGACTGTGGAGATGATCAGCTTTGCCCGGCAGACTCGATTTTGGAAGCAGAGACGGAGAAGTGCGTCTGCTTGGCGAACCACTGCTCGCCCCCGAGATGCCCCGCCAAATCAAAGAGGGTGCTAACCCACAACGCAACTGGGACGCCCGGCGACTGTTGCGACGTGTTCGAATGCACATCAGAGAGTGGTGAGTAATAAGCTGTCAATTAGCAACTTACTTTGTATAACGTGTAATAGTTAAAAGGATGTAATGAGCAAATGAAAACGGATCTGCTGAGGTGATTGCTTTGATCACCATTTTAAAAATACATCATCTCTTGGCCAAAATTTGGTAGGCATCACAGAATCCTGCTTCAAGTTCACCTGTCTTGTCTCACAGGTCTTGTATTCATGATCAGGAAGGATAGATGTTCTGATTCCAAATTGTGGAGTTGCGTACCATCTGATGGTCCAGATCCAACGTTCTAGTATCTTGAAGTTCTTGTGCATTTGTTGGTTTTGCTCCTAGACCAACAGCTTTTCATTTTGAAGTACTTCACGTGATGGCTAGGTTAATAGTGCATGATGGTGTTCATTTTCCTGTGAAATCCCACCGATTATTCTGCAGCCCCTTGGAGGACTTGGTGGTCCTCCTAGGATGGCATGGTTCCAATAACATCAAACTCATGCACTCCTTCCTTCTTACCCCAATCAAACTGTTTCAAAATCATTCCTATTATGAATAATATATAATAATATAATAATTGTTTATTGCCATTCAGATATAAATCCAGAGCGATACAGCGGATGGTACATAATATGGTGTGTCACAATAAAAAGATAAAATGAACAAAATAAAAATATCTTCTGTGGGCTTAAGTATTTGCTATTTACAGTCTTATCTCACTGGCTTCCCTCAAGTAATAAAATAGTCTGTTTGCGACGTTACGGTCACTTGTAGCCAGGATTCTTCTATATTGCTCCTCAAACGAGAGTGGCGAAGCGAGCACTGGAAACAGGAACTTCAACCGTGGGTCGGCCAACATGGGACATTGGGTCACAAAGTGAAGAGCCGAATCATCCACACCCCAGTTGCAGAGAGGGCACGCTGACAGAAGGAATTCGATCTTCTCACCAGCAACGAGGATCCGTGGTGCATGCCTGCCAAGCACTCGCAGCTGAGACAGTGATCGGAGGATGAACATTGGCCAGTCCCGTACGAGATATCCTTGGGGCTGGAGTGAAGACTCTTGGAAGGCCAATGGACCGTAGTCTGGGCAAGCCCGCGAGGCAGTTGCCTGTTGCAGGTCTATGTTCCGGGAGATGAAAGGCAGAGAGGTCATGAGGCCACTCAATGTGCGAGAGTCTGGCAGAAGTCCATAATCAGAAGCCCCGAGAGCACCCAAGGCATCCTCAAACTGCCTAAACCAATTGTATCTAGGGTCACAGGAACGCAGTCTAGAGAGGTCGGACAGGCGCTCCATGCACAGCCTAGGCAGGCGATCTGAGGGCATGCATGCAACCTTTATGTAACATTATGAATACCAGTCCTTTTGGCTGACCATTGTTTTTTGGAATTCGTTGATACGATGCAGCGTCTAGGCGAACAATTATTGTCGCACTGCTGATCTGACTTTCTACCTATCATTTCCAGTAGAAACAACCCTCTACTAACTTCATAGCTGACAGACCGATGATAGCTTGTGTTCACGTGAAAACGTGAATCATTTGAAACAACGGGTTAGTCGGTCATGTGGACTATGTATATGTATCATTTACTGTATTTGCAGTGGTGTGTTTCATCGTGGGGAATTTACCGCTGCTGTAGATTAATTCAACCATTTTCGCACGAATAAATTCTGTATGTGAGGATTGGGAAAGCTATACTGCCCATCCTAATTAATTTAAACCTACCGCTGCAAAGTTGGTCCATACTTACTCCACTGCTAGTTAGTTTGTTCCGTGTTTTGACCCTCATTTTGTGTTGGAGTAGGTATTAATTCAGTTTCTCAGTCCCTAATCGTTTACTTGGGAAGTTCCAGGCTGAGTTCGATCTGGAGAAGGGCGGGGAAGGGTCTACTTAGGCTCGGTGCTTACCTTGGCGTGTTCGCCAAGTAGCTAATAGCTTAGGTAAGACCGATTCCTGGCTTTATTCACGACCTATTTAATTCCACAGAGAACGCCTCCGAGTTATTTGATTTATTGTTTCAAATTTTGAGCTTTTGGAAAGAATTACAACGAAAGGAATATTATACCCCCTTATCATTTGAGGCTTTTCCTTCCAAGACACCTACTCTATTCTAAAAGTCTGCCAAGTAGGGTAATAGCTTCCTTTCGTGAAATAACAAAGCCAAAAGAGGGTGTGGCACATAGCTTCCTCGCATCCATAACCCGATTGTATAGATGATGCGATGCATAGTAGTTAATCTCAAAACACCAATCTCTAAGTACCTTTCACTACTCTCATAGAGGACCATCTACACGCCAATCTGGACAATCCTAGTAAATTTCATCAAATTCGGATGAAAAATGTAAATGTTGTGGCTGTTACAAGGATTTTACGTATGCGCATGCGCAGAGGCTTCTGTGAATTTTAAAGCCTTGATTTTTATTGGGGACCATCTACAACCTAATCCGCGTAATCACTAAAAATGTCATCGAAATCGGGTAGAAAATGTGGAAGTTATGGCTGTTACAAGGAATTCACGTTTGCGCATGCGCAGTCGCTTCTATCAGTCCGAGGATGATGATTTTCATAGGGGGCCGTCTACACACCAACCTGCACAATCCCTGAAATTTTCATAGAAATCGGACTATAACTTCGTATAGTTATGCGCGTTGCAAGGAATTCATGACAGACACACAGACAGACAGACACGGAACCAAAATTGTTCAGAAAGGTCTAAAACGCGAGTGAAAATTTTGATTTTGGAGAACTTTTTTTTCGTCCTTGAAAAGTGACAACAAAGCTTCCGCTACCTTGGTAGACTCGGAAGCAATATCAGATTATTTTATGTGAAGAGCTACTGCAGCTTTCATTAAAACGATGATTTATAGTTCAGCTACTGCTTAACAGACCGTTCAAATGTTAATTCAATTGAGTCCTATCTTCCTAAAATTGTTGCCACGTACATATCTTAGTCATTCTAGCTTGTAGCCATGTTACTGATTTGGATAGCGGGGTAATAGGTCAGTGGGGAACGGGGTCACCAGAGTTTATCTGGAATGTAGCTATGTCGTTATGAATAAAGAGGGGTGCTTTTTCGAGCAAACTTATTATAGGTACTTATTATAGGTTATTTTTGGCTTCTTCATTCCTGAACGTAGGAAAGCTTGGAATTTGTGGAGCAGATAAAAAGCATTTAATTCCAAAGGCCATTCATGCATGAATTAATGAGCGAATTTTCAAAGAAATATTTCAGTTTAAGGTATGGTTAAGAAAAGGAACAATGGTGTTGCAATTTCTTTTAGAACGTTTTTTTTACACGATTCTTGGTTTTTTCGATTTTCAGTATAACTTACTGTATGCACCGGATATGCTTTGAAGATGTTAGGAGTCCATATTCACGTTCTACTCGTCTCCACAAACTCATAGAGTACCCACACCCCATAAAAAATTTCTAAACAATTACTCAAGTTATCGTGCGGAATTATAATTAATTTTGAGGCCATTGCAATAGTTTCATTTTCCTTGAAAATTCGCTGAAATGAACATTTTTCCCGTTTTTTACGTTTTTTGTTTTTATAAACTATTTTTGTTCCATATCTGTCGTGGGCTCAGCCCCAAACAACCCTTCAAATTTGAGCACTTTTGGACTATTAGGAATTGAGGAATCGCGATTTCTAAGAATTCACATTTAGGCATGCTAACTCTACCATTAGTTCAACAGCAATGCAACTCGTAGGGAACTATCGTACACAAAAATAATCTATCGAAATTGTACATTAAGTAAATCTGTAAGTTTGTCTCAAACTGACAGGCTGAATGAAACGAAATCAAATGTGTTCAAAAGAATCTGGTACGCAAAATGGAAGTAAGAATTTGATTCTGAAGTTTTTCTTTGATCTACTGTGTTGAATGAGGTATAAAAATCTACCTAAACTTGTATAATGACTATGAAGAGAGAGTTCTTAAGTGAATAATCTTAAGACCAATTAATACATTGTTGTTCAGGATTAGAAGAGTTTTAGAGTTTTCCCTAACTCTTGATTATACTGTTTTGATAACGTGGAGAGAATTTCCGCTCGATTGATGAGCGATTTCATGAACAGGTCTCGTGGCTCCAGCCTCGAGGGGCGTTTTCTACCAGGAAATTTAATATAAGTTTCAGTTGATTAAAACAATTCTTCGAACCGCTATCTCTATCCTTTCGAGTTCAAATTTTTACCAAAGCTTAATGAGACCTTCTCAAACAACGTGTAAAAATTTGAACTCAGTCGGACTAGAATGAGGCATAAAAGAAATGTTGGCGTTTTTATAATTAGCTGGCACTTCGGAAGTTCTCATATTATCAACTTATGTGATGATGCGGCACCTGTTTGCATTGCCCGAGGGTTCCCAATTTGTTTGTGAGGTACTTTGGTGCCCAATGGAACAAAATGAGGGCCAATATGTTCCAATATTGTTTGCCCATGTTGGGGGTACGACTTCCAGTTTTTGATGATATTTTTAAAAGACCGTATAAGGAACACCCTAAAGTCCATACTTTGCTAGCCTCCATACTTTACTTGCTTGCCTTATAGATCATGCTTATACTTTTAGATCCCGCCAACTGGAAGAGTTGGTAGTTGAACCTCGCTTACTCGAAAACATCTTAAGGGGAGTAGTCCAAAAAATGTCAAAGAAATCAATTTATCATATTTATTTTATAAGAAAACTACATGAAATGTTGAGCAGTTTGGTAAAAATAAAATTGAAATCTGATGACTGGTTAACGAGTTACAATTTTCTAAAATCTTGTGTAGCGCAACAGAAAAATATCGAAAAGTTGTAAACCAAACCTGTTTATTGATACCAAACCTTCTTGAAGTACATGGATTCATGGATGTTAAAAAGTAAAGGCACTGAACATGGAACTAAAAGGAATACAGAAAGTTCCACATGGGATGTGGTTTCATCAGCCAGACACACAAAATCAAGATCAGAACAAGTACTATGCTGTCAGAAAAATAGCTGTCCTGAAAAGCCACTTTTCGGCGGTTTCTTTTTCTCGGTAACTACTCGGCCAATTTCGTTCTAATTTTTACAAGATACTCAAATAGATGTAACCTCGAGATGGTGCCAACGAAATTTCGATTGTAACTCTCATTTCGTGAATACAGATTTTTGTGTCCCAAAAAACATGCTTAGATTGGAAGGCCACTTTTTTTAGTTTCGTATACTTACTTGGGTTAAAAAACGCTGCAAATTATTACACAATGGTTTATTATTATTCTATATCGATCACTCGTCTACAAAGCCACCAACCATCCAACATGAAGAAAAACATCGATCGCATTTTGGTCAGCTTCAATTTGAACGGAGATAAGGCCTCTTTTGCGATTAACACTCGTGTTTCTGATTTATCGTAAGTAAAACCCTTAAATTCTCGTAAGGAACGAACGGTTTGTCCTACAGAGCTCCGCGTGGTCTCAAAAAATTCTAAAAATTCTCTAGAATCTTAAATTGAAGGAAAAACAATACCTTTATCAAAATTTTTTGAGTTAGGGCGTTTTCAAAATTTCAAAATTCATTTCTGAACCCTTAGAAGTGACCTACATCAACCAAAATCTTCGGGACACAACTAGACCCCAGATGGAGCCTACATACCAAATTTCATCAAAATCGGTCAATGCTAAGTGGCAAAAGTGCCGCGTACGGCGGACGGACGGCCAAATTTTTATTCGATTTTTGGATTCTACGTACCTTGAAACGTAAACCATCAAATTTTGAGGGGGTGTTAAAAAAAAATTTTCTTGGTCGATTCCAAAGGTTCATTATTGAAAATAATAAACCAAAATCAACAAACTGTTTTTACTCCAAACCCTTGGCTATAATGTTAGTTCATATATGGATGGGTAACGTGTTAACATTTGGATTAGATCGGCCTAATGGTTAGTCAGAAAAAGGAACATGAAAATGACCAATTTTTCTACATTGAAAACTAACGTTAGCCTATTTTGGTTTATTATTTTCAATAATGAACCTTTGGAATCGACCAAGAAAAAAAAAATTTTAACACCCCCTCAAAATTTGATGGTTTACGTTTCAAGGTATGTAGAATCCAAAAATCGAATAAAAATTTGGCCGTCCGTCCGCCGTCCGCCGTACGCCGTCCGCCGTCCGCCGTACGCGGCACTTTTGCCCCTTAGCATTGACCGATTTTGATGAAATTTGGTATGTAGGCTCCATTTGGGACCTAGTTGTGCCCCGAAGATTTTGGTTGATGTAGGTCACTTCTAAGGGTTCCAAAATGAATTTTGAAATTTTGAAAACGCCCTAACTCAAAAATTTTGATATAAAGGTATTGTTTTTCCTTCAATTTAAGATTCTGTAGAAATTTTAGAATTTTTTGAGACCACGCGGAGCTCTGTAGGTCAAACCGTTCGCTCACTACGAGAATTTAAAGTTTGGCCGTACGATAAATCAGAAACACGAGTGTGAATCGCAAAAGTGGCCTAATCGCCTTTCAAGTGTTAGCCGACCGAAATGCGATCAATGTTTTTCTTCATGTTTGATGGTTGGTGGCTTTGCAGACAAGTGATCTATATAAAAATAATAAACCATTGTGTAATAATTTGCAGCGTTTTTCATTTTTATTTCATTTTTTTTTTTTTTTTTTTAATTTTTTTATTTGACCGGCTTGGACGAAATGAACAGCAGACATGCTTACAGGTGTGATGAAAATTGCCTTGAAATTTCAGATAATTTAGTTCGTAATTGTGGGAATTGTGAAAAAAACGAAAGGAAGGCGCCCGCGGGGCGCTAAAAGCGGACTACTCCCCTCAATCGAACAGTATTCTATAATCTGGTTTTGGTAACCAAATGAGTGCATGACCCATATCGGGATTTTCACCACCGAATTTCTACTTAAGTGAGAGTAAAACATCCAGTATTTTTGTACAGCGAAGGAAAAGCAGATAGAGTATTTACAAAAGGTCCGAACGGGAAATCCATTGCCTCCGGGGACATCCCCTGCTTACCCTCCACGTCAAGATTTATGTTAAGTACGTGTAGGAGTGAAAATGTTTGTTATTGCCCCGCCACCTACACTCGGAGTTTCCGTTTCGGAAGATTTACCGTCCGCATATCTTTTCTATTGTTCGACGAGGGGGTTAGTTAGCATAGCACGTACTTTGCATAGGCTCAACTTCCTTCCTTTTGTACTATCCCGTGGCCCCTCGGGCTAGTAATCCTTGAGAACTTCCGAAAAGTATAGCTTTGAATACTGTTTCCGTGTTAGGGTAACGGTCCAGGTAGACACCAATAACTTCACATTTCCTTCAAGTTCAAATGATATTTTTAAAGGTTGATTATTGTCATCAGAATAAACTCGGCAAGGCATACCTCAATGTTATTTTTTTTTTAATTTCACGTTAATCGTGAATAAACTTCCTGAATATAAAAGCTTTATTCCCATCTATCTTGAGAAATAATTTATGTCGACCAATTAGGTAGGTACATGAATCCCAGCAGCAGCCCGCGGTAATCAACAGCTTGAACAGAAAGTTTTCAGTTCATCATCATCATTCAATTTTTTCTCTCGTGTACAAGAAATAAATATGGGACATTATAAAAATACCCTTCCCATGTAAATGTGAATAGTGGTTTTCTCAATAGTTGAAGGGAAACTAAGCGAAGTACCTACCAACCTGCGACTAATCCTGGGGGTATTTTTGAGGGTACTGACTCCGAAATTTGATTCAATGTTTTTACCTATTTCGAAATATAGAAGTAAAGAAGGAGGTCTCTCAGTTGCGTGGGTTGTGGGTCGACGTTTTCTTTCATAGCTTGGGCGTATAGTTTTCAAAACGTAATCACAAGTAAAAACATAAATTTAAGAAAATCGCCACATTTTCTACTTTTGAGTTTAAGTTAGCATGGTATAAGTTGATTTGTTTTTTCTTGTGAAGCATTTTTCATCCCTTTATTTTTCGCAAAAAAAAAGAGAGCTATACCTAAAAACGACATTTTTTGCTTAAATCGTATAAAACAACTATTTTTTTTTTTTTTTAATCGTAATCTTTTCTAAAATTCGATAGAGCTATGTATTTCGAAAAGTAAAATACTTTCAGCCACTATTAGAAGCAATTTTATAACAAATGTTTTTATAAAATTGCTTCTAATAGTGGCTGAAAGTTCATTTAAGTATCATTTAATGATACTCAATCTGCGATTTTAATAAATTATTAAAGATTATTAAATAATGTTTTTGAACTTTTAAAAAGTTGTACAACTGAAATTGCTAGAGCCAATATGGCTACGACTATTTGATGAGGCGTTCCCGACCTACACTCCCGACTCAGAACCGGCTCTAAATACGACTTTATGGTTTATTATTGCTTCCGAGTCTACCAAGGTGGCAGAGGCTTTGTTTTCACTTTTCAAGGTTGAAAAGAAAAGTTCTCCAAAATCAAAATTTCCACTTGCGTTTTACATTTCTGACCTCTCTGAACAATTTTGGTTCCGTGTCTGTCTGTCTGTGTGTCTGTCATGAAATCATTTTAATCGGCATAACTATGCAAAGTTATTGTCGGATTTCGATGTAATTTTCAAGGATTGTGCGGGTTGGCGTGTAGATGGTCCCCTATGAAAATCATTACCCCCGGACTGATAGTAGCCGCTGCGCATGCGCAAACGTGAATTCCTTGTAGCAGCCATAATTTCCACATTTTCTATCTGATTTCGAAGAAATTTTCAGGGATTATGCGGATTAGGTTTTAAATGCTCCCCAATTAAAATCAAGTCCTTAAAATGGACAGTAGTTTCTGCGCATGCGCAAACGTAAAATCCTTGTAACAGCCATAACACTTACATTTTTTATCCGAATTTGATGACATTTTCTAGGATTGTTAAGATTGGCGTGTAGATGGTCCCCTACGAAAATCATCTTGCTCAGACTTATAGTAGTAGTAGTTGTTGCGCATGCGCAAACGTGAATTCCTTGTAACAGCCATAACTTCTACATTTTCCATCCGATTTCGACGAAATTTCTCAAGATTGTTCAGATTAGCGTGCAGATGGTCCCCTATGAGGGTAGTGGAAGGTACTTAGAGATTGGTGTTTTGAGATTAACTACTATGCATCGGATCATCTATACAATCGGGTTATGGATACGAGAAAGCTATGTGCCACACCCACTTGGCAGACTTTTTTTATCGTAACGTTTTCATCGTATTCTAAAATTCGAAAGAGCTATGTATTTCGAAAAGTAAAATACATTCAGCCACTATTAGACGCAATTTTATAACAAGTGATACTCAATCTGCAATTTTAATAGTACCTAATGTTTTTGAAATTTTAAAAAGTTGTACAACTGAAATTGCTAGAGCCATATAGCTACGACTATTTGATGAGGCGTTCCCGACCTACAACAAGCTTCCCCACGTTAGAAGAGACTTTGTTGCCTGAAAAGAAAAGCTTGGGATGCATCACAAATCTCAGGAAATCCAGCTAACCTGAAAGTTATCTCTAAAACATGTATGTTGCCTACTGCTTTGTGACGTTACCCAACTGATAGACGAACAAAATTAACGTGCAATGTAGTAGGTGTATAATTATGTTTTTTATGGTCACAACTTCCAAAAAATTTTAAAAAATAATGCAATTTATGTAGTTTTTCCTAGTAAATTGTGTGTTGCATTCCAGAAGTGAACTGCACGGGAGTGGTGTGCCCGGAAGACAAGGAGGAGTGCCCGTCGGATAGCAGCCGCCTGCCCAAGAGCCTCAAGGAGGGCGATTGTTGCGGGGTGTCGCATGGCTGCGAGTGCTTCCCCTGCGCACCGCCCTCGCCTTCCTTCTGCCTCTCGACTCAGATCATCAAAGTCCTTCGTCCAGGCAATAGAAAGCCTGGAACTTGCTGCCCTGTCTACGAGTGCCAACCACTCAGTATGTTGACCCTTTAATATCAAGATAAAATGTATCACGATCACTTTTATACTCCCACTATATGGTACTTCTTGTAAAGCCCAACAAGAGCAAAACTTTCCAATACTATTCATCCTACAGCATCCTGATGAGCTACAAGACACTCCAGATAAACTTGATTGATTCCAACTTTGAAGCATCAAATTTTGAGAGGGGTTAAATCTTTTTCTTGCTCGATTCAAAGGTTCATTAGGTATTGAAAATAATGAACTATAAGCTCCCTTACATTTGGTGGTAAAGGAACGAAAGTACGTCTTGAGTGCCTTCTGACGTAATGTAACTACTGTTAATTGCAGAGGGTAGCAAGGCCAAGGTGTGTATTTACGATCACGAGGAAAAGCCTGACGGCTCCAAATGGAAGAAGAACAAGTGCTCTGAGTGCACTTGCATCGGTGGGATGGTGCATTGCACCACCAACTGCCCACCACTGCCAGACGTGTGCGTCTCCACCACCATTCCTAAAGGACAATGCTGCCCCGTTTGTCTCAACCCCAGCGATCCAGGTACCTTATTTATCTACAGGCATAATAATACCATTAAAAGCAAGAACATCTACATTTTTGACATATTCTCGATCCAGGTGACATTTTCTCAACCCTTCAATATTTTTGTTGTTGGATCCTGGTTTTTTGACCACCTTTTTGGATGTTGTGGGTCGTGCTGGACCGAAAAGGGCGCAGAAAATTACTGAACGGCAGTGGAAATTTCACGATTGGTATAGTTTACAAGTAAAATTGTGTTTTCGTGTTGCCCAACTTATAACTACAATTAAAATGGCAACAACTCTCTTTTGAATCCCTTTGTTGAATAAGAAGTAAGCCTGCACGGTTGAACGTAAACATTATTCTTGGGCGACGGCCCAACATAAATTTTGGGTTCAGAATTTCAAAGCATTTTGGAATTTCCTGTGTGGAAAATCACATCAGTCAGGGGGCGTCCTTCTTCTAAGATGACTGCTGGAGTCTTTCTTGGAAGTTTCCGGCAACTCTTTCCATCAACGTTGCTGTTTCAACTGCGACGACTTCCACGCGAATTGCTTCTTTCAATTCCTCAAATGTTCGAGCCTTTTGCTGGTAAACACGTGCAAGGACCGTTGTATTCGGGAGGTCTTGGCATTTTTTACCAGTGAAGTCATGGACCTGTGAGGGGTGTAAACCGCGTTTTCGCTTACAACAGTTACGTCCGTAATTACCAGGACTGTCACGGCCGCTCAGCGTGAGTTTCGTCGTCATTTCAATATCCTCCTAAATCGGGCTGTTCCCTCTCGAAACACCATTCTTCGTCGGGTTGAAGCACTTTGCACACAAGATGCATTGGTGAGGAAAAGATCACCAGTGTGAATGAATGTTATTCGTCCTCTCTTCCCTGGCCGCCTTATTTCCAAGATCGGTGACGTTCATTGCCTCCTCGGTCCCAGATTTGGCCATAAGCGACTTATTTCTGTGGGGACACCTCAAAGCACGTGTCTATCAGCACAAGGCTCGAACATTGGAGGGATTGAAGGAAGCAATTCGCGTGGAAGTCGTCGTAGTTGAGACAGCATCGTTGGAAAGAGTTGTTGGAAACTTCCAAGGAAGACTCCAGCAGTCATCGCAAAAGAAGGACGCCCCCTGACTGATGAGATTTTCTACATATGAAATTCCAAAATGCTTTGAAATTCTGAACCCAAATATGTCTATAAATTTTTTTGAGTGACAATTACCGAGGTTATGATTCTTTCAAAAACGTCCGACCATTCTGCCGGACCCTGTACAAACCCTACTCATATCAAACGAAACAGATAAATTCAACAACTGTTCAAAATATGTTTATGTGCGAAAACCGTAATGTTATTTTGAAAAACAGAGAAGGTATTTTGGGGTATGGGACTTGTCTTCACCTAACCGATATTAGTTATTTTCCAAGGGAATTTTATGCCAATCGTACTTGGGAATTTTTGCCGAAAAATTTCTTTAATAACTTCTGTACATAACTCAGAAAGTATACATATACCTACTTGAAACCCTCAGGAATATTTCCCTTCCAAAGAAAAATTAAATTAAAAAATGAATATTAAAAAAATGAATATAAAGAATGCTTTTTGCATAACTTTTTCTGCGCTCTTTTAAATAATTAAAAATTGTGAGGCAAAGGTAGGTAAAGGTCTGCATTTAAGGGACTCGTTTATAGTTAGAAGGTGTACATTAACTGTAGTATTCAATGTAGTGAACAGCAAAAATAAAGGTAGTTGTTTATTTTATTTTTCCTGTCTTTTTAAAGACTGCTGATGATAGCTTGCTTGTTTGATTACATTATTGGTAGGTACTTTCCTTTCCATTTTCAAGTGGAGTGAGGTGAATAAGAAAGTTGGCTTTGCTAAAATTACCATTGAACTTTTCGGGGACCTCTGAAATAATATTCGAGTATTTTCGTATCAATATTGTCGTTGAAGCAATCCTATGGTTTCAGTGGTTTATTCGAGTAATTTTATATTTTGTTAACGTTGCATCCACTAATTTTCTAGTCGATAGCCCCGATATGAAACCGCGAGGCTGCATGACCGACCGAGGAGTGGTCTACGAAGACGGGGCCACCTGGGAAGAGGATGACTGCACCTACTGCGCCTGCAAAGACGGCTACAAATCCTGCCAGGCCGGCATGTGTCAGCAAAACGGTAAGTTGATACCATTCAGTTTCAGCATTTCCTTACTATCTAGTGGAGGTTTTATGATGAATATCAAATAACGTTCGAAAACAAGTCAAAACGATTTGCATTTCAGTTCAAACAGTCATAGGTAACGACTTCGTTTATAGTTACAAAATAGAACCTCAACAAGAAAAACATATTATAGGGTTTTAGCACTAAACATATTGTTCAGCAATGCATGCATTCCAGGGGACGTCCCATTGGATAAGCATTAAAACATCCATTTAAACCAGTTGGTGAGCGATAAAACTCGATGTAATTTATTAGTATTTTAGGCAAGAAATAGTGGAGTCCCTTCTCATCCTTATCCACCTTAACATTTCTAGCGGCATGGGAGCCTCGAATTTGATCCAACTTCTCTCAAGTCAGGTAGGTTAAGTCCTGTGTAAAAACATCCCGAAAGTTTTCCAAACATACACGAAGCTAATATACTATTTTTAAATAAAAATACAACAAGAAAACTTAACAGAGATGGTAAATTTTAGTAAAAAATCTCAAAAACGTGATTTTAGTTACTTTTGACCATTTAATTTTGAAATTTTACACCAAATTGTTTCCTGCTTAAATCACTTCTTTGGCGTAATTACTTTTGATGAAGTAATTTGCTAGCCTCTTTTTATGACTGGAAGGGGAACATGTTCAAATATGTCCAAGAAGGGATACCAGTTGTACAATTGTTTAAAGCGTTTTTGATCAAAAGAGTTGACAATCTATTGTTGTAAAGGTACGATTATTGTTTCTGGTCCAGAGAACAGCTGCAAGCTCCCCTGCGAGCCGGTCTTCTCCAAAGATGGGAGCGGGAACATGCTGTGCAAATGCTTCGACTCCACCTGCCCTCCGATGACGGCCTGCTCCAAGAAGTGCAAGCACGGTTACAAGACGGACAAGAACGGCTGCTCGGTCTGCAAATGCGACCACTGCAGGCCGGTGGACAACTGCAAGAAGAAGTGTCCTCACGGCCTCCAGACGAACGACAAGGGTTGCCCGATCTGCAAGTGCAAACGTGAGTCTTCGGTGTTCACAGTTTATATTTCCACCTTGGAATTAAATCAAAATGGATCATATTTAGGTCCGAAAATTGTATTGGTGTCGTTGACTCTGGCTAGATTCTAAACTAAGTCGATGGTCCTTTTATGACCGCCATTACCAATGAAAGTAGGTTGTAGGTAAATATTATGCTAAAATTAAGATACCTAGAATGTCTACAAGTAGGTGTATATTTTTTTGTTTTTTCAGAATCTCCAGCGATCAACGAAAGCATAGATAAGCCAACGAGTACCAGCTGCATCACAGGTATGTAGTGTCCTCCTCCTAAACGCTCATATTTTACATTTAAAACCACAGGTGTGGTGGTAACTCGCGGCTAGAGCAAAATTTGGGGAGGACCAAACCCTTCTCAGATTACACTGTCAATTATTATTGTTATTAATTTGATGCATCTCAGCTATTGAAAAATAATTCTTTTTTACATTTTCACTAATGAGAACTAATAATAAGGCACCTCCCTCCTCCTCCCATCACCTTTCCTAGTCAATTTTCGGCCGATTTCTATCAGTTTTGGGCCATTCTTTCTATTTTTGAACTGACTTAAAATTCAGTTAGGTAAAGACATTAAAATTTATAAAATCTGTAATTTTCGAAATTAAGCTACAGAATCGAAGAACAAGAAATTTACAGTAAACCGTATTAAAATTGCACACAAATTTGCTGAAAAACAAGAAATAATTATTCATTTTGGTTTCTCATTAAGAGACTTTGTTGAAGGACACTCAGGGAACACATTATTGGGTACCTACCAGTAAAAATCTGTTCAATGAACCTGGTGGACTTCTTCTTAATAAAAGGCAAAGCCTATTTGTATTTGAAAAACGTTCGCTACCTCTATGAAATTTGTTTTTGAGTGTGTCCTGCACGACTAAGGGCGGAATTCATTGTCATTACTTATGTCTGAGTGCACCCTCAAATGCATCGATAAGGGTTGGCGGGCACTCATTTGTATTCATAGACAAGATTTGAGGGCACCCTGAGGGAGCACTCAGTGCGAATTCTAAGGGCGCACTCAACGGTATTCATAAACCAAACTCAGCGTTGAGTTGAGGCCCACCCTCGACTCAATGGGACAAAATCCTGAGTGCTGGCCGGAGGTACCTTAAGTGCCCCTCAGCCACAGTTATTATCAGATTTTCCTACTGAAAATAGTGTACAGCAAGTCAACTACCTATCTATTTTGTTTGTCTAATAAAAATAAGGCGATTAGACAAGTTTTCCCGTCAAAAATATCCAATGAAGATCATCGCAAACTTGAATTTCCTTGTAACAGTCTTTTCAATATTTTCTCCCCGAACTCGGTGAAATCTTCAGCGATATTTCCGAGGGAGTTTCTTTCTTGAAGTTGTCCAACATTCTCGCCTTCATTCTCAACACTCTTTCTTTTTTTACGATCTAGTGATGATAAAGTAGAAAATACTTTTAGAAAATTATATGGGTTGGTAATAAAGTACAAGTTGAATAAAATAAAATTATTTCGAGCTTTATATTGTTTCACACAGGTGAATAAATAAGTAGGTAGGTAAAGGTGTTGAAGGGTTCCAAACGTCATAAATATTCGTACATTTGCTTGTGTATAAACCTTCTTCATTCGGCCGGGAGAAGTTAATTTGTCTGAAACAATCAATGGGTTGATTTGGTTAAATGATGCCTAAGAACACTCATGAAAAGGATACCAAAATGTATTTTTGTGTTTATTACTTTGAATAATGGTTCTTTCTTTCGTATCGTACCTACATATAGGTACATACTTTTACTGCTAATTTAAGGAAATCATAATTTCTTACCTTCTTCAGAGCAATAGAGTCGAATCCGATGGCAGCAAATTCATTGATGAAATTGCGGAGATGAAAATCAAGTTACAAACTCCGAAAAAATGTCAGCACCCTCATATAATTGAACAGACTTCAATTTGATTGATTCACCACTGCTAATAACTCAAAACTAATGGTTACTTGTAGGAAGTCGGACAAAATAGAGAAATTAGCATGCACATCCACAGTAACGAAAATGCAATAAGAACCGGTGACAAGGTTATAACTCACGATCAGTGCAGAATACGAGAGGTACTCTCAATGAATCCAAACTATAAAAGAGATGATCTTGAATCGTTTTCTTGTTGGCTATTTAGACATTACAGGTCTTCTTTAAATGTTGATGAGGAGAAGCGGTTAACCATCCCATAATTATTTCAGAGGAGGGGATCCCGAGGGATGACGGCGAGGTCTGGTTTGACGGTTGTCGGCAGTGTTACTGCTACGGTGGCAAGGAAATGTGCGCCCTCGTTTCCTGTCCCAAACTGACGTGTTCGGACCCCATCGCCTCCAAGAACTCCTGTTGCCCGATATGTCCAGGTCAGCGATCTAACTTTTACTGTATTCTGGGTTGTTGTTATGTTTCACGAACCAGTTATAAGTTGACCACGTGGAGCTCGTGTCTGTTGATGTTTAGACTGCAGAAATAATCAAAACATAATTATAGAGAGTAGGGGAGAACTTTGATTGATTCCAAGGTGTGTACTAAATCTTAGCGCTCACGGATGTACAAGTGCACTAATGTACCTCAAAGTAGCTTTGAAAGAACACATTTTCTGCGTGTTACGAACAAAAGAGAAGTTTTCTTGATTTCTTACACATCTAATCTGACTTATTCACTTCGCAGTCTCCAAATGGCAACATGTAGAATTATAGTGCTCTCAAATGACCTTTGAAAAAGTAGCTTAACAATCAAAACTGGTACTGTTCCCTCTCGCTCGATTTTTCTGTGGTCCTCTCAAGACTATGGGTTGAACATGAAAGAATTTGACCTCATACAACTTAACTAAATTTCTCCACATCACTTACTGTGGTGCTTGACTAGATCTATAAAACGCTACAAACTATTACACAAAGGTTTATTATTTTCTATTCAGATCACGTATCTGCAAAGAACAAGGCTTTGCTATTGTTACCACCAAACAACATGAAGAAAAACATCGATCGCATAAAAATTTGAACGGAGATTAGGCCTCTTTTGCTATTCACACTCGTGTTTCTGATTTATCGTAAGACCAACCCTTAAATTCTCGGAGGGAACGAACGGTTTGTCCTTCAGCGCTCCGCTCTCTAAACTTTTTAAAAATTCAATACTATCTTAAATTGATGGAAAAACTCTTTATATCAAAATTTTTTGAGTTAGGGCGTTTTCAACATTTCAACTCTTAGAAGTGAACTACATCAACCAAAAACTTCGGGGAACAACTAGACCCCAAATGGAGCCTACATACCAAATTTCATCAAAATCGGTGAATGCTAACTGAAGAAAGTGCCGCGTACAGCGGACGGACGGCCAAATTTTTATCCGATTTTTGGATTCTAAGTACCTTGAAACGTAAATCAACAAATTTTGAGAAGGGGTTAAAAAATGTTTTTTCTTGGTCGATTCCAAAGGTTCATTATTCATATAATAATCCAAAAGCAACACAGTTTACAATTACAAAATTGAGTATTTTTGCGCCATCAATAATTCTTTTATTTTGAGATAACTGGGTTACCAACATTTTGTCGCCCATCGTGGGGCCCATATGCTGACTTTGGATAAGGAGTAGAGCGTTAAATTCCCCTCTAAAGCGATAAAACAAAAATCTTTAGTTACCGTTCTACTGCCCAAAACTGGATCATCCGACGTTATTCAATTAGAGCCTAACAATGTTAGAGAAGTATGATTAGAAAATTTCTAGCACTATGAGAGCCTGAACCTGGACAGTATTTTGAAACCCAAAATCTTCGCTAGACAGGCCACAGCTGTGATACATGGTATCGTTGGACTTCTATCTGTTGGTTTTGGTAGGTAGTCAGTTAGAACACATCGGTATTCAAGGTGAAAGACGCAAAAACCCACGCTATGGTGCGGTTTCCGGTACACTGGCATCATGGTGACACCACTGCTAACGATTTAACTAGGAGATAAATGGACGAAAAATTTTGTTTTGTTGGGGGCTAACACCGAAATTGATTCGGTCCGTTTTATGACCAAACGAGGATTTTTGATTTTTTTTCTTTTTTTTTCACGTGTGGTTTTTTTGTTTAAAAGAAGGTAGTTTTTGGTTCAATAAGGACCAAATTTCTGTTTTTAATTACACAAATCTGAGGTTCGATTTGCCTCATCAAACCGAAATGTTGAAATACTTGATATTTTGCTTTCGAGTCTACCAAAGAAGCTTTGTTTTCACTTTTCAAGATTGAAAAAAAAAATTCTCCAAAATCGAAATTTCCACTCGCATTCTACGTTTCAGACCTTTTTGAACAATAAGGTGTGCGCCTGGGTAGGAAAAACTGTCTATTGTTATTTTTAATCTAAGGTAGACCTCATTCTGAGAAGTTTGGTACCAACCGCGACCTTCTAGCGTGTGTAAATCTTTTCCTATGAATTTTTAAAGTTTCGACCGTTTATGACGTCACAGTGGTTGGGGATCCCGCCCAGGCGAGAGGGGCGCGTGACGTCATAAACGGTCGTAACTTTGAAAAATCATAGAAACAGATCTACTCACGCTAGAAGGTCGCGGTTGGTGCCAAAATTCTCAGGATGTAGTCTACTTTCGATTAAAAATCTAAAAAAAAATCAAGGCGCACCCCCCATTTTGGTTTTGTGTCTGTCTGTCTGTCATGAAATCCTTGTAACCGGCAGAACTATACGAAGCTCTTGTCCGAATTTCGATGAAATTTACAGGGATTGTGTGGGTTGGCGTGTAGACGGTCCCCTATGAAAATCATCACCCCCGGACTGATAGTAGCCGCAGCGCATGCGCGAACGTGAATTCCTTGTAACAGCCAAAACTTCTACATTTCCTATCAGATTTCAATGGAATTTTCAGGGATTATGCGGATTAGGTTGTAGATGGTCCCCAATGAAAATCAATTCCTTAAAATTGACAGTAGTCTCTGCGCATGCGCAAACGTAAAATCCTTGTAACAGCCATAATTATTACATTTTTCATCCGAATTTGATGACATTTTCTAGGATTGTTCAGATTGGCGTGTGGATGGTCCCCTATGAGGGTAGTGCAAGGTACTTATAGATTGATGGTTTGAGGTTAACTACTATGCATCGGATCATCTATACAATCCGGTTATGGATACGAGGAAGCTATGTGCCACACCCACTTGGCAGACTTTTTAACTAGGGGGAGGGGTTGTTTTTAACCACTTTGAACCTAATAATTTATGGAATCTGAAGTTGATATTAAGGTAATTATATATATCAGATGATGTTGGGCAGATACGTAATTTGAAGTAGGATTAGTGCAGGTGGCTATTAGCAGACGGCGCTCGAGGTTTTCTGTCCTTCAAGACCGTCAGGTCGTGCGGGTTTAGCGTATCCGTTCTGTCATCTCCACCCGCCATCATCAATATTGTTGACTTTATTATTCTATCGTATAGTAGGTAGTTTATTGTATTCCCCAAACACACATAAAAGGCGAAGTTGATTGAAACCATAAACTTATAATAATAATTCATTTTAATGAAACAATCTGTGAGGCCTATTTTTCACGAAGGGAGATGTGCGGTATCTGCTGTAGCCTATGTCGTGACCAGGAACTCAACCATCAGTTTACCACTTTGCAGAAAGAAACTTCATCAAATGAAATGAAACTTCAGAAAATCCTAGCGAAATAATGATAATTTATTATTATGATACGTAGTGAGAATTTCTAATCGTGTCTCTTTTTTGAAAGGCAATGAAACGAGGTCGGGAGTCCACGTGGTCTGCTACGGGCCTGGAGGAGTGAAGAAGGAGGGAGAAACTTGGAGTGACGGCTGTATGGAGTGCATGTGTCACGGAGGACGCGTCATGTGCCATCAGGAGCTCTGCCCACCGACGATCTGCACACACCCACTCCCTCCACAGGACGGCTCTTGCTGCTCCAAGTGCCCGCAGCCTGTCGAGCTTCCACAACCGAACATAAAAGCGTGAGTAATGAGCTGAACTTGAAGTAGGTCTGTTCCAGGCTCAGTGAAGCGCCCCATACACTATACGATTTGTCTGCAGGCCGTCGCCTCAACAGGCAAACGTCCGGCCAAAATCGCAGAGCAACATACACTATCAGTCAACTGCATACAGACGGATGTACAATGAAATCCTCGCTTGCACACACACTATACGTCCAGGGCCTGCAGGCGGACTGCCGGCCGCGAGTAGTGGACTGCAGGCGGCTCAAGGCCAATAGTAGCGGTTGGAAGGCAGGCCAACAACTGACAGTGTGGTGGGGAGCACTCTTGATTTTGTGAACTGACAGTCCCATGCCTGTCACCGATCCTTGCCATTCCCGGCCACACTCCTTCAGTTTTCACAGACTGCAGTCCATGGCCTTCCAATTTAACTGATAATGTGTGGGTAACCACGCTCTAGGCCTCACGCCAGCCTTCAAACAAATCATATAGTGTATGGGCGCCTTTGTTCAAGAAGGAAATGTGCCCAGAACCAACGCTGATAAGTCCATGCCCTTAGTAGTCCATCAGTTATGAAAGAAACAATAAACATCCAAACATGCTTACAAAATAAGCCTCAATTTTAGGAGCCCTGAAAAAATCGGGATATTTCGTCTGCAAAAATCTCAGCTTTAGCTCCACCCCACAAGATTCAATTTTCGGCCATCAACCCCGATGAACTGTACAACACCTCTCATTGAATGTACCTACAAGAAAAACATGGTCTAACTTCAGTACAACCTAATTGGAGTTTCCAATAATAGAATTTCTACCAAATCCGACTGATAACCCTCAGTATCTAGGATTAGTGGGTAACTCCATGTCAGCCAGCATATTTCCGAAAAAGTTGAGGAGAATGGTCGCGGTGGTCGACCTTGATCACAGCTCCTTGATGTTGATCAGAAATTCAATTGGTCACAACCGCAGTAAGATTGAAGAATTTTGGTGACAGAACCGTTCTATTCCATTTTCAAAGGATTTTTGCAAACGTTTCCCGAGCAATTTCGTTTCGATCAGATAGGTACTTTTACCAAGATGTTGGAAACTAAGATGCTACAGCAGGGTACTCACTCAGTATGTCTTATATGCAGAGCTGCTTGGCTAGCCTGTGCATTGGAGTATTGCACCAATGTACAGCACTTTCGTTATTCTCCCATTTCTGGCCTCTTAGATGTGGTTCAGGGCCGAAAGATTGGTACTCTGATCCCTGTTTTCCAATGTGGCTGACTTCTTCATTGCTTCCTCATGGACAGGAACCAAGAGCAAAATCGGCGTCGCAGCCATAGGGGAGCAATCTCAGGTTAGCCTTGAGGTTATTCAGTAGGATGCGAATACATCTTGAACCTTTGAGACGTTTCCTAGTGATGTCTAATGTGCTTATTTCTAAGACATCGGTGTTAGCTTGCTAACATCGTGATGGTTGTTGCTATGGGTTTAACTAGGCTGATACTTGGCTGGGTCTAGCAATGGTCTATCGTTTCCACCAGCTGAGCAAATTTTTGTTCAAGTTGTGCTCGAACGACGGAATGGCTTAGCCGAACCAAATATTTGTTCTACAGGTGGAAACTGTAAAATTTTTGTAATCCTTGGTCCTACTTGCTTGACCTGGCTAAAATTTTTGTATTTTGGTCCTACATGCTTGAATTCAACTAATTGCATTTTCCATCCACGTTTTCATTCATCGCGTTTCCATTTTTTAAATCCACGATGGACGGGGATTTCTTTCTGCAGCGTTTTCGGTGATTTCTTTGTTGTTGAAGAAGAAAAAAACATGTTTGTGGGTTTCTTAATTCCTCCAGAAAAAACTACAAATAATTTAGTATTTCATATCTTTTTTTCACTCTACAGCAATGCATCTAATGCTCGCAGCAATATTTGCAGCACTCGCATAATTTTTTTACGGTATTGTTTTCATAATGACGCACTTGTGGGTTCCATAGGCAGGGTTTGTCGCGATGAACTTCGATAAGCTCCAACACATTTTCATCGTTCCACTCCATCGCGGTTCACAACAGTTGCACAATGCAAAAAAATGTCCGAGCCAACGAAGAATAGATCGGAGTTTCCCGATCCTCCTCGTCAGCCATTTCCTCCAACGGAGTAAACACAAATTAGCTCTATCATCTGCGTTCGCTCAGCTGGTGGAAATGCACTTTCCTAACTAGATTTCCAACTTTGCGGAAAGTAAAAAAAGTTTTACATTGCAATAATTGATTCAACTCTGCCACTACTTGTTGCAGCTGTGAGTCAGACCGGCCAGCCGGAAGCCAGTGGCGGAGGGATAGCTGTGTTTCGTGCGTATGCAATAATGGGACGACAGATTGCTACACCCAAGTCTGCAATCAGCTAGATTCTACTTGCAAACACCCATTGCAAGTCAAGAATCAGTGTTGCTCGATATGTTTCGGTTAGTATGTTGTTAATTTGTACCTTAATGATCATCACGCTTTTCAATACCTATTTAAAAAAAAACGATTTGTTCCTTTACAGATAACTTCCAAGAAGAGAACACCTGCCAGATGGGCAACGTGACATTTAGCGTGGGTGACGTGTGGGAAGTGAAAAAATGCGAGCGCTGCACCTGTGGTCCCGGGCACATCATCACTTGCACACAAACTGTTTGTGATTCAGGATGCTCCAATTCGAATCCCTGCTGTCCCAATTGTCCAGGTACCAGAGTTTTTCTGTAGATGATGTATCCTCCATGTATGGTAGTTTTCTGGGGGAGAGCACCAGGCACTTGATAGACTCTGGACAGGCACTGGATTCCATGTGCCAAAAAATTTATTTTTTCGTTGTATTTGCTGAAAATATAATTTTGGTTCCAACATAATCGTAAATTGGCTACCTAAACTAAAATTAAAAGCTTGTCTATGCTGTGAGGGTTGAGGTGGTCACTCTAGTAGTAGGAACCACAAAGGACATTTTAGTCAATCCAGTTGAAAGAAAGGCACACTGTGGACATGTGAATCACCCTCAGTAGGCTCTCAGTTTTCTTGTAAACAACTTGAGAGAAATTGGAAGCAAACAGGGGCGATCCATACAGCAAATATTATAGTCCGGACATGGAAGCTAATTCCACCATTTGCATCGCCTTTGTGGATCCTACACGGGTGCTGACGCTCAATCGTCGCTCCTGAGTTCTCTCTGCAGATCAAATCTTCATTAATCTCAAAAACCAATTCACCCAATATATTTTTTTCTGTCATAAATTACAGGGACGTTTGGCCACGATGGAGGAGGACTCCGCGGGGTTAAGCTTTGGATGCTCCTGTTTGTGGTGTGCACGATAGTCACGTTCGCTCTTGCATTCTGTATGCGCTACTATTGTCAGAAGCGGCACAGGTACATTCATGAGTAAGGCAAACTTTGTATATTTCTATCCAATAAGCATTAGTAGTAGCAGTCTTCATAATATGATAGGGTGGAGTGGGGTAAATGTAGAAATGGTTTTGAAAACAGCCAGTTTTGAAATCAGGCCTCAAGTGAAAATTATTCACGCAAGAAAGAGTCATTTGAAAGATAAAGTTCTTACCAGTTGGCGCAGTCATTTGGTCATAAAAAGTGGAGGAGAAAACAAAAATTAAATATAGTATAAAATTATATACAGGGTGTCTCAAAAGTTGTTCACCCCCTGCTAAAATCGTCCAGATAGTGGTAAAAAATTTTTTTTTTTTGAATCTTCATGGTTTTTCTCAAGGATCTCAAATATGACCGCATTGTGCATTGCGCAAATCGTGCGCAACGCACACCAACTTCGTAATTTCAAATAAGACCCCCATTTTATTATTGCAGATTTGGATTCTACGCAAATTTTCATGAATTTTACACCCTTCACTTGATTTTTTTTTGGTTGCGCGCAACCTATCCCATGAGCGCGCAAAGTCGCCCAACTACCAAATTGCGCAAAATATGGATTCACGTAAACCCCAAGTGTGGCACATGGTTTTTCATTATTTTTCGACGCTGAATCACGTGGTGGTATCCATTTTTGAAATTGATTGGAATTTTCGAAATGGCGGTCTGTTTGTCGGGGTGGCGCCTATCCAGGAACTGCTCAGCGTACACTCGAACTACTCTTTCCAAAATGGAATTACACTGGCAATACACCTGGACCATGGAAGTCCTCTCTTCAGGAAAATAACGGGCAGTACTTGCACGAGGCATAATTCAGTTCTCACGTCTTCAAGGTAACTATGAGAATAAATCATCAGTAATGAGAATAAATCGGATCTGAGATGGGTTCAGATAAATGTAAATAGGTTGTTCGCTTATCTCGTTTCAGGATTCCACAATGCTTCAAATCGTTTCTGAACTCTGTATCATAACAGTTTCCGAACTAATTAAAATCGCATCATAACTCATGAGGACGAGAAAAAGAGCAACTTTTTGCTAAAAACAACCGGCCGTCATTTCAAAAATTCCAATCAAATTCAAAAATGGATACCACCACGTGATTCAGCGTCGAAAAATAATGAAAAAACATGTGCCACACTTGGGGTTTACGTGAATCCATATCAGTCAGAATGTCATATGTGTCAGAATTTTTAAAAACACAGTTTGGACCATGAGAAATAGTGTATGAGGGTAGTGGAAGGTACTTAGAGATTGATGTTTTGAGATTAACTACATTATGTAGTTTGAGATCCGATGTACCTACTATGCATCGGATCATCTATACAATCGGGTTATGGATACGAGGAAGCAATGTGCCACACCCACTTTTCAGACTTCTTTGAACTTGGGTTATTCTTTGTATATCCTAGAAATAATAAAATGAAAGCAATAACCAGCTAAGCTACCAACTATTAAAATGTAAGAATCAATAATGGGCATAATTCATTTCAGATTCAAAATTTGCGACCCAGTCCCGCGCAACTGTAACTACAAGTTCGTCGCAACATACGAAAACCCGTCTTCGCCTCTCAAAGGTCCTGTCTGAGTCCGAACTCCACCCGGAAGGAACGCGACACAGAGGTACTTCGTCAGCCACGTGTCATCCCCCACCTCTTCCTCCCCCGATCCCTTAAAAAAACTCGTTTCGGAGGTCATTCAAAAATCCACCTCTACCCCCTCCCCTTCCCGAGGACGAGGTAGGTACCGAAAAGAGAGATTTCCCGTCGACGGTGAAAAGACAAAATTTGTACATCACAGGAGCGACACCCCGATCGAGACACCGTGCATGCAAAAAAAGTATCGATTTCTAGGGTGACAAACGAAATTTCGCTATTGTACCGATTCGATTATAATGACAAAAAAAGAGGGCAAAAATCTTCAGGGAACCAGGCGGTAACTCCGCTCCTTTTCGAAAATGATAGTTCGTAAAATTGAAACAGTTGAGAAAAACCCCTGTTCATATCGTTGTAAAAATTATGTGCATAAAATAATTATATGTATTATGAAGAAACGGCTTGAACCCCCTATCGAAAGCCTTTTTGTGATATGAAAAACAATTTAATATATCACTAATTTTGTATTATTAATTTATTATTTAAATAATTATATTTTTGTGTATCAACGTAGTTAATTCGTAAGAACATTCATTATAATGATGTATTTATAAAAGGACTTAGATTATTTTTTAGAACCATCGAAGGTGGTCGATCCTTTATTTTCCAATTGCTTGTATATTCTCGTTCAAATCAAACGTTCTAGAATGTTAGGCAGTAATGTACCTATTGTGTTTTTTGGATTTCGTTTCTGAAATGTTGAAGCTATAGATGTTTTAAGATATTTATGTGAAGTATACATCGATCTCATGTTATGTTTTATATAATAAAATAAGGAAACATTATAAATGTTTTTTAGAATTGTATTCGTAATCATACTGTAACGCTTTGTATGTAATTATGAAAACAACACTCTTTTGTAATATAATTTTTCTTATTTCTTTGAGGTTGACTCGAAATTCAACAAGGATCCAGAGGCGATTTCCTTGTTACCTAAACCTTTTTTTTCTCGTAAAGAAAAAGGTAGGTAGGTACCTGTATAAAAATGTCCCTTGAGTCGTATATTTTGAAGCCAAAATCAAAAAAATACCCCTTCCAAAGTCGACTGCTTTGTAACACTCATCAAATTCATTAAATTGTTTTTATAGGTCAAGATCCAGTCTAGAATTACTAATTACATCCAAAACCCTCAAACATTTCTAGTATAGTTTAATTCCGTTTTGTATCTGGTTTCTTAGATCACGCTTTCATCGGTAGGTATGTTGTTTTCAACCCATGTAGTCGGGGGCGCCTACTTTGGGGAAATCGGATAGAAACACGACTACTTTGGGGAAGCGCTCCGGTAGAAAACGCGACTAGTTTGGGGAGACGGAATAAAAGGCTGAAAAGGTTGTATTGAAGCGTTTATAATCACAGTCATCGTTATCATGTTGGATAACTTGTCATGTTAAGTCATGGATGTCAGTCATTGCGCTTACTAACTCCATCCAGGTAACTCAATACATTTCTGTCCTCAAGTCACTGGTTCCACAGTTCATCCAACGCTTCTAACTTGTCACGAGTCGACATTTTCAGGGGGTTCCTGGCTCCTTTCTTGATACTCGTCTTCTTCAAATCCGACTCAGCTTGGATTTCTCGCAGCATCGAAATGACGAGATGTATATTGGGATGTGGAGTATAAAGTTGTTTATTGAAGTCGTTGTGGAATGATTCTTCTGCATTGGTTGTACATTAGCTTGAGCCTGGTGGGGATGCAGACCACATCTGGGGCGGGAAAGAGCACTGAATCCATTTATATAGTTCATCAAAACGTAACAAGAAAAGCTTGACGCCTCTAATGGGGCCTCCTCACAGAGTACTGGAGACAAGTTAACTGAGGAGAAAGCTAATGTTAAAATGGCGTACAAGCATTTTTGAGGCTGCCTCAGTTGCGCCATCTACTTTCATCTAAAGAACTACTACGGAAACTGAAGTGGTGGGGGAAGGCCACACTCTCTTCATGCCACTTCTTTTCAAATCCTTTCGAATGACCAGAAATTAAAAATGAAAAACCGAAAATTGGTATCGCAGGGAATGTTTACCCAAAGTAGTTGCTGGTCTTTGCCCCAAAGTAGTTGCGTTCGAGCGGGTCCTTTCAATTCGCGTTTCCCCAAAGTAGTCGTCCTCTGTTAGTTACTACAACGTTCAAAAGTGCCCCAGAATACACAGAAAATGAGAAGAATGGACGTCCCCTATTTTATTCCTGTACCTTTCATGAATATCAAGAATTAATGTGAGTGTAATGAAAACATTGATGTTCGAATAAAATTGGGTAGAATTGCTGTTACCTGTAATACTGACAAAATTGGTACGAAATACCGAACCGTGAGTAGGAAAAGACAGATTCTTGGCAACAATATCAGTGGAAGGGAGCACAGTTTGCATTAGTGAAAGGTTTATACTTGGGAGTCAGTGTTATTGTATTCACTTCAGTATAGTAAAGGAGTCATTTTGAAGACGTATGGTTGATGCATGAAGGTGAGAGCAGAAGCCAAGTTGATACATGAGATTGAGATACTAGTATAACTGAGAGAGCGAAAGTCACAGAGAATATCAGTAGGAGTCTACTTAGTCCTAATTACTTGGTACTAATCTAGATGGCGACTCTTACGAGAAAGGAAGACATGCGATGACGTACAAGGCAGTTTTCACCGCGTAGGTGGCATTGCATCTCTCACGAGAAGGTCGCATACTTCTTTCCCATCATTTTCCAGGTATAAAACCGCAAGAAGAAGAGGGAAACTGCTGCTGCACTACGTCACTATGCACTTGTATACAGTGGTCCTCTCCTCCAAATCTGAGCAGTGGAGCTACACCACAAGAAAACTGGTATTTCACAGCTGGTATGTCTGGTGCCATTACTAGTATGTTTGGCTCCACCGCTGGTATGTCTGTTTCTCAGCTAATGTTTGGTTCCAGTCCCAGTATGATTGGTTTCACAGCTATCATGTCCAATTCCAATGCTGGTATGTCTGGCTCCACTGCTATCATGTCCGATTCCAATGCTGGTATGTCTGGCTCCACTGCTATCCTGTCTGATTCCAATGCTGGTATGTCTGGCTCCACTGCTATCCTGTCTGATTCCAATGCTGGTATGTCTGGCTCCACTGCTATCATGTCCGATTCCAATGCTGGTATGGTATGTCTGGTTCCACTATCAAGTCTGATTCCAATGCTGGTATGTCTGGCTCCACTGCTATCATGTCAGATTCCAATGCTGGTATGTCTAGCTCCACTGCTATCATGTCCGATTCCAATGCTGGTATGTCTGGCTCCACTGCTATCCAGTCTGATTCCAATGCTGGTATGTCTGGTTCCACTGTTGGTTAGTCTGGTTCCATTGCTAGTATGACTGGTTCCACTGCTGGTATGTCTAGTTTCATAGCTTCATTCTGTTCTTTGAAGTCGCAGAAATGAAAAAATGGAGGCTTGAAGGAAAACTATTGAAGGGCTAAGAGACAACAAATTGAAAGAAACCCATAATCTGAAACCTTAATCGCGTGGCACCTTGAAATCAAAAGAATCTGAGTAGACCTTTGAATGAGTTCTTGAATGCAACGTGACACTATAGCAAATTGCAATTCCAACGTCGTACTACTGACTAAAATGGCAAGGAATTGCAAATAAAGTGAAAAGAAAGATGGGAAAAATCTCATCCCAACTCTAGTTAGGCAGCAAGGATGCTATGAAACAATGGCGGATGGTGTGGAACTAGTTAGGTGACAGCAAAAACACTATGCTCCAACTATCCCCAATAGAAAAAAAGTCCAGTATTCATTGTTCACTCGGAACGCTAAAGATCTCAACTAGCAGGAAATTTATCGTAGTTACTGTTCAACTTCTGATCCCAAAATTTTGTTGTTAAGAACTTCAATTCCTGCAATTATAATACCTATACCACAAACGTGTACACTTGTGACTAGGAGGTATCCGTCGAGGAGGTAAAGTAGTTTCTCGTACGTCCAATAGAGTGATCTGATGAATGACATATCAAGTATTATTACAGTGTGATTGATTTAATGTGATGTTGAGTCGGAATGATTTGTCTTCTGTCTGATATGAGATAATGTCGAATAGACCCCTTTCTATTACAAAAAACCCAGAGTCGTTTCACCCACCAACCGAAGAAAATTTAAAACGTTGGCACTCGTAAAAAGTTGCAACCTCTCCAAGGTAATTTTAATCAGAGCACTCTATTGGACATAAGAGAAACTACTTTTACCGCCAGCACCCCTAGCGAGAGTTGGCGCCTCCTCGATGGATACTGTCTAGCACACTTGTGTGTGTGGTTTGCATAATAGGTCTGCAACAAGAGTTTCCAGTTTCTTTTACTTACCGTATGTACAGCATCAGAACAGCCTACGGCGCAAAATCACTTCTCCAAACTTATACAAGTGTGTTTGAGCGTGAGTTGGGTATCTGTTTGTTCCAAGCGTCCTGAGTGAGTTTGAATTCAAGTTGGCTTGATCCAAAAGAAGTCTTTTGCACCCGCCTGGCAACTTAGCCAACTCTCACGCTAAATGCTTAGCCATCTTGTGGAAATCGACCATAGAATTGGTTCTGTTTACTTCGGTATAAGTGGATTTGTTTAATAACAGCACAGAGGGTTTTTCGCTTTAGCATTCTACTCCCCAGGTTCTTTTTTTCTGCATTCTGGGGACAAGACAATCCCAATGAGCCCATAATGGGGTATTTCGGTGGGTCGGAAATTCAGGTTTTTGACCTCAAATTTGGATTCAGCACCCTTGAAAACCTATATACTACAACTTTAAGCCCAATGATACTATAACATATGGTAGAAAAGTTAATTAAAGAGATCACACGTTTGAAAAAGGCGGGCCGCTATAAATGCACACACACTAGGCAAGGAATACGCCACGGACAACGCCGCGCGCGTGTGTGAGTACTATTTTGTAGTATCCAAGTTTCCGTGCATGGATACTTTTTTCAAAGACAGTTGGCTAGCTACGTCACGATTGGCTAGCTACGTCACACCATTCAAATCTTCAACTTTCCTTAGCTTCTCTGATTTTTTAAAAACATTTTCTCGACGAACAGACCCGATTACCGTTATTCCTGAGCCATACTCTTTTGAAAAAAAAAATAAAAAAAATTGACCGAAATACCCCATTGCGCTTGGAACAAACCTAATCTATTTTTCAAACGAGAAGTTAACCAAACGGCATAAACTGCCTATATTTACATTCATAAAACGTCTACCAAATAAATATGATTCAATGTTATATGCATGCACTCACTTCATCCAGTACCTATCTATATTGCCTATTATTATTCAAATATGATTCATCTATATTTGATTGGAAAAAATGAACTTTTTTAATCGAACTGATTAATGACAATATGCTTAAAGAAAAATATATTTTAACATTTTATATAATATCACACCCTTGTGTAACTAATAATTACAGTTGGAAAAGAATAGTTACTCATCGTACCCACCTTTTGAAGCGGACAAGTTTTGTAATATCAACGCTATTGTACCTACTAGGCCTTTATTGAGTTTCCTATCTAAAGTGACCACGTGTTGTAAATTTCAGTATTTGAATTTGAATGTATTAAGTACCTACCTAATTCTTGAAAGTAGTATCTCTGTTATTGTGAATAAAATCAGTTTAAATACAAGTTGTTTGGCAATTGATCGATCTACCTAACACCTGAAAGGTCAACTAGTACTGGTGAATAGCGGCGTACAGCTCAGCTTATCTTTCCTTTGATGGAGAGCGTTTAGTAATAAATTTCCGAATCAAAACCTCCTGTAGATGATTTCTGGATACCATAGAACACTGCCGCCATCTTAAATTATACATACAACCACAGATTACTCATACAGGGTGCGGCAACTTAACTTCCTTGATATGCGTACCTGTCTTAGTATTAGGCTCTGAGTATTAGAAAGGGATGGGAGTGGACTCTTTTGATAGGTGCGGTACTTGAATTTTGTTTCTCAACAAGATTAGTTGCCACCATGCGTTGGAATGATGAGTAAAGGCCATCTTTTCAAACTGGCAGTCCATCGTTGCTACCCAACGCGCGTTCCAAATACCTCGCCTTTGGGCTCTCTTCTGGTCTGAAAATCAATCCTCACATGGGTTCCAACAAACGGCCATTACTCGAAAACATCAAAGGCCTTTGCATTCTCCTAAAGTCGCGGTGTGGTGAGCGATTTCATCAGCTGGGATTATTATTGTAATATGTGGCACGGAAATTCAGTGGGGATGAACCCACAACAATAACAATCAAATTCGAGTTGAACCAATTTAGTTTAATACAAAATTAAATCCTTCTATTATGTCTCAGGGAATCCACATAATACAGTGATGAACTAAATTTCTTGTCTCACTAAGTCTTATCAATAAGTACTTACTAGGTAGTATGAGGTACCTACTTCCAACGGCCGTGGAACTTATCGAGGTATAGGTAAGTGACTTATTTTTGATCTCCGAGAAAAGTGAGGTCGGGAAAGGGAGGCACTTGTCCTTTTCAGCTCTGAGGACGAAGGAAGGAAGAATTCGGTCGGTAACCTGAAGCTGAGTAAAAAAGGAAAAATGGAACATAAATCATTTGCTTCTTGAGCGCCGAAAACTTGAAAAAAAGAAAATAATTAGGCTGCCTACCGGTATGGTATGATCGAGTCGTTGGATGACGATTCTGATCTTCAACGACGAGGAAATCCTAGAAACCAGGTAGACGATGGAAAACTGGCGACTCCAATTCGACGAAGTGACTCGGAATTGAAGTAGGTAAATGTCTTCTTTGCAGCAAAAAGTTGCAAAAGTAAATTTTACTGAGATTGCGATGAAACGTGGGGACGACATGTGCTCCGGTAATGGCGATCGGCAAATAGGAGGACAACGAGATAGAAACTCCCATAGTTGAGAAAAACTGATTAAGGGGGCAGCACCTTACGGGTCGCTTGCCGAATGTCATTGTGATTGGCTGGGCACCGTAAACCGCGGTACTTTTTAAAAGCTTCATGGCACATTATGACACCAACTGTTTGGTAAGTGGTCGCTCGTTGGAGGATTGCCAGGACAGACTGCAGTCGAAGTTCCATAATTTGCATATGGATTGCGAGTAACGACCTGCATCTGAACGAATCAAAAACCAAAGTTGTCTTGTTCAAATCATCACGCCGTAGAATGCCAGCTGATGCCATTTGCTTGAATGGGGCTATTCGTGTATTCCAAATCTCTGCGAATTTTCTTGGAATTGAGATTGATGAAAGGCTCCACTTCAATAAACATGTTGAAGCTCTAATCCTCAAGTTGAGTAGTGCATGTTTTTGCCTCCGCCGACTTCGGCCCATAACATAAAAAAGCACGCTCCTTGAAGCATATTATGGACAACTCCTGTCGCGAGCTCGCTACGGACTCGTCTTCTATGGCGCCCGTCAATGTATGCTCGACAGTCTTTGTCATGCAGAAAAGAGCGATTCTCACTAAAAGGCCTCCATTATCATCATGTAGAGGTATTTTTAAAAATGAGAACCTCCTGACTCTTCCCTCGCTCTGCATCCTTGAGGTTGTTTTGTGCCACAAGAAGTATCAACATCTCCAGCAACATGCTCTACAAAACCTTGATACCCGCTATCGACAGGAATTGCGCCATGTCCCCCGTCACAACACGGAGTTTTTCAAGAACAGCCTGGAGTAAACAACCACAAGAATTGTCAATCATTTCGTGCTCCATCACCAGCAGATCCCCATGGAACCCTCAAGCCAAAACTCTCGAGAGAGTATTACTCCGTGGAAGAATTTATTCAATCAAGGACTAGCTGACTGTTATTTTTAATTGTTGACTCTGTTGTTTATATTAAATATAAACAATTTTGACTATTGCTTTTTTTGACTATTGCAAGTCAAATTTTTACTATTGCTCTAGCAATGTAACAATGTGTGCTACGGCAATAAAGATTATTATTATTAGTCCCTTTTTCTTTGAAGAAAATGGGATCACTGTAACAGTAAATAGAGATCGGTATGAGAGCATGTTGGAGGAATTTTTTTTTATCCCAACTTGATGACTTGTCGAACTTGTCGAGCGAGATGTGTGGTTCCAACAAGGTGTAGCCACGACTCCACCTACAGATCAAGGTCATCAATGGTATTTCTGAGGGAGCACTTCCCTGGACGTCTCATCTCGCTAAGAGGTGATTTGGAATGGCCTGCTTCCCTGATTTAGCCCCCTACGATTAATTTTTTGTGGGGTTACTTGAAATCCTTTGTGTATGTCCAAGAAGCCTAAGACTCAAGGCCAACATCCGTGAAGAAATTTCCAATATAACCACTGACATGCTGGAAAGGGACATGTCACACTCGGGTAGTCGGTACCTTCAGTGTATTGACAAGGGGGTGGGGGGTGTCACCTACGTGATATGATTTTTAAAACCGTGTAAAAGTGAACGTGAAATATAAACAAACATTTTGCTTAAGAAATAAATTTGTCTCAAGTAGTAGGGAGGATGCCGCGCTACCCGTTGCAGGTCCTAGGGATGAAGGATAGCTATCATTCTTCCTTCTTCGAATAGGGCAGCGTCCCTGTGGTCTCCCTAGTTGCAAGCCAGATTTGGGTAAACTCAGGATAGTCGATTATCACACAATCAGCGTCCTTGTATACACAAGTCCTGTGATGACCTACAGGTAGAGGCGCAAGTTCTAGCGCACACTTCCAACTATGCAGGTCAGCTCCCGAGTTTTTGAGTCCTGAAAACTCATGCCAGGAGAAGTGTGTTTAAGGCATTCCTCCCTCCCTTCAGATGTACAAGTACATGTGAAGGTAGTTCAACCATGGCCTCTGTGAACCCTTCCTCAACTGGGGGGCAGGCAGGTGACATTTGGCGTTTGCTGATGTGCCTGTAGCCTGGGCATAGAGTACTAGAGGCAAGTTAACATAGGAGAAAGCTAATGTTAAAATGGCTAAAGAACTACTACGGAAACTGAAGTGGTGGGAGGAGGCCACACTCTCTTCATGCCGCTTCTTTTCAAATCCTTTCGAATGACCAGAAATTGATCATTTTTCATTTCATCATCAATTAGATTTGCAAGAATTATTTAGAAAAACCAATCAAGACGAAAGGTAATTTCCAAGTTGCAATTGTTGTTGTCCGTCCCTATTGCCAGTAGTTCAAATGTTCAATCGACAACTGGCACCCATACTAACATTTGAAACCCAGTATATTATTGAAACTCGCTCGAATTTTTCATACATATCGAGAATATAACTAAATGTTGTCAAATTAATAACTTGGATGCGGCCGGTAACGCCCCAAGAAGAAAAATATGTGTTAGCAAGGTGACCTGTTGTGATGATGTTGAGAGAACGCAACCATGAACGCAATCTGTTGCACTCAGCTAGAACTACGTCCTGGAGCTCCACCAATCAGAACGCTTCTAGGGCTACCAGCTTCAGCTTTCAGCCCAGTGAGCCTGAGGCTCCTCCATCCACAAGTATGGTTGAAGGATAGGGGAGGGAGGATATAAGGTCGCACTGCGTTGGAAAGACTACCACCAATTCGGATAAGTGCCAAGCAAGACGCAGGTCTCAAGCTGGGTTCACATAGGTGTGTAATCTCCGTAATGCGTAATTGGATGCTATTGGCTGGAGCCAATTGATGGGGTGCAGGACTGATCTTAGTGGATGTCAACTTTTAAAGCAGAGTATATCGTTTTGAAAAATTGGATAATTTACGCAATAAAGGTGGGTTCACAAGCGTCCAATTCTGCGACTTTTTCTGACTCTCCAAGATTCTGGTAGGGTGTTCACAGGCGTCCAGTTTCTGGCGGGACCCTATGGCAGGAAAACCGATCCCCTCCTCCTCCTCCTCCTGCCGCCCACCACCCACCCACTGTTACCACCCTCTCTCCAACCAAATATCTATTTTTTCGGATTTGGACATTCCCTCCCAAAAGTGCCTCTCCCACAGGATTACCCTCCTCTCTCCGACTCTTTCTGGCCAATCAGACGCATTCCAGACATTACCCACCTATGTGAACCCGGCTTAATGCCACAGAGTGTTCCTGCAGACATTGATAAATTGCGTAATCCTGTGGCTGTTACGCCAACACATCTAAGAGTCATGTGTGGTTGTACATATAACTATGTAACTAACTCTTTTTCTTCTACCTTGATTTGACTTATTTTCTCTGGCTGACTACCACTACTGTTGGGACTGCCTAATCTACTTCCACTGTGAAGTTTTGCCAAACAAATAAACAGCTTTGTTTCCACAGTCCATGTTTTTGAGAAATATCCGTAACAACTGAAAAATCAACGCATGCATTTGACCCTTGAACGCCCTTGCTAGCAGGAAAGCAAGAGAAACTGACAGTTGATGTAACTTAGCAACTTCACCTTCTAAAATTACGATTACCAAAAGGTATTGTTTGGTTGATTACCTGTAAATCTCAACTTAGAACCAATTCTCAGCCCATACAAACGACTGGTACCTGATCACTTGGGATTCAACGTAAGGCACTCAAGATATCCTTGTATAACAAAAGTTTAATGGAAAAACGATTTGATGAAGTTATAATATGAATACAATGGTGTACTCTTGATGGTCTTTGCCCGTCCAGACACAATCACCAAAACATTGAAGAAAGTGGATTCCACTAGTTAGGCATCGATAGTTGTTATTCAACAGGTAAGTTCCGGAACACAATTCGGATCTGTGTACAAACAAAAAAAAATACTGGACGGACAACTTAACATTAGCCTGAAGATTGAGGACTTGACTGTACAAGTAGCCGTGATCCGCTGGCAAAGTAGAATTTAACCATGACACCTCAATTGACAGCGATACTATCATTACCACTCACAGCCGTCTTTGCTGGCAGCTTCGTTGGATTCTCGAAGTAGTTGTTTTCCACAATATATCGGACACATTGGAGTATTTGGTTGCGTTCTTTCCGGATTTCTTTGACGAGCAGCTGAAAGTACAAAAATAAACGGGTTAGACTATATTGAAAAACACGGTTTACTGATGGGAGAATTTCAGGGGACTACGCTATGAGATAGTATGATTTTGTATGGATTCAATCACCAAACTCTGCATTTCTTTTTTTTCCATATTTCTTTTCACATCGCGCCTTTCCAGAAACCCTCCCTTCCACCCCTGTTTCAACTAATAATTAGACAATTATTAGTATATCTAGACAATTATTGTCTAGAATACTAATATCTAGACAATTATTGTCTAGAAGTAAATGAAATCACTTTCCGAAAATAATTCAAATAAGAATGTTCTAAAATTCAGGTGAATTAGGCAAATCATACAGGCATACGAGCAACCAAAAACATGTGACAAATGTAAATATCATGTACATATGTATACAAATGTAAAATATTATTTCTTATAATCGTTTCGATTCTGAAGGTCTGTATCGATTTCATAGTTGTATCGATTCAAGAAAGCGTGAGAAATCGATTGTTTCCAAAGCTTTGAGTGAGAAACAGCGCTTGTTGTAAGAACTACTAATTTCGGGCGAAATTGCAACCATTGCAATCATGCTACCCGGAAACGAAACGCAACCTAGCGGAGAACGTGTATTACTAAACGATATCACATGGAGAAATCCTGTTGAAAAATAATTACCAACTGGTTCAACTAAGAAGAAGCAGATGGCAGTAGTGCGGCGAAAAAGTGCCTACCGGTAGGCACCCCACGCTGTCGGCAAGACCACCCCATTTGGGATCCGCGTTGGTGATGAAATCGCCGTTTTGGGACCCGCGTGGAAAGTGATATCCTACTACCATCGTTCAAATCTTCAACTTTTAGTAGCTTCCCTAATTTATTCTAAACATTTTCTCGACGAACAGACCCGATTACCGTTATTCCTGAGTCATACTCTTTTGACATTTTTTTAAAGATTGACTGAAATACCCTATTTGTCTATTTCACATCTCTTATATGTTTGAGCTGTTTGGATTGGAGACGAATATTGGTTTGGGAAGGAATGACTAATCCTCACTGATCTCCTCCAAATGTCCAACAAAATAGGATATAAAACACCTGTCTCAACTATCCTCTCATGTACAAGACCAGGTGAGTTATTCGTCATTTAGTTACTCATTAAGGATAAAAGAGCAAGAAGTGCGGATAGGCCGATGAGTTAGGACTACCAAGCAGGACTTCCAGTGGGTGTTCCATGCACAAGGCAGCAAGAAGAACTAAATATGAGAGTGCAATGCCTAACAATACTTGCCATTTGAGGGGTGCGCCTGATTTTTTTTTTAATTTTTAGTCGAAAGTAGACCTCATCCTAAGAATTTTGACACCAGCCATTCCCTTTTGGATGAGTAGATCTTTTTCTATGATTTTTCAAAGTTTCGAATGTTTATGACGTCACGAGCCCCTCCCTCATTGGGTGTGTGACGTCATAAACATTCGAAACTTTGAAAAATCATAGAAAAAGATCTACTCATCCAAAAGGGAACGGCTGGTGTCAAAATTCTCAGAATGAGGTCTAGTTTAGATTAAAATAACAATAAAAACGTTTTTCCGACCCAGGCGCACACTCCATTGAGTCACTATATCTTCCATGGTCCCTCTCATCACAAATCCACAGAACTTCACCAAATTGGAGAAAAATTGCCAACAATGATTGTTGTTGATGCAATCAGTAGAATTCGAACCAACAAAGTTCTTCGTAATGAAAGCATGAACCAATAACAAAAACGAAAGCAATAACGTAAGATCGGTTACCTTCTGTAGCAAAGAAGAAGGAGGGGGAAGAGGCTTCTTCGGCCGCTTAGCATCTTCTTTTACTGGCCGTTTTCTCGCTCTTTTCCTTGGATTTTTATCAGTAGCTGTTTCAGGTATCTGTTTAGATGAAGCAGGATCGTTCTTGTTCGGAGAATCTTCAAGAGGCAACTCATCCCTGGTAACAACGGCTTTCATTTCAGTAGGAGGACCATCTGAAAAAAAATCAATAGAAGTCACAATTTTGGCAAATAATGAATATTTTTCAACGGCCTCCGAAACTTGATAGGATTGGTAGTAGGTGAATTCATCATAAAAAGAAAGATGATTACCTTCATCAGATATATTGGAATCATAAGCAGCACTAAGAGCACTCAACACTGAGCACATGTTCTTGGATGTGTCTGCGGAAGGAGCTTCAGTTTCCCATTCTTCGTCGCTGATGTTGTTTTCTTCGATGGGTTCTTCCGGCGTGGCACTAGCAGCTTTTTCTGCAGCCTCAATTGCGGCCTTTTTGTCTAAATAAAGTAAGGGCAAAATTGAAATTTCATTTGTTTAAGATGAGAGGTTCAACCCAAACTAGAGTAGTTGAGTAGAAAGTAGAGCACACTGAATTATTGGATAGCCATGTTTACTACAATGTAAGTGTTTGGGCAGGCAGCGCTGTGGATCAAAACATAGGACAGGACTGTTCTGCTTCAGAATGCCCTCAGGCCGACTACCCTGTGGTGAGAGGGCAGGAATTCTTTATAGATACCATTGGTAGGTTAGTCAAAACAACAACGATACTAAAAGGCGCTATTTATTTCAATGTGACTTTTGTGATGTTGCTTCTAGCCTCCATTCATGGCCCGAGCACCACTAACGAATCAGTTCATCGTCCCTTTGGGACGCAAGTCCAACAATAATAAAATATCACATGTTCAAAGACCAGTTACCCGCAAACCCCACAAGATTTAGGTAGGTTAAAAATGCAAGCTAGAAAGAAACCTAGAAACCTAGAAATGCACTCACTTGCTTCATAATCTGGGGGGCAATCCATCGACAATTTCTATCCTCACGTTCCCCATGAAGAAGCGTGGTGGTCTCTTCTCTCTTCTTGGTTCCACTGGCCGTTTGACTCCAGTCCCGACTCCTACTTTCTGTGTTGTGTTTTTGTTGGACCTAATATCTAAAATCAACAAACATGGACGACATTGAACTTCTTTGAATTCAAATGAAGACTTACAATACAACTGTTGGGAAATAAGTGGATTAGTTGATGGTAGATTGTTATTTAAGAGATCACTCATGGGTGGTGTTGAAGGAGGCCTGCTAGATGATAAGGACCTGTGGCGATGGCAGCCTGTGGCCAAAAACTGTACTGTTTGTAGATGGAAAGAATGCGGATGGTTTGGTGAGGTGTCCTTATGTATTACAGTCCCAAAAACATCCTCCTTCTTCTACCTGCCACACAAGCCAGGGAAAACCAGACCGAGGGTTATTGACTACCGACCAATGATGAAGTAGAAGGATTGATTTTCACAGACCGTTCGCGTACTTTAAGGCAGTGGTTCCCAATGGGGTATTTCAGTCAATTTTTTTTATTTTTTTTTTTCCAAAAGAGTAAGGCTCAGGAATAACGGTAATCGGGTCTGTTCGTCGAGAAAATGTTTTTAAAAAATCTGAGAAGCTAAGGAAAGTTGAAGATTTGAATGGTGTGACGTAGCTAGCCAATCGTGACGTAGCTAGCCAACTGTCTTTGAAAAAGTATCCATGCACAGAAACCCCTCTTGGATACTACAAAATTATACTCACACACGCGCGCGGGGCAGTCCGCGGCGTAGTCCTTGCCTAGTGTGTGTGCATTTATAGCGGCCCGCCTTTTTCAAACGTGTGAACTCTTTAATTAATTTTTCTACCACATGTTATAGTATCATTGGGCTTAAAGTTGTAGTATATATGTTTTCAAGGGTGCTGAATCCAAATTTGAGGTCAAAAACCTGAATTTCCGACCCACCGAAATACCCCATTCTATATAGGGTGTCGACCAAACTTCAAGGATCGATCGTACATCTAATTTAAGTAAGAAAATGTATCGTAGCATCTTTGTTTTAACCCCTTGTTTTTCCAATTTTTTTTTTCAATTTCAAATTATTTTTCGTGTTCTTGAACATGTGAACTAAAATTACCAGAACTACCTTAATTTACCGCAAACATGTAAAAATAAGGGCGCCGTTAGAAAGGGCACCAAATTTCCCATTTTCCTACAAAAAGTTATTTCCAGTAAAGGATGGTGCTTCTTTCAAATTTTAAAGGCGAATGAAGAGTAAACCTGAAAGGCAAGTGAACTCACAATCGAGCTGGAATTCTTTCCTAACAATTGGCAGAGTGGAGGGGCTCTCTAACTCATTATGACTCGAGTTGCTCAATGCCCAAATTACGAAGGTCTGAGATATGGAGGCTCGGCACTTTCCCCAGCCTGACTCATCAGGCTACCTAATATTTTGGAACAGGTAGTTGTCTATGTTAGCAGGTATACCCTTTGAAAAATTGGCCAGCCCCATTCTTTCTATCTGCTCAAAGAGACTAGTCCATGGCGTTACGGGCCTTGGAAGGGGGGAGGGGGGAACAAATGTGGATGTTTGTCATCTTCTGTTAACCCACAGGCCGTATAGCATCCCTGAAGACGAGTTCACAAGACTCAATAGTGCTCTGTTATAATCGTCTACTACAGTGTGTTTACAACAAGAAGTCTATCATTTTTCATTTTTAGAAAACCCATCTTCTTAAACTTCTTAGTTTTCTTGGAATTATGAGATCACGCGTGATCTATACAGTAAAGTACATAATGAAAATATAATAAATGTCATTTAGAAGAGAAAGAGAGAAGAGAGAGTCTCTCTATCGCTGAAGCACTACAGCAGAGCAGTGATAGAACGCTGAGTAGTGTACAAAAAGTGTTTTGGAGTAACTGAATCTCTCTCAAGCTAAGAGAGATGTCTAAAACACGATATAATTGAGCCAAGTGAAGTCACAATTATGATTTAACGGTGATCTTTGACTACTAAACATCAAAATACAGACATGAGTGGACGGTGAACATACCTTTAGGGGTTGAAGACAATTTTGGTTGAGTAGTCGGATCTTCAAGTACTTCTCCCCGAGCTATTTTTTCTTGTTTTTCAGCGTTTAGTGCATCAAGCCTCTCCTTCGTGGGGTACCGTCTGAGAAAGCGAATCATAATTATGATGAGTGGGTTACAGATCAGGGGCTTACATAGAAATGGTGGTTGTAGGTCATCAGTTGTTTAGCAGCTCGTGCGAAAAGAGTAGTAGATTGTGGTGTGAAAAAAGAGATCATCAGGTTATGTTCATGAATTCTGCGGTCATGTGGCTCTTGAGCTTTGGGCTGACTACGATGAGATGTGCGCATGGGTCAGAAAAACTGTTTATTGTTATTTTTAATCTGAACTAGACCTCATTCTGAGAATTTTGACACCAACTGCGACCTTCTAGCGTGAGAAGACCTTTTTCTATGATTTTTCAAAGTTTCGAATGTTTATGACGTCACAGTGGGCTGGGGTCCCGCCAGGCAGGAGGGGCGCGGGATGTCATAAACATTCGAAACTTTGAAAAATCATAGAAAAAGATCTTCTCACCCAAAAGAGAACGGCTGGAGCCAAAATTCTACAAAGGTCTACTTTCGACTAAAAATTTCAAAAAAAAATCAGGCGCATTCCCCATTAGATCATAATTATTTAGAGAAGTTTTGCTCAAGATAGGAGATGAATTGTGGTAAAGTTAGTAATCAATGATGACTTTCGAAAACATGTTTGTGGTGCGATTAATCAGAATAACCCAAGATTTCCATCACCCTGCGTCATTTCAAATCAGAGGATCTGCAACTGCAGATCAGAGGATGATGATCTGTCTACAGATCAGAGGATCTAGAGTGTCAACAGCTTGATGCTAGAGTGTTTACGGAGCTGGTTTTTTTCCAAAGCAGGATTTTTTGGCAACCAGTCTCATACACTTTGGTAGCACAGTAGCTCAAGAATCTTTGATGACTTCACAATATGAACATGGAACAAATAGGCGATCTGAATGAACATTCGTTCTGACAATATCTACTTCCAAAGTTCGCTTTATCTTCAGTTTTCATTCTACCTTTACCGTAAATCGACATCAAAATGACCAAAAATCAGTAAAACTGGAAAAAAAAACAAGAAAATTGGCAAAAATTTGTGGGTTGAGCTTGGAATTGATTGCCAAATTTCCTAATAATCGATTTATAGTGTCATACTGTCCGGTACAAATTTCGTTCTTTTACTCGATGACAACGTATTTATAACTGTTTAAGAATGGATTGTTTTGGACGGATAATACAGCCACTCTCCCTCCGGAAAGTGTCCTGGCGGGCAACCACCATGGCAGGCATGAGGCCATACCAGCAAGTCAAGCCGAGGGAGATGTTGTGGACGGATAACAATGTCACTCTTACAGGGCAGGAGTCTCGGGAAGGGACGTCACCTGCTGCTGACGAGGAAGGAATGGAAAGTGGAACATGGGAAAGGAGAGAGGCGGCCCTGTGACGGGAACTGTAGGCCACTGGTGGTCTCACTCGTGTTCTTGATAGTGACCTGATTAAAGGTGCAATTTTTCCCTTGATATTTCTGTGAGATATATAGTTTCCCTCAGTCCCTAAAAAGTTGGTAGTGGCCTAGGAAAAAGGATTCAACAGGATATTCACCAAGCATATCAACTATTTCAACTTACTTCTTCCTCTCAGCAATCCAGGCCTCAATTTCCTTCGAATCAGACGTTTTGGGGATCTTGTGGTAAAGCCCTGTGGCGTGCTGCATCTTGAAGTGAAGATCCACCACTTTGGGATGAGCTGTGAACGTGCACCCGTCAGTTCCACACACAACGTGAGTACCCACGTGTTCTTCCAGTTCCTCCTGAGTCTCCCAACTCCGGTCGCAGGTTTCACACAAGAAATCACCTTGATTGTCATCCTAAACAACAACCACCGTTCAGAAGGGAACCAACAAAACACATCAACACCAAACTGCTAACATCCAACAGCTAAAAACGCTTTAAACTGGTAGAAACTAAAATTTTGTGTCGAACGAAATCAACTAAGTACTTCACTCTCAACAAAAACTGATCGAGGGGGTTGAAGCAAAATTTTGAAGGCCACGGGACAAAAATAAACAGAGCCAATACCTAAAGTAGAGGCACACGAAAAATGCAAAGGGAGCAAAATTAACAGCTGATTTTGGTTTACTCATAACAAAAACACAAAAATAAATTAAAAATTAGTGTAAACCATAATTTGAGCCAGTCATGATTTCAGGTAAAAGAGCTGCAAGCCCATTCTGATGAAGAACGGTTCAAATCTTACCTTGTGAGAAGCGGTTTTGGTATACTGAACGGATAGATGACAAGAAGTAGCACCGAATTTAGACAAGAGGACAAAACCCTCTCGATTATTTTACGCTTCAGAAGGCTAATGCTGCCAATTTCAGGTCATCACTGGAAAAACGAGCAAGGAAACATGGCGACCTCCACAATTAGTTATTTAGCGGTGCTTCTTCTGAGGCCGACTCTGGTTTTACTGTGGAACAGTTGGAAAACAAGGCAAAAAGGGGGAGCATTGAATATCGTGGAATGAAGGGTGGTGACACCAGATGGCGCAACAGTCGGAAATGAGAAATGTATTGGTGACGATACGATGTCGTACACACTACAGAATGCATACAATCAATCTTAGTTGATTTCAGCTACAAATTAGACAAACCCTCCTGCACAACGTTCTTATCTACCTACTTCACCTGCTGGTTTTCAAAGATGCCCGACTAGGTTTATTCCTAGTTGTCGTGGGGCAGTGGTTGGCTGCAGTTGGGACAGTTAAGTACCTCCTTTAAGACTACATAAGGTTCTAGAACTTGCATTATAAGTAAATCCCCGTTGGGGATGAAAGTTCTCAACTTCTCTGATTCACATCTATTCTTTAAAAAGTTGATAAGAGCTCAAATGACCAGGGATATTGTGATCTGAACCACCGAAGCTTACACCATGGAAGAAATATTAGGAAGAATCACTCCATAGGGGAATCTGTGACGCTTACTGCAGTGGCGCCACCTCTGGAAGCGTAAATGAACTATCAGCTTAGGTGGCTGATCACAAGAGTTTGTGAATTGGGAGGGATAGTAGAACGTAATCACAAAAGTGACCAAAAGATGCCATTTCTATAGCGTCCTTACCTTCTTGCGAATCATCTCAGCCTTTTTGGTTTATTATTTTCAATAATGAACCTTTGGAATCGACCAAGAAAAAAAAATTTTAACAACCCCTCAAAATTTGATGGTTTACGTTTCAAGGTACGTAGAATCCAAAAATCGAATAAAAATTTGGCCGTCCGTCTGCCGTCCGCCGTACGCGGCACTTTTGCCACTTAGCATTGACCGATTTTGATGAAATTTGGTATGTACGCTCCATTTGGGGTCTAGTTGTGCCCCGAAGATTTTGGTTGATGTAGGTCACTTCTAAGGGTTCCAAAATCAATTTTGAAATTTTGAAAACGCCCTAACTCAAAAAATTTTCATATAAAGGTATTGTTTTTCCTTCAATTTAAGATTTTATAGAATTTTTAAAATTTTTTGAGACCACCCGGAGCTCTGTAGGACAAACCGTTCGCTCACTACAAGAATTTTAAGTTTGGACGTACGATAAATCAGAAACACGAGTGTGAATCGCAAAAGAGGCCTAATCTCCGTTCAAATTAAGCTGACCGAAATACGATCGATGTTTTTCTTCATTTTGGATGGTTGGTGGCTTTGCAGACGAGTGATCTATAATATAGATTCTAATATAATATAATATAATAACAGATAGATTCTATATTATAGAAAAATAAAAAATAATAAACCATTGTGTAATAATTTGCAGCGTTTTTTACAATACGATTTTTCGTTACATTCTTTTTAGTCAGTTTCGTTAATTTTTGTTAATATCTTTATCTAGTTTCTATTTTCTACATAATAATGTAGTAAACTTTCAAGTCACATCCATCATGCGTTTTCACCCAGGTGCCATAAGGTGGGAATTGCTAAGTGCATCGTAAAATCAATATTGAATAAGAACATAAATTTGTCATTGGGCTCAATGGAACAGGAAAAGAAGTTTGTGTATTTATATGTTAAATGTAGAATATTTTGGGCTGTTCGAATTATGAACAATGCTGGGGCCGATCCTAACTGTGAAAGAAAAATAACTTTAAAGAAGCTATTAAAACTTAATTAAATATCATTATTTGCCTCAATGTTTTTCCTCTGTGTTCATACCTTTCCCCTTCTACCGATTTTGTAATTGATAGTAACGAACAATAATTGTAGCTTCTTAGTCAATATGATCTGATTGTTTGGTTCAAGTTTCGTAGGTAGCTGCCCACATTGGTAATTTTTTCATGAAAAAACCGACATTTTCAACAAAGTAGGTGACTACCTGTAGTCAGAAATAGTTCCAGTTTGGTACCTTGCATTTCCCAACGAGCGAATTAAAAAAAAAAAAAAAAAGCTTAACTATATTTTGGCCAATTAAAGTAAATCAGTGTTTTTTTGTAAGAACCGAATATAAATTTATCTACTCTTACACCTAGATTACTGAGAATTTGACGTGATATAACTCAGTTGATATAACTCTTTTTTTGAACATCATTGTTGTTGGGACATACAGCAGGGAAGTGAGGATGTCCGAGCAAGCTAAAGCGATGTTGCTTCGTCTACAAGGTCAGTACAGTAATGCCCGGTCTTGGGTTCAAATGATCCGAATGATGTTGTCCGAATTCATTTGAATTTTCGGTCATGATGGCGTCTACAACTCTATCTATCGGCGTCCTCTAACACTACTAGCTGAGAACTTCTCTTACGCTTCGCCAGATTGCAGCAGTAGAGGGGGATTTTTTCCGGCACACTTTTTAACCTCGAGTGACACTTCCTAATACTTCTTCCATGCTTACACAGATGTGTGCATTCTTTACTTACTTCAAATCAAGATTCTCCCTGGCACATCAGAATGCAGACAACCTGGGTTAAAATATAAAAGAAACCAACTTAAGAAGTACTGGACAATCAAGGATTTGTAAAACAACGTACAAGTACATCAGCAGCCAACCACTGCCTCTGATGTCCTCTGGCCATCTCTGTGTGTTGTTGGAATCGTGACATTAAGCTGTATACGACGGGTCACATTCAAATTGGCTGTGAAAAGTTGTGAAATTACACTATTTATGATTATAAATTATGTTTACCTAGGAGCTGTACGACGTCAATTTATCCCACCCACAAAATAATTGGTGCAGCTGTCTAGCCATAATGCTTGAACAAACACACACACTGGCAATGGATTTTATATAAAAATTCTGTGTCTGTGGCTTTGAAAGGAGCAAGTTCCAGAGTAGAACATAAACGATAGAAGATGTCATACGGTCATTTCCATCTAGGATTAGGAATCAATTTATAAGAAAAATCTAAGTCAGTAAGGTTAAATTATTTGGATAATCGATTATTTTGTAACGATTAGTTTACTTTTTTTTCTTTGCAGAGATTAAAAATCATGTATGAAGTTGGTCCAGAAAGTAAGTGTAATGAAACTCCCTTTGCTGTAGAGAATTTTTTTCCTAAGGTGGCCACACTGCCAAGTAGCAGTGACACGTCTTTGAGACATGCTCAGTACATTAAGATTGGGATCTTAGCAATTTTTTTCAGTGGAAAAGGTAGATCGAGTCTGCCTATGATGTGAGAATAATGAGCCATGATTCATTACCTCGTTGCACAGGAGAAAACTCCGCTTGAGAATTTTAATGAAAATAAACCCGTTTGTGGTGAAGGCCGTATCAATCTCACAATGTAAAAGTGGTTGTAGAGAGTTCAAAAACAGCCATACGAAGAGCATGACGATTTCAGGAGTGGAGACCTTTGATTTTGACGGACGAACTTGTGCAAAAAATCGGGAAAGTTCCTCTATGCTCCCGCAACTCTCCAGGTCTCTGCTGAAGGAAACAATCATAGAAACCCTCAGGTCTTCAGCTGACTGAACAACACAAGATGAATCGAGTGCTGACCTCTAAAGACCTTTTGGAAAGCTATGAACTGAGGGTGATGACTTTCTCAGGTGTATTTTTACTGGAGAAGAAACTTGGGTAGCACACTTTACGTATGAAACCAAAAGACAGTCTGAACAGTGAGGCCACGCCAATTCACCCTCAGCAAAAAATGCACGACCACCCTTGGTCTTGTGTTGTGTGTGACCCTAAAAAACGAAGAGTGCTATTCAATCAAAATAGAAGGAGGTGTCTGCTGACAAAGGGAGTGTGTTTACTGAACGACCCCACACAGCCAACCAGACTAAGCAACTTTTGAAATCCTCTGGATGGGATGTTTTGAACAACCCATAGTATTTCCCACCCGTATTGCTTCAGATTACCACATATTTACTGCTTTGAAGAAGCACATGGAAGGGAAAAAATTTTCTACAGAGGTCCACCAGACATAAAAACATTAATCCCCCCTTAACTACCTGCTTTGTAAGAAATGGCGACTACGTCGAAAAATAACTTACTTATACACTAATTTCACCACGTAATTTTTTTAAATTCATTTTTAAGCCTAAGAAAATCGAGTAGGTACACTTACTTTCTGGACATGCCTCATACTATAAAATTATTACGTGGCCAATGTTAACGACCTCAGTTGCTTCAGAAAGGCTTTTTTTCTGAAGCTGGCCAAATTCTGACGGAACAGAGAAGCAGGCTGACCACTGACACCCAATAAACTTATACTTCCCAAGGACACTCATGACAGTATTGATATTCATTATTACTATATTTTTTGTTTAACTTTTCCATTTCATTTATTGTAAATGAATTTCTCACTTAGAATTCGTTGTTTTTGTTCTACTAACTTTTCCAACCTTTTTGAAATAATCGATTTTTGAAGCCCCAGTTAATATGGTGAATGGAGTAGTCGGAATTGAATAATGGTGATTCCATTGACCGATTATTTGTTGGTCGTTACCCATCCCTACTCCATTTAACATAAACGAAGAAATCCTTAATGATGTTAAATTAATTTTCAATTATATAATAATGGTCATAACCAATTTTGGAGTCTCAATACCACCGACATTCGATAGGAAGTGAGCAATTGATAGGAAATAGCTAGTGAGCGATAAACATGAATTTAATCAGGGGCCATTGATCGTGACAATACTCCTAACCAGGTTGCAATTCCTCAATCAAGTGTATTTTAAAAGGAGCATCTAGGGGAAGAAAGTGGTGGAACGGCGTGAGCGCTGCCTAGCGAAGATTAGATGAACCTTCCAGAACTCTCATATCATTTGGCTTATGTGATTTAGGTATCGAGTGTTGTGTTTCTGATTCTTTCGTAAATAATAGAATGCTTTTTACCTAGGAGTACAAAGATTTTCATTTCAGATTGAATGCCTTTCTAATTGATGCCTCGAACAGATTTGATTGCCTTTTTCATTGAGAGCAAATTCCTATAGATTAGGCAGGGATCTACAGACATTACCACCAGTCAATGACGGAGGTGCATCCATCTTGTCAAAAAGAATAGAAGGTTCATCAAATCGTCGCTAGATAGCGCTCGGGCTATTCCACCACTTTCTTTCACCAGATGCTCCTTATTTTAAATACTATTATTTTTCATCAGTAAGTAAAAATTTATGACTGATGAGGTTTCCAAGCAAAAATCAATTCATTCAGAGCCACGGGTAGGTATAGCCAGGTTCAAAAGAAGCAGAAACTACATAGAGCGTAATTGGGCGCTATTGGCTAGAGCCAATGGATGGAGAGGGGGTGATCTAGCTTTACTGAGGTTGACTTTTGGAGCAGAGTGTAGCGCACAGAGCTACTTCGGTGAACTTCGTAATAAACTCCTGTCTGTTTACAACTTGTTTATTGAATCAATTTCACCCGAACCATTACTTTGTTTTGCTCTCTGGTTCCATTCAAACCATTGTTGTTTTGCTTTCCCATGGTTGTTTTTTGCATTCATGAGTGATGAACCAAACGAGTTCAACGAAAATTTAACTGTGTGATCAAAAAATTAATTGTTTTATTTAGTAATATAAATATATTAATAAATATTATTTGATCCACTGGTGAAAAATGAACAGGACGAAAAAACAGCTGAAAGCTGTTTAAATTTAAAGCATAAAGCACTTCTTGAGCTTGATGCTTTACAGAGTTTCTGCATCCATGTGAACCTGGCTCATCAACCATCATTAAACATCAACAATAATAAGATCTAATACTATTTTTCACGACATAAAAATGCGTAAAAATTAATGTTTATATGTATGTTTCCTAATATTTCAATGAAACTTTGGGGAATTTGGACGCATTCCTGTGAGGGTTCGTAAAACTATTCTTTCGATAGATGGCGAGCTCGTGCGTCAGCGAGCATTCGAAATAAAATCACAAAAACCGTTGCAGAACTAACTAATAAATGACAGGTTATGGGCGGAAAGAGTATTGTCTCCAAAACCATAAAGCTTGTGGGTTTATGATCGACAGAAACTACGTTTTTGAACAAGTCTTTCGAAGAGAAAAAAAATAATGTTGCCCTCAATATGAACAATTTTCCAAAACTCACGTATTTTTCCTACAAGTAGATGGTAGGTACCTACGCAGCTATACTGGCAAATTTTCAGAGTATACAGGGTGTTTCACGAAAAGGTTACACCCCCCTTCATTTCCGCAAAATACAACGTAAACAATTCCGAACAACGCAATTCTTCATTATTTTTTGTGGGGATCTCAGGAAAACTACTTTTGCGCAAAATAGTTGCGCGCAATCGTGCGCAATTGACACTAACTTCATTTTTTCAAATGGAACCCCCCCCCCCCCCTTTTTTATTACAGATTCGGATCCTACGTCAAATTTCATGAAATATTCATACCCGAATCGATTTGTTTTATTGCGCGCAACCTGGCTTTTGAACGCTCTAAGTTGCGCAACTCCACAATTGCGCAAAAATTAGGTTTTGGGGATCCCTTAGTGTGGCACATGTTTTTTCATCATTTATTTACGCTAAATCACATGGTGTCATCCGTTTTTCAATTTGACTGGAATTTTTCTAAATGGCGGCCAAAAATTCGGTTGTTATTAGTGAAAAAATCGCTCTTTTTAAATCGTTGAGTTTTTAGGTAATTTTATTCAGCTCAAGCATGATCGTGCTGCCAGTTTTTATTTTTAACTCCACCGCAGACGGCCCCAAGCCCGTGGTTCAAAAGCAGGTGAGAAAATAAAAAAATAAACATGATTGCGACCACAAAACTGATGTTTTCATGAAAGAAATGTTAATTTTTCTTCTTGAAATCTTGGTCTTCCTCAAAAGGGATGACACCCAGTGATTCAGCGTCAAAAAATGATGAAAAAACATGTGCCACACTAAGGGTTCTCCAAAACCTAATTTTTGCGCAATGGGGTATTTCAGTCAATTTAAAAAAAAAAAAAAAATTTCAAAAGATTATGGCTCAGGAATAACGGTAATCGGGTCTGTTCGTCGAGAAAATGTTTTCAAAAAATCAGAGAAGCTAAGGAAAGTTGAAGATTTGAATGGTGTGACGTAGCTAGCCAATCGTGAAGTAGCTAGCCAACTGTCTTTGAAAAAAGTATCCATGCACAGAGAAGAGATGAAACCCTTGGAGGACCTCTTGGATACTACAAAATACTACTCAAACACGCGCGCAACATAGTGTGCGTGCATTTATGGCGGCCCGCCTTTTTTTCAAATGTTATGTTCAAATGTTCTTTCAAATTAATTTTTCTACCACATGTCATAGTATCATTGGGCTTAAAGTTGGAGTATAGAGGTTTTCAAGGGTGCTGAATCCAAATTTGAGGTCAAAAACCTGAATTTACGACCCAATGAAATACCCCATTGTGGAGTTGCGCAACTTAGAGCGTTCAAAAAGCCAGGTTGCACGCAATAAAACAAATCGATTCGAGTGTGAATTTTTCATGAAATTTGAAGTAAAATCCGAATCTGTAATAAAAAAAGATGGGGTTCCATTTGAAAAAATGAAGTTAGTGTCAATTGCGCACGATTGCGCGCAACTTTTTAGCGCAAAAGTATTTTTCCTGAGATTCTCACAAAAAATCATGAAGAATTGCGTTGATCGGAATTTTTTACGCTGTATTTTGCGGAAATGAAGGGGGGAAACCTTTTCGTGAAACACCCTGTATATAGAAATTATATTAATGTAACTCAAAATACCAAGTCATTTACAGAGTCATTGCACAAGGTCGACCTAAGGAATGGCGAAACCCTCGTTTTACTACTTCCTCAACTCGCCTTTAACTTTTACGCTTCTTGAAACCTGTCAAATTGCAAGTAAACTTTTTCCTTGAATTGATATACAAAATGAAAAAGACTCCAATTTAATAGAACCCAGGGACGTATTCACTTACACATTGGTTTCATAGTTCTCTTACCCTGATCATGGAAGTAGCGTAAATAAATTAATCTATAGATACAAATTATATTAAATTGCTAAGTTCATCACTATCTTCTGTTACTACTAATAATAATATATTGAGAAACTATTAACTCTTGATAACATCAATCAACTTTTTTGATCAAATGCGACCAACTGAGAGAGCGGCAGTTTCTAGTAAGCCAATTATCAGCCTAATCAAGGCAGGTAAGTTATTTTGGAGGCCAAATTTATCGTACACTCAAACAATGCCTTTAACAATCAATTCGAAAGAATTATTTTTCAAGTTAACGGTCTACTTCTAGATTAAATTACTCCTCCATTGTGATAAAAATTGTTCACTAATAAACACCAAAAATATTGCTTGCGAAACTCAATTTTGGGAAATGAATACAAAAAATGACTTACTGTTTGAAGGTAGCCAAAATGAAACGAACAATCGTTCAAACAATGGCTTTGCTGATATCCACCGTCCATTGGGGGTGAGAGGTTTGACTTTTTTTAAAAGGCCTCCCGAAAGATGAGTTTAAGAACAACAATCCATCTGCTCTGGTAAACTTGGGGAAAATGAAAAACATGAATGTTGAGAAAAAAAACAGGCATTTTTGTTTTTCAGAGGAGTTGTTCGTTTTGGGGCGATGCAAACAGTTTGTCAAGTCAATGAATAATAAAAAAGGACAGTGGACATATTGTTTAATAATTAAATGTTTATTGAAAGTAAGTCAATTCACATCGAGTTACTTGAGAATTTCACGACATGCAAAAACTCATAAATTACGATAATAGAAGAAAAACAAGTTTTGACTTTGGAAATCGTGAAAATTCCACTCAATTATCAATTCAAGATAAGATTAAAAGGATATTTAAATAATTATATTTATTGCAAGAAGTGCAAGGCAAACACTTCGGGGTGAATAATACTTTATCTATTAGTTTCATAGTTTTACTACTTCGTGAGTAAAAGTTGATAAAATGATTCTAATACAATTAATACATGATGAAATCAAGAGATTCATTGTACTCAACAGAATATACCTACTTAGTAGATCCTTTAATAGGGACGAAGAAACACTTATATACATAGAAGTAAACAGTTCAATTTCTCAATCAAGTCGTTAAAATCTAAGAGGTTATTGACTATGAATCCTCACTCTATTCGGCTGTTGTTCCGTTTTTGTCGGCCTCAACTGCCATTGGCTCCTGAAAGACAAAGGTAATTCTGTTATGAAGACATGATATTCATTTAGTTGAGGATTCTCAACCTAGGGTTAGAGAGGAATCATGCACCAAAACCAGATATGACAGTCATTCAAAAGGGCCAAGGCAAATGCAATTGCATGATATTCTATTACAAAATAATCCAATTCTAATAATTAGAATTTGCTTCAATTATTGAATACGAGGGACTGAGCGGATTGTCAAAGGAATATTCTAAGCAATTTCTAGTCATTTTCAACTTCAAAAACCTCAAAAAATACTCTATTTGACTCCAAGAGGCCTTAGAGTACCCACACATAACGCTATACTGCCGTCCATAGCAAGAAGGGCATATCTCGGATTTTGGCGATTTTCAGGGTTTTGCATATCTAGAATCTTTGGAGTCTTCTGCACCTTATGATACCTCATTTATGTACCTATGGGTACGAAAAGGTACACAAAAACGCTAGTGAAAAAGGGCGTATCTCTGAAATTTCTAGAAATCCTTAGGCGATTAGGCGTATGTCGTTTTTCCTAAGCCTAAAAGGCGGATATCATGCCGAATACCTTTCTCTACAAGAAAGCCGGGTACTTGAGTATTAAACGGAGGCCACCTAACCTATAGAAATGTTTCGCACCAGATACCAAAAATAACTACATAATTGGAAAGAACAAACTTTAATAGATTTACAGGTGAAGTTTAGAATTAATCCGATGCCTGGTTCTGACGTTGTGCAACCCAGAACGCAGCAATGTCGGTCAGGATGGAGTTGAAAGCATCGCCGCCGCTAGCAGTAATGGCGCGCGCTCCGGTCAACGACCCTGACCTTGGCCTACTTGGAGGGGATTCTGCGAGTAGACACATGACTCATCTGATAACACTCGACTCACAACAATACTAGAATAGTTCTACTACAACATCTATAACAATTTAACCTTCTATAAGTGCCGCGGCGCGTTTCGTAATGGTGGCCTCCGTTTAATACTCAAGTACCGAAAGCCGCATATCCTGAGATACAGCTTTTTTTGCTTAGTAAAAATTCGAAATATGTTCTTGGCAACCAAAATGCTTAGCCGAAAAGCTGGATCTCGTAGGGTGCTCGCTTATTAATGACTAGCTGAAAAGCCTACAAAAAGTAGGCAAAAACGATTCCTCCGACTCTCTCTGCCTCCAACTCCTCCGCCCCCGACTCCTCGTTCCCAAATCCTCAGACTCCTCCTGCCCCCCGACGCCTCGTTCCCAAATCCTCCGACTCCTCCGCCCCGACTCCTCGTTCCCAAATCCTCCGACTCTCTCCGCCTCCAACTCCTCCCGCCCCAGACGCCTCGTTCCCAAATCCTCCGACTCCTCGTTCCCAAATCCTCCGACTCCTCCCGCCCCCGACTCCTCGTTCCCAAATCCTCCGACTCCTCTCGCCTCCGACTCCTCCCGCCCCCAACCCTTTCAGCCACCGACTCTCCTCACTCCCGCGACCCCTCCGTGCATACGTACGTACGTACGGTTGGCGTTTTATGTATATAGATAGATAAGTCACCAAACAAACTAGGCTGGAGGCTCGTCACCGAACTTTTCCATATGATTAAATTTAATAATCTGCGTGAAAAAAGAAGTGTAGAAACAACAAACGAATCATGTTAAAAACCCCGGCTAAAATCTGCCAGGAAACCGCTTGAAGTGCTTGGAATGCTTAACAAAAAAGGCGTATATCTTGAATATCACCCTCATTTACTAAGCGGAAAGGGCGTATCTCCTCTAAATTGGTTATGACGTGAATTCCAATGAAAAAAAGGCCGTAGTAAGTTGGAGAATGATTGAACCTACCGTATGATGTCCCGAAAATGGGGTAAAAGTATAATTAACTGGACGCGAAACTTAAACATATTGTTTAGTAATGCATGCATTCCAGGGGACGTCCCATTGGATAAGCATTAGATCAGTTTAACCAGTTGTTAAGTGATAAAACTGTTTCACTCGATGTAATTTATTTATTACTTTAGGCAAGAAATACTGACCCACCCACCATTATCTACCATAACACTTCTAGCGGCATGGGAGCCTCGAATCTGAAGAGCATTTTAAAATCCATGATCTACGATACCCAACATGCGAATTAGAGTTAACCCCCCCCCCCCCCACCACCCCAACGCCAACAATGGTGCCAGTCTGGCACCAAAGCGGAAATACGTCGTAACATTGAACTTTCATCTGTTAGTTTTGGTAGGCAGTCCGTCAAAGTTCACATCCGTATTCAAGGTGAAATACAAAAAAAAAAAAAAAAAAAAAACACGAAATAAGCGGTTTATGGCATCATGGCGCCATGTCCTGGCACCATGTTGGCACCACTATTAATTCCATGGTGGTACAGAGAATAATTCATGAAAATCCGGAGGTATAATGAGAATTTTTCCTCAATTTCAAAGCTTGGGTACAATTAGTAAGCAGTAAAGGAACCGAAATATTGAAAAATCGGATATTTTGTGAATATTATCCCCCACTCACCACCTCCCCTTGCGAATTTTGGTACTCTGGTAAAATCAAGTACAACTCGGAAGTTATTTGAGTCAAACAAAAGAAGAAACACGCAAATCGGTTGGAAATTGAGGCCAGGGCAAAGTTTACAAGATTACGCCCGCAAACGCACGTTTTTTAAGCATTAACCCCCCCTTTCCCCCCCTTAAAAAGCAAAATTCAAAATTCCGGCGCCGTAGTGCACAACTAGATAGTATTCCGCGTCAAACGAAAAAAGAACCAGGAAAATCGTTTGAGAACTAAGGCCTGGGCAGAGTACACAAGATTATGCCCCAAAACGCACGTTTTTCGAGCATTAACCCCCCCTTTCCCCCCCTTAAAAGGCAAAATTCGAAATTCCGGCGACGTAGTGCACAACTAGATAGTTTTCCGCGACGAACAAAAAAAGAACCAGGAAAATCGGTTGAGAACTAAGGCCTGTGCAGAGTACACAAGATTTTGTCACACACACACACACATACACACATACACACATACACACACACACACACACACACACAGACATACACCTATGGTTTTTTTCGCGGATTTGGATTCAGAATGGTCTAAAACGGATTACTGTGTGGTTATTTTTTTTTTCTGTTGAGTGTTGTCCAACTTCACCCCAGATCGATCGCATAAGGACGCCCAAGTCTTACTGTGGGACGTCCTAAAAAACGAAAAGTGCATGTACTGAAAATGTTGATTTTCGGAGATGCGCCCTTCTTGCTAAGGACGGCAGTATAAAAGGGGTACGCTCGATTGCAAAGTGCTATCAAACCGCAGGTTTCACCTCCTTGGGTCACCTACACCCATGGAGGCTTTTCCCAGCACAAATCTAGCCAAAACGTTACTGGCCCTTACCAAAGGGCTAGGACTCTTTGATTAGGAACAGAATCCGCGGAGTAACACAATAAGCCACCAGGCTTCAGTGCTTTGGGCTCCCATCACCCTGATCCGCGGATTCATCCACAATCTACGATCTACCCACAATCTGCGATCTACCCACACATAAATAGGGAATTTGGAAAACATTTTTACATTTTTTTTCGAAAGAGGGTTTACTGATATGGAAGAAAACCATAGTGTGGTGCTCAAAAAAAAAAAAAAAAACATCCAAAAAATTTAGAGAATTTAAGGAAAATGGCAATTTTAAATGTAGATGCAATCTGAATGGGGGCAGCCATGTTGCGATGTAGCTGGCTTCCTAACCAATCAGATTTCATAAGGAATCTGACCCTTTACAACAGTAGTGCTACCTCTGGAAGGAAAACTATAGCTTATGTGGTCAACACAGGAGAGTGTACACTGGAGAAGGGAAAAAGCAGACGCGAAAGTGACCAAAAGAAGCAATTTTACTCACTCTTTTTAACAATACTTTTCCACCTATCAGTTTATTAAGCATTCTTCAAGCATTTATTAGTCTTCATCTTCTACTATTAAGTTCCTTTAGTGATAGTTTCGTTATTTGTATCACATTATTTAAGTAAGGATCATTTCGTGTGTTCACAAGGGCGCCTACAACTCTATCTCTAAGCTAGCAACGTAATAGCTGCTGGTGAAATTCATCACAAATCTTGCACTACTTTCATGAGATGGTTCTGAGTTGTTTCTGGGCTAGATACGAGTGTGCGAGAGGAATTATTTTGTTCATGGACACACAGGTAGTGTTCGTTTAAGGAGAAATTAAAGTGAAAGACTAGGATATGCTAGCTATGGGAAGTGTACATAGGTCCTGTTTTGGCACTAGTGAAAGGAAATTTCCCTGCGGATTCCATTAACTATATCATTTCACATTATACCGTGAATGCATGTAACTTCGGACAGTGTTGGTAATTTTGGACAAAATCGAATTTTAGCAGTAAATCGCCTCTACAGCATCCACAGTGCTGGCCCTAGACAGTTTGTTCGTGAGTTTCGTTATCATCTGTTGCCAGTCATTCATTTCCCGCTCGTTGGTCCTGCTTAAGATCTTAATATACTCTGGTCCAAAGAAACTGATAGATACAGACAGACCAGAATGCCCATCACCTCACACGATCCTAAACAAGCCCTATGGCTAACTCCCAAAAGTCGAAACACCATCAGACTAATGATAGGCATTCTAATGGGGCATTATGACTTCCGTAGGATGCTAAACATCATGGACAACAGAATTTCACCAATGTATTCTTGCCAACAAGAAGCTGACTCCGCTGAGCACTTTTTATGTAGATGCGACCGCTTCTGGAGGTCCAGAACAGAAGCATTCGGTCACCACATCGTGGAACGTGCATCCCTACGAGAAATTTCCTGGAAAAGGATAAAAAAATTCGCAGATCTCAGCAGAAGATTTACTGACTCCAACACGGGGTAGCCGGCGGAATCCTCTTTTTTAAATAAAGGGGCCTCGCAAGAGGGGGAGTATAAGCCATCGGAGCCTGAAACTCCCTTCCAATGGCAACCCCGGGCAGTGAGTGAGTGAGTGAGTGGTCCTGCTTTTATTGCTCGGTTGTCGTCCAATAATTGTAAGTATATCATTTTCAATTTATCGTTTTTCTCAGAATGTAGGAAAACCTCCTTTAGCAATGTTGAGTGGAGTGAACCAACCAAAAATAGTTTTAGTTTGTAGGGGATATTGTTATGAAGCGCTGGCTAGTTTCATTGCTGTAATGCTATAATTTCCGACTGCAGCAGTATTTATGTACTTTCTTTCACTTTGTGTAGGAAACTTCGGACAATGGGAAAACCTCTTCCAGTGCGGGCTTACCGGGTGTATAACCCAGTTTACCTCGAAAATGCTATCAGAGGAGTAAAGATGAAGCTTCTCAGAAAAATGTTGATTGGGGACAATTTATCCTCCCATGTTTCCATCAGAGTAATGAGAATATGTGAAGAGAACAACATTGAGTTCGTCTTGTTGCCACCAAATCCTGGCATCCTGAAAAAAGCCCTTGTCTTGCTGGAAAATAAATAACAGAACCTCATTGCAGGTTTTAGAGCAACAGGCATTATTCCCCGGACAGAGAAAGTCCTTCAGCAGTTCCCCGAATTCAGGAATCGCAATGAAGATGTGCTGCACATTGAACAAGACCACCCTGCATGGGCATCGTCGTTTGAATGGGGAATTTTTTTTTTACATTTTTTTTTTTTTTTTTTTCAAATGAGGGTTTATTTTTATGGAATAAAACCATAGTGAGCTGCTCGAAAACGCATCCAAAAAATTTAGAGAATTTAAGGAAGATGGAAATTTTAAATGTGGTGGCAATGTGTAAGAGGCAGCCATGTTGGAAACGTAACGGATATTCTACCAATCTGACTTCAAAGGAGGTTCTGTGGCGCTTACCACAGAAGCGGAACATACACGAACTTTCAGCTTCCGAGTAGTGCGCACAAGAGTGCACCGCGAACTGGCAGGAAGAACCCAGACACAAAAGTGACCAAAAGAAACAATATTACTCACTTTTTTACAATACGAATCTACCTACTAGTTTATCAAGCATTATTAGTCTTCATCTTCTCTTATTAAGTTTCAAGATTTGAATCACATTATTCGAGTAGCCATTTCACTGAATCGTTTTGTGTGGCGGTGCTAGAACTCTGTCTGTTGTCGGAGTTTTTTTCGCGTCGTTTTTTTTTTTTTTTTCGTATGACGTCAACAATATTCCTCGATTTTCGCGGTGTTTTGTAACAGAGGTTCACTTGTTTAGTCATTTTCTCCTACGGTAATTTTTTCCCCTTGGTTATTCCTAGTGTTAAACGTTATTCTAGGGCCCTATTATAGGATTTGACTTGAAATTCCAGAATCTAAAATTGAGGCAAATTCCCCATTGTTTCTGAAAGACAATGTTCGCCAACAACGCGCTCCACTCAAACCTCGAGGGAAAAAGATCAATGTAGCTCCTGGCTCACAGATTTGATCAATTTTTAAAAATTGTTCCCGCTTGAAAACTCTTAAAAACGCGAACAAGTGTCCGAAGTTACAAATTAAGAATGAAATCTTCGGTTTCTATGGAATTTGTATAGGTGTCCGAAATTAGCAGCACGTTGTTGGTAACTTTGGACATTCTTCTTTTTTTAAAAAAAAGGCGTAATTATTCGGCTAACAAATGGTTTTTAGGCTCATCCAATAGAGGAATAGCTAGCCTGTATAAATTATTTTTTCCAGATTTTTCAACTAGGTTTTAGCTGCTGAAACACAGGAAAAACTGACTAAAGTGTCCGAAGTTACATGCATTGACAGTACTTAGTAAAACCAAATTTATGGAAGTATAACTGAAAAACTTACATCTGTGGTTGTTGTAGTTGTAGGAGCATCAGCGGCCTTAGATTGAGCTGTTGCTGCTGCAGCAGCGGCCTGAGCAACAGCATGGTCCTGCTTTGCAGCCTTAGCCAGCTCCTCCACGATCTTCTTCTGTTCACTGTACTTTTCAACATCCTCAGTCTCTTTCTTCTCATCGGCGACTTTCTTGAGCTCGTTCATCTTCTCGATTTCACCCTTGATGGCGTCGTTGATCCAGGGACCGGTGAGCAGATCATCAGGTTTCGCTTCGGTTTTAATTTCCTACAGGTACGGGGGGACACCTCTTATTGACGTTAAAGCAACAAACATGCATACAAAATTGAAAAGTTCGTGAACCTCGACAAATAAAGCAATATTTTTGGTGCGCTTTAGAAGCTAACAAAATCAATCCTGGTTACCAGAATGAATTACATCACGAAACAAAGGCAACATAGTTGTACACGACTTCCAACACATAATAAAACCAAAGAATCTCTCACAACTCAGTTGTTCGTCTGAATAATCAAAATTTAGGAAGCTTCATACAAGTGCCTTCATACTTATTCCTTTTCATACCTACCTATTCATTCGAATGTGTGTATTAAAAACGAAAAATTTCTGAAATGACCAACACGAAGACCTGGCCTACTGAGAGAGAGTGGAGAGGGTGTCTCAGGGACTCAATAACGCTATAATTGTTCAGAACTAGATTGATTTTAGCTACTCGCTCTGCTTTATCACTCCATGTGTGTAGCTGAGAGCGACGCGGAAAGGATATTTCTAGCAGTGAACACTCCTATAGTCTGATTGTGAGGAGGGGGAGATATGAAATAAGGAGGGTTCACTTGGGAACTGGCCGAAGGAAGGAGTTAAAAAGATTTGCTGCTTTGAGGTAGAGGAATACAGAAAAAAAGTACCTCTAACTACTCCAAGCAGTGACCTGAATTTCTCATTCATCCTTAACAGTTATCCACACTAGTATCCTAGGCTAATAACCAGAGGAGGCTTGCGTTTTTGTGCTTCCTCCTCAGAACATCTACAGCAACCTGCAGTCTAGCTTCAAACGATTAGTTCCTTCTCTGGCTCTCAGATGGCCCTGCGATCAGAAGCTGCCGAGACCCTGCCTAGAGGACCTTCCTTCTCCTCATTCCACGGGAGAGCTGCCTGTCAGCAGTGCTTAGCTCAACGTACTCAAAACTCACACCCTCGTTATTTGCTCAATTTTGTTTCCCTACGGCAGATGTTAACCCTCTCAAGAGTCGTCTAAGAAGTATACATACAAGTATACAACTCTTGTTTTCTCGAGAGTGGAAGAACCATTTGACTTATCAAAGGATTGCAATGAGAACTGTAAATCCCACAGAATCCTGAACTTGATGGTACAGTTGACTATTCATGTACAATAAATATAAAGTTACGTGATCGAAGAGAATTTGGATGTTAGCAAGTTGGCTTAGAATTATTGTATCACATATTATTAGCACACATTGTAACCCAAATTGTTCGCCGAAGAGGAGAGCTCTTGCTCTTCTTATTCCCGTATTTTCTGTTTGTATATCCATTGGAAGTGTTTTTCTCTGAACCTGAGTGTATAACTATTTTACGCACTCACCTACATCTGAACGTAACAATGTTCCCTAACCGACCATAGTCTGTACGTATCTGTACATATTATTCTCCAGAGTCAGTATGTATCCAAACGACCCGCTGTAATTCTCCATAGTCTGTAAGTATCTCAACTGACCCACTGTAATTCTCTGTAGTCTGTATGTAGATCCTCAACTGACCCACTATAATCCTCCGTAGTCTGTATGAATTTAAACCCACCTGCTGTAATTCTCTGTAGTCTACATATAACAAGACCGAACAAATGTAATTCTCCTTAGTCTGTATGTATCTAAACTGACCCAGTGTAATTCTCCGTGATCTGTATGTATCTGAACTGACCCACTGTTATTCTGTAGAGTCTGTATGTCTGAACGACCCGCTGTAATTCTCCATAGTCTGTAAGTATCTAAACCGACCCACTGTTATTCTCTATAGTCTGTATGTATCTGAACAACCCGCTGAAATACTCTGTAGTCTTTACGTATCTGAACCGACCCACTGTTATTCTCTATAGTCTGTATGTATCTGAACTGACCCACTGTTATTCTCTATAGTCTGTATGTATCTGAATGACCCGCTGTAATTCTCCGTAGTCTGTACGTATCTGAACCGACTCACTGTTATTCTCTATAGTCTGTATGTATCTGAACTGACCCACTGTAATTCTCTGTACTTAGTATGTATCTAAACCGACCCACTGTTATTCTTTATAGTCTGTAGGTATCTGAACCGACCCACTGTTATTCTGTAGAGTCTGTATGTATCTGAACCGACCCACTGTTATTCTTTATAGTCTGTAGGTATCTGAACCGACCCACTGTTATTCTTTATAGTCTGTATGTATCTGAACTGACCCACTGTTATTCTCTATAGTCTGTATGTATCTGAACTGACCCACTGTTATTCTCTATAGTCTGTATGTATCTGAATGACCCGCTGTAATTCTCCGTAGTCTGTACGTATCTGAACCGACTCACTGTTATTCTCTATAGTCTGTATGTATCTGAACTGACCCACTGTAATTCTCTGTACTTAGTATGTATCTAAACCGACCCACTGTTATTCTTTATAGTCTGTAGGTATCTGAACCGACCCACTGTTATTCTGTAGAGTCTGTATGTATCTGAACGACCCGCTGTAATTCCCCATAGTCTGTAAGTATCTCAACTGACCCACTGTTATTCTCTATAGTCTGTATGTATCTGAACGACCCGCTGTAATTCTCCGTAGTCTGTACGTATCTGAACCGACCCACTGTTATTCTTTATAGTCTGTATGTATCTCAACTGACCCACTGTTATTCTCTATAGTCTGTATGTATCTCAACTGACCCACTGTTATTCTCTATAGTCTGTATGTATCTCAACTAACCCACTATAATTCTCTGTAGTCAGTATGTTTCTAAACCGACCTACTGTAATTCTCCATAATCAGTATGTATCTGAAACTTCCCACTGTAATTCTCCGTAGTCTGTACGTATCTGAACCGATCCACTGTTATTCTTTATAGTCTGTATGTATCTGAACGACCCGCTGTAATTCTCCGTAGTCTGTAAGTATCTCAACTGACCCACTGTTGTCCTCTGTAGTCCGTATGTATTTGAACCGACCCACTGTAAGTAGAGAGTTCCTAGTGGGTTTGGTTTGGCTTAGATCCAGCGGGCCAGAACCGGATCGTCCGCCATGTTTTCAATATGGCGCGCCGGATTGCCTCCTAGTGACGTATTGGATACGGCGCGTTCTTATCACAATTCGGCGCTGGATTGAGAATAGAGAGTTCCTAGTAGGGTCAATCCGGCGCGCCGGAACCAGATCGTCCGCCATGTTTTCAATACGGCGCGCCGGATTGCGTCCTAGTGACGTATTCGACCGTAACAATACGACGCCATATCGGATACGGCGTGTTCTTATCACAATCCGGCGCCGGATTGAGAGCATGGAAGAAGTATATCTTCCATGTTGAGAGTGTGTGTGTAATACGTCACACCGTATCAAAAACCACTAGGAACTCTCTAGTGTGTGTGTAATACGTCACGCCGTATCAAAAACCACTAGGAACTCTCTAGTGTGTGTGTAATACGTCACGCCGTATCAATAACCACTAGGAAATAGAGAGTTCCTAGTAGGGTCAATCCGGCGCGCCGGAACCAGATCGTCCGCCATGTTTTCAATACGGCGCGCCGGATTGCGTCCTAGTGACGTATTCGACCGTAACAATACGACGCCATATCGGATACGGCGTGTTCTTATCACAATCCGGCGCCGGATTGAGAGCATGGAAGAAGTATATCTTCCATGTTGAGAGTGTGTGTGTAATACGTCACACCGTATCAAAAACCACTAGGAACTCTCTAGTGTGTGTGTAATACGTCACGCCGTATCAAAAACCACTAGGAACTCTCTAGTGTGTGTGTAATACGTCACGCCGTATCAATAACCACTAGGAAATAGAGAGTTCCTAGTAGGGTCGATCCGGTGCGCCGGAACCGGATCGTCCGCCATGTTTGTAATACAGCGCCTGCCAGATTGCCTCCTAGTGACGTATTCGACCGTAACAATATGGCACCGTAACGGATACGGCTTGTTCTTATCACAATTCGGCGCCGGATTGAGAGCATGGAAGAAGTATATTCTTCCATGTTGAGAGTGTGTGTGTAATACGTCACGCCATATCAAAAACTACTAGGAACTCTCTACTCTATTCTCTGGAGTCCGTATGTATATCAAATTATCAACCCACTGTCATTCTCATTACAGAATCTGTATCTCAACTGACCCACTGTAATTCTCTAAAATCTGTAAGTATCTGGACCGACCCACTATAATTTTCCATAGTCTGTATGTATTTGAACCGACCCACTGTTATTCTCTGTAGTCTGTAGGTATGTATTCGAACCGACCCACTGTAATTTTTTCCAGTATGAATGTAACCACACGAATAGTTTACTGTGACTTACCGCTTTCGATTTGTTTTTGAGCTTCTTCTTTTTGTTGTTGTTGGGTTTCATCCTCCTGTTGTTTGGACCCATTTTGTCGATCCTTCCTCTGAAGGGCGGCCCCATGAGGGGTCGGCGCGGCGGTCCCCTCAAGAAGTGGGGCGGCGGGGGTGGACCGTGGGGGTTCATCATAGGATGGAGCATCATCGGCGGAGGCGGCATCAGGGGGCCAGGGGGACCCCTGCGTCTCATTGGGGGCGGCGGCGGGGGCCCATGCGGAGGTCTCGGTGGCCCCATGAGCGGAGGCGGAGGCATCCTACGAGGTCCCGGTGGACCTGGCGGAAGCGGAGGCCCGAACCCAAGAGGCATAGGGCGGGGGCGCGGTGCCCTCGGGGGCGGCGGAGGCGGACCCGCAGGACGCCGTACGTACGCGGGCGGAGGTCCGAAAAGCGGCAACTCGCCCGGTGGGAACAACGGACGCGGCTTCCCGCCCTTATTGTGGTTTCCCTTCCCCTTCTGCAACTTCACCATTTTACGAAGATCAACTTTTACACTCGCGGGACCCACCGAACTACCAGAATTCGCTCACCACATTCACTCGATCACACGACACTTCCTCGAGTAAGCTCCAATCAAGCGACCGCCATTATGAAAAATAGTGACGTCACATCACAGAGTACCGGAGACAAGTTAACAGAGAAGAAAGCTAACGTTAAAATGGATGGCAAGCATGGATAAGATGGATATTATATTCAGGGGGATCGCGACGGCAGCGCAGCTTGTGCTAACCCGACGGTACTAAAGGGGTGGGGGAAGAACCTGGACCCGTTCCCGCTTCTTTTCAAATGGTTTCCCGTTCCCGCTTTTTTTTAAATGTCGGCTCGTTCTCGCTCGTAGCTACAATTTTTCCATTTTTCATCACTTAAATTTGAAGAACAACTTGTAACAATTTTTCATGCAGACCATGAAATATCTTACATTTGTTTCATTTGAAGAAACAAATGTAAGATATTCCATGGTTTACATGAAAAATTGTTACAAGTTGTTCTTCAAACCTAAGTGATGAAAAATAGAAAAATGGCCAAAAAAAAACTTGAAAATGAAATAATACCCTTCTTTATCTGTGGATTAAGGAATATAGATATCAATCAACACAGTTGATGAGGATAGTACAGATTTTATTCTTTGTTATTTTGATAATTAATATCAATACCATTATAAGAAAAATGTAAACAATACAATGTAGTTATAGAGGTCTTACTTTTATCAACTACAAACAATTTTGAAGGAACGTCGTTTTCTCATTCAATTGTAATTTGCACTACTTACAAGGAAATTATTCACATAACTGCTATCTACTTCAGAGTTTGACGAACAACACTATCGTATAATGAAAAGAATAATACTATTCAATATTGATTAAAATATTGCACCAGGAGGGGCATAATCACATTAAATGTGATAAATTTTATCACATAAATTTTAAATGTAATAAATTTTATTACATCATAGACGTTGGTTCGAAACTAAAATGATCATTATTACAAGTTTTTAGAAGTACGGGCTTACCACTACGAGTTTCCAACACAAAATTTGTGTATTTAATACAGCTGAGTAAAAAGTAGCAAAAGGAATTTAGACTTTGATGATTCTTAACCTAATTAATAACTTGAACTAGGTACCTCAACCGAAAAATGATCTAAGAACTGTTAAATATGTAGCATTACAAAACTGATTTATTCTTGAGATAACTAATGTTTTAGGTACCTACCTTAAGGTGTCACAGAAAGCAAACCGTTCTATGAATAAAAAATACGAGGAAAGTATTTGTACGAGAGGGACTCTTTATTGAATGTTGAAGTTTTTTACTCATACAAAATCATTAACCAAGTTCACTGTAGTGACTTATTTAATTGATAAGTTGATATTTATGACAAAACATATTACGATATAGGTAGATACGCTCCTATTGTCATACCTACCTGCTTACCAATAATAGTAACCGTCTAAAAGTATTTATCATCTTTGAATTTTCTTCTCCCAAGTTTTCCATACTACCTACTACCTTCTTCTAAACATAAAATGGAAACATTTTGCTCTAAACCTCGTAGTGCAGTGTCGGTAAGCTTTTTATCGAAACACGACAAGTAATTAGAAAATGTTATGCTCTACTAGCTGAATTACCAGTACCAAGGTAAGTACATATTTCTGCACCTGTTCATACAAAACCCACATTGGAATAAAAGTATGATGTATTGTATGATTAAATGAATAGAATTATGTGGTACATTGATACATAGTTACTGTTGAATCATCAAAAAGTAACTACCTCCTTCATCAAAAATCATCATCATCAAAAAATCAAACCATCAAAAATTAACGACCTACTTCAGATCTCAGTAATTCATTCATGGTAGGTACCCAGTTAGGAAGGTGGTAAAGTCGGGGTTCTTGGTAACAACTTCACTGACTGCAACTGGAAAAAATGGATTGTTTCAAAATTTCATTTTACAATAAGTAATTAATTAATTAATTTCAATGTATTATTTTATTAATTTCGCTAGTTTCAAACTTCACACTCCATTAAAAGTTCTGAAACATAGACGGAGCTCGTTAAGGCATAACAGTGAAAAGTTACTGAAACCTTTCTCTCAACGACAAAGAACTATTAACACAGAAAGAGAATTTATAAACTATGTGGGTGCAACTTCTCCACCTCAGGTATCAAAACAATGAACAGATGTGATTTGTTAGTTCTCAACTCACCTTTTCCAAGCCATAATTCGAAAAATCGAAGTGAAGCTCCTCCAGAGTCCTTTGGTTGTGGTAATGCTAACCTTTTCCTCCACCTTATACAGTTTCTTAGTCATTAAAAAATCGTGTAACTTCGGCTGTTGCAGAGGCTCTCGGTTGTAAAATACCTGCAACCCACAAAATAACTTAGAACTACTTAGGTTGATAATGTATCATTATCAATAATATTTTTCAAATAATATAATATTTTTATTATTTTTCAATTTTTTTTTATTATTTTTTTTTATTATTTTTAAATATTATAAATAATATAATATTTATATATATTTTTCAAATAATATAATATTTTTCAAAAACTGTTTGCCCACAAATACATATTTTGAAATTAGGAACATTTTTTTTTTGCCAGTTGCCTTTTTTGCCCAGGTTCACTTCCCAAATTAACAAGAACACACTTCCAGAATAGGTAGGTAGTTTCTATAACTCGCTAATAGCCACAAAATAATGAAAACTTTTAAAAGAAAAGCATACGCCTGTTTGGCAAGATGTCTGTCAAATTGGGTGGCAGGTATGTCAAAATCACTAATTTGAAGGAAAATGCAACTATAATACAATATGGATTGTCAGAATAATTATAAAATGCCACATGGCATTACATATTATACATCGATACCTTATTTATTTTTTTTTTATTTCAGGAAAACTCAAATTCAAGAAAACTATTATTGAGTTTTCTTGACGATAATAGCTTGAAAATTAATTGATGAAATTAAAGAGTTTACTGTGATAAATCTAAAAATAAAAATAAATCCATTCCGTGAATCTACAACCCATAAAACTGGTGTATTACTTTTTTATACTTTCACCACTTTAGATCAGCACTTTGTAAGCAGTGCCTAACAAGTACATCAATTATTATTCCTCACCTTTCTAGATTGAACGGAGACACGATCAGTTTTTCAATTAAATTCGCTGCGTCGCATCCTAGCGCGCGACAATGGCGCAAGTGAAACTGAAAATTCAAGAAAAAAATTATTGGTACAGAGCAATTAGCAGACACTTTATTTCTAGTATTACATACGTATAATTTAATATGAACATAAGTACAACTTGCTTATATAGGAAAGCTCTTAGCAAAAACCCTGGAATGTAGAGCCCACAGAATTACCTATTATTACCACAGAATACCTACTAGCCCCGTGGTAGAATACCTACCTACCTACCTCTGATCCCAGGAGAGACAGAGTTTGTACAAAGCAAACCCTGACTATTAATTGAGTGGTGCTACCATCTACAATGCTTGTTTTCGTTGGAGACAAAAGAAGAAAGTTGCGCTTTGGGGTAAACCTTTCCCTCTTCAGACTAGACTCACCCATGCTCATGCTTCCAACTGAGTGTTTATAAGACGACGAATGTATCATTCAAAGTTATTACAGACCTACTATCAAGTGAGACCATAATGCCACAGGATGACATGATTATTGGAAAGCTAAAGGGAGGCAAGTACAGTTCAATAATAGTTGAACAATTGCGTGATAGGTACCTACGGAGTTATGTTTAGGTTGACGATCGGTAGCAAACTTACCATCAACTAAGTAGTTCTAGGTACTGCTAATTTCAGGAAATATTCACTTCAACTGATATTGTACCTACTGCTAACCTACGTTCCACAATAATTCATTACCTTCTAAATAAATTGTGGCTCTACAAGCGAGCGAGAATGAGAAGTATTGTTGTAAAAGTTGGATTTCATAAGTGTTGAATTTACTTACCGTCAGTTTATCCATTTTCCGGTGGTGTATGCAATCATGCGAATCTTCACTTTTAAAACACTAAAATTTTGAAATTAAGCACGTCGAGAAACAAGGCAACATATATAAACACAAGACGAAATAAATATAAGTAAGATGAAATTCGACGATGCAAAAGTTCCGTTGAAACAAAATACGTTGTACCTAGCAAGAAAGCAGGTTCAAATGTTCAAAATGATAGTGGAAGAAAAAACAACTCGGGCAATTCTGCGAAAAATTAAAAAAATCAACAATTTTACACAATATATAGTTTTTAAATTAAAAATTATAATAATTTGCATAAAAAAATGTTCGGGAAATAAAATTATTACACTATTAATTTACTATCGTTAATCACAGTTGGTGAAGTTTCTACATCCGCAGCTTTTGAATGTTACAAACCTGCTACATGAAAGCGCAATGATGGTAAGGTGGTCTCCACTAGAGGATGGCGCTAGCGCTGCCATCTGAGAACAGGAACCCTAACTACCTCTAGGAACGTAGTTACCATCCACAACGCTTACCCGGTCCACAGCATTGAGCTTTCCCCGCCCTGCGTCACATCCAGCCACCTCCTCACGTCACCACTACGTTCGATTGTAAACTATCGATCTTGTGAAATCGAACGTTCGAAAGTTGCTATCGATCATGGATGATGCTGTCCGAAGTCCAAGATCCAACTGTAGCAGAAATTTCAACATTTCTAATTTGCTTCCGAGTCTACCAAGTTAGCGGTAGCTTTGTTTTCACTTTTCAAGGATGAAAAAAAAGTTCTCCAATACCAAAAATTTCACTCGCGTTTTGCGTTTTAGACCTTTCTGAACAATTTTGGTTCTCTGTCTGTGTGTCTGTCTGTGTGTCTGTCATGAATTCCTTGTAACGGGCATAACTATACGAAGTTATTGTCCGATTTCTATGAAATTTTCAGTGATTGTGCGGGTTGGTGTGTAGACAGTCCCCTATGAAAATCATCACCTTCGGGCTGATAGTAGCCACTGCGCATGCGCAAACGTGAATTTCCTTGTAACGGCCATAACTTCCACATTTTCCACCCAATGTCGATGACACTTTCAGGGATTACACGGATTACGTTTTAGATGGTACCCAATGAAAATCAAGGCCTTAAAATTCACAAGGCCTCTGCGCATGCGCAAACGTAAAATCCTTGTAACAGCCATTATACTAATCTGTAGCCATAATACTAATTAATACCATAATCCGAATTTGATGAAATTTTCTAGGATTGTCCAGATTATCGTGTAGATGGTCCCCTATGAGGGTAGTGTAAGGTACTTAGAGATTGGTGTTTTGAGATTAACTACTATGCATCGTATCATCTATACAGGGGGGGGGGGGGTCCATGTTAAGGACCGAAAAACTTCGGGAGTCGATTCTACAACTAATTTTAGTAAGAAAGAGTCTCTTAGCAATTTTTCGTTAGACGCTTAATTTCTGAGTTATTTTAATTTTAAGATTTTTTCGTGCCATAAAAAAGACCATAACTCGCTTAGTTTACGAGCAATTCAAAATCTAATCACACCGTTGGATAGGGCATTAAATTTACCATCTTTCTAGTGGTTATACAAATATTTTTGTAAGGTCGTGTTGGGTGAAAAATCAACTCGTAAAGTCATTTTTGTAAAATTGTCAAAATTTCCTACTTTTTCTTTTGATTGTTAAGGTTTTACTTCCACATGATTTTTCACGTACCTCTACATCAACAACTGCGCAAAGATCTCAGCTTTCCTACGGTATAATTTGTTTTAATTTTACTCCCCTAATTACGGGTGAAAAATACGTTTGAATGCTAAAAAACGTGGTTGCGCTCATGGAAATCAAGGTTTCTGGTTCGTTGGGCCTCGGGCAGGTTCGATGAATTAGGGGTGGAATTCCACGTCATTTTCAACGCTATTAGACTGATTCCATCACCGTTGGCATGTGAAAGCTCAGTATTGAATTTTGGTAGGTCCGAATCTTTTTTTTTTAGTTTACTTGGTATTTATGCACGAATTGAATGTTCAATTCTCGCAACTTTCTCGATTGTATGAAAAAAGAGATGTCTCATAAAGAATAGCGTGTAGATGTGGAATAAAAAGTAAAGATAAATAATGACATTTTAGAGAAAGTAAAAATGATATTTATGAACAAAAATAATCGTTATGTTCATCGAAGTACGTTATTGAGTAAACATGAATGAGATAATAAATTATCCTCTACTCCGTCTTGACTTCGTTTGTCATTCGTCCGGATACCTGTAGAAACAAAGCAAAGTTTTTTACAGCCAAGTAGAAAATAATTGAGGAATGAGCTGTCAGGAGGATAATTTATTATATCATTTACGTTTAGTCAATAACGTACTTCGATGAACATGAAGATTATTTTTGTTCATAAATATCATTTTTACTTTCTCTAAAATATCATTATTTATCTTTACTTTTTATTCCACATGTACACGCTATTCTTTATGAGACATCTCTTTTTTCATACAATCGAGAAAGTTGCGAGAATTGAACATTCAATTCGTGCATAAATACCAAGTAAACTAAAAAAAAAAGATTCGGACCTACCAAAATTCAATACTGAGCTTTCACATGCCAACGGTGATGGAATCAGTCTAATAGCGTTGAAAATGACGTGGAATTCCACCCCTAATTCGTCAAACCTGCCCGAGTGTCGCTAAAGCGATGGTAATTTTGGAACCGGTTCAGAGTAACAGGTCGGCAAGGTGATAGTTCAATTCCAAAAAGAGTAGTTAGTTTCAACAGAGAGTAGGTGGCCATTGTTGTTCGAGAGTGCGGGAAGAGTGGACGATGTGAAGGAGATATTTCTACTACCTACAAGGTAAGATACAGAATCGATCATTTTAACGTACATTGTTCAGTTTGATATACTTACATCGTTATCTGTACATAATTTGTCTCCCTCCTCATGTCTATGTCAGCAATCAGTAATGTGTGGTTGTGCCAGTACCAAATCATCACAGTTCAAAGCGTAGCTTACAGTCAGTCAATTCAATTCAAGCCATACATACATGATGTTGTCATGTCACTCGGCTGTATGCATATCAAAGTTCGTGGTATTCATCAGGACCAGAACTGCCATGCATTGTCAAAGGCTTTTGGTGCCAATCAAACCAAAGCCTGCAGTTGTACTCAAGGGTTGTGTTGGTGCCGTCAATCCATCCAATCTGCGTACATGCATCAAAGTTTGGGGGCTCATGCCTACGCCAAACTGCTGTAATTCATTCACACTGCATTATGGTTCGGAAGAGGCGGCAATTTGGGGATGGAGGTGTGCCGTTCAGGGCCGAGCAGCCCAAGGGGTGAACCCCTATCAGTTTCAAACAACAAACTCCACACATTGTGCTCAAATTCATCATGAGGAGGGAAATCACATTCTTATTCATCAATTGTTTATACTATATTATTTCGTGATTAATTCGTAGATTTAGATCGTAATTTACGACATGGAGGCACCACCTTTTTTGTAGAAGTCGGGTCTTCACATTGAAATGGACCCTGAACGATTGTTTTTACTTTTTCATAACATTCGGTTGGCATCACACAACACGTCACTCGATGACGCCACTCACTGACGTCACCTCGGGTGTCCTTTGTCACCACCCCCCCCCCCTCACAGTTAGCACTCCTTTCTCCTTCTACTTTAATTTTTTGTGGTTGTCCCTTTTCGTTGTCGGGAAGGGTTCGCCATTACTCTTGTACCAGGCGTTCATAAATAATTACTGTTACGTTCAGGAGCAGTAGCAGTACCTAGTTCTGCAGTTTTTTTTAACAGGTCACCAGTTCTTTGTGGTTACAGAAAAGACCTATTACGTTCAGAGTCGCTGAACTGTAATCTTCCAAACTAGTCGTAGTTTCGTCCCAAGATTTTGAACATAGAGAAACTTGAAATTAATTTCAATATCTAAAGAATCTTTTTGCAAACTTCATAAATGGGCTGCCATCTAAACCTAAATAATTACAAGGTTGCATCCAAATCATTGTAAGTTCCTACTTGTAACTTCATTGCAAAAAACAGTCACCTCTTTTTTAAACTATTTCACCAGCTCGTATCTCCTAAATTCAATTCTTTTGCCTCAGCATAAGTATTTTCCCAAGAGAAATGGCTTCAGTTCAGAATATGGGTATTAACTTGTTTCAGATAACCTATTTTCAAATGGAAGCATTAATTTCGTTGCGGTTGGGCAAATTGTCCAATGGTGTCAGGGAAAGGGTTGCTCAGTGTCGGGAAATAGTAGAAAAGTTAGCAGAAGGGGATGAACTTTCTGTTGTAGATAAAATTGCAATCAAACAACTAAAAACAGCGCTTCAAAGCTTAGTGACAGAAACACATATGGTACTCAGTGGGTCAACAACATCACCAGATTTGACACAAATAATTGAAGAGGGTATCACCCTACAACTAGAAGCTGAAGGGCTTTTATCAGAACATGATATACTCGAACAAGACATACTCATGAAATCCCAAATACAAAATGTAAGTCTGAACACTACTTCATCTGATTCACATAATGTGCAAAATACGACTCGCTTACCAAAGTTGGATATGGTCAAGTTTAATGGAGATATACTCCAGTGGCACAGGTTCTGGGATCGTTTCACATCTAGTGTCGCCAATAAGAATCTAACTGACGTTGACAAAATGACATATCTTGATGGGTGTTTGGAGGGTGAAGCCAAATCAGAGATTGATGGACTTGACATTACCAATGCAGTCATACCAATCAGTTGCAGTTGAACGTTTGAAGGAACGTTATGGTAACCCCAGGGTAACCATAGACACTCATTGGGTTGCATTAGATAACATTCCTACAGCAACACCGGGTATAATAGATATCAGAAAGGTATTCAACCAAATTGAGAAACATTTGGGGGTTTTGCATACCATGGGTGAAGACATAAATCGCAATCATCTTCGAAGCAAAATACTTGATAAATTTCCAACAGACCTTCAGTACGATGTAAGAATGCAACTAAAGACAGAAGAAGAGGTTTCTGTTGAAGAAATACGACGATGTCTCAAGAGGATAATCACTGCAAGAGAGGCAACTGTTCGATTCAGTACAATAAAATCAAATCTTGAATTTCGTACTTCTTCATCCAGTTTCACCACAGAAGCATTCCAATCTACAAGCCGTCTCTTCGATCACAGTCCATCCTCATTTCAACTATCAAATAAAGCGTTCTTGCAAAAGAAACATAAAACCAAACAGGACTGGAAAGCCCTCAGAACACAAAAGAAATTCTCACAACCTGATTCAGCATGTACACAGAGAGACTCTGGCTTCAAACGCAAAGTACCTTTTTCCAACCAGAATCAAGATCACTCATCCAAGAAAATGCGGCTAGCATGCATATTTTGTGAAAAGGGTCATTTCAATGACCAATGCGACACCTATCCAACCATTTCAGAGAGGAAGTCACGATTAGGGAATAAGTGTTTCCAATGTTTCATGGGATCTCATATTTCCACTTCATGTCCTAATCAACGAAAATGTGCTAATTGTGGTATCTTTGGCAAACACAATCGAGCTTTATGTCCAAGGAGTGAGAAAAAGGGTTCGGCAGAAAACAATAAATCAAAATATACTAAGTCCTCCTCAATTCACTTATCATTTGCACAAGGAGGAACAGTACTCCAGACAGCCATAGCCCAAGTGATTGGGAACTACAACAATAAATTACCATGTCGTGTACTGTTTGATACAGGAAGTGAAAAAACCTATATCACGGAAGCAGTTAGCAAACGGCTAGGTCTTGAACCAATTGAACAAACGAACCTGACCATATACACGTTCGGCAACAAGACTCCCAAAATCGTTGCTTCCAACCTCGTGTATCTTCTCATGGAAACAAACAATGGTCAGATTCTAGAAGTACCTGCATACACAGTTACCACCACCACGAATAAGATTCCTGCCCATCCAAATTTGATGAAAAGTATTCGCACCAATTATCCCGAACTGAAAATTGTATCTGATTTAACTGTCGATTCTCCTGCTGATATCATTATTGGAAACGATTCATATCATAGCTTTTTCACAGGGAAAAGACAGGAAATTAGTGAAAACTTATATTTGATACAATCCCACCTTGGTTGGATTCCTTCGGGAGTCCATCCTAATCAACAAACTGGTGGTGAGCATCAGCTATCCTTCCTGACCTTTGTTCAAGGGGAGCAAATACAATCAAATGCCAGCTTCACCACACCAGATCCACCTTTTCAAGATGATTGGGTGAAAGAATTTTGGGAGTTGGAAGCTATAGGGATAAATGACTCACCCAAGTCCATTCAAGATGAGGAAGTGGTTGAATATTTTAACAGAACCACAAAATTTATTGATGGCAGATATTTTGTCAAGTGGCCATGGGCACAATATCCACCTGAGTTGCCTGTAAACTTTGGATTATCTCTTGGGAGACTCAAATCTCTACTCAAACGGACAGATGCTGCAACCCTCCAGAAATATGATGGTGTTCTCCAGGAACAACTGAAAAATAATGTCATAGAGGTAGTTGATGGATCATCTCTTCCCCGAAATCATCAGGTACATTATCTACCTCATCACTGCGTCATCCAAGACACTAAATCGACCAAAATCAGGGTAGTATATGACGCGTCATCAAAGATTCGAGGGCAATGCAGTCTGAATGACCTTTTATATAAAGGGCCATTGATGTTGGAAGACTTGACGAAACTTTTGATAAAATTTCGAACCCATAAGATAGGACTAGTTGGAGACATTGAAAAGGCCTTTCTCCAGGTTGGCTTACAAGAGGAGGATCGTGATGTCACTCGCTTTCTTTGGGTTAAAAATTGGTCCTTGCCGCCTGAGGGAGACAATCTGATACACTTCAGATTTTGCCGTGTCCCTTTTGGTGTAGTATCTAGCCCATTTTTACTCGCAGCCACTATCAGATTACATCTTCTAAGTCAAAACTCAAACTGGAGGAATCAGATATCCAACTCACTCTATGTGGACAATCTAGTGACAGGTGTTGAATCTTCTCAAGAGGCATTAGATCTTTTCAAAGAAGCTAAAGTTGGATTTCAGCAGCTTTCAATGAACATCAGAGCCTGGTCTTCAAACAGTCTGGAGTTCATGTCCGAAATACCTCGGAGTGACAGAGAAGAGGGGACACCATCATCTGTTCTGGGTTTGAAATGGTATCAATCGTCTGACAAACTGACTCTCTCAACAAAACCAACATTATTCACAACACCAGTTCAAACAAAGAGAGATGTTATTCGGAAAATAGCCTCAATTTTTGATCCTTGCGGTTTTGCCAGCCCTGTCATATTACACGCTAAGCTCTTCCTTCAGAACCTGTGGAAAGAACGTGTCAAATGGGATACTCAACTTTCAGATGAACAGTTATCAGATTGGAGGGACTGTGAAAGATACCTACAACTTACATTAAACATCTCATTAGACCGTTACTACTGTATCTCATTGGGGAGTAGTGTAACTAATCAAGTTGATTATGAGCTTCATTGTTTTACCGATTCATCAAAAGTAGCTTATGCGGCAGTAGTGTACTTACGGAGTTCAAGTCCATCTGGTGTTGGGGTAAGCTTTGTAGTATCCCGCTTAAGGCTTACACCTGTCCGACACAAAGAGAGTTACACAATACCTAAGCTGGAGCTCATGGCTGTCCTAATTGGGACTAGGCTTCTGAACTACGTGCACAACGCATTAGGGATTCAAGTGACTGCAACCTACTTATGGACTGATAGCCAAATTGTTCTGGGATGGCTGAAGTCGAATCGACTCCTTCCACCATTTGTGACCCGCCGCATTGCAGAAATAAGCAAATCAACTCAAATTCAGTTCAATTATGTACCAACCAATCAAAACCCCGCAGATGTTGCAACTCGACGACTGGAGGGAGAAAATATTCCATTGATCTGGTTTAATGGTGCAAATTTTCTGTACCTCCCACGAGAAGAATGGCCGTCAATGCTACATACTCAGTCGGAGGACCCTGTGAGTGTAGAAAAATCCACTTCTGGTGACTACACGTCTGTTGCACTCACCACAGTACCTCGTAATATCACTCCATGTGACCCACTGGACCTTCAATTCCCAGAGCGTGGTATCCATCTCAAATCAGACACAGTAAAGAAACTCCAACTTACATATTTCCCAGAAGAACAGAGCGGCAAATCGACATGCTTAGCCAAGTCAATGGGATTGTATATTGATCCAGATGGGGTACTGCGGTGCAAGGGGAGGTTCCAAAACTCAGAACTAACATTCAATCAACAGTACCCAATCCTCCTTCCAAAACGTTCGCAGTTTGTGGCAGACCTAGTGCTTCGTATTCACACCCAAAATCTTCATGTTGGGGTGGCTCACACCCTATCTCTTCTCAGACAGTTATATTGGGTTCCTCAAGGAAGATCATTAGTCAAGTCAGTAATACAACGTTGCCCAGAATGTGTGAAGTATGGTGGGGGTCCATTTGCACTACCACCCATGGCTCCACTTCCTTCTGCTCGCTCCTCTTACAGCCATCCCTTTACCTACACAGGGTTAGACTATTTGGGACCTCTGATGTTTATGGAAAATGGCACGAAACAAAAACGTTGGTGCTGTTTGTTCACGTGTATGGCTGTGAGGGCTGTTCACCTCGAAGTAGTTCAGGATCAAACTGCTGAAGAATTCACTTTAGTCCTGCGTCAATTCATTGCTTTACGAGGGACGCCATCCCTGATTATATCAGACAATGCTGCCCAGTTCAAAATGGTTGCAGACGTGTTCAAGTCACAGCAGCTTAACTGGAAATTCATAGTAGAACTTTCCCCTTGGCAGGGTGGGTTCTATGAAAGATTGGTTGGGCTTGTGAAACATTGCCTTCGACGGACAGCTGATCGAGCCCTACTTACAGGTGTCCAATTGGTCACTGTTTTGAAGGAAATAGAATCTGTCCTGAACACACGACCGCTCACAATGGTTAGTGATGATATTGAACATATATTGACACCTTCTGATTTCATTATGCCCTCATGTGGCATGACTCTTCTCGAACTGCCCACATCAGGACAGTCAGTGTCTCATGTTCGAGATAAGTTGGTAGAAGGGTGGAAGCGAAGTACTGTATTGCTTGATGAGTTCAGAAGGATGTTCCAAAATCAGTACTTGGTAGCCCTACGGGAGCGTCATCAGTCTCACCATGCACAACCTCGTGTACTTGCATCCCAACCTCCTAAAATTGGAGCAGTGGTACAGATCAAAGGAGACACAGCAAACAGGGCAACTTGGAGGGTTGGAAAAGTTGTGAGCCTTCCCAAAAGTTCAGATGGAAGGGTTCGCACTGCCCAGATCGCCCTAGACAATGGCTCCGTTTTGACTCGTTCAATTAGCCATCTTTACCCCCTGGAGATGGACTTATCAGACTCATCCCCGACACATGAGCACCTTGACCTAGGCAACCCATTGCAACCACAACAATCATGCCAGTTTGAGATCCCAGCTTCTTCAGCATTGGTTCAGGCTCCTTCAACTCCTGAATGTCAGGATGCACAAGGTGTGCCAATGGATCTTTCACAAGGCGAGAATCAGCAGACGGACCCCGTGTCAGCTAGTCCGCTTGCCCCATCACCCAGCACCAGTCCTTCTCCTTCAGGAGAGGGGTGCCACACACGGCCAACACGGGTAGCAGCAAAACTTGCCAGGCAACGCCTACGTCAGTGGACTCGAAGCCTATTCGTGGCTGCCCAGAACTGTTAACCTAGGGAACACAAAAAATAGAGTGGTTCTCATTCAGTCACTACTTTGCTAATTTTGTTTTTGTACTCTTGCCTGTTCTTATAGCCTTGATCCTTTAAGTTACCTACCTTGACATCTTAATCTCCAGAAATTAGTACTTCATGTTCGTATTACATTTCACTTCATTTATGAACATCAATAATTTGTCTTAGATCTCTTTAATGCAATAAACATTTTTCGTTAGTTTCATAGGTTGTCATCAATTCATGCCTATCCATGGGTCCAAGCCACCTTTCTTGGTGGGGAATGTCGCTAAAGCGATGGTAATTTTGGAACCGGTTCAGAGTAACAGGTCGGCAAGGTGATAGTTCAATTCCAAAAAGAGTAGTTAGTTTCAACAGAGAGTAGGTGGCCATTGTTGTTCGAGAGTGCGGGAAGAGTGGACGATGTGAAGGAGATATTTCTACTACCTACAAGGTAAGATACAGAATCGATCATTTTAACGTACATTGTTCAGTTTGATATACTTACATCGTTATCTGTACATAATTTGTCTCCCTCCTCATGTCTATGTCAGCAATCAGTAATGTGTGGTTGTGCCAGTACCAAATCATCACAGTTCAAAGCGTAGCTTACAGTCAGTCAATTCAATTCAAGCCATACATACATGATGTTGTCATGTCACTCGGCTGTATGCATATCAAAGTTCGTGGTATTCATCAGGACCAGAACTGCCATGCATTGTCAAAGGCTTTTGGTGCCAATCAAACCAAAGCCTGCAGTTGTACTCAAGGGTTGTGTTGGTGCCGTCAATCCATCCAATCTGCGTACATGCATCAAAGTTTGGGGGCTCATGCCTACGCCAAACTGCTGTAATTCATTCACACTGCATTATGGTTCGGAAGAGGCGGCAATTTGGGGATGGAGGTGTGCCGTTCAGGGCCGAGCAGCCCAAGGGGTGAACCCCTATCAGTTTCAAACAACAAACTCCACACATTGTGCTCAAATTCATCATGAGGAGGGAAATCACATTCTTATTCATCAATTGTTTATACTATATTATTTCGTGATTAATTCGTAGATTTAGATCGTAATTTACGACACCGAGGCCCAACGAACCAGAAACCTTGATTTCCATGAGCGCAACCACGTTTTTCAGCATTCAAACGTATTTTTCACCCGTAATTAGCGGAGTAAAATTAAAACAAATTATACCATTCAAAAGCTGAGATCTTTGCGCAGTTGTTGATGTAGAGGTACGTGAAAAATCATGTGGAAGTAAAACCTTAACAATCAAAAGAAAAAGTAGGAAATTTTGACAATTTTACAAAAATGACTTTACGAGTTGATTTTTCACCCAACACGACCTTACAAAAATATTTGTCTAACCACTAGAAAGATGGTAAATTTAACGCCCTATCCAACGGTGTAATTAGATTTTGAATTGTTTGTAAATTAAGCGAGTTATGATCATTTTTATGGCTTAAGGTCGAAAACACGAAAAAAATCTTAAAATTAAAATAACTCAGAAATTAAGCGTCTAACGAAAAATTGCTAAGAGACTCTTTCTTACTAAAATTAGTTGTAGAATGGACTCCCGAAGTTTTTCGGTCCTTAACATGGGACACCCTGTATAATCGGGTTATGGATACGAGGAAGCTATGTGCCACACCCACTTGGCATACTTTTTTTTTTTGCAAAATTTTTTCCTGAACCAAAGTTGTTCAGGAAGGTACCGTGGTAGGTAGTTGTAGGTTTTTATTTTATACTAGCTGAAAAGCCTACTAAAAGCAGGCAAAGACTATTCCTCCGACTCTCCTCCCGCCACCAACTCCCTCCGACTCCTCCCGCCCCCAACCCCTCCGACTCCTCTCGCCTCCGACTCCTCCCGCCCCCAACCCCTCCGACTCCTCTCGCCCCCGACCCTTCCCGCCCCCGACCCTTCCCGCCCCCAACCCCTCCGACTCCTCTCGCCTCCGACTCCTCTCGCCTCCGACTCCTCCCGCCCCCAACCCCTCCGACTCCTCTCGCCTCCGACTCCTCCCGCCCCCAACCCCTCCGACTTCTCTCGCCTCCGACTCCTCCCGCCCCCAACCCCTCCAGCCTACAACTCTCCCTCTGCCACGACCCCTCCGTGCATACGTACGTACGTACGTACGGTTGGCGTTTTATATAATTAGATTTTGCATATTATGCAATGTGAAATGCAAGTGAAAGTTTTGATTTTCGCGAACTTTTTTCCCAATCCTTGAAAAATGAAAACATTGTTTCGGCATCCTTTTGCATTATAGCTTCCTCTCATGAGTACAAAAACGTGAACAAATAAAATTACTTAGCTGATATAAAAAATAATGCTTGATTCCACTAATAAATTCCCCAATACAGCACTTGATTTTCATCCTGCAAACGCGATTCTGAAGTTGTGACAATCATGTTGATGATTTTTAACTTTTTTCCCACGTAGTTATCTCTAATGTGGCTCCTTCTGACCGGGTCATGATGCAATGATGATTTTAAATAATAATCGACGGAAAAAGTATCCGTTGCCAACCGTATAAATAATAATATAATTTATATTATGTGTTTATATTACCGCATACTATGCGGTACATACTTACAACAAAACTTCGCGTTGATTCAAATTGGAGGTACAGAACTTCTACATCGATCGCTTTCGATACCATCGATCAGAACAGATCAACGACAGAATCGATAGGATCGACGATCTGAAAGTCGAAATCGTGACGTCACTCCAGAAGATGGATCAACGCCTCTACAATCATCGCCTACAAAGAACTTACGAAAATATCTTCTGTCCGCTGGCTCACCGCAGCAAAACGAAATGATACTAACTGCAACGAAGAAAAATCCCCGTAAATTCTTCGCCCTCACCACAACACAGCAATACAATTTAATAATATAGTTTTAAATACTCCCCAAAGAATGCGCAGCTGACACGATGAAACGTCATGAAAAACGCGAGCACGACGAAGGAATGCTGTCGAGCTTGACATCATGGAAGACGGTAGGCTTCTTCCATGTTGACATGTTGGCTTTTTTCTTTGTTCTCAGCGTCCAAATTTTTAACTAAATCGTTTTTAATTTTATTTCTCTTCCTAACGTAGTTTCTTAATTTTAGAAAAATTTCAAAATTTCACTTTATGACAATTGGAAAATAAATTCCGAAGTTTTTCCGTGGCATAATGCAACCTCTTCGATTTGGGTAAGCTTGGCTGTCTTGTTTTTGGCTTGTAAACAGTAATCAGTGTTTTTGTTTATTGTAGTGAATTATGAATTTCCGCTTATATTGGCAAATTATCCGGATTTAAACAATCAGTGATCAACTAAGTGCGATGGGACAGCTAGTCAGGTAAAAATTGCACTCTATTTTCAGTGGTGAAATGTATATTTTATGCTTAGATCGTGATGTTATCTTGGTCGATCAACTAGAATTCAATTCTGACATTTGCACTACATTGTGTCAAAATCCGTTCAAAATTGCTAGTTTAGCGGCTAGTGCATCCCACTGTAATAATAGTCGGTGGAGAAATACGACAATTCGAGATGATAAGTGTAGGAAGGCAGAAGATTCGAATGTATCTTTGCACGGCATAAACCAGAGCCAACCTACCTGTTGGATAGGATGGCTAGATTAGGTAAGGTAATCGTAGGGGTAGTTTGAGGGTATCTATCGGAGAAGTTGGGCTCCTGTCTAATCTCTTGAACTTACTCGTAAGTAGTAGTTTGTATATCCACCCACCCACTCAAGATAAAGGTAAATAGAACTGCCAATGACCTTGGGAAAACGGTCCTACTTTTGGAAAACCCGAGATTTTTAAAAATATGCATGGCCTGCCGAAATATGGTTCTATTGCCCTCGTAGCTGGTTTGACTCCTTCCCAGTCGTTCTCCTAACACTACGAATCATTTTTCAGCGCTCCAAGATGACCTGTCGGGATCGAAGTCAGCTTTATCGCTCTCACAGCCTATCAGACTGCCCACCAACAGTTTTCAGTGATCAAAAGGCTCAAAGCCAAGTTCTGTTGTACATGCAGCTGATCTGACTTCCTCCCCGTCGTCCTCAAGAGGCTAAAATTAATTTTCATTGAGTTAATAGGAAAGAAGGTGTCTCTTGATCACTCAGCTGATCTGACTTCCTCCCCGTCGTCCTCAAGAGGCTAAAATTAATTTTCATTGAGTTAATAGGAAAGAAGGTGTCTCTTGATCACTCAGCTGATCTGATTTCCTTCTCAGTTTGTGTGCCAAACTAAGCGCTCTAAAATGAACAGGAAATAAGTTGGCTTTTTATAACAAATTAAAGGCATTTGAACTGTTTAGTACGTCAACCTCAAAGATCGTAAACAAGTCCTCCAGCATAATCAGCTTTTTTCAGCATTTCTGCGCGATTATTTGTGTTCCTCCTTTTTCACTAGCTCTTCCTCAGAACCCTCCAGCTAGTTGATAATCAGTGGTTATCGAAGCCGTGTTTATATCAGATTGTTTTCAAGTACAGTTTCCCTCGATGTTACTTCCTCCTGACCTCATGGCTCGTGTTTGGTTATTAACTACCCTGCAATGTAGCTAATCTAACAGGACTTTGTATACCTTGTGGCGATAGCACACCTGTTCACCATTTTTAAGTAGGTACTGATTGACAGCATGAGACCTACAAATTTTGCCAAAGTTATCAATTACCTGTAATCAAACAATAATAACCACCGATAATATGCAAACGTATCTGAAAGGAAATGGAATGCTTCTGAAGAAAAGAAAAGACGTCCACTCCCACGAAATGACTAATGAAAACAAATAAAATAACGAAGAAATTAACGGCAGTTTCCTGTCATCACAAAGGATATGATTACCTGAAGATCGAAGGAGTCGCTACCGGTGGAGAGATGCGAGAAAGCTTGGTACGGCAGAGAGGGAGATGTGGAAGCACCCTAGCGGCAGACTGGGGAACGGACAGTAAGACACGAGAATCTAGCTAGAGGGCAGCACAGGATGAAGACCAAAGGACTTTCCCGAGCGTCTCTCACGACGACCATTCACTCGGTCATTCAGAATTGACAGAAATTAATTAGGCTTACATGAACCAGACACAATTGTCTAGTGCAAGCTTCACCTCCAGAAGCTTATCATGATTTTTTAAATTGACTGGACTAGATTGTCTAGTGCAAGGTTCACCTCCAAAAGATTCACATGAGGAGGACTGACTTGATCCATTGTGAAATCTAATTTATTGAAGAGATTTAAGAAAGAGGAATTACTTCTTTCAATCTCCACAAATTCAGAAAGATCATTATAAAAGAGCCCATAAGTGCCTTATTTGATCTCTAAGAACTGACTAATATAAAATTATTCTGGAAAGTACAATTATAAAAAACGGAAATTAATACCAAAAAAGGCTATACTGAAGTTCTATTGCATACCAGAAGTCCCTGCTTCCTGTTTACTACTGAAATTATAGCTGAAACTCCAGTCCAGATTACTGTTCTTTTTCACTGAGGTCGAAGCTGAAGTTCCAGTCCAGATTATTATTCGAAGTTCCTGCTGAGATCTCCACTAAAGGGTGAACCAATTTTCTACCAGAAGTTCCTGCTTCCTTGTTCTTCCTCTGAGTCATAGCTGAAGCTCCAGTCCAGATCACTACAGAAGTTCCTGCTAACATCTCCACTAAAGGGTTGAATTCATATTCCTACCTGAAGTTCCTGCTTCCCACTGGGTCTATAGCTGAAGTTCCAGTCCAGATTACTACAAGAAGTTCCAGCCCAGATTACGACAAGAAGTTCCAGCCAACATCTTCACTGAAGTTCCTGTCAGATGCAGACGTAATCTTCCAAGAAGCTAGGATAATTATAAAACCGTTACAACCTGTTATCTGACTTAGGTCGCTCTAGCTACCATCTTGTAAAAATAATGAAGCTTGAGGAGGAACCATAGCTTCGACCGCTCGCACAATCTTTATTCTCTCATATTCAACTTGCCTAAGGATTAGAGACCATTCAGTTGTTAATGAGGAATTCGCCTCACAATTTTTTAATTTTATTTTCAAAAGAGGTTCACTGTTATGGAAGAAAACCTAAGTGTGCTGCTCGAAAATGCATCCCTAAAATTTAGAGAATTTAAGGAAGATGGAAATTTTAAACGTTCTGGGAGTCTGTGACGCGACGAGTTTTTCCTTACGACAGCAGCGCTACCTCTGATAGCACACATGAAACAACTAGCTTATGTGATAGAGTACTCGAGTGCACTGCGAACTGGCAGAAAGAACCCAGACACATAGGTGACAAAAAGAAGCAATTTTACTCACTCTTTTTTACAATAAGATTCTACCTATTAGTTTATCAAGCATTATTAGTCTTCTCTTATTTAGTTTCTATAATAGTTAGTTTTGATATTTGAATCACATTATTTGAGTGGATCGTTTCATGTGGTCACGAGGGCGCCTACAACTCAACCTGTTGACATTCTCTGACACTATTTGCCGAAACTCCTTTTACGCTTCGCCAGAGAACAGTTTTGCATGAGGAACCCTGGGGAGTGACGTAATCAGTTTTCCTCAATCTTCGCGGTGTTTTTTGACACTGCTTCACTTGTTTAGGCATTATCTTCTACGGTAATTTTTTCCCCTTCGGTATTCCTGGTGTTAAACGTTACTCTAGGGCCCTATTATAGGATTTGACTTGAAAGTCCAGAATCTAAAATTGAGGCAAATTCCCCATTGTTTTAGACAAAGACTCCTCAGTTACTGGCGTCCCTCCTGGGTTTATTAAACACATTTCATCGAGGGATTGCGTCAAGAACTGTACTGAATTTGCTCTGCATCACCTCTTTTCAGGTATGGATGTGGAAAATGAACGGCAAGAAGAAATCCCAGAGAAACGAGCACGGCGCGAAGATGTGGAATTCACGCCGACTGTTGAGATGATGGTAAGAAGTGGGATAAATCAATTCAAAAGTGATAATGAAATGTATTGGCTAGTATATACCAATTAACCCATTTCAAGCCAAGGGTAGAAATAACTCAATAATGGGGAGAGGAGGATGAACTGTTTCAGAGAATGCCGGCCGTAATAAAGCATCATTTGCTCACCAATCGAGAGCAAAAATACTCAATATTTTATGAATTTTACTTTTTAATGAGATTTGAGAGTTTTCCAAGGCGATATGATTTATCCAATTTCATTTATCCCAGAATCGAATTTGAGCCATCATAATCATGCCTTTGGCCAAAAGGCCCCATTTTCAAAAAAATTCCAAAATCGCATTCAGCTCCCGAACGTCAGAGCAAATTGTTTCTGAAAATTTTAGCAGCAGCAGGAACGAGAAAAAATTCTTTTGCCAAGATTTTCCACTATTTTCAATATTTAAAAAATCATGAAATATGACGATGAGAAAACGCATCAGTGGCCGGAAATGGGTTAAATTACATTCGTTTTAGGATGCATTTCAAACTGATTTGTTAATGTTATTTGAATACATATGAAGGTACATGAGTACGACGATGAACGTACCCTAGAAGAAGAAGAAGCCCTTGGACCCTTGGAGGACCCGTCAGTAGAGTTGTCGAGCTTGGAGAAGGAGGGGAATATGCCCATTGAGGACTTGATGGCAATGTATGGTTACAACGACGCGGACACACGAACCACCCAGTCATCCGAAGAAATGAACGGCGAGAAACCCAACGAAACTGAGGTTGCGGATAAGAAGAGCCCTTCAGGTCTAGAGCAGATTTACAACGAAATGGAGCCCGATGGAGAGCTTGAGCCAAACACCAGAGCAACAAGGTAATGTTGACTATTGTAAAATAGAAATTAAATTATATTTTTCCGGTGATTTATTGATACAAGTTTCAATGATCGCTAGTAACGGAGCCAATATCAAAAAAAGTCTGCCAAGTGGGTGTGGCACATAGCTTCCTCGTATCCATAACCCGATTATATAGATGACCAGATGCATAGCAGTTACTCTCGAAATATCAATCTCTAAGTACCTTCCACTACCCTCATAGGGAACCATCTACACGCTAATCTGGACAATCCTAGAAAATTTCATCAAATTCGGATGAAAAATTAGGTGAGTGGATATGTTTTTGGATCAAAAAATACTTAGCTTCGGCTAGGATTCGAACCCGCGACCCCTGGGGGACAGTTGAAGTTACGGCTGTTACAAGGAATTTACGTTTGCGCATGCGCAGTCGCTTCTATCGGTCCGGGGATGATGATTTTCATAGGGGATCATCTACAACCTAATCCACATAAACCCTGAAAATTTCATTGAAATCGGGTAGAAAATTTGGAAGTTATGCCCATTAAAAGGAAATTCACGTTTGCGCATGCGCAGTGGCTACTATCAGTCCGAAGTTGACGATTTTCATAGGGGACCATCTACATGCAAATCTGTAGCATCCCTGAAAATTTCATTGAAATCGGATGGAAAATGTAGAAGTTATGGCCGTTACAAGGAATTCACGTTTGCGCATGCGCAGTCGCTTCTATCAGTCCGGGGATGATGATTTTCATAGGGGACCGTCTACACACCAACCCGCACAATCCCTGAAAATTTCATAGAAATCGGACAATAACTTCGTATAGTTATGCGCGTTACAAGGAATTCATGAAAGACACACAGACAGACAGACACACAGACACGGAACCAAAATTGTTCAGAAAGGTCTAAAACGCAAAACGCGAGTGGAAATTTTGATTTTGGAGAAATTTTTTTTTTCGTCCTTGAAAAGTGAAAACAAAGCTTCCGCTACCTTGGTAGACTCGGAAGCAATAAAGAACAACCCTAACAACTTTATTTCACCAATGTCCCAAACAAGTCAAGTACTAGCGCCTTTACCCTGCTATTTTCATTGGTAGATACGGCTCAAGAGCCCAAAGTGAAGAAGAAGAAGATTACGATTACGCTCCAGATGAAGAGGAAGAAAGGAAGAAAACAATCATGGTGGGTAGTGACTACCAGGCTTACATACCTGACATCATGTGCAAGTATGATGACGCTCTGCCATATGAAAATCAAGACAAGCTGGTGTGGGACCCAAGTAATTTGAACTTTAAGGAAATTGAAGACTACCTCATTAAGGTATACATTTTTTGTGTTAATATCAGTTAGTTTCATAGTAGTTTTTGCATAGAAGAATTATAAGTATCGTGAGAAGGGAAGGAAAGACAAGGAACATGAAACAATCAACCGCTCTAAACAGGTGTCCAAGGGATAACAGAGTAATCGTATATAATATATACGAAATATGATAAATATAATATATACGATTACTCTGTTATCCCTTGGACACCTGTTTAGAGCGGTTGATTGTTTCATGTTCCTTGTCTTTGGTGAAATTCCTCATGGTTCACACAATTATCAGAGTTTATGTAGAGCGTTTTTCAATTAAAAGTTTTCATATTGAGCGGAAATACCTCCTCTTTTCATTGAAACACGCTCTACATAAACTCTGATAATAGTGTGAACCATGAGGAATTTCACCGAATTCTGTTTGCATGTTTCCTGAATAGTTAGTGGTGGGGGATAGATGAAAAGCGGGTTGAATCAGAAAATAAGTCTCCTGTTATTTTTGGGAGGCAATCAAAATTTATGATTTCAAAAAATAACCGGGAAAACGGACCTCTTCAACGTGAAGCGGGAACGCTCGCTGATTGGCTGTTCGGATCGCCGTCTCCTCCCAGTGTTGCCCGATGGAACAACGAAATCGTGTTATCTAAGAGGAAAGTTATCAAACAAAAACAGGGGAAACCTAATTTTCCCCATCTTGCTTTTTATATTCTTTTCTTCAGTTTTTCGATTTCGATCTTTACTGGTTTTGTGAAATGTTGCATCTGAGGACTATAGATTTCACGATCTCAGCACTTCAAGCGGCTGTACATGAACTATTCCAGATTGACGTTATCCTCCCGGTTTTTTTAAACGTTCATATTTTCTATACTGTTTTGTTTATTCGTAAATTAGGAAGTACGGGCTTAAAGTTCGCCGTAGGGGTTTTTTCGAGGTGCTGAATCCGATTTTGGGGTAAAAAATAGGAAATTCCGACATGGTGAAATTCCTCATTCCCTTGGGCAGTGCACTAATGGATTTCTAATATCCAAAAAAAGATTAAAAATTCTAAAAACTTGCTTTTGTGATCTCAACGAAAACTACGAATATATTTTTTTCTCTACGAAGTACTTTTAGGTACAACATAAAGTGCACTGTAACACTCTGCTACAGGGTTATGGGCCCAGCACGCTCCCAATATTAATCAGACAGATGTTTTCACATTCGTTCATTTTAAACTCCATGTTTTCTGTTTGACCAATGTGACTTTGTATTCTCAAGGTCCAGGAACCACCGAACAGCACTCAGAGTGTTACAGCCATTCCCACTGGCAAGCACACCAGAGATGACGAAGAAGCCCTTTACCTACTTCTTCAGGTAAACTTAGTTGTTATAAAACTTATTATTTCTTACTTTTAAACATTATTTTTTAAGATTTTAAAGTTGACAGTTACCATAACTATTTTTTACTAATCAAAACTTAGAATTTCTATGGTCAATCAATGATCTTGTTTTTCTATCAACAGTGTGGCCACAACATTGAAGAAGCTCTCAGGCGAAGGAAAATCAACCCCAATCCGCCCTCAGAGTCAATGAGCCTCTGGTCTGAAGAAGAATGCCGCCATTTTGAAACTGGTCTAAGGAGCTTCGGGAAGGACTTCAGGCAGATTCAAATGAACAAAGTGAGAACACGATCCGTTGGAGAACTCGTTCAGTTCTACTACCTGTGGAAGAAGACAGAGCGGCATGACATCTTTGCTAATAAAGCAAGGTTGGAAAAGAAGAAGTATTCGTTGCATCCGGGGATTACCGACTACATGGATCGCTTTTTGGAAGAGCAGGAAGGTAGGATATTGATACTCCTTAGTTATGAATGAATCACGCGTATGAGTAGGAATTTCGCAGTTTCAACTTCATAGTGGAAATTGTTTGGGTTTGAGGGCGAGGAATATAGTCCAATCCTCTTATATGCTGTTGTCCGAGCGCTTTCGTTTATTACAACATCTTCAGGGTTATTTACGGTACGTAGTTGTCATTTGTTTTGGGCATATGCTGTAGTTGTCCTCACAATTTTATCCACTGTTAACCTAGCATTGCCCAGTTCTATGATTATAGCGCCTACAATACGAAATTTATAACACTATAACTCCAAATTATTTTAAAAGTTAACTTCTTAGTACATACGAAAGCCAACAAAGCAACCTAAACAAGAAGAAAAGGAATAAAAACGGAGTTGAGTAGAACGTTGTCTATTTCCACGAAAATAATGAGTTTCAAGTTAAATCGATTTCGACGGTTAGGTCATCATCAGTAACAAACAATAACAGGAAGTTATTGTTTGTTGCTGATGATGACCTAACCGTCGAAATCGATTTAACTTGTAACTCATTATTTTCGTGGAAATAGACAACGTTCTACTCAACTCCGTTTTTATTAAAATGGTTTTCCACAATCTCATCGCGAGTGACTTTATTCGTAAGAAGAAAAGGGTCCAAAAAGTGAGAGGTAGGTGCATACCTAACATGATTGTGAGAGATGAGGATAAAATTGTGTGGACAACTACGGCATATGCCAAAAACAAATGACAACTACATAAGTAAAATAACCCTGAAGATGTTGTAATAAACGAAAGCGCTCGGACAACAGCATATAAGAGGATTGGCCTATATTCCTCGCCCTCAAACCCAAACAATTGATCATCAATCGCCACAAAACCACAATGGAACCTCATAGTGGGGTAGCTGCAACAGAATATCGTATTTTTCACATACGATTTAAATTATCTTGTATCAGTTTTCAATTCGAAATTCAATTTAGTTTTTGCAAGATTTCCACAAGGAAATGCCGCCCTCACTTGTGTTGGTGGGAGATTGCCAACAACAAATCTGACGTCCCCTGACAAAAAGAATCTAGATAGAGTGTGTTAAGATCACTGCAATCGAAGACATATTCAAGTCAGACCAAGGGCTTCATGTTAACCCAGAAAAGACCACTATTGTTCCCTTCACGAACAGAAGGAAACTATCTCTAAAAACCCCCTATCTTCATGAGCAGAGGATTTCGTTCTCCAATGAAGTTAAATATCTGGGGGTTGTGCTAGACCATAAACTCTTGTGGAACAAGCACCTAGAGTACCATATCCTAAACAAAGGAACACGAGCATTATGGGCTTGTCACAAAATGCTCGGAAAAACATGGGGTCTAACGCCCAAAACGACCTCCTGGTCATACAAAGCGATTGTCAGACCCATGGTCACCTATGCCTCAGTAGTATGGTGGCAAAAAACAAACCAGGCTACATCTAAGCTCCAGCTAACCAAACTACAAAGGCAAGCATGCCTTGGTATATCTGGAGCAATGAGTACCACCCCTTCAGCAGCACTAGAGGTTCTTCTTGACCGCACCCCTCTACATATCTTTGTTCAGAGGACAGCCTTCCTGGGGGCTATTAGAATGCTGCACTCGGGAAAACTCAAACTCCCCCCTCTTAAAGGGAGCCACCTGGAAATACTGGACCAAGTCCACACCCATCCTGGCCAGTGGTCGTCAGTCAGTCCCTGACGTTATGTCAGAGAGAATGAACTTTTACCTGCCCTTTAGAGTGATCATTAATGATCGTGAATGCTGGAAAAGAGGCACGCCTCAATATGAACCAGGTTCACTTCTGTGGTACACAGATGGGTCTGTGATGAATGGAAAAGCTGGCCTAGGGGTCAAAGGCCCAAAATTTCAGCCTAACTAAACCCCTAGGAACAACGGCGACCATTTATCAGGCTGAAACCCATGCCATATAAATATGCGCACGAGAGATCGCCAAAAAAAACTACTCAAAGGTGCGAGAATTTACATAATGTCTGATAGCCAGGCAGCCCTAAAGGCCATTGCAGCCTCCTCAATAACATCAAGGCTAACCTGGGATTGTCTGGACTCCCTGAAGGCTGCGGCTCGGGGCAATAAGTTAACTTTGCTCTGGGTCCCTGGCCATGAAGGAGTAGATGGCAATGAAGAAGCCGATCGACTCGCTAAGCAGGGATCGGAATCCCAATGTTTTGGTCCTGAACTCCTACTCGGGGTTACTAAGAGCTTCATTACTCAACAGGTCCAAAAATGGGAGGACAGCAAGAGAGCTGTGTACTGGCGCAACACTCCAAAGCAGAGGCAAGCCAAGCAGCTAATCACCATCTCTAAAAAAAGAGCAAAAGCTCTGCTGTCGCAAAGGAGGAAGGACCTTCGCACCATTGTGGGTCTCCTGACTGGCCATTGCCCCCTGAGATACCATCTCGACAAGATGGGCAAGGCCAGGACAGTTGAATGTCGGCTCTGCTGCGAAGGAGTTGAAACAGCAGAACACATCCTCTGTGAGTGTCCTGCTGTAGCATCTACCAGATTCCGGCATTTCGATAAGGGTACTCTTGTCCCGGCCGAAATTGCTCGCGAAACGCCCGAAAAACTTCTTCACTTTGTGAAAGAAGAGGTTTTCAAACGGGCACTTTAGTGAAAAAGGGAATCCTGTCACAATAGATCAAACTTATGGTCTAAATGACTAAGGGCTTGCCCCGTCCCAATGAAAAAAAAAGTCAGAAACATTGGAATAAGAGTGCAAAATAATGGCGATGATTTAAAAAAAATTCAATAAAATATATTTTTATGCCTCTGCATGTTTGTATTTCTTTTTTAATTTCATAGTAATGAAGCTTAATATTCTTGTTATTTTCCTGATGCGCTCCCTAGTGTTGTAATGATCACCACAACTCTGACCTATCCCTGCTGTATCCTAGTAGTCTGAAGGTGAATCCAAAACCCCTGGTTTTGAAACTTTTTTTTTACGATGCGTTTTTAGAGTTTTACTTACAGATACGTTCATCAATAAAGATTCACTAAGCAGGAAAAAATTCAAAAAATATCATGCAACTACCCCACTATGATTTAGCACCTTGAACATTAGAAAAAGTGACATATGGACGGGGGGGGGGGGTGAATCAAGGAGAAGGGTGAAGCTAATCAGGTGGGTCGAGGTGCAGCTAAGACCCCAAGAACTGGTTTCCCTGTAAACACATTGGAAGAAAAATTGGTACTTCATTGGAGTACAATACAGAGTACGCAGGATGAAGACGTTCAAGAAGGCGTTCCAGCATAGCTCATTGTGAACTGTTACACTGCTAACAGCTTATCTTGATGTTTTCAAACGAATGTGTCCTTTTTAATTACAATGAAATCTGTAATTTGATTTTCGTTTACATGCTTTGTGACATTAACTCGGTAGGAATGGCGTACTTCGAGTGTCAGTTTGCAGTCTGCATTTCAATACCACTCTGGCTTATGGTATCATCAGCTATCTTACGGAATGTCTCTTGATGTTCCTCTGGTGTTGTGGGACCAACTAAGCTTGGTCATAACAGTTTTAACATTATGTCCCTTAATTTAGGATGTGGTTAGAGTTCAGTGGAGCTTTTCAAACCACATGTATTGGTGAACCTACAAGACTCTTGTCTGGACCCTTCATTGCAAGGCCAGGAAGTTGGAGAGCTAGGTGGAGACGCTCCGGTTTTAAAGTGAGGACTCCATCAAGGCTCCGAAATCTTAACAAGAAAGTGTGTCCCTTCAAAAGCTCCATGTGGTTGAACTCCAACCACATCTGATCTCGCTGATGTCAATTATTTTGTATTGAATCGACCCATTTCATTTAGTTCCACTCGGCTCGAGCGCAAGTGGCAGAGACCGGAGCACTTCGCCCAATATTCACTCTCTGCTTTATGGCGATCCAAAATGGCCGAAACGAGAGTCGGGCAAGACAGAAGAGCCCGAAACAGAGGTGAAGAAAGAGGTTAAAGAGGAACTGGACACTCAGGAAAAGCCTGCTGAGCAACCAGACCCCGCGCCCACACCTTGCGATAGTCCTAAAATCAAGGAAGAGTAACGATATACTAAGACAATTACTGTGAATCAACATCGTGTTTTTCTCAGTGACCTCGTTTTGCATGATACATGAACAATTTGTGTACCTGCATGCGACGTATTTATTAATGTTATTGTGTATTATGTACAATGTACATGTAAGTGTAGAACAATTTGTTTTGTTTTAAGAAATCTTTATAATTAAATCTACCTTATTGGTGAAGAAATTCGTTGATCAATCCGATGTCAGAATTGGATCTGCGCATGAGAAATAAAAATCAATGTGTTCATGTTCAAATGGTTGCAACATGTGCCTCATGGTACGAATCCACCAATTGGCGAGGCACGTTTGTTTGAATGTCCGCCTTATTTTAAGATGTTCGTTACTTCGGTCCTCACGTGTCGTATGTGATTCCTTCTCTCTTTTTCCTCAAATCGTGGAAAATAAATACCTGGGAAGTCAGCAGCTTTCATTTTGATATAGGAGGGAGAAAACAAGCGACACCCCAAGCAGCAAGTCACTCGAGGTCACCAGTATATTGGTGTCTAAACAGTAAATTCCATCCTAAACAGGTGGTGATTGACTGAATTCACATATTCAGGCGTCTGTTCCCTCGCAGCAAACTGAATTTAATGGGGATTTAGAACTTCTCGATGTTTTGGCGCCCAGGAAACTATCTCTGCATGGTCAACATTGACCTCGCCCAATTACTGTTTGCTAGAACGCGTTCAGAAATAAGTTGAATTGTTGCAAACCCTCTTCTGAGCGCCTTAGTTCACACCTTCGTTTTTAGCCAAATCTCTTAACGTTCCAGAGGCTTAAAGCAAAACCGTCGTAGCTCGGGACTTGTTGGATTATCTTTCGTATGAGAGTAGTTCAATCCAGAATCATTCCGTTTTTACGAACGGGGGAAGGAATTTGCCACTCCTCCAAGTCTCACTTGCTGCCTGCTGTTGTCTCCCTACATTGATCGGATTGCTGTTAAGAATCTGCTCTCGCAGCAAGGGCACTTCTAAAGGAGCTTCAGAAGTCTCCCTTTCTGTAAACTTCTTCTTCAACTCTATTCAACACTATGTAGTTTCGCTGACAAATAGCATTTATGTACCCAACGTGACTGTCCTCAACCAAATTCCAAACTAGTAAACCCCAACATGCCCAAAAGAGATTACCTATTCCATGGAACTATGTCTCTCCTACTTCCACGATCTACTCACGGTTTCAAAGTGAAAAGCTGGAGACCGAAATCGTAACTAAACTTGAAGTTGCAGCAGGTTGTTATGAAAATACACACCGTTACTTCCTCTTTCCTTCACTACTATTTACACATTTTCCTCTATAAGTTAGTTCTATCGAAGACAACGTTCGTGTTGCCTCTCATTTGCTCCTCTCGAAAAATATCACTTGTATGATCTCAGACCCATATTGCAAGAATTTTCTCTTCTTCCACATAATTTCAAATTGCTGGACGTGCAGGTACCTAAGCAATCAATATTGCTACTTCTAGAGGCACTTTGCCTCATCGTATAAGACGTTTAAAGGTTGATAGTGTATCAATAATATAACAATATTATTTTTTAATGAACAGAAGCTTTATTTTTGTTGATTATTATGTGGAACTTGTAGCTTTAAAGAAAAAGTTCTTTTGTATGTAAAAAGTGTACATAGTATTTAATTAGACGAGACTTTATACCACGTAATTTTAAGAAGGGAGAGGACAGGGGGTGAGCTTATAAGCCCTAAAATGTGTATTTAAGTACCGAGTTTTCAATTTGGAAAACTCCATGTTTTTTGTTACAATAATTATATATGAATACCACGTAGGTTTATTGTACGACTCCTTAGTTATTTTTGTATTTCCCGTTACTTTAACGATAAAACGTCTGATATGCTTTATGATCGTAGAGGAGGTAGAGAACGAGCTGATTGAAACATCCGAAGGTAAATCGTCATTTTTGACGTATTTCACTGAGGAATCTCAAAGGTAATTAGGGCTTTGCCAGACTGTAGTTCACCCGAAAATTGGCAGTATAAATAACATTTTGGTTTTTTCTGCCTACTCATACTTGTATTTTGTGCTCAAAAACCTAAGCAAACGTACTTTGCATTACAATTTGAAAATGTCATCACTGCATAGAAGTCTTGACCAAATATTGAATGATAATTCACTTGGAATACTTTTGGGATTTTACGAAAGGATGACAATTGGTGCGCATTTCGTTGAAATATCTAACCGTTTATATAAATTAACCCTACAAAATAATGCCATTTTTTAATTACTTTTATATATGTGCAAAAATTGGCCGTGAGCTGCCTCAACTACTTCATTGTAAAGCTTAGCCCCCTGTTTGCAATAAAATGTTGTAGGTACATACCTAATTACCTATAAAGGAAAAAACAGTTGTAGTGCCTATACACATTAACTTTGACTAGAATAAATCAACAATTATAGTAATTATCTAGTAAATTACTTGTTTCGCTCTCAGTATTCATTATATCATGCGTTTTGCCAGGGCATATACGTTGTTTGATTATCCTACTTTCGTACCAATTTACTTCCAAGAACTTGGAGTGATACTATTTTGAAGTCATGGATTGTAGATGCTTAATTTCTTAAAAGTATGTCAATTGTATTTAGGTTCGTACTTCACCTCCAGCTCGAGATTGTCAAGAATTTTGAACTGCATGGGACAAACAAATCTCTCTATAAGACTATTTTCGTTAGATTGTCGTTAAAAAGTGTTAGTTTCTATGCCTTGTTTAAGATGCTTCTACTTCACTTTGAAGCAGGGGTGTAGATGTGTTGTTTAGTGCAGTAAAGGTTGTTAGATTTGTAACACCCATGTTTATGAGAACTCCACGTGTTTACATAGAACAAACTAGAGGTGTGTCGGTCAGGAGTGAACGTATTGAAAAGACCTTATCTTCAAAATGACCTTGTCAGAACTGAACGGGTTATCAAAATGAACACGGTCATTCGTTCAACCCACCAATCGAGTTTTCCGATTAAATTACGAGAACAACGGCAGAAGGCCAGCAAAATAAATTAATTGCCCGCAATATGGATGTATAATGTATATTTATTAATGTGTGAAAATGACAAGGAAGTATCAACAGAAAGAAGTAGATGGAAGTGGTTTTCTGAGCAAAACCTTCCATTATCCAAGAGAAGAATGGACTGAGGTCTATAAAGACAAAACACACTCAAAGACTGATTCATACGATTGGAATCGATCTTTCATTTGTTTTTGTCTTTTAGCTCATTCGATTCATTCAAATCGCCTACTCATTGTAGCCTATTCCGACTCGTTCGGTTTACAGACTCGCTCATTTTTGTGACTTCTGACCGGTTGGTTGTTTGTCTTGTGAGTGAACGGATTCAAAAGACCTGGTCTCTGTAATGAGTGACCGCTTGGGATTCGAATCCGCCAAATGACCTTGTCTCACACACCTCTAGAACAAACTATTAGGTGCAAAATAGCGATGTCCCAAAAGTATCGATACTTAAAAGTATCGATACATATCGATACTTTTTTTCCCTGATATATATCGTAGTATCGATACTTTTTTTCCAGTATCGGAGGAGATACTTTTTTACCTCTCACATTAGATCAAAATGCTATCTATTTTTTATCTCTCACATTAGATGAAAGTCTCGAATTTTACCTCTTTCTCTACGTAGATTGTTGGGAGACCACTTCAACAAACTGAACAAAGATGATGTACCACCACCTCCAGCTCTCTATGGGTCTGTTCGGAGAGGCAGTCCGGAACAGTTTGGAACCAAACCATAACTGAAAAGAGGAGGGGATAGAGGTGAATGGGCTCCTCCAAACTCATTCGGACTCCTCTAAGCCCCTCTGAACCGTTCAGGACTGCCTCTCCGTAGGTACAGACCATAATCATATTATGATAACCTGCTGTTCTCCATCATCTAGGAAGGACTACCAAAATGTTAATCCAACCAAGTGCAACACGAAAACAAGTGCCTAAACAAAAAAATGAGTGATTTATTGTTTTGTTCATTCTATATTAATTATTGTCCTCGCGATGGAGAGATGTCACACTGATGGAGAGAAACATAAAAGGTATTTTCACACATTTTTGTAAACGTATCGATACTTTTTGAAAGTATCGTATCGATACTTTTTGATAATTTTTAGATGTATCGATACGATATTATATCGATACTTTTGAAGTATCGGACATCCCTAGTGCAAAATCCTCCCAGAGCCTTATCCTGGCAGGTGTGTCCCAGCTGTGTGTCAGCTTGAATTACTGGCTTCCTTAGAACTGGAGAAGCCTTCCGACAGGTTGGCATTCCAAAGAGAATTTGAGGCTCAGCAATCTAGAGTTGTTTATATCCCTGACATCAATGTAACGCTCATTAGCTATGGGAGTTCTTAGTTCTCATAAAGGTAGGAAACGTGCCAACATTTAAAAAGAACGAGCATAACTTCTACCCCCACCTCCTGATGAACCTATAGTACCTCCAGTTGGCTTCGAGCAGCACAACCGTTGCGCTCTCCTGTATTCTGTATCCAATTATCCATGCTTGCCATCCACAGAGATCAGAAGATTAAGCCATCCTATCAGCAAAACGAATTGACAACCACTTCACCACGGATGCTAGTTGACCAAAGGCCTTATCATAATTGGTATGTTGGTTTAAAAGCCTCGGGAACCTCAGAAAAATCCTCTGACAAAACGCAAATTAGTAATTCAAAGAACAGAGCTCATTATTTTATTTGCTTTGTAATTGCAAAGATTAAATTATGAGCGTGTTTTGGCATACCATGCTTACATGCTACATGTCATTCGTAGTAGAATACAGGTACTTACGCTGATGCTGAATATTGTTTCAGCACAATGTATATGCACACACTAACATTGGAAATATATTTTTTGTTTTGTCTGAAATTTTAGCTTCTGTTTGTCATACCTACTTCAAAGATAAAACACTCTTACAACTGTGTCCATTTTCATTAGTTTTTGATTTCACGTTTGGTATTTGAGCTGTGGTATTTGAGAAGGAAAAATTCATTTTGGCAGAAAGTACCTGTCCACCTCTCAATGTGTATAAATATAGTCAACTCACATTGAGAGTTGTGGGAGCTTCAAAATGAATAACGAATAAACAAACATATTGTTTAGTAATGCATGCATTCCAGGGGACGTCCCATTGGATAAGCATTAGATCAGTTAACCAGTTGTTAAGCGATAAAACTGTTTCACTGGATGTAATTTGGTTTATTTGTTTAGGCAAGAAATAGTGACCCCCCCCCCTCACCTTTATCTAACAAAACATTTCTAGCGGCATGGGAACCTCGAATCTGAAGAGCATTTTAAAATCCATGATCTACGATACCCAATATGCGATTTCGAGCTCACCCCCCCCCCCCTTCCCTCACCAATGGTGCCAGTCTGGCACCAAAGCGGAAATACGTCGTAACATTGAACTTTCATCTATTAGTTTTAGTAGGCGGTCCGTCGAGGTTCACATCCGTATTCAAGGTGAAACACAAAAAAAAGAAAAAAAACACGAAATATGCGGTTTATGGTGTCCTGGCACCACGGTAGCACCACTATTAGTTCCATGGTGGTACAGAGAATAATTCATGAAAATACGGAGCTATAATGAGAATTTTTCCTCAATTTCAAAGCTTGGGTACAATTAGTAAGCAGTAAAGGAACCGAAACATTGAAAAATCGGATATTTTGTGAATATTATCCCCCCACTCACCCCCTCCCCTTGCGAATTTTGGTACTCAGGTGAAATTATGTACAACTCGGAAGTTATTTGAGTCAAACAAAAAAGAAACACAAATCGGTTGGAAATTGAGGCCTGGGCAGAGTTTACAGGATTATGCCCGCAAACGCACGTTTTTTAAGCATTACCCCCCCTTTCCCCCCCCCCCTTAAAAAGCAAAATTCAAAATTTCGGCGCCGTAGTGCACAACTAGATAGTTTTCCGCGTCGATGAAGAAAAGAACCACAAAAATCGGTTGAGAACTGAGGCCTGGGCAGAGTACACAAGATTATGCCCAAAAACGCACGTTTTTTGAGCATCAACCCCCCCTTTCCCCCCCTTAAAAGGCGAAATTCGAAATTTCGGCGCCGTAGTGCACAACTAGATAGTTTTCCGCGTCGATGAAAAAAAGAACCACAAAAATCGGTTGAGAACTGAGGCCTGGGCAGAGTACACAAGATTATGCCCAAAAACGCACGTTTTTTGAGCATCAACCCCCCCTTTCCCCCCCTTAAAAGGCAAAATTCGAAATTCCGGCGACGTAGTGCACAACTAGATAGTTTTCCGCGTCGAACAAAAAAAGAACCAGGAAAATCGGTTGAGTACTAAGGCCTGTGCAGACGACACAAGATTTTGTCACACACACACACACATACACACATACACACACAGACATACACCTATGGTTTTTTTCGCTGATTTGGATTCAGAATGGTCTAAAACGGATTACTGTGTGGTTATTTTTTTTTTCTGTTGAGTGTTGTCCAACTTCACCTCAGATCGATCGCATAAGGACGCCCAAGTCTTACTGTGGGACGTCCTAACAAAAACGCTGCAAATTATTACATAACGGTTTATTATTTTTATATAGATCACTCGTCTACAAAATCACCAACCATCCAATATAAAGAGAAAAAAAAAAATAAAATAAAAATAAAAAAAAATAAAAAAAATCAAAATCACCAACCATCGATCGCATTTCGGTCAGCTCTAATTTGAACGGAGATTAGGCCTCTTTTGCGATTCACACTCGTGTTTTTATTTATATATATATATTTCAATGTAAACCCTTAAATTTTCGTAGGGAGCGAACGGTTTGTCCTACAGAGCTCCGCGTGGTCTCAAAAAATTCCAAAAATTCTATAGAATCTTAATTCGAAGGAAAAACAATACCTTTATATCAACATTTTTTGAGTTAAGGCGTTTTCAAAATTTCAAAATTGATTTTGGAACCCTTAGGAGTGACCTACATCAACCAAAAGCTTTGGGGCACAACTAGACCCCAAATGGAGCCTACATACCAAATTTCATCAAAATCGGTCAATGCTAAGTGGTAAAAGTGCCGCGTACGGCGGACGGACGGCCAAATTTTTATTCGATTTTTGGATTCTACGTATCTTGAAACGTAAACCATGAAATTTTGAGGGGGTGTTAAAATTTTTTTTCTTGGTCGATTCCAAAGGTTCATTATTGAAAATAATAAACCAAAAGCACAGCCTCCTATTGTATCCTAGCAAGCAAATGGGGTGTGGTGTACGCATGGGTCGGAAAAACTGTTTATTGTTATTGGTTTATTATTTTCAATAATGAACCTTTGGAATCGACCAAGAAATTTTTTTTTTTTAACACCCCCTCAAAATTTGATGGTTTACCTTTCAAGGTATGTAGAATCCAAAAATCGAATAAAAATTTGGCCGTCCGTCCGCCGTACGCCGTTCGCGGCACTTTTGCCACTTAGCATTGACCGATTTTGATGAAATTTGGTATGTAGGCTCCATTTGGGGTCTAGTTGTGCCCCGAAGATTTTGGTTGATGTAGGTCACTTCTAAGGGTTCCAAAATGAATTTTGAATTTTTGAAAACGCCCTAACTCAAAAAAATTTGATATAAAGGTATTGTTTTTCCTTCAATTCAAGATTCTATATAATTTTTAGAATTTTTTGAGACCACGCGGAGCCCTTTAGGACAAACCGTTCGCTCCCCTGAAAATTTAAGGGTTTTACGTACGATAAATCAGAAACACGGGTTTGAATCGCAAAAGAGGCCTAATCTCCGTTCAAATTAAAGCTGACCGAAATGCGATCAATGTTTTTCTTCATGTTGGATGGTTGGTGGCTTTGCAGACGAGTGATCTATATAGACAAATAATAAACCATTGTGTAATAATTTGCAGCGTTTTTTAAAATCTAAACTAGACCTCATTTTGACACCAACCGCAACCTTCTAGCGTGAGAAGACCTTTTTCTATGATTTTTCAAAGTTTCAAATGTTTATGACGTCACAGTGGGCTGGGGGTCCTGCCCAGGCGGGAGGGGCGCGTGACGTCATAAACATCCAAAACTTCGAAAAATCAAAGAAAAAGAACGGCTCATCCAAAAAGAGAACGGCTGGTGTCAAAATTCTCAGGATGAGGTCTACTTTCGATCAAAAATATAAAAAACAATCAGGCGCACCCCCCATTGTGAACTTGAGTGAGGATCGCTAGACTTGCAGTGAACCACTTATAATTCTGATTGGTGAATCGTTCAACCATTTAGGAAACGTGGACTCATTCGTTTCTGAAATGTGATGAGAAGAAAAACCTTTATATTGAATGTTTTCGAGCTATTGTATATTTTAAAAAGCCTACTTGACTCTATTATAACCCACCAACAGAATAAATATACGAGTATAAGGTGTCAGTTTCTAGTGCCTCAATAATTGAGGAGTTTTCTTTCAAACGGGCTTACATTCACTAAGAATTGTTTGTGAGGATGGAGAAAAACTAACTTCATGGCCAAGGAAGTTGTCTAGGGTTTCCCAAATAGCTTGTTCATAGAACTATTGATTATAAGACAAATTTTCGAAATTTTGGCGTGCGTTTTGAGGGAGACACGGGCATTTCTTATTTCTATATAAGCACATTTGATGGAAACTATGGAAAAAGAGTTTTACGTTGTGAGAAGAAAAATCTCATTTTCATTTTCTTTTATTGGTTTACCCATTATTTTCAATAATGAACCATCGGAATCGAGCAAGAAAAAAATTTTTTCTTGAATATTTAAGAATTTTTAATATTTAAGAATATTAAGATTTTTTAAGAATTTAAGAATATTTAAATCTTAAGAATATTTAAGAATTTCTTGAATATTTAATATTCTAACCTCCCTCAAAATTTGATGGTTTACGTTTCAAGGTATGTAGAAGTATAGAATCCGAAAACCGAATTAAAAAAAAGTGTTTATTGAAAACAACGGGATGGGTATAAGCCGTTTTGTCGGCAAACCCGACTTTTAGCAAGCTTTTAAAGCGGGATACAAACATGTCGGAAGGAATACAACTCATGAGGTGATAGGCCTTATCCTACAGATTCAGAATCCGTGAAAAAAAAAAACAAGAAGTGTAAAAAATGGATATAAGCCCGTTTGAATGAAAACTCTTCAATTTTCAATCAGGGCAGCAATGCATGTCTCTAGACTGCATTACTAGTCGTATGCTACCTAGAAACAACTAGCTCATCTAAGGTAATTTTTGGTAACGTTTTGATCAGAATGAATAGTATTAATTTCATTGGCTTTAGATTTTGTAGTTTTATAGAGGCGCTTGGAGCAACACTGAATTTCCTTGGTTTAAGATACGCCACTCCTTCAAGACTCGCTTATTGAGGGTATGCAGTATTGCATCCAACTGGGTCCCTTCCCAACATTCGAAAACGGAAGAAATTGGATTCTTTGCTTCAACATGTTCTTCGCGGTAAGTTCTCATGAGATTTCTTATGGCTCAGACAAATCAGGTCAGTAATAGGGACTCTCCAGCTATACAGTCAACTGCAATAATTGCAATAATTGCTCATAATTATTATGAGCAATATAGGTTTCAGGTGGAGCCTTCATGCTCATGGGCCTCTGGCTCTTCGCAAGTTTCACGAGAACTGGGATGGCAATACCTGGTTTCCCTCTACGTATACCTTGGGTGCTTGTAATTCTGGGAGTTTCTATCATTGTGACAGTGCTTTTGGCGTCTCTTCCAGCAGGGGAACTCCTTTACAAGTTTTTTGTAAGTCTATTAGTAGTTAAGTAACTTGTTAAATATGAAAACAAGTGCTGTACATCAGCCAACTTCAGAGCCATAAATTGAGTTACATCACCCTCTCCTAGTACATTAAAAAAACATCAAACTTTAAATGAAATATATTTTTATTTTGTACAAATTCTTTAGTAGATACAATAAATTAGTCATTACAATACATTGTTTTCACTAAGTATCACAATTTTCTTATTTCTGATCTTATCACTAGGCAAGTAGGTGGGTACCTATCAAAGAACCAGTAATCAACATGGGTACTATATAATTTATACTATGAGTACACAACATAAATGTGCACTCTATTCTATACATGCTATAAAGAAATAGGAGACGACAAACTAAATTAATGAGAAGAAAATCAAAGTCATACCTACTTGGAGAAATACTTTGTCAGACAAGGTCCCACCACAATGGAAATAATAAACATAATTTGAAACTAAATTTAATACTATATTTTTAAACTTTCATATGTCTCTGAATACCAACTTGCAAGTCATCTTAGGTAACATTGACTGAATGATCGGTAAACAAGGAGTGAGTCTCTGTTTGACTCTTGTACTTGTGAAATTTTGACCATTCAAGTCATCTTGGTTCTAGTATTTGCTACTTGGAGCGCTAATCGAGACTTCTAATTTTTATTACATGATTTAACAATTTCAGTATTCCTCGGTCTTGTTTGTTTATGCCGTCCTGGAGCTGTTTACCGGAGGATACTTGACTCAATACTACGACACCATAAGATCAACCTTCAAAAAGAATCTTGTAGATCACATAGACAATTACTCTCATGATGATGAGAAATTGATGGACAGCATACAATTTCAGGTGACTATGACAATAGGCATCATCGTGTACCAACTCTTATGCAAGACAGTCGTTTTTTCTCAAAAGGAACAGTTTGTGTAGAGGAGGTTCAACTGGATTTGAATATCCAACCAAACACTCAACATAATCAGGAAGCTGATGATACAACAGGAAATCTTGAGTAGACAGAATAATTACCACTCCAGTTGCCCGTGAGGCCACAGTTTTGTCCTGCAACTGCATCGGGAATGCACAGGTTGCATCAAGTTCTTGTGGGTAGTGTAATGTCATACATCTATGTTCAGTAGTTCTCCAATAAAGTGGAGTAGGAAAACCCAGAGTGGCATGAGTCATCACCAACATTGGCGAGGTGAGGAAGGGAAAGAACACGTCATCTGACGTCACCTTTTTTCCACTATCCCCTCACCATACTAACTTGAGTATACGTATAAGCCGCACTCAAGGGTCTTCCTACATGCATTTGTACCTCATCTATCCGACTTATCATTTCTTGTCTTACCTACAGCCCCAGTTCTTTTGAGGGAACGGTTTGACCCATAAAGGCGCCAAACCTCTAGCTTCCCCTTAGGGACCTCTTCAGAACAGTAGGCCTCACTAGGTAAATGTTCTACCTCCTGCCGGTGAGTCTGTTTCGCCGAGGTTGTCGGATAGATTCTGTACGCACTCGTCCTTAGGGTCGGCCGTGAGGCGCCGCAGATGGAGTGCTGAAGCCCTAGGCTTTTAGGGATTAATCTCTCCGTTGAGTAGGATTCAGGCTAGGAACAAATCAGCGCATTGAGAGGACCATCACCCTCACTCGACAACACGCAGAACACAACTGTAAGTGTCGCCTCCTCCGTGTTCCAGTGGTTAGGCCTGACTCTTGCACCTACAAGTGGATTGGAATTTGCGTTACATTTCCTAGGAGCTAAGTTTGTGCGAAGTTTAAACCCAGCCGGGGATCGGGTAAATCTGGGGCTATTCCCTTCAGATTTAATTACTCGAATATCTAGCTTGACTTAGATTGACTTGATACTTAGCTTGACTTAGTACTTAACACCTTCGGGCTTTGTGGAATTTTGAGAGGAAACAATGGATTTGGTTTGACTCTATGGCGGGTTTATTTACTGTTGGAACGCTTGGTACTTCTTTTATGGCATTTACTGAGTTTTGACGATGTGAAATGTAAATGGAGCCTAAAGTGGTAACTTAGCTTATCCCTACCTAATTGCCTCCTGACCGTGTGTCGTTGCAAGATTACAGTGTTTCGCAGAAGGCATGGGTTCGCGACGGCAACAGTGGAAGTTGAGATTGGGTAAGCTGAAGTTTAAGTACCTAGGACTGACTTGACGATCCTCTCTGGGTCTTGATAGTCTTCATAGATTTCTTCCCAGGGTTGTGAAGATGGAAGCTACCCACTTCTTCCTGGAGCGGGCTGGTTCCTTCGGACCAATGTAGCCTGAAGTGATGCCGCTCTTTTGTCACTTAGCGGAAGGCAGAGCAGGTGATTCGGGTGTTTCTGGATCGTGATAGCACTTGAGACTGGATTCTGATGCACAGCCTCGATTTTGAAGGAGCACATTGGTTTTGTTATATGGCTGAGGGCGTATCTTAACAATTGTAGGGAATCCAATGTTTAGGAACTTGTCACTATTGTTCTTCCTCCTCTCCTTGTTAATTGGGCGTAGGTTTCTTCGTAGGCAATAATTTTTCGGCTGATAGATTCCTGCTAATCAGGCGGGTTTTATGTTGGTGGGGACTCCACGTGCCGTGATTTTTTGGCCTCGTGGGCCTTACCAATTGTTTTCCCTGGGAGCCGTCGATTTGCTTCTTCCAGAGTCGAATTGCTACGACTCGGTTTCCCAGGGCGTAATACAAAACTTTGTCAGCATGAGCGTCTGACAACAAGCAATCCTGCATATCAGAAGTTAAACTTTATAAAGATACATCGAATACTTTTGGGAGGTTGGGTATATACAAAAGATGGTAAGATGCAGATAGGTCAGCAGCGTTCATGAAAAAGCATCAGCTCTGCATGGCATCCTTTGTGCTCAGGAACGTTAGTCAAAAGATTCAGTATTCATGAATGCTCCTTAGGAAACACAAGATCACCCAGTAGCTACCCTTGCATACTATGAGTACATGCCTTGGGATACTCGTGAACCCGGCAATGGTGAAAATTCGCTGATCACTTGCTCTCCTTACTATGAATCCTTCGAAGCTTAGAAACGTTACTGATTACGGCATAAGAAATCTAAATCCTGCTATAGAATGATTCAACATTGTGTCTAATGTTTGTTAAAGTTCCAATGCTGCGGCGCTGATGGTCCAGAAGATTGGATTAACAGTCCTTCAAAGCAAATTCCATCTTCATGCTGCAAGATCCACTTCTGCGATCCTACCGACCCAACTGAAATTCATGATGTGGTAATAATACTGGAAGAATTTTACACGTAAATTTCAGTTCAATGCCACTAACTATCCAAATAAGATTGTCGAATTTTGATCATTCCAGGGTTGTGAGTTCATGATAATGTACTGCCTGAATCTCCAGCTGACCGTTTTGGCTATTGTAACTATTCTCTCTGCTCTGATACCTCTCTGCGGAGGGTTTTTAGTCCTTTTCAACGCATATAGGACGGCTACTCAATACATGGAAATACCTCGCACTTCGAGTCAGGTCAAGTTGAATGGATGCAATTGAGGGAATTTTTTTGAAATACCACTCGATTGAAGGAGCTGACTAACGTCAGGAAACCCAGGATCAATATAGTTGATGAAAGAACCAATGACGAGAATAGCAGAAAAAAGGATCTACGGAGAACAGTCATGAAGATAGTGAACCAGTTCTGAGTTACCCAGCCATCTTTCAATCAGGATAACGTTACAGTGAAGCGTCACTTTTCAACAACGGTATGAGTAAATTAAACCATTACTGAATTATCACTGCGCTTAATTTGTGGCCATATTGGTTTTGTGATATGTGGGTTGTACCACGATTCCTCACACCGCACATAATTAATTCTTGGGTCTTCCTCTCTTTGAGTGACAGAGTTTTGCATCCATATCTCTTTCTGCCTGTGGCTTTGTGCTAGCCACAACCAGGCCCAAAACTCTTTTTCTATTGAGAAAAAGGGCATGAGGCACAAAGGGGTGCCTCCCTCACGTGAATTGTTCTGCAACTATATACTAAGTGGTGATGAGTTGATAACCGACATTCTGTTCCCAGGTTGGAAAATGATCAAATCTTCCATAATGGATGCCTTCTTTCTAGGCGAATAAGTTCCACCTCTTGTAATATGTTGTTCCCAAAAGTATATTACCTTGTTTTAGATTAACTTCTCTCTAAGTAAGAAGTAATGGGATAAGCTGACAATCTGTATGCCTGAGAACAACCGTCCACCCATCTTTAGTTTGCCAATTCGTTTCAGGATGGACTGAAGTGGAGTCTCGGGTAAGCAAAAGAGGCAAATAGGATGGATTTATTAGCGGATAAAGGCGGTGCGAGGGTTTCCCCGCTATTTTTCAAAATTCTCTTTTACTTGGTTTCGGATTGACAGCTGCTAACAAACATCTGCACACTGTGATATCTCTCGGAGCGTCCCAACAAATAACTCTGGGCTAGAAAAAATAGTGTTCTCCAAACTGGTTTAACAGAATAGGTAACTATTATGAAAAGTCCATATCAGAGCGCAATTTTATTATTGAGTAGGTCTTTCACTGGTGGCGTGACAGTCGCCCTATTGAAATAGTGTGAGAACAGTTTTTTTCTGTAAATCTTTCCAGTTTTTAATGTAAAACATGAATCATTTCCAGTCCGGTTTGTGGAAAATATGACCAATCGATATCAGGAAGCTCTGATCAACGTTTTTTCAGCAGGCAGGAGAGACAATTTTCAATATGTAAGAAGGGGACCGCATCTCCTGATTATCTTGGATTCAAACTGCTAAAAGCACACCTCCTTACTGCTTTGGAACTTCAGGCTGATGTCGTTTGCCTGCTCTAGGGGAGCTCACTATGACTGCCAGAGGTGCCCGATCTACTAAGGTCCCTGGTCTCATTCCAAATTCAGAGACACTTTTGTTGAGACTTTACTCAGTCCAGGGTATACCCAGGACTGATCTACCTATGTTAATCGTGTAAAACTCCCGTCACTTCATCAAGCAACAACTGATAAGCTTCACTGTCGTCTATCGCTCTGTTTTCTCCATGTTGATACGAGCTCCAAACTTCAGGAGACTTAGGAGAGGGTACTAGCTTTTCATCAAACGTAAGTAACCCTGTTGATTCGTCAAGATGGGGCATTGGACATGAATGTATACCAATAGAGGATGCATCTGGCATGACAACATCGCTACTAACCCGCGTATCTTCTTCGTTGAAAACATCAAAAAGCAATTCATCAAAATCGTCAAATCCATCAAGAGATTCATCATTTACATCCATATCGAAGGAATCAAATTCTTGCTCAGGCACGAAATTCTCTTCATTCGAAGTTGAGACTTTGATTATTTCTCCTGTAAACTCATCAAGTTTAGTAACTTCAGGAGCTGATGGTGTTTTGAAATTTTCTTTCTGTTTCAAAGATTCTTGGTTGAAACAATTCAGATCCAAATTTTTGTCGTTTTCCAAATTTATATAAGTAAGTTCGCCTGTAGTTTCATTGAGAAACACCGACCCACTAATGATGTTGTTCATCGTTAGAACACCAGTTCGCTCGTCCAAAGTTATTGTGCCAGTCAAATTGCCAATGTTACGGAGAGTGACGGAATTGTTTTCGTTCGAGTTCATAATACTAATGTCCCCTTCGTCATTCATCATTAAAGTGTTGTGTTTCCGAGAGAATTGAGACTCTATATTATAACCCTCTCGAAGATGCTTGATGGAGTTGATATCGGGAGTAGATTCTGAGCAAGATGTCGGCTCATCTTCTGTCCCCTGTTTGTCGATGCCTCGCCCATCTGTGACTTTCTGGCTATTCAATGATTCGCTGGAGGAACTCACTATACTGGGAGGTATCAGAGTTCGATCATGGTGTTTCAAATTGAAATGCTGGGTGTAGTTATCAGAACGGTATGTTTCGTAACTACACAGTTTGCACTTGAGCTTCGCTTTATGAGATTTGTGTATTTTCATGTGGCGAACTAGATTTTTGTTGAGGGTGAACTTCATACTACACTCTGAACACTCTTTTGATTTCTCTACCTTCTTCGAAGACCTCACTTTATGCACAGGTTTATGACGTAGTAACATGATCTCTGATGATGTTTGAAAGTCACACCCTTCTTCTTCACATCCAAATTTCAGTTTCCTGTGTTTTAGTTTATGGTTTTCTAATACAGAAAGGAATGGAGCTGAAAAACCACACTCTTTGCAAACGTGTTTTTTGGACGCGTGTGCGTATTTTACATGCTTATTCCTTTCGTGGTCTGTGTTGAATTTGAGGGAGCATGAAGGGCAAGGAAATGTTTTCTTGTAAATGTGAGCACGCGTATGTTTGAGCCACAAGCATCGTCTGTAAAATCCTATTTTACAAGAGGAGCATGTGAAAGGTTTAGAACCCTCGTGGGTTTTGACGTGGGACACGAGATCAGCCGAATCTCGCGCTTTGAAAAGGCAAACACTACAAATAACGTCTTTGGCCGAGCAGACGGAAACAATGTGATCAACCAACATGAGAACGTTTCTGTGGCTGAAATTGCAATTTAGACATGCATACGCGTTCATATGGAACACTTTGGTGTGGGCTGTAATGAGGTTTAAATCGTCACTCACAAAACTGCAAAGTTTGCACTCGATAAACTTTCCGGTATCTGAATTCACTTTCAGGTCTTCAGGAGGTTTAATGGTAGAATTGCATTCTGAATCAACAGGGCTCCGTGGTTTGACATCAGGTTTGTGTGAGGGAGTGTTATTATGAGGTACTAGATTTGAACCATCAGCTTTGTCTACCAGTTCTGACTTGGAAACGTACAACAACGAATGATCCTTCTGAAAATTGTCACATACCTCTTGCAGTTCTTTGTTTTTTAAACGTTCACTTAACAGCAATAAATGCTGTAAATGGAGAAGACTCGGTTTGATGTTTCCAGTATATACGAACTGCAAAATTTGGGCCAAACATTGCATACAGTTATTTTTGCTTGGCGCTTTACATTTGGTGATGCTACTTAGACGAATTTGAAGAGGCTGTTTGATTGACCAATGGTAACCGTTTTGCGATCGAATTGAGAAAAGTTCGGAGAAAAATGGGCTGAAGGCTTCTAATATGCAGGAATGAGCCGAAATGCTGCCGACATCGCTGTAGAGTAAAACGTCACAGAGATGGCCAGTCTTGACCTGCTCGTGGAGGGAGTCTAAGATAGTTTGAGCTCTTTGGAGCGTCGGCATGTTTACATTTGCTTGTGTAGGGTAGTTTCACCTGTAACATGAACAGTTGTATGAATAATCGTAGGTAGCCATCAAATGCTTGAACTATTATATGTCAACATATATAGTTTAATGAGGTAACTGCCACTGAGGTAAAATGTGTTATATATTCCATGCTGACATGATCTTATGAACCCTAGGGGATAGTAGTAAAATGGGTCTGAACATTAGAGAGTTCCTAAACTGCATCTTGCTTAACGGCGAACGTTACAGGCATCGCCGTTATGAATCTGTCTAGGACGAGTCAAATCAGATGTTAACCCTAGATGAACGTTAGCGAAAATAACGGCGATGTTGAACAATTTTACGGCGATGACAAAAGTGACGCGAAAGTTAAAGTGACAGGAATTTCTGGCTTCGCCGTTAGATCCTCAGTTCTCTATTGTTGACTGCCTTCGTTTTTCAAGTTCGTTGTTCGCTATTTCAAGTACACCTTGTCAATGTGTTTGTTCAAGAAATAATTCAAGTATTTTTTTTACCAGTACTTAAAAGTATATTACAAATCACAATGGTTACAACAAGTTTTTGATTATGGGAGTCACAAAAAATGCAAAATCGCCCTCGGATTGATAGTAATCTGCTGGATTGATAATCTACTAAGCATCGAACCATCTATACTTCCGTGTGATGGATACGAGGAAGCTATGTACCACACCCACTTGGCCAGCAGTCCAAACACAGATTCTGTAGTTTCCTATGCTCGCGGCTGCAAAACTAAACCGATTCCTTGGTCAGTTGTTCTTACTCGGCTGTTCTTACTGCCTGTGATAAGTGTGATTACAGAGCCTCTCAGTTAGGGCATTTGAAGAGTCACATGAGGACCCACACCAGGGAGAAACCCTATGCCTGTGATAAGTGTGATTACAGAGCCTCTCATTTAGAGCATTCGATGAGTCACATGACACACACCAGGGAGAAACCCTATGCCGGTGATAAGTGTGATCACAGAGCCTCTCAGCTAGGGCATTTGAAGAAACTTTGTGGGGACGTTTTTCATTCCTTGAGGAACACATCAGTATAAATTTCAAATCGAAAGGCCAATCTGCCGGAAACCTACAGCAGCATTCCGTAGGTCATGTTTACTTCACGCACTCACAGCGGTGCACGATGATGATGACGATTTGAAGACGTGAGGTGAGGTGAGGCTTTGTTTTGAAATTGATGTTGGTGGTTGCAAAAATGTTACAGGCATGTCAGGTTCACTCTGCTCTAACGGCAGCCCGTTAGTCACATGGACGTTAGCAGGATGGTCGTAATTTAGCGGCCAGAACGTTCGCCGTTATTTGATCGCCGTAATTTTCTGCGCATGCGCAGAAGGTGATCTACGGTCGCCGTTAGCTTTGCCGTTATGCCAAAATCATCTTTAGGAACTCTCTATTATTTATTTTCACAATTTTACACAAAAAAAAACTGTTAGAACTCTGAAGTGCACCACCAATATGACAAGCCATACGAATTTCAAATTTATTTCACCTACATTTTTTTATTGTTTGATAAGTATTGTTTAGAAATCTGAACCTTTATGGATTTTGTTTTACAATTTTCATTTTTTATGCGCATTAATCATGATAAGATAAGGCGTTAAAAAGTATATTGTGTGAGCAATATCTGTAACTTTGATTGGTTTTGTGGCAGTTACAGTATAATATCCGGTAGAATATCCGTTACGTTTCAAACATGGCTGCCTCTTACACATTGCCACCACATTTAAAATTTTCCATCTTCCTTAAATTCTCTAAATTTTTTGGATGCGTTTTCGAGCAGCTCACTATGGTTTTATTCCATAAAAATAAACCCTCATTCGAAAAAAAAGTGAGGCCAATTCCCCATTCTGTTTGATTATTAATTTTTATTTGAATCATCATAATAATTATGATTTTGAATCGATCTGCTCAGAATTGGAGCTCATAACTTGCATACTTCTTTTGTGTCAATATAAATTTGAATTGTGTTGAATTTGAATGACTCTCAGTTGAATGGCAACTACCTGTATTCCCTCAAATACAAGACCGTATTTTATTAAATCAGAGTATTTTAGAAGAAAGTGGTCACGTAATTGATAATTAGAAGATTTTCAATCAAAAAGGCGATACTAGTAATCAACCGGCTATATTACTATACCAGGCATACACATTTTTTTATTTTCATCACTGACTGACTACTTTCAATCAAGTACCTACTGTTACTGATAACTTCCTCGAACTGAAGAACAATAAAATTATGAAACCAGATTTAAAGAACTCCGCTTTTCATTAGCAGTTTTCTGTTTAGAAAACACATCATCATAATTTACTTACCTATTAGTTTCGGTCTCGCCCACTTTCTCTTCTAGGCTAACGTTTCGACCAACTTATCAGTCCTCATCAGGTACCTGTAAACTGAGAATCATGAGTAAAAAATATGGACATTGTAAAATTAAAAACTTGACTTATAATGCAAGAAAGATTTTGTACTGACCTAAATACATTCTTAATTTATAATAAATAATAGGTACCTTATAGGTAAAGGTCATATCGACATTTAAGAACGAAAGACGCGTTCAATCATTCTGAATAGAACTACCTACCACTTAACTAGTCTCCAATACTAATTTTGTCGGCCTTGTTTTTTGTACTTTTTATAAATAGAGTGTCGACCAGTATACAGCATGCGAGATACGTTCTTTATGCTGACGATTTACAAATGTACTTAGATACAAATAAATATGATTTAGCAAATGCAATCGTGAAAATGAATGAGGATCTCGCATCACTGAATAGTTGGTGCATTGCGCATGGATTAAAGATAAACCCCAGTAAAAGCAAATTAATGTTGATAGGGAACCCGCGAATATTGGTACAAATAGACTTGCAAACACTTCCTCCGTTGAAGATTGCTACGGAGACGTTAGATTATGCAAATGTAGTAAGAAACCTAGGGCTCGAATTTGACAGTACGCTGTCATGGAAACAACAAGTTCAAACTGTTATCAGTAAAGTCCACAAGGGATTGTATCAATTTCGTAGACTTGGATATCATTTGCCCAATGAAGTGAAGTTGAGACTTGTACAAGTAATGTTGTTTCCATTCTTAGACTATTGCGCTGTCCCTTACTCTGACCTAACAGATGAATTATATGATAAACTGCAATTGGTGCAAAATGCGTGCATGCGTTTTGCACTAAATATACCTATCTCTGAGCATATTACGCCATATTACAAAAAAGCAAAGATTATGAAAATTAGAGAATGGAGAGAATATAGAACATGCGTGATGTTGTATAAAGTACTTAAAGCAAAGACACCAATGTATCTGTATGATAAATTTAAATTAATGAGTGAAATCCACACTAAGAATACAAGATCAGCAAGTAACTTAATGAAAGTGCCACCTCACAAAACCGCCAAATATGCGGACTCTTTTTATATAAAGTCGGTGAAAGTCCACAATGAACATTTAGAATTGTTTAATTCAAATGTCTCTGTAATCTTATTTAAGAATAAATTTCGTGAATTACTACTTAGAAGGTATTGAACACATACATATATATTTACGCATTACTATGGTAACCACTAGATAAACTTAGGTAACCATTATAAAAGATTAACTCTTAAAATAATACAATCATATTTATTTACTTGTTGCCAATGTATTTTGAAGACTGATATTATTTTCTATAAATGACTTATGTAATTATAATCTTGCCAGAAAGGTAGAGAGAGCCTTCGGGCTCTATTTTTGTGCAAGTCAATAAATAAATGCTTCAATCAATCAATCAATCAATACTCTGCGCTACCTACCTACTAAAAAATGGAACCAGGTTTGCAATCTACTTGGTACCTACCATGGAAAGTACCCTCTCACCAAAATCAAAACACAGTGGGATGGAGTGAATCTTGACTAGATAACAGATGTTGTTGTTGTTGTTTGGTGTTTCATGGTAGTGGATGTTGGTGTTTGTGGAAGAATAGAAGATGATGAAAAAAGATGTTGCAATAATAACTTGTAGGAATTATTTCTAAAGACCTGCTCCTAGTTTTGCCTTGAAAGAATTTCTTTCCAAAGCTGTCAAAGGTAAAACGAGGATCAGGTCTTCAGAAATAATTCCTACAATAATGGGGTTTTTCAGTCAATTAAAACAAAAATTTTTTTCAAAAGAGTATGGCTCAGGAATAACGGTAATTGGGTCTGTTCGTCGAGAAAATGTTTTTAAAACTCGGCGCTTTGCGCCTCGGCGGGGGGCTCCGCCCCCCTGCACCCCCCGGTTTATTTCTTTTTCCATACTCTGTATGAAATCATAGGAACACAGAATGTGTTTTTGCGATGCTAGTCATCCGTTAAATAAAAAACAACAATAATAAATGTGGAGTCTTTGGCAATAATAAAATAAATAATTGTTAGACATTTAATTTGGTCTAAAACCCTATAAATGTTATATAAATAAATATGTAACTACAAGAAAAATACTATATAAATTGAGAGCTTTCCAACGAATGGTGAACAATTTCTGTGCAATGAACACTGCGGGAGTTCTATTTCCTTACCAACGGCTTGGTTGCACGTGAAAATCATTATAAAAGGCGCGTAACGGTTTTTTCTGTCGCTTTTTCGTGACGATTTTTTTTCGGTAGGTCATCGCAAAAACACATTCTGTGTTAAAATCAGAGAAGCTAAGGAAAGTTGAAGATTTGAATGGTGTGACATAGCTAGCCAATCATGACGTAGCTACCCAACCGTCTTTGAAAAAAGGATCCATGCACAGAGAAGCGATGAAACCCTTGGAGGACCTCTTGGATACTACAAAATTCTACTCAAACATAAGTGTGTGTGTGTTAAGGGAGGCCCGCCTTTTTTTCAAACGTGTGATCTCTTTAATTAATTTTTCTACCACATGTTATAGTATCATTGGGCTTAAAGTTGGAGTTTATAGGTTTTAAAGGGCGCTGAATCCAAATTTGAGGTCAAAACCTGAATTTCCGACCCACCGAAATACCCCATTCCTTGTTACTGTCGCGTTCATTATTTTCCAAGTTTCATTCAAAGAATCTTGGAAAACAATGAACACGACAGTAACAGGGCCTACTTACATGTAGGTACAGGGTGTCCCCGGGAACGT